>JAHTLZ010000016.1:12070694-12105900 GCA_023846285.1 Phrynocephalus versicolor | reverse complement strand
ATAAATAAATAAATAAATAAATAAATAAGATCTAGTTCTGGCCTGCGGGCCAGCAGAAGTTTAAAAGAATTTTTTAAATGGGGCGCAGGGAAGCAAGTGCCTCTCAGCTGTGAAAAGAAAAAAGAAAAAAAAGCCCCCTGCATCAGGGACTTTTTTTAAAAAATAGAAAAATTATTTTATTTTTTTTAAAAAGCACTGACCTGGCCTGGGAGTTGCATAGTCAACATTATAAAATTAAGAAAAAATAAAATAAAAACAGCACCAACCAGGCCCCGGGGGGGCCGCGTGGCCGGCACTGGGAAATGTAAAAAAAAAAAAATAAAATTAAAAAGTTATTATTATTATTATTTTAAAGTGCCAACCTGGCTGGGGAGCTGCATGGTCAGCATTATAAAATAAAGAATAAATAAAATACAAACAGCACCAACCGGGCCCCAGGGCTGTGTGGTCAGCGCTGGAAAGTGTAAATAAAATAAAATAAAATAAAATAAAATAAAATAAAATGGCACCCACCGCCCCTGGCAAATAAATAAATAAATAAATAAATAAGAACTAGGTTTGGCCAGCACCTCTCAGCTGTGAAAATAATTTTAAAAAGTCTCCAGCATGGGGGACTTTAATAATAATAATAATAATAATAATAATAATAATAATAATAATAATAATAATAATAATAATAATAATAATAATAATAATAATAATAATAAATTTAAAAGCACTGCCCCAGCCTGGGAGCAGCACAGAAACAAAAAGTAAAAATAAGGGGGAAATGAAATGAAACAAAATACAATTAGAATTTTTTTGAAAAAAAAGTCATTTCATATTAAACAAAACGAAATGGGGGGAACAAAGGAATAACGAAACAAAACACCATTTTGGCATTTCGTGCCCATCTCTAATCATAAGTGTAAAAGGACTCCAGAAATCCGTAGCCTTTGGACCTTTGGTGACAAGGTACCCCTATTGCCATGCTGTGTGTATGTATTCTGTTATGTTAGTATGCTGTCTCTGTGAGGTGAAATGTTGCTGAAAATCTTTTATATTTGTACATATGTAATATAACGGCTTTTAAGAAACTGCCTGTTTGCCTAATTGAAGTGAATCTTGGTGCCCTGAATTTAGCTTCCGCTGGCAGATCAAATTGTCAAAACTCTTGTCACATACATAGTGATTGGGAATACAAGAGGGTGGATTATCTTTACCTTGTTCTCCAGTGACACCATCCTTACACTTGATATTGTCTAATTTCTTCATTGCAGCCCTTCCAAGGCCCAGTCTTCTTCTGGTTTCTTGACTACAATCTCCACTTGGACTGATGATTGAGACAAGATCTCAGACTATTTCAATGTTCTCACAGTCAACACCGTGTACTTTTGTAGTCATGATTTTGGTCTTAATGTTCAGCTACACTCCTCTACTTAGCACTTTATTCTTTCACTTTCACTAAAAGTTGTTTCAAGTCATTTGTTGCTTTCTGCCAGTACAGTAACCCCCTGCCTATCACAAGGGTTAGGGACCCAACCCGACCCACAATAATTGAAAATCCGCGATATGCGGATGCTGGGTCGGGTCGGGACTGGGGGGCCTCTCTGGGACTCCGTACACTTACCTGAGGCCTGGCACTGCCCAGAATGGGCCCCTGGTTCACCAGAAAGCACTTCTGGGGCCTCCGACAGGCCTGGGAAGGCCATTGATGGCCTTAGAAGTGATTTGCAGTGATCTGGTAGTCACTTCCGGTTTGCCGGAAAGCACTTTTGGGGCTTCCAACAGACCTGGGAAGGCCATCAGAGGCCCGATTGGGGCAGCATCAGGCCTGGGGAAGTACAGGGGGCCTGAAACAGGCCCATCCAGCTTATCCCAGGGGGCCTTGTCTTTTATATACTGCGGTCCCAAAATATACTGGGACCCTAGTATATGAACTGTGAAGGAGGGGAACACTATACAGTGGTGTCATCTGCATATCTTAGAGCATTAATATTTCTTCTGCCAATTTTTATTCTTTCATCTGAACCTCCTCCAGTTTTCTTTATGATATGTTCTCCATACCGTTCTGCATAATAGCCTTGCAGCACACAGGGAAAGCTGCAGTACTGCAGTCAAAGACTTCAGTTCACTCTTGGCAGTCTCAGGTAGCTGGTTCAAGGTTGATTCAGCCTTCCATCCTTTCCAAGTCAGTAAATTCTCTGGCGGAGGGTGGGGGCTATGTGTAGCCTGCATAATTAAATTGTAACTAGCTCTGAGAATGCTTTAAGCACTATTGGGAGATATATAAGCGACACACTTTGCTTTGCTTTGCTTTGCATCCAGACTGAACATATAAGGGGATAAAATGCACTTGTCTCACCTTTTGCACCATTTATCTCTCCATGTTCTGTCTTAATGGTCGCTTCTTGTTCACAAAACAGATTATGCATCAGGGCATACCTGTCAAATTGGGGCTGCTTGACTCTGCCTCTTTCTGAGAATTAGGTCCCACTCAGGCTGAGTCAATCAGGGAGTGCAGCTGATGGGCTTGTTACTGGCATAAAGCTAGCAGCTGGCACTCCCTGTTCCTTGCCTCAGCAACATGGGATCTTGGACTCCAGAAGCTTCAGCCCTGTTACCTTGAGCCTTCCTGGAACTCTGCCACCCTGTAAATCTGCCTGTTTGGCATCCCCTTCCCTGTCAGACTGTGTTTGTATGTAACTCTTGACCATGTACTGGCTGATGACCATTTCTGTGACTCTTGATCTCGGATTGGCTGACCATATTCTTGGCTTCTGGGAATACCCGGGTCCTGGCCCCCTTGCAAATATTGTAATTACTGCCCGCACCCTAGCCATTACACACCCATCTCTTTCAGAAAAATCCTTATTTTTTGATGCTCCACACAATCAAAGGCTTTTCTCTGATGTTCTGAAATGCTTTCATGCACTCCAGTAGTCAGTGGATATTTACAATACGATCATAAGTGCTTCTTTTTGGAACCCAGCATGAACATCAGACATTTCTCATTTAATATAAGGTGAATGCCTTTGTTGTAATACCTTGAACATCACTTTCCTTGCATGGGACATTCGACAAATGGCCCTATAGTTACTGGAGACCTTGGCAACTATTTTCTTTGGGATTGGAATGTAGATTTCATTTCATTTCAAGTCTGCAGCCCATTGTTTTGTTTTCTATATTTGTTGGCATATTCTTGTTAGGATTTTGACAGATTCAGTCTCAGTGGCTTGAAACAGTTCTATTGGTATCCCATCTTCTCCTGGTGATTTGTTTTTTCACAGTGATTTCAGAGCAGCTTTCACTTCACTTTCAATAATAACTAGTTGTTTATCATAGGATCCAAAGCATTCTAACATGGAGGTCTATGACAGACTTTCATAGTGATGGCACTGATATTTCTTTCTCCTTAGATTTTACCCAAATGTGCTGCACTAGCCTTCCAATGGTCCAAGGTATGAATCTAATTGCTGGTACACACCTCCTTTTCATGTAATACTTCACAATTTCTCCTTCCATTTAGTCCACTCTTTTTTAAACAAATCATACAATTCTATCACTATGTTTCAATCATTATTGCCATCCCACCAGGTCATGCTTATTAAATGATATTTACCTTCTTGAGTTCTTAGTTCAGAGTCATATTCTCTTCTATGCTCTGTGAATGGGTATAGAATCATTTCATACTATGAGCACTATCCTACTTTTTCACATTATTTTGCAGGTTTCAATATAAGCCCTGTTTCACTAGTGTTCTTGCTTCTAGTACTGTACTTGTCTATTCTGTAGAACAACATCTCACTGCCCCCACCAATTTCAGTATAAAGCCTTCCTTACCAAATTTTCAAGATCTCTAGCAAAACACATTCTTCTGTAATGGACAACCCACCTCTTACCAGAGATCCTTTTAAAATAGAAATGCATGCCAATCAAGTATTCTGCACATGGTCTCTCACCTTCTTACTTGAATCTCAGAGACGTTTTGCAACACATTGAAGGCTTGCCTCGCTTTCCTGTTTGTACCCATGTGAATCAGAAGGATGGTACAGTGGTCAGTGGGTTTGATGACTCTCAGCAAACTCTTAGTCGTTTCCTAGATCTTCACACCTGGGAGATGGCACCCCCTCCTGAGCCTTCCTGTCAGATCAGCAAATTGCCATCTCTGTCCCTCTTAGTATGAAGTCATGAACTCTCTCCACGTACCTGTATGTCCCATTCCTCCTCTGAGAAGTAGGAGTAATTGGTCCATCTACAGAACTCTTCATAGGCCCCTCTGTTGTCGCAGTTGCCCTCTAGGTCCAGCTTTTCAAGATCAGACACAGGAAATAATAGTGAAGTTTCCTGGACAGAAGGAAACTTTTTGTTTACAAATTTACAAATTTTGTGAGTGAGAGATCCTGGGCATATTACCAATCCCAAGTATTTTCTATTCTAGCCATACCCAGGAGAATTGCTATTACCGTGGTACCTTGGTTTACAAGCTTAATCCGTTCTAGAAGCATGCTTATAAACCCAAATACTCGTAAATCAAAGTAAATTTCTGCATAGGAAATAATGGAAACTCAAAAGACTTGTTCCAGGACATGCTGCCATCCCCATCTCTGTGGGGCTTGTTGAATTAGGAAGAATTAAGCGACAGCACTTCTCTCTTAAAGTTGATGATTAACTTGCCCTATTTCAGCACCATAAAGCCTTTGGGAAAGTTCTAGATATTGTAACCTGAACATAAGAACATAAGAAGAGCTGTGCTGGATCAGGCCAAAGGCCCATCTAGTCCAGCTTCTTGTATCTCACAGTGGCCCCACCAGATGTGTCTGGGAGCGCACGAGACCAGATATCCGTCTCCTGATACCTGCAAATGTTATATAAAATTGCAATGTAACTATGCAGTTTTATGTAGAGATAATTGACATATACTGTACAGTCGTCCCCCGCCATTTTGCGTTTCATATACTGCAGACCGCAGTTTATGAAAAAAGGGCCCATGGGGCAAGCTGCATGGGCCTGTTTGAGGCCTCCTGCGCTTACCAGGCTTGGCGCTGCCCCAAACCAGCCTCTGACGTGCTTCCCGGGCCTATTGGAGGCTCCAGAAGTGGGTTCCGGTGAACCAAAAGTGCCTTCCAGATCACCCAAAACCATTTCTGGGGCCTCCTACGGGCTTCCCGGGAAGCCCGTCAGAGGCCGTTCGGGGCAGCACCAGACCTCAGGTAAGTGTAGGAGGCCCCAGATAGTCCCCCCCCCAGTCCTGACCCGACCCAGCATCTGCATATCGCAGATTTTTCCATTATCGCAGGTCAGGTTGGGTCCCTAACCTCCATTATAGGTGTGGGATTACTGTATTCTTCATTTACAATTTAGTTTATTAACGGAACCCTGCCTTTCTGGATGCAAAATATCTATCTATCTATCTATTGATCTATTTATCCAGTGTTGACTTCCCCCCAATTATGCAAACATTTAAAGAGTAATCAAGAGCTGATGTAGAACCCTATTAGATTTTTATACAAAAAGCTAATGCAATCAAAAGCTCATGTAGAAGCCTAGTAGATTTTTTTATGTTTTTGTGATCATCTGTTTCTCTGGAACATACATTTAAGTGATGCTGTAATGTATAATTTATTATGTAAAATATTTTACCACCCCTTTCTCCTTAAAAAGGACCCAAGGTGGCTGGTGGTATACCACTGTTTGTGATCACTGTTTCTTTGCAAATCTACCCCTGGGCAGGGGGAGCATCGAGTTAATTAGTCTTAAAGTGTTAATATGTGAAAAATATACAGTGTACCCTTGTATAACAAATAGTTTGTATAACATAAAATCTGTACAACATAAAAAATTCCAGAGATAGGGGAAATTTGCTTAACATAATCGCCTATGAGGCGAATCCGTACAACATAAAAATGGGATTACTCTGTTTTCAATACATTCCTATGAGAAATTTGTATAAAGGAAAATTTGCTTAACATAATTTCATTTGGAACAAATTAATTCCTTTATACAAGGTACCACTGTAAATACAAAAATTGTGGCACTTCTCTCAGTATGCATTTTAGACTCTGTCTCAAAATGGAGACTGTTGGCTGAATGAGCTAGACGTTGCTGTATGGTGAAGGTTCACCTAGGATTCATGGAGGAAAAAGCAACATCTGATTTCTGTTTTTGAAAACATAACTGCCACCTGTTGTTGAGATTTGTCTGGTGCCTTGGACAAGATACACACACATTTCTGGGCGGGCAGATAGCAGCAGTAAAGAGAAGCCTGGTGACAGCTTTAATATTACCAAAGGGGGAGATGAATTTTGGGTGAATGAAAAAAAATGAGGCAAGTGAAGTCAAATCAAAAAAAGAGGTGTGTAAATGCCCAGAAGCACTTGTCAGCATTCCTTCATGTATTGCCTGGGCTGAGCCCTAGCAGTTTCCAGAGAGTATTTTGGTTCAAATTAACCCTTGCTGTTTTCCCAGGCCTACCCTAAGGATGCCTCAGTGTGTAATCCTGTATAAAAAAACACCTTGCCTGCAGATGGAAGCTGAAAAGGGCAACCTGGCCTGTAGAGGACAATCCAGTTTTTCAACAAGTGGGAATTGGACAGAGGCCAACCTTGCAAGGCTGATCTGCAAATAAAGCCGCTCAACCCAATATAGCAAATTATTTCCTCAGAAAGCTCATGCATTTATCTGGAAAGAGGTGGCACAAACATGGGCGTGTGAGAGAGAAGGGGCATCTCCCAGGGTCCCCCCCCCCCGTTTCCTCCTGCCTTCAGGCTTTAACCTTAAGACTGCTCCCTCCCAAAAGGTGTCATGCTCCCTCCTCTTTGTGTTTTAATTACTGTCCATTTTAATCTTGATTTGCATGTCGGTCTCTCGGAAGTGGGCCATGCCAGGGTTCTACAAAGCCCTTGTCAGCAACTCCCCCAGTGATAAACAGGAGGAGGAGGAGGAGGAGGAGGAGGGGAAAAAAGGCTTAAGGAGCAAATCACTTGCATGTTAATGAGTCTGTTTGCTGGAGTCAAGAGAGAAAACAGCAAACAAACAAATGGACTGAATTCCAGCGGCAGCTGTTTGCTCCTTAATCTCAAATCGTCAGAGCTGCCCTTTGATGGGACACAATCTACACAAACGATTGTGCTAAATCTTCTAATCTACGTCCTCATTATTACATCCCTTCTTACGCATGTAAATCAGGGGCAAACTCATTTTAATATGTAGATAGATTATGGGAGGGGAGGAGAGGGGAACCATTAATGGTGTCTGTGTGTCAGAGTGGGGGGGGTGGCAGTAATAAGGCGATTGGTGGTCAGGAAAGGGGGGGTCTGTCTGTGGAAAGACACCCAGAGGAAAAGTGGAGGGGGTGTCACTGCCCAAGAGGGGGAAGCTTAAAGAGGGGGATGACTCATTCACTCTCCTGGAGGGGGCCAATAAAGCGAGCAGCACTTGGAAGGAGGAGAGTCTTTAGCAAAGCATACATAAGACAATTCAATTAAACAGAGCATGACAAGCTTTGTTAGGAGTGGGTGGGGGGAGGAGCTGGAAGACAGTACAAAATAAAATGAGAGTTGGTATGAGGATTAAAGCAGCAGCAGCAGCAACAACAACAACGACAATAAAATTACAGAAACTGCACAGGAGTGAAATTCCATGAAAGACAGATAAAGCCGGACCTAGGAGGGAGTGACAAGAAGGCCTATTATATAATTTTCTTGTGACAACAATAGAGTTGGTGATTTCAGAAATAGGACTCTGTAGAGTCTGCCTGTTTTTATTATCTGGTATACAGTGTTTTGATGTACATACTGATTTTATTTATTCCTGTGTAGGTAGGTCATTGTAACACGAAAAGGAGAGGGCTGTTCGACAAGACAGAGACAACTACTGCGTGATTCCTAGCACGCATCTGTTTTAAGCAAGTACAATAAAAACAAAGAAAAGGAAGGATGCCACCTCAAACACGCACATCCATAAAATGTGCTAGCTTCTCCTCACCCCCGGATGTGGGCATTAGATACTCCTGGTCTTAAACCCATTCGGTATAACTGCACCACTGGCCAAAGGATTGCTTCCTTTTGACTTTACTTAAAAATAAAACTAAAAAACTGTGGTCATTAAGACCATGTGGATGTAAAGCATGTTAAGGAGAAAACATAGGAGCTATATAAGAAACCAAAATGTCCTTCAAATCTGGGCCTTTTGATTTGGAAAAATAATCTTAGGGCTTGGTTGCATATGGGGGGAAATTATTTATATGGTTTAGTAAATTTAAAAATTCTGACTACACAATGCACAAGGAAGCACATTTTTGCCCAGAAAGCAAGACATTTTACTCAGCTGCAAGAAGGTCATTTATTTTAAATCACACATTAAATTGGATTATTTTGAATTGGTTAGGCATATGTGAATGCCTCTGTCAGTATAAATTGTGTCTGTGGGGTTTGGCAAGTAATGGATCCCAGGATCATGGTTTTTGGGCAGCAGAAAAACCTTGCAGAGGGATGGGAAAAGAGAGCCAACACAGAGAGAAAGGACTCCCTCTTTCTAAACCCAGAAGCCATCAAATTGGTCAATTTCTCTGGTCAATTTCTCTTTAACACTCAATTCCCTTCCATTTCACCAGCCCTGGCCAGTTATCTCTCTCCCTCTACTTCTCCACCCTCTCTGGCTGTATCTGGCTGTCTCTGCTCTTTCTGCTGCAGGGAAAACTTGTGGTCCAATCTGTTTTTTTTTTAATGTCATACTGAACCATGGCACTATGAATCACACCTGAATCAGGCACTATGCCTGATTGCAAGAAATAAAACAAAAAATTATCACTGGTTCAGCAGCAGCAGCTAGTGGCTGTGAAGGTTAACCAGTGTGATGGCAGGAAGACACAGGACAACAACTCAAATACAGTGGTACCTTGTATAAAGGAATTACCGAATATATTGAGTATAAGTTGACCCGAGTATAAGTCGGAGCCCCTAATTTAAACCCAAAAAACTGGGACAATTTATTGACTCAAGTATAAGCCTAGGGTGGGAAATGCAGCAGGGCCTGGCAACTCCTCCTTTGTGAGCTGTGTGTGTGTGTGATGTTTAAAATGACTTTTAGCCACCGAGGCAAGTGCTTCAGTTGGTGGCTAAAAGTCATTTTAAACATTGTTTTAAAATGACTTTTTAAAAAGTCATTTTAAACATTGGGGGATCAGGAGAAGTGGCGCACAATGTTTAAAATGACTTTTAGCCACCGACCCAAACTTGCCTCAGTGGCTAAAAGTATGGACCCGAATATAAGCCGAGGACCCCTTTTTCAGCCCAAAATTAGGGCTGAAAAACTAGGCTTATATTCGAGTATATACAGCAATTCGTTCCAAATGAAACTATGTTAAGCAAATTTTCCTTTATACAAATTTCCCATAGGAATGCATTGAAAACAGAGTAATCTCTAATTGCGACCATTTTTATGTTGTATGGATTTACCCCATAGGTGATTCTGTTAAGCAAATGTTCCCTATCTCTGGAATTTTTGTACAGATTTTATGTTATACAAATCGTTCGTTATACGAGGGTCCACTGTACAATGATTCTAGAAGCCTGTGCAGTCACCTCAACTGATAGACAACACGCTTTAAAATAGATTTAAAGTTCTCCTAAAAGGGCACACATGCCAACACAAAAACCACAATACCACTTGACTGAAAATGACTTCAAAAATCCCAAGCCATCTCCTGATTTATCTTCATAGTGTAATTGCACCCTAAGGGAACAGGCAAATAACACACTGGATCCCAGTTGTGCTTCTGTTCTGTAGCATGTCTTTATGATTTCCAGACGGCTGGCTAGTAGTAGGACAAAATCTGGGGCAGACCTTATTTTGTCAAAATTCTTTTGCTGGAATCCTTGGAATCCTGTTTTGCACCCTGAAAAACCAAGTCTTGGAATCCTGTTTTGCACCCTGTAAGATAGGGGCCCACAGCCTTCAAGCCTTGTGAAATAAAAGGGAAAACAGAGGCAAATACTATACTTGGATGAGTAGCGCAATGTTTTAATCCCACAAATCCCCACAAGAAAAGAAGTTCTGTTGCCATGACTCAACTCTTGGATAACCTCACCTGGATGATTGAGGATCTCCACAGATATACTGCATTGGAAGTGTTTGGACAAAATCTTAAAGAGTCAGGCAATGTTTTTAGGAATGGCTAGAAAGACCCAAGCTTGGAAATGCACTCCTATTTTGGCCTGAAGTACACAGAATCGCCTAATCAAAATACCCAATAGATACTATAGCCTGAAGAAGTTCCTCTGGTGAAAGTTTCCCATAAAATGCTTTCCAAGCAGTACTTTGTTGAGAAGCATCACAGAAAGGGTTAGCTTGAAATTGTTGGAACCTTTTATTTGGTAAATCACTACTAGTTGCAATGATCAAGTTATGAAGACAAGTTAGAGTGTTCCCCTCCCACCTCATGCTTTAATTTTTGAAGTTGTCCTACTTCACAGACTTTTATGACAGGCTGTGGCATGAAAATTTTTTCCTGTTGCGCCATCTTTTCCCTTCCTTCCTTCCTTCCCCATTTAAAAAATTGTTGAGGAACAGTTAGCATGTGCGCAATACCTTTTGGTTGGCAGTGCTAGGAGTCATTTGTCTAGTCCAAATCAGGGTTCTAAGCACACAAGGTACCATGTGAAGTCTCAGACAATTGCTGTCTTTAATGGATTTGTGGGGAACCCCACAATTGACTTTTGTTTGTGAAATGGATGCAAGTTTGGACACGTGTCTCCACCCATACCTCTCCTCACTGTCATCACAGCTCACTGGTTCAGGGCAAATATTTTTATATGTTAATGTTGGTGTACCACAAGCAGGACATGGTAGAAGGGAACTAGGAGAGATCTGGTGGAGGAATGCAGTTTCTGCCATTTGGAGTGACTCATCGGTGGATGTGCCACTGTGGTGAGTTATGAGCCTTCTGGTTGCACCACTATGTTATGGGACCTGGGGGAAAATTCTCATGGGGTGGTGGTGAGCTTTTCACACACACCAAAAGCAACGTAGGGCACAGAAAAATGTTGTATATATCAGGCACGCACAGTAATGTTTTGCACGATGCATATCCTAACAGGAACACCAGCAACTCTGCAGCTGCTCAGCACATTTTACAGCCCACCTAGTTACCAAAAATGTTTTCCCCCCAACTGAGTCTAGGTTGGCATATTATCCAATTAGCTGTGTGTTGCTTGGATTTTGGGCCCATTTTCCTGGATTCACTTAATGCCTGCTTCCATAATTTGCTGGCCCCTCCAGCTCTACAATTTTGTGACCTCACAGCAATCTGCACCTGTGACATCAGAAGTGATTCCCTGGATCCAGAAGTATTCTTGTTTCTAATGTGTACACAAAAAAGGAAGAAAAAGGGAAGTGGCAAATGCAAAAAAGGGGGGATGGAGGATAAGAAAGAGCAACAGAGAGAAAAAGAAATTACTGCTCTTGGATAAACATTTATTGTCAAACTGGCATGGATCATTAACACCCATTTGATGGGTGATCCACATTATGTTAGTATCCATATGTGGTCCATGGACTGTAGTTAAAGCAGAGGGGGCTCTCTGTCCTGGAATTTGTGAATAAGGGCCCTCATACTGTAGAGATCTCCCGTTGCCCCTCAACGGCATTGGTTTGTAATCTTCCTGTGTTTTCTCACCGCTGCTTCCATCTACCAAAATGCAGGTGCTTTCCAAGAACTTCTAATAAAGAGGTTTTGTGCATCTATTCTGCATTTTCCTCCTTTATTATTTTCTTTGCATTAAGTAAAAACATGAAAGAAACAGCAGGGAAAAGATACAATGGAAAGGAATAAATTTCAGCAAAATTCTGTAAATGAGTCGGGGTGATTGTTTCTCAAAGTCTTACCTGGAAGCATCCAGAAAGTTTCACTTTCTTGAAAAAAAGATAGGAACACCATTCTTTATCCTCACTTCCCTCCTCCTCCTCCTCCTCCTCCTTCTTAAAAGTTTTTTACAGTATTTTATTTTATTTCCAATTGTTTGCCAGCAAGCACAACTTTTGTCATCTATTTTTGTGGTTTGCAAATCTTTTAAGAAGCTCCCAAACACTTTCTGGTTTTTAAATAATAGCCAAATGCACATTATATAAACGTATACATTTACGTTTCAGTTGTATTTTTGCATTTTTCTTAGCCTTCCTCTACTGAATATTGAATGTCATCTTAGTAACAATGGCTCTGAATGTCAGCTCTAAACATTTATATTAAGTTGTGTGTGTGTGTGTGTGTGTGTGTGTGTGTGTGTTTTGTGTCATTACAGTTGTGACTGACTCTTTGTCACCCCATATCCATGGAGTTTTCAGGGCAAGAGTGTTTTGCCAGTTCCTACTCCAGGCGCCTACAGCACCTGGTATTCCCTGGTGGTCGCCCATCCAGGGCTGACCCTACTTAGCTTCTAAAATCAGGTGAGATTGGATATGCTTAGGGCATCTAGGTTACCTCCAAACAATTTTAAAGATTTTTCAGCCAGTTCTAGCATTTGGTTTACTTTTCCCATATTCGTTTTAACTTGCACAATCAGCTGTAACAGCCTGTATTTTTGTATTTATATCAAATATATTTTGTATTTATATCAAAGTCATTCTAGTTTTCTAAATTTTATATATTTTATTATCTGTTTATTGTTTATTACTTTTGCTGTAATGCCTCTTCATAGATCAGCCACTTGATCTAATAATTTTTTTTGCATCCTGTGATAAGTCCATGTTTCAGATGCTTTTATTTTTTATCTTTTTCAGGGGCTATGCCAAAGGCTACAGTTCCTTGCTGAAAATACTACCATACCACATACATTTTGGAAGCCAATTTTGAGAAGTTTGCATATTATATTCTTCATCTTAAGGAAGATGCACTCAGTAATCTCTGTTGTGATTTATATTGCATGGCTATGTTCCCAGTATTCATTCAACCAAACTCTAACGTAGTTGTATTTGTCAACATGTTCCACACCTTATACCTTATTGTGTTTTTTTAAAATATAGAATCCTATACAAATTTACTTGGGAGTATAACCCAGAGTGCCTAATCTCAGAATTGTCCTATTAATAATATTTATTTGTTTATTTATTTTCATTTATATGCCATCCTTCTCCCAATTCAGAGACCCACAGTGTCTCAAGTGTTATTAAAAAACAAACAACTTTAATGCGCCATAAATTATGAGACTAAGAAAACAACTACAGTGGTACCTCTACGTACGAGCACAATTTGACAAGAGTGGAAAACCATTTGTGTTTTAACTGCTGCCTTACAAATGTTAGATGTGGTCTGCTCTACTTACAATTGTTTTTATTTTTTCAATTATTTATTTATTTATTTATTTTATTAGATACGGCTGCTCTACTTACGAGTTGTTCAACTTATGAGCATGCATTCGGAATGGATTAAACCCGCAAGTAGAGGTACCACTGAATATAACAATATGAAAATAATTTGTTAAATTTGTTAACCGCCCCTCCCAAAAAACTTTTAAAACCAAATAAAATAGCACATCTAATTACAAATACCCACTTAGTTGTTAACATCTGTTTCAAAAAAGATGGCCTTCTTCTGTTATTGGGATGACAAAAGAGAAGGGTCTATCCTAGCCTCCCAGAAGAAGACATTTCACAACTTGGGAACAGCCGCAGGAAAAAGCCCTCTTTCACATTCTCATCAGAGCTAAGCGAAGATGTGTTGTGTTGTGTCATTACAGTTGTGACCGACTCTTTATGATCCCACATCCATGGAGTTTTCTTGGCAGGAATACTGGACTGGTTTGCCATTTCCTACTCCAGACACCTACAGCACCTGGTATTCCCTGGTGGTCTCCCATCCAAGTACTAACCAGGGCCGATCCTGCTTAGCTTCCGAAATCAGACAAGATCGGATGTGCTTAGGGCATCTAGGCCACCATTAACTGCTTGGGTATAATGGAGAACACCCCACCCTACTCTTCTCTACAAAGATTAACAACATTGAGAAACACTGGAAGCTTTTTATTTTTACTTATTTATTATCAGATTTATATACTGCATCATCTAGAATGGAGCATATTGAAATATCAGTGAATCAAAGAAAGTAATTAATAACCAGGGGAAACCATTCTATATAGCCAGGTCTTCAGCTGTTTTTTGAAGACCGACAGTGTAGGGGCCTAGCACATCCCAGACGGGAGCTGGTTCCAAAAGTGAGGGGCAGCCACCAAGAAAGCCCAATTCCTTGTTAATTACTTAAGAGTTGGCAGTGCACCCTCAAATGACCTACTTGAGAGAATCAAATGTTTTGGGTGATGTTCTGTGGTAGAAGCCGTTCGGACTGATAGCGAGGTCCTAAACCGTTTAGGGCTTTCTATGTCAAAACATTAAAATCTTGAAGTCAGTGCAGTAATGGATTGGCAGCCCGTGCAGTGCGGCCAGAGTATTGGTGATGTCTTCTCAACCCGATTACTAATCTGGCCACACTAACTGGAGCCTCCACATTAACTTTCAAGGCAACCCCACATTGAGAGCACTACTGTAGTTTTTGTGCCAATGAGTTCAAGTTGGCACTCATGACTCTCTTCGTCCCCAGCACTTACAACAACCTTCTCAGGTGCTCAGGATAAGACTGCATGACTTGTGCTTTCTAAATTGTGTTTTGCTCTGCCTTTCTTTTCAAACGTAAGTGTTCTTCAGTTATAATAGTATTTATTAGATTCTGTAACTGTCAGCATATATTATGGGTTCTTAAAGGTTCTGCTATAGTCAGCTAAAACCATACTCTGGAAGAGATAAACACCACCACCAAAAGAAAGATTAAATTACAACAGGCTGTTAGATGCCTGTAGACTTTGTCCATGCTGTAGTACCAGGAACTAATTTTGTTCTTGGTAAATGATATATTGCATTAAGTTGTTCTTCCACAAAATGCTAACTTCCACGCTTAAGAATCGCATTGGGAAAAATAATAATCTGAAAGCTGGATGCTTTGAAGCACTGAGATGTTTTGAGGTTAGTGTAAAAACCATATTTTACTTTTCTGAGGCTTCTGTCCTGGAACTTAACAAGACTTAGACACTGTGATTGGGCCTGACTAGTACTTGGATGGGTGACCACCGGGGAACACCAGGTGCTGTAGAGTCCTACAGTAGGAATTGGCAAGCCACTCTAGTATTCCTGCCAAGAAAACTCCATGGACATGGGGACACGAAGAGTCAGTCATGACTGTAAAACAACAACAACAAGACACTGCTGAACAGCAGCAAATCTACTCCTTGGTTGGGGAGTAGGGGGTTAGACTGGATTGCCCTTGAGGTTTCTTCCAACTCTATGATTCTATGAAAATCATGTCTGTGTAGATGTGCTTTACTGATAGAACAAAATTTAGGGAGCTGGGAAAGTTTAGCCAAAAGAAGGCCGAGAGGGGATATGATAGCCATGTTTAAATATTTGAAAGGGTATCATGTTGAAGAGGGGACTGGTTTGTTTTCCATGGTTTCAGAGACTAGGACTCAAGGCAATGGTTTCAAACTACAGGAAAAGGGATTCCATTTGAACATTAGGAAGAACTTCCTGATGGTTAGAGATGTCCAGTAGTGGAATATGCTGCCACGGAGAGTAGTGGAGTCTCCTCCATCCAGCAGAAGCTGGATGGCCATCTGTCGGAAGTACTGTGATGGAGGTTCCTGCATGTCATGCGGTTGGACTGGATGGCCCTTGAGGTCTCTTCCAAATCTATGATTTTATGATTCTATGAAAATAAGTATCAATTACAAACTAATATTTATTACAAAAAGCTTTGTGCATGTAGCAATTGGAGAGCAGCTGTGGGAAATAAACATACTAGCAGATCCATCTATCACATTTACTTGGTATTATATAGAAACAGATTATTGAGCTACTGTTTTGGGAACTGATGGGTGAGGCCCATCAGATCTGTGTGGGTGAGTGGGTGGAATCGGGATGGAGGAATATGTTCCTATACTTACCTTAAGAATAAGGAATAAAATTTGATGATGGGGGCTTGTTTTTTTGTTTTTTTGTTTTTTTGTTTTTGTTTTTTGCTTCAGCTCATGGAATCCTGTGGAAATTGATCATCTGTGTGGGAAAAGACCACTGTCTATCCATGTTGCTCCAGCTGCAAAGTTCTGTTCTGGCATTCTGGCCTTTAACTTCATCATCATATATGCTACAGGAGATCAAAACTGAGAAAGGCAGCAGGTGGTGTGTGGTAGCAGTGGGAAATAATTTGGTGGTCAAAGAAGGGTGAAAATGGCTAAGTAATTAAATTTTGAGGGGAACAAGCTTGGGTTCATGCATTCAAGTATGGAGGAACATCATTATAGTTCACACATAAACACTGCAGTCTTGGAGAACTTTATTCTGAGAAAGTTACATGGATCTGAAGAACATCTAAATCTAAGTCTCCGCATTTGTAATCATAGCTTTAATTAAAATTCCAATTTAGGATTCTATGTTTCCTATCATTTGGTTTCATTCAGTGGGTGCTGCCAAAAATACATTTTAAAGAAAAAACACAGAACAAAATGCAAAACTTTCTTCACCTGTTGACAAGTAGATTCTGCGTGTTAGGAGTGATTTTGTCTTTAAGAATTCTGCAACAGAAATTCAACATATTTTTTTCTTGACATGAAGCAGCTGAAGAAACCTCACCTGTTTATTTCATGTTTCCTTCCTACTATATATGTTGATGGCCCATGGTTGTTGATGGAAAAGAAGTGAGACATATGGATAAAAACCAGTCAGCAGACCTCTGCAAATATTAGATGAGAATGAGAGCATGAAAATGAAAAATGAGACCATGCTGGTATAAAGCAGGTAGAGGCATGAAGATTAAATACATGAGATGTAAAGGGAATCCTTGTATCACCAAAAGCAGTAGATACGTCTGCAAGCTCCTGTGGGTCCCAGGAGAACAGCTAAGCTGAATTGCCTTGAGTAAGTTGTAGCGTTCTAGAGCATTACCAGAAAGAGCAATTGGTAAACCATTTCTGAGTTCCTAGGAGACCTTAACCTCTGCTACCATAAGTTGGAATTGACTTGGCAGCTTGCAATTACTACTTCAAGAGGATAGGATGCAACTGCATTTTCAGCATTGCCATGGTAGAAGCACATAATCTACCCTGGCTAACAAAAAAATGGATTACAGATGTTAAAGAGGAAGGAATCCTGCCTCTTTTACAAATAGAAGCCCTACCGCTCCTCCCACCTCAACTGTATCTGTAGATCTGCCAATTAAGAGCTGTCAATTAATTGACAGTCCCAGAAGAAGGGAATGATAAACCACAGTCCTGATTGAGTACTCTCTCCCTGCTCTCTCTCTCCTGGAAAGAGTTGCCATGAGTCAGAATTGACTTCATGGCACACAATGATGATGGCAACAATGCAGTTCTTCTTTTCTATTTGCTTCTTCTTCTAGAACAGGGGTCCTCAAAGTTTTCAAACAGCGGGCCGGTCCACCACCACCTAGACACCACTGGGGGCCGGATCACAGTCCAAAAGCAGCTGCGGAGGTTGGCTTGCTCTCAAAACAGGGGGTAGGTGGGGGGTTGCAACTGGTACCAGGGGCCGGATTCAGGACCTTGGGGGGACGCATCCGGCCCCGGGGCCTTAGGTTGAGGACCCCTGTTCTAGAACATCACCAGCTTGTGCTAACATTGTGGGTTTTAATGAGTCATCTTCCCTATATTCCAATGATTCAATGGGCTGATCCTAGTTGTGACTTACTTTGCTAAGTAACAGGTTTTCAGTCATAGACAGACATTTTTATTTTCATATATCCATTCTGTTCCTTAAAAACTGCTGAACACCAAACCCAAAACTTCTGTAGTCTTAAAAATATGGATTATTACAATGTTCATCCACTAATTATAAGGTTACAATAATGAGTTCTCTTTATGCAGTGGTTCTGTTATCAGCTGACTAAGCAGAGCCAGAACCCTGGGAATTACTACTCATTACACTGAGAATAACCTTTTTCCCAGAATCATTTAAAGTTTACCTGAAACAACTGGAGAGATTATGAGGAGAGGCATCATCAACATGCTGATACTGCTCAACTCTAATGTAATTAACCAGATAAAGGTTAACAAACTGGAGCTGACTCCAGATAAAACAGAATTCATGAGGGTCCACGTATAAATCTTACAGCAGTGGGATATCCATTCTGGTTGTGGCTATAAACTCATTCTAAAATAAAAGAATAGCAGACTGGGTCTTACCACAGATTATTTATATTTACTGGAAACAGCCTGGAAAATGTACTGTTTTGTAATAGTAATTACAGTTTGGGCACTCAGATTAGATCTTTCTGTACAATGACATTCTACCTCTAAAATTGTATTCATATACAGACCCATTTGAGCTTCTTCTGTGTCCTTCAAGGTATCATGTAAAGTTTTTAAAATGTACAGAAACTTTACACTGTTTTATGGCTGCTTGGATGACTCTTTTTAATCGTATTGTCCGATACGCTGTTCTTTTAAAATAACATGCAATTGTTAGTTGCTTTGAGTTACAAGCTGTTTGGAAATACAAGAAACAATAAGTCAATAAAGCTTTAATTTTGGAGAGCAAGGGAATACAAATGAAAAAGAGAACATGTAGAAGCATTTTTGGGGAAAGGTATACAGGTTTAGATAAATGCACAAATGTACAGTATTTTGTAGATGAATTCATACATCTGGTTTGTGTTATTGTTGCAGTTTGGAGCACTTGATTTTCAAGCCAATGGGAGAGCCATTCAATGCTTCATTTACTAGCCAAAAGATTGCTTTGTTAGTTGACCAGTGTCTTTTATAGCTGTGTAGAAGAGTGAACTTCGGCATGAGTAGTAACTTAACCAGTGCAGCTGAGGTCCTTTCTTCACAATCAGCTATCAGCTGAAGGATATATTCTAAATCATAAAGGCTACAACAAGCACCCAAAAATGTTAAACTGAAAACAAATGGCTCAATGTTGGACATACCATAAGCATAGCCATCTTCTGTGTGGGTTGTACTATTGATAAATGTTAGAAATATTTTCATAATTTTATTCTTCTAGGGCAGACTTCATATGTTTTTACTCTGCTGTTTTTTCCTGTCAGCACAGTGACCCCCAAAAAGGTAAAGGTAAAGGTTCCCCCCGCACATGCATGCTAGTTGTGTCCGACTCTAGTATTCCATATCCAAGCCGAAGAGCCTGTGTTGTGCAAGTGCATGACCACGTGGCTGGCATGGCTGCAAGGAAACACTGTTTTACCTTCCCACTTTTTACGGCGGTACCTATTTATCTACTTGCATTTACATGCTTTCGAACTGCTAGGTTGGCAGGAGCTGCGGTCATCAGCAGGAGCTCGCTCTGCTGCATGGCACCCGGGATTTGAACTGCCGAGCTGCTGACTTTGCAGCCTTAGTCCGCTGAACCACCACGCCCATATGGACTTATGCCCATAGGCTTCTCCTATAACAATTCTCTGTAGCAATCAGCTGAAAACCCAATAGTAAGTTGCAGCCAGAGTAAGCCCACTGAATCAGTAAAACTTACAGAGGCGTTCACTGTTCAAATCCCCACTGATTCAATGGACCTATTCTAGTTGTGGCTTACTACTGGATTTCAGCTACTATAGCATGCTGCCTCTGAACTTAAACATACTGTAGTATAAAGCTATCATGATTAGTAGCTACTGATGATCTCTGTAAATTATTAAATATGGGCTGAAATCCTGTTGCTTGATTTAGCAATTTGCAACTAGAAAAGGCTCATTGAAACATTGAATCCTACAGAGGAGTTCACTCATCAAATTCTTAGTGATTCAATAGGCCTGCTCTAGTTGCAACAGGATTTCAGCCAAAACGAATTTGCCTAATGAAATGCAGCACTCTAGGCTAAAAGTATGTAACATTTCATTTGTTTAAGTGATAAATGTAAGGAGACTAAAATAAGTTGATGGACACACAATGATATACTATCATAGCTGGGAAGAGACCCCAGGAAATATTGCCTTTAAGATCACTGAGTTTAACTGCCTTCCAGACCTATATTATTGATTAAAGGCAGGAATTATATGGTTTTGCCAACATTTTATCCACCATGTTAATAGGAATCAGTTTAGAAAATCACAACCAAAAGATAACTATTCAAATTAATGACTGCAACTCTGTGGCATCAATGTTATGGAATTTCCAAGGTTACATGAACCAAATTAAATGGAAATTATGGGGGTTATGTGATGGATTTATAATAAAAGTTCCCCAAATGCGAGACAAGAGTCCCAGTGAGTGGATGATGACTGATGTTTACAGGATTTAGTATGTGGTTTTGGCCCATTGTGGGATGATTTCTCTCTCCTAGTTCCATTCACCAATTGAGAGGTCAACAAGTCCAATGTGCATTGTGGATTTCTCATCCACAATGTTTTTGATGAGTGTAGGAAATCAGGTACCCCCATATCCACTGATTCATTATCCACTGATTCAGTTATCCATGGTTGGCAGGGGGGAAAATTAAATAAATAATTCAACAGCTGCAAAGCAAGATACTGTTACAAACAGCAGCTGTAAAGCAAGCTACTATCATAAAACAGCATCCGTAAAGCAACCTACTGTCACAAAACAGAAGTTTTTGGGCTTTTCAGTATTCTCTCTTATCCACAGTTTTCATTATCCACAGGAAGGCCTGGAACCAATCCCCAGCAGATATTGGGGTCCCACTGTATATTCAATTTGGAGCTTGGAGATTTTATGCCACTATGGATGCAGTGCTGTTCCCCATTGTCCAGGAGTATGCTGTACTGAATGTAGTGAATCTTGCTTCTGCGTAAAAACACTAATCAAATTGTACTGTAAATTTGACAATAACCTCAACACAAAATGGATGGACGGGAAAAACATTTTGAATGGAATCGTAGAATCATAGAGTTGGAAGAGATCTCAAGGACCATCCAGTCCACCCCCCTGTCATGCAGGAAACCCCATCAAAGTACCCCCGACAGATGGCAATGAATTAAAGCAAAGCAAAAGCAAAGTGCTACAGTATTTAAATGCCACCCTCATGGTGCTAAAGCACTCTATATGCATCTGGGAGTTGAGTCATGGCAACTGGATTTCTTTTCTTGTAGGGTTGAAACATTTCACTACTCATCCAAATAGCTTCCTCAGTCTGAGAAAAGTTGATAGGAGGCTTTCAATTTATTGTTCACATTGGTGGACAATGGCCTGAACAGGCTTGTTAGATGGACAATGGTGTGGTGTCTGTGAAAGTCATACCTGCGCGTGAAAGTCACTTCCCAACACCCATTTAGTATGGGTTGTTAGCAGTGGCTTTTCTGGTGGAGGTGGAAAGTGGTTTTCATTTGTCTAGGGATCAATGAAAGAGCAGCATGATAAATGGGAAAGAGATTGTACCTAAATCCCCCACCCTTGTTGAGACAGGATTTTCAATACACACATGAATGGCTTCCCTGACTCCTCTCTCAAACCACCTATCTTCTCTGTTTAATATGTGTTCATCCTTGACTTTGAATGAGTGTCCGTTGTCCTTCAAATGAAGGTGCACTGCTGATTCTGGTCCTGAGCTGTTGTCCCTTCTGTGCTGGTCCATCCTTCCTGTTTAGTGGCTGTTTAGTTTCTCCATTGTAGAGTTTTGTACACCTCTTACTGCATTGGGGTTGCCATGACTCAAGTCACAGATAACCTCACCTGGACAACTAGGAATCTCCACAGACACTCTCTGTCTGTGCAGTTTGCATCATATTTATTTAGGCTACACATTGCCCCCCTCTGGCAAGCTGGGGACTCAGGATGGAGCGCTGAGTCATCTTTGAGCCAGCTACCTGAATCTGCTGGGATTGAACACTGGTTATGAGTAGAATATTTGGTTGCAGTTTAACCACTGTACCATTATGCTCCTTAGTTCATGCTATATAAGGCAGCAGGAAAAGATGTTGACTGAATATGAGATGGACTGATTCCCTAAGAACCCACAGGTTTGAATCTCTAAGAGCTGAACGGGGCCGCTGAAAACAGAGTGCTTATTCATGAGTTGGAGGAGACTTGGCAATACATAACAATAACAACCTTTATAATACATTCCCAGTGTGGTGTAGTGGACAGAGTAATGGGCTACAGTTCAGGTCTGGGTTCGAATCCCTGATTGGCCCCGGAAGCTCATTGGAGGTCAGGAACTGGCAAAACTACTTCTTAAACAAGCCCTATTAGGGGTTGCCATAGTTTGGTTCTGACCTGACAGAACCTGGCCTTCTCTGTGGCTGCCCCTATACTTTGGAACAAAATGCCAAGTGAGATTCGCCTAGCACAGTCCCTGCTGGCCTTCAAACAAGCTCTCAAGACCTTACTTTTTAGAGAGGCATTTGGCGACCATTTTTTTAAAAAAGTGAAACATAAGACGCCATCTTGGCCGATAATTATTTTATTATTTTTTACCATTTTGTTTCCTATTATTATTCCTGAACTATATGACTGCTGTAAACTGCCCGGAGTTCCACCAGAAGACGGGCAGTGTAAAAATATAAAAATAAATAAAATATAAATAAATAATAAAATAAAACAGATTAATGAGGTCCATATGGCTCAGTATTATCAACTCTGTCAGCCAATATCCTGGGTTTCAGGTAGCATTCTTTCTTCACTGTACTGGTAGCTCCCTAGGATTTAATTGCCTCCCTTTTAGCTTCCAAAATTAGACATATTTTGGTGTGTCCAGATTCCTGGGAGGGGAGATAGGGTTCTATATCTACTGTTCTACTGTTATCTCTTATAGATAGTCTGGTGATGATCTCTGCTAGAAGTTTAATGAGACGTAAACAAGACACAAATACAAGAGTAGGCACTACCTTTATAGGTTGCTATTTTTTTAAAAAGACATATAATATGCGAGCTGAGCTTTTTGGGATAAGTCCCGATTCTTCAAAGCAAGTACCAAAAGTCCAAACGTGGCAATATGGTGTTTGCCAGGAGGTTAATCTTTGATGTAAAGTCCTAGGCAAGATGAATTTTGCCAGACATAGTCCTTGGAACACCAGGGTTGTTGTTTCAAAGCTGTGGTTGAAGCAGCCCTTATAGGCTCCTTCCAACTTCATAACGAGTTCTATGGTGGCATTATAATGCAATGTTGCACTGATCATATTTTTAATATGGAAAAACTACAGCCAGTCTCAAAATATAGGCGACTATTTTAGACATAGCTTCTCTTAGCTCTGATATTTCCTTCCTTGTCTGTAACTTATGGCCCAGGCTATCATCTCGACCTTGCAGGGAGGGACCAGCTCCCAGAGATTTCTGATTAGGTCACCGGCCTTGTAAAAGCTGGGCTCTCCCCTCCCCCACCTCTGTACACAACTGCTCCTCATTTACATAAATTATCTCTATTCAATTATCTGTCCAGATGTCCGAATTGTGCCACCAGTGATCTGTGAATGAATTAAAAATGGAATATAATTTAATAATAACTGATTAGAAGGAGATTAGTTGTTATATAAAAAGGAAAAACCAAGAGATAGCTAGTTGCCCTTAATCCGAGCCAATCCACAATAATTATTGAAAATAGCCTCCCTCTCCCCCCTCCCGCCGCCGCCACCTTGATCTGTCTGTCCCCCTCTCTCCTTCTCTCCCCAGTCCATTTTCTTTCTCTTTTATATGCTCTCCTGTCTGCTGCCTTCCTCTTCAGTTTTAAGTTTTCTCTATATTAATTTTATTTTTCCTATATTGGTCTCTCCACTTTCTCTTTCTTACTAAGTAGGTATTTTCTTAGCAAATATAAACACTGTCATCTGGAACATCCCATAGATTATCTACAGACTTCTGAATAGCATCAAGTAAACGAGTGTGTCCAAATTGTCCTAATTTTGTCTTCTCAACTGTTATTTCTTAAATAACATCCTCTCTTTTGCCTCCTAACGTCTTGCTACCATGAGTGCTAACAGCTTACTGCTAATTACAGCTGCATTGCAAAGCACTGCAGAAAACACAGTACAAATCACACCCCAGAGGAATTGCAATCTACATTAGACAGGCAAGATGGCTTAAGGAGTGAAGCTTGAAACTGATAAATGGATAATAGTGATTGGAACAGGAGACAGGTAGCCAGTACTTGGCAGGATTTTTCTGTGTGTGTGTGGAGTTTCAGAAGGTAATTGTTGAAGGAAAGAGTCTTGAGAAAGTGAGGGAAGTACAGGATCTTGTTAAAAAGCAAGAAATGTTCCAGATGCATCCAAGAAGGAAGAGCCAAGACCAAGCTAGAAGTTAACCTTCTGTGCCTACAATGAACAATAACTGGGTAAAGGGAGACAATGAAAAATAATGCATCCTTTCCCAACCTGGAGACATTGTCCAGGGATTAGATCCAGGCCCTGGTATCAACTAAATCCCTGGCCCTTCTACAATGTGACATTGTTGTTATGTGCCATCGTAACCCCTGATTCAGCCTAACAGGGGTTGGGGTAAGAAAATGCAAGGCTGTGAAGTAGAAATTTGAATCAGAAAAAGTGGGAGCTGAAGGGGCTGGAGTTGATATTGCCACTTGGATTGTTGAGGCCCTTGCCAATTTAGTTTAAGTCTAATTCCTATATGTTTGTGTTGGGGGGGTGAATCCATGTAATGAATTTGTAAATTGTAACTACTTAAACTGAGATTTTATATGAGGTTTTATATGAGATTTCACATATGGAGCTAATTCTTCTAGGTATTGGACACCCAACTCACCTGAAGAAGAAGTCTTGGGGTTTTATCTGAATCTGAATTCAGAGCGTGTCTTGAACTTTGCAATTCTATAAGCAACTTCTGTTGTTGTTGTTGTTGTTGTTGTTGCTGTTGTTGTTGCTGTTGCTGTTGTTCAGTCATTCAGTCGTATCCGACTCTTCATGACCCCATGGACCAGAGCTGGCCAGGCTTTCCTGTCCTCCACTGCCTCCCGGAGTTTGGTCAAATCCATATTTGTTGCATCGATGACACTGTCCAACCATCTCATTTTCTGCCATCCCCTTTTCCTTTTGCCTTCAATCTTTCCCAACATCAGGGACTTTTCCAAGGACTCCTCTCTCCTCATGAGATGGCCAAAGTACTGCAGCCTCAGCTTCAAAATCTGTCCTTCCAGTAAACATTTGGGGTTGATTTCTTTCAGGATGGATAGGTTTGATCTCCTTGCAGCCCAGGGGACTCTCAAGACTCTCCTCCAACACCACAGCTCAAAAGCATCGATTCTACAGCGATCAGCCTTCTTTATAGTCAAGCTCTCACTTCCATACATCACTACTGTACTGGAAAAACCATAGCTTTGTCTATCCAGATCTCAGTCTGCAAAGTGATGTCTCTGCTCTTTAAGATGCTGCCTAGGTTTGCTATCACTTTCCTCCCAAGAAGCAGGAGTCTTTTTATTTCATTGCTGCAGTCACCATCTGCAGTGAGCAAGGAGCCCAAGAAAATAAACTCTGTCATTGCCTCCATTTAAGAACATAAGAACATAAGAAGAGCCATGCTGGATCAAGCCAAAGGCCCATCTAGTCCAGCTTCCTGTATCTCACAGTGGCCCCACCAGATGCGTTTGGGAGCGCATGAGACTAGATATCTGTCTCCTGATACCACTCCCCTGCATCTGGCCCTTGAAGTACCCTGGTTTTAAGCCTGGAGATTACACATCTCCATCATGGTTTGTAACCTGTGATGGACTTTTCCTCCAGGAATCTGTCCAATCCCCTTTTGAAGGCATCCAGGCCAGATGCCATCACCACATCCTGTGGCAGGGAGTTCCATAGACTTACAACGCGCTGGGTGAAAAAATATTTTCTTTTGTCAGTTCTTACTCTCCCAGCCCTCAATTTGAGTGTGTGTCCCCTAGTTCTGGTATTTTGGGAGAGAGAGAAGAGCTTCCCTCTATCCACTTTACTCACACCCTGCATTATTTTGTATGTCTCAATCATATCCTCCCTCAAGCGCCTTTTTTTCCAGACTAAAGAGGCCCAAATGTTTTAGCCTTTCCTCATAAGGGAGGTGCCCCAGCCCAGTAATCTTTTTAGTCGCTCTCTTCTGCACCTTTCCCTTCTATTTCTTCCCCTTCTATCTGACAGGAGGTGATGGGACCAGTGGCCATGATCTTAGTTTTTTTAATGTTGAGCTTCTGTATTGGTGCACAAATTGTAGCGTTTTGGTGCTGTTATAATTGCTACTGTTGACTGTTACATAGCTGTAAATAAGAAAATACTCATTTTGTAAAATTGTACTTGCAAGATTCATGAGTAGATATCTAAGTAGGTAAATAGCCCCAAATAACTTTGAAGTACAGTGGCACCTTGTATAAAAAAATTAATTCGTTCCAAATGAAATTATATTAAGCAAATTTTCCTTTATATAAGTTTCCCATAAGAATGCATTGAAAACCGAGTAATCCTTAATCGTGACCATTTTGATGTTGTATGGATTTGCCCCATAGACTATTCTGTTAAGCAAATTTCCTCTATCTCCGGAATTTTTACGTTGTACAAATTTTGTTATTCAAACTGTTTGTTAAACGAGGGTCCACTGTATTACGCTATCAAGTTAGAATGAACATACAATTACTTTAAAAGGGCTTTCACAATGCAATATTTAAGGAGGGGTGTTTCCAGTTCCATAACCCCAGTGACTTTCTGTGGTTCAGCAAGGATTTGAACCCAGGCCTCAGTAGTTCTAGTACAGTGGATCCTTGTATAACAAACAGCTTGTATATTGTAACTTAAAAGTTGTACAACATAAAAAATTCCAGAGATAGGGGAAATTTGCTTAACATAATCGCCTATGGGGAGAATCCGTACAACATAAAAATGGGATTACTTCGTTTTCAATGCATTCCTACGGGAATTTGTATAAAGGAAAATTTGCTTAACATAATTTCATTTGGAACAAATTAATTCCTTTATACAAGGTACCACTGTACATCACTCTATCCACAATACCACACTGGGTGTCAGTGTGACAATAGAAGATATACTGTAGGAAGAAATCTTGTAAGTATGGTATTTGGTCCTATGCCCAAATACCTTCCCACAATTCACTAGCAAAGGCAACTGGGAGTACAGTAGAACCCCTGTATCCACTGATTCAGTTATCCACGGTTGGCAGAGGAAAAAATTAAATAATTCAGCAGCTACAAAGCAAGCTATTGTCACAAACAGCAGCTGTAAAGCAAGCTGTATCACACATAGCATCTGTAAAGCAAGCTACTGTCACAAACAGCAGCCATAACGCAAGCTACTGTCTCAAAATAGCAGTCATAAAGCAAGCTACTGTCAGGAAACAGCAGTTTGGAGATGGGTGGGCAGGTGTTCTCTTATTCATGGTTTTCGTTATCCACAGGAAGGCCTGGAACCAATCCCCAGCGGATAGTGGGGTCCTACTGTACAGCCATCTCTTGTTAACTTAAGGCTAAGTACTCTACTGTATTGATGGCTAGATAGTTTACTGAGTATGAACACTACAGCAGAGGTCTGGGAGTTGATTCCCCAGTGTATGTCTCTGGAGAAGAGCTCACCTTTATAGCCTTGGACAAGCGGCTAAGTTTGAGAGCACCCCTAGAAGGCAGCACCGGTAAACAGCTTCTGACTACTCCCCTAGAAAGGAGACGAACTAGGATGGTAAACTCTAGCCTGGCCTTCCATATTTCTAGTTACCTGCCATCTGAGGTATCCATCACACTTCCTCTAATGGTAGAGCTGGCCCTTCACTTGGTTGCCATTCAATAACACATAAAAGCAACAATCTAGCATTCTAGGTGGCAGTAGATGTTTCAGGTGTGGCATTTATAAAAAAGTAAAGGTCTCCCCCGCACATGCGTGCTAGTCATGTCTGACTCTAGGGGCGGCGTTCATCTCCATTTTCAAGTCAAAGAGCCAGTGCTGTGTAAGTCCGTGGCCATGTGGCCAGCTTGGCTGAAAGCATTTCTGCACATGGAACAGCTGCATTTACACTGCTTGTCTAAAGCCTATTTGGGCATTATTTGACCCAGTATTATGAACAGGTGTAGATGAGAGTACCTGCTCCTTCTGTTGTATTTTTATGGTTTAAAGTTTAAACACTCAGCCTGAAAAAGTGCACATCAGCTATGCACACACAGAGGGACTCAAAATTTTTAAGGGTCTTGCTTTAGTCAAGAACCTTCACAGGAGCAGAAATCTCTCCTGAAACGGTATAGCTCAGTGTTGGTGAATCTATGGCACAGGTGCAAAAGTTGGCATGCAGAGCCCTTTCTGTGAGCACACGAAATCGGTCCCTCACAGCCACGGCACTTCCCCCTCCGCTTAGAGCACACCATTGTGCTTGGTGCAGAAAGCCAGGTGAAGGGGAGGCAGCGGCTTCTGGGCTCATTTGTAGCCCCAGTCAGCTGCACAGGGAAGCGGAGAAGGGCTGGCCAGGCTCCTCCTGTGAATGAACATAAGAACATAAGAAGAGCCATGCTGGATCAGGCGAATGGCCCATCTAGTCCAGTTTCGTGAATCTCACAGTGGCCCCACCAAATGTGTCTGGGAGCGCACGAGACTAGATATCTATCTCTTGATACCACTCCCCTGCATCTGGTCCTTGAAGTGCTCCGGTTTTAAACTTGAAGATTACACATCTCCATCATGGTTTGTAACCTGTGATGGACTTTTCCTGTCCAATCCCCTTTTGAAGGCATCCAGGCTAGATGCCATCACCACATCTTGTGGCAGGGAGTTCCACAGACCAACAAAACGCTGTGTAAAAAAATATTTTCTTTTGTCCTCTCTCCCAACTGTCAATTTGCGTGGATGTCCCCTAGTTCTGGTATTTTGTGAGACGGAGAAGAACATCCCTCTATCCACTTTACTCATGCCCTGCATAATTTTGTCCATCTCAATTATATCCCCCCTCAGGCGCCTTTTTTCCAGACTAAAGAGCCCCAAATGTTTTAGCCTTTCCTCATAAGGGAGGTCCCCCAGCCCAGTAATCATTTTAGTCACTCTCTTCTCCAACTTTTCCAGTTCCACTATGTCTTTTTTGAGATGCAGTGACCAGAATTGTACACAACACTTCAGGTGCGGCCTTACTATCGTTTTGTACAATGGCATTATAATGTTGGCTGTTTTATTTTCAATCCCCTTTTTGATAATCCCTAGCGTGAAATTGGCCTTCACCACTGCCATACACTGGGGAGACACTTTCATTGAGCTGTCCACCAACACACCAAGATCCCTTTCCTGATCCCTCACGGATAGCTCAGAGCCCAAGAGTTGATAGATAAAGTTTGGATTTTTTTTTGCCCCAATATGCATTACTTTACATTTTCCTACATTGAAACGCATTTGCCAGTTCGCAGCCCATTCCACCAGTTTGGAGAGATCCTTCTGGAGTTCTTCACAATCTTCTCTGGTTTTTACCACACAGAAAAGTGGGTGTCATCCACAAACTTGGCCACCTCACTGCTTATCCCTGTCTCCAGGTCATTTAGAAACACATTGAAAAGTACCAAGTTTTATTTCCTATGCTTTCCGTGATTTCTCAGTAGGGAAATTGAGATCTGATGGGATCTTTTAATACATGGCAGAGGTTTAGAGAGTGTTTTTAAAGTGATGGGTACAATGCAATGCAAACATTATATTTACATGTGGAATCATTTGCCACCTTTCTAAAATTACATAAAACATTAACGAATGGAAATATCCTTTAGAAACAGATTGTTCTCCAAAGGCCACCTTTTAACACATAAACACTCCTAGAGCCCAGAGGCTCTTTGGAACGATAGGCTCAACAGTGGTGGCATCAACCTAACTTCGGTTTGGAAAAGTAGAGGCACTGGTAGAGAAAAGGCCCTCTTCTTGGGATGGTAGGCCATAGACCCGGTGACAGAACAAGTATCTGGGGGGGGGGAGGGGGGAGGACATCTCTGATCCTCAAGTCCTTGAGGGCTTTATAGATTGAAAGTCGCACCTCCGAAGCAACTGGGCAACGTGGGCAAGACTTCAGATGAAGGGTATGCAGTATACCCACAGACTAGATCTCCAAATAGTTATGTCCAATATTCCTCCCCCTCTTCTTCTTTTTTAAAAGCCCCCGGAGAGCCATGGGGAGGGGGGTCAACGTTTTGAGTCAGGGGCATTTGGGGGGGGCGAAAAGGCCGGCCACCTTCGCCATCGCCTGAGGGGCATCAGGTCGGGGTGTGCCGGGGTTCCCGCCACGAGTTGCCAGGCAGAGCAAGGTCTCCGCGGTAATTAGCAGCATTAGAAGAAAGTAAGCCCCCGGCGCTGATCTCCAGCCTCGAGGCCGCAAGCTGCCCGGCGCTTCTGCCTCCTTCGGCGCAAGGCTCCCTCGTCCGCCCCGCCGCCGAAGCAACAGCAGCCGGCCGGCCTCCGGGCCGAGGCCCTGGCTTGCATTTTCCAGCAAATTATTAATTGTTGCTTCGCCTCCGCCATTAATGCTGCTAATCCGGAGGGCTCCGTGTTTGCCCGCGATCCTGTTGCCAGGCCGTTTAGGTTTGGGAGTGGGTGGCGGCGCAGCCCCCCGGGGGGGGGGGAACCCGACCAGTGGAGCAGCTGTAATTATTCCCCAGACAAATCTCTGCCAACACAGAGGACGAGGGAAATCGCGGCCCATATTGCACGGCCGGCCGCCCCCACCCCGCAAAGATAATTTGAGACTCAAATCCCAGCAAAGACCTGCTACAAATTGCTGCAAATTAAGCTGATTTTGCCCCGAATGAGGGATTTTCTGCTGCAGATCAACCCTTCCCGGGAGTTGATGAGGTGGGGATTAGAGAAGGGACTGAAATCAAAGGGGCAGGATCAGGCGGGGGGGGGGGGGCGAGCTGGGGGGGGGGGAGGAGGACCAGGGGGGGGGAAGAAAGGGAGGGAAGGAGGGACGGGAGGGCGCAGGGTTGGCCTAGCAGTGAAAGTCCAGAAGCATTAGCAGTTTATTGATTTCTACTTTAGTGACATTTTATTCTATTACCAAGTTTCCGATTAGCCTTAAAAAAATCCGAGGGAAGCAGAGAAGGCATGTTGGGTTTTGACCTCAGGGCACTTGCTTTTATCTCTCCTCGGTTTTAGGGGAGGCGATCTCTTTCCCTTGCCAGACTGTGTAGGAAATTTGGCGATCAGGTATTAAGAGCGTCCACATGTCAAGGCATCTCACTTCTGAATGGAGACAACCCCCCCTCCATTTGTGGACTTTTATATATAGAAAGAAATATATTGTCTCTGAGTACAGTGCTGCCAAAGAATTGATGCTGCCTTGATTTTTGCAGGAATAACATTCTTGGGAAAGAAAATGGTTTTATATCTCAGATGGTAAGACCTTCCTGCCTCTGCAATTCCCCCCCCACCCCTATGAAATGCAAAACATCACCTACCTAAAGTTCATGGTCATTGTCAATTCAGAAGGAAAGGGTTGGAAGACATTTATTTTCTCCCAAATCTGTTAGTTGAGTTATGGCAAGTAGACCTCTTTTCTTGTGATATCCATTCTAGGTACTTCCAGATAACCCCACCAGGATGACTGAGAACCTTCACAGACATTTTCTCCCAAATTACCATATAATTCTGCATAATGTTTAGACAGGAATCAAAATTGTCTTCAGCTCAATACTGGAAGCAGAAATAGGGACTCTGAGCCCCTAAGAACTGGTAGTGACATAACAGGGGCAACATTACCTATTCATCCCTCTGTCAGTCTGGAAGTTGAGTCATGGCTACTGGACTTCTTTTTTGAGAGATAGAAACGTTTCGCTGTTCATCCAAACATCTTCATCGGTCTTCAGATAAACTTCCAGATAAACTCACCTGGATGACTGAGAATCTTCACAGACATCCCTCTGTCAGTTTTGTTCATAGTTTTTTATGGTGCCTCAGAAACCCGTGAAGTTCCTTAACTAGAGATGGCAACAAAACAAATTAGTGTGTAGACCTCAAACCACAATCTCCTAAATGTACATACAGTATGTCCATGTCCGGCGCCCTAATAGCTGGAGGCAGCAAAAACAACCAAGATAAACGCATGCATTTTGCAATTTCTTGGACTACACACAAGAAATGTATTAGCATCAAGAGTGCCGCAGGACTTTTGGTTGGTTTTTCTTAGCCCGGCACCCCACATTCATCTTTCTTAGAAACTAATTTCTGTCCTCAGCAGACTTGCTAATTGTCTCATTGTTTTTCCTAGTGGTGGCTTCATGACACACCAACAGGAGCAGAACAAGAAACTTAATGGTTTCCTCACCTTCAAACTGTCGGAAAAAAGCCATGCAAGAATTTGGCCTAGAGCCTGAAAGGGGTAATTTTTAAAATTATTCAGTGCTGTCTCTTCTTTGCTCCTCTCTATCTTTTGCTTTCCAGTAGGTCCTCATTTCCCTCTAAGAGGAATGCATGTTTCAAGTATCTTCAATTGCACCATTAAAGATTTTATGCTATGTATGCTAAAATTAAAAAGATATATGTGCAGATAGGCACTACAAATGTAATCAACTTGATTTAATACTAATAGGAACCAGCAAATGGAATTTATGACTTAAAAATAAGTGATTTTGGGGGAGAAATCATAAATACAAGTACTTTGTACAAAACGGGAAAAATCTCAATCTGAAAGAGTTTATTAGAGTCTAATCCCTCACCAACAAACGAAACTGGGGCTGCCCACCCAATAATCCCAACTGCCATTAAAATATTAAAGATAAATCTAATCGTCTCTTTATCCAAAATAAGCGACTTTTATATTGAGAGAAAATGTCTAACCCTTTGGGAAGAGAATTACTCCTAATGTAGCAAATGGAATTCAGTCAGGAGGGTGCAACTGGGTTTAAAGCAAATGAGATGGTAATAGAGATAAAGCATGGTATGACAAATTAAAAGCACTCATTTTCACAAATTCAAATCCCCATAAACAAGGTGTGGTGTTGTGAGCAGAACTCGACTGGGTAGTCTGTCTCCTTATCGAAAGGTGACCTGTTCAAGTGGAGAAAATGCTGATTTAATATTTGACAAAGGAAAGTGAGTAACCCAAATGCAGTGATGATCATTCTTACCTCCTAAACGTCTGTTTCCACTGAGAAATTGACACTTCCCTGTTTATTTCTCGCAACTTTGTCATATCCTCATTGTGAGTTTGTGCTGTTCAGAGGATTATGAGCATCGAAGATCTAATAGTTCAGCATATCTTTGTGTGGTCTGTGATTATTCATGACAGAAGAACAACACTTTACCTTCAGATCAAGACTTGCTCAGCTCGGGACTGAATGGCAAGTGGAGACTTGAGGGCAGCAGGAAAAGAGGAAGATCAAACATATGATGGATTGACTCCATAAAGGAAGCCACAGCCTTGAATTTACAGGCGCTGCACATGGCTATTGAGAATAGGACATTTTGGAGGCCATTTGTTCATGGTATGGCTGTAAGCTGGAGGCAGCTGGACAGCATGGAACAATAACAGTGACAACATTGACGAGACGTAAACATAGAAAAGTCCCTTACACCTCTTCAGACTATTTGGCCATCTGACTCAGTGCTCTGACAGAGAGAAGTCAGAAAAGTAATTAATGAGACAAGACAGCAGGGATGGGGTGTGAGATCTCCTTGTTATGTGTCATACAATGAGCACTGCCTTTCCTAACTCAAGCTTTTTGCGGTGTATTACAATGCACTTATATTTTATTCTGAGAGCTGCAGAGACCACAACATTGACAAAAAGTGCAAGAAAGTAAAAAACCAACAGGATATCATTATAAGACCACTTCCAGTTTTGGGAAATTGATATCTTGAGTGCTAAAAACAGCTGGCAGGGGGTAGGGGAAATGCTGACACATCTAAATGTTGATTTGTTGACTCTGGAGCAACCACACTCACCTTTTGGAGGGAGGCTGGAAAAATAGGAAACTGAGGGAGAACTGAGAACTATAAGTAGCCCCAGAGCCACACTTTGCCCATCCTTGTATTCAATAAAATGTTAGAACGTTAATCTCTCAATGATAAGAGATATGTAGAGGCTGGGGTGGGGTGGGGATATTCATTTGTATGCATCCAAAAGGAGCTCCAAGCATCTACGATACTGCTTTGGAAGGCCCAAGTATATTATATAGTGCACACTAGCCATATACAGTGGTACCTCTACTTAAGAACGGCTCGACTTAAGAGCATAAAACAGTTGGCGTTTCAACTGCTGCCTTACAATTTTTAATTTTTTTTTTAGATAGGACTCCTCTACTTAAGAGTTGTTCAACTTAAGAGCATGCATTTGGGATGAATTAAATTCGTAAGTAGAGGCACCACTGTATGTCTGATGTTCAGAACCAGAATTTAAAGAGCATATGTTTAATTTTCTGAGTTCCCCCCCTTTTACTTTTTTATTATTATCTTTTTGGTGAAATCTATTACTCATGCTTTAAAAATTCCACATATTTGGGGTTTTATGGCTGGGAGTTGTATGATAGTGGCTACAGAAGGGCAGGGGAGAACAGTGACATTGGATTTAAACAATCAATAGGGTCAGCGAAAAGGAACAATGAGCAGTGGGGATAGACAGAGAGATGAGCAGGACATAAACCCTGATCCTTGGTTATTGGATATCCTTCTTAGATCCCTTCAATTTCTGAGATTTCATGAGGCCTTTCCCATATGTTTCCAACTTGAGCATGATTATGCAGTTATGAGGACTAGTAACTTTTTTGTTGTTACAATACTTTTTATTAAAAAAGAAAAAGGAGACTTTATACCCATCAATTCAGCAAATATTTTAAGGGAATACGGTATAAATGTTGCTAATGACAGAATAACAGAAATGTGGCATGCCAGGGACAGTTGTAAACAGATTGGTGGTGCTTACTACATATGTCAATTTCTTTCTTAATTTAGTGGTATTTCTCCCTTTGCCTATTTATATGTCTGGTCAATTTCTATTATATCTATAGTTTTAAAAATAATTTTAAGATCATAACTCCTCATCTCTCAAAAACCTATTAGAAAGAGATTTGGGATTCTCCATTTGCAAACTTTTCTGCCAGTTACTATGTACATATAAAACTTGAAATATGTGGAGAGCACATAGCCTAGCTTGTTTTTTTGAACATGGCTTTCTGTATATGGTGTAACATGGCTTCTTTTTTCCTTTCCCTACTCTGTTGGGTCTTGCCGCCATCTTGCCCCCCCTGCATTAATTATGCTTGGTGTCTTGTCCTTCCGATTGTGTTTTTATTATCTGTTTTTATTGCTGTGAGCCGCCCAGAGTTCCCCTGTGGGAAG
>JAHTLZ010000016.1:12009927-12070194 GCA_023846285.1 Phrynocephalus versicolor | reverse complement strand
GACCATTCAGCTGCATTTGGCCCCCAGGATGGACTTTGGACAAACCTCTACTACATGCAAGGAGGTGGGGAGGATCCTGCAGCAATGGAGCCCGGGGCAGGTAGGCTGGGCAGGTGGCTGAGGAGGACGGGCAGGCAAACTGTAAAACTGCAAGGTGATGTTTCCATCGGGTATGGGGAAGGACCAGCTGGCGGGGATGCACGACAGGCTGAGCCAGTGGGGAGAAGAGGCTGTGGGCCACTCAAATTTGAAAACAGGCTGCATTTAGCCCCCGGTCCTGACTTTGGACATGCCTGCTCTACACTGTTGATTACAATCTATATGCAGCTCCAGTTGGTACTCCCACCTGGAGTACTGTGTCCAGTTCTGTGTACAATTTAAAAAGGATGTTGACAACCTCGACCGGGTACAGAGGAAGGCGACCAGGATGGTTGAAGGTCTGGAAGAAATGTCTTACAAGGAACAGCTTAGGTAGCTGGGAATGTTTAGCCTTTCAAAAAGAAGGTTGAGAGGGGATATGACAGCTATGTTTAAATATTTGAAAGGATGTAATATTGAAGAGGGAACAGGTTTGTTTTCCATGGCTTCAGAGACTACGGCTTGGGGCAATGGTTTGAAACTACCAAACTACAGAAAAACAGATTCCATTTGAACATTAGGAAGAACTTCATGATGGTTAGAGCTGTTCAACAGTGGAAGATGCTGCCATGGAGGGTGGTGGAGTCTCCTTCTTGGGAGGTTCTTAAGCAAAGGCTGGATGGCCATCTGTTGGAAATACTGTGATGGGGGTTCCTGCATGGCAGGGGGTTGGACTGGATGGCCCTTGAGGTCTATTCCAACTCTATGATTCTATGATTCTATGAAAAGGCAGCTGCAGACCTCCTAATAAACATTGGGAAATAAACCTGAAAGTACATCCACTTTTGTAACAATCGCTGTGGCTGCCATTTTACATCCATCAATTGTCAAGGCACTGATACAAACCCACCATCTGGGGTTCATACAACTTTTGCGATTGCCTCACTGGTATGAAACTCCATGGCAGTTGTGCCCTGTGCCTTTGCTCGAAGGGTACTATGAACTGGGCTGTGAGGACCAAAGGCCTTTACTACAGTTCTTGGAATGTTCTTGATAAGGAAGTCTTTGTGGCCTTCCGTAGGGACTCGCTCTACACATTTCAAAAAGCGGTGACTGCTGATGTTCTTATGTTCTTCTCTCATTAGTTGTGTTCAATGTTTTGATTATTTACACCATTTCCAGCTGTTGCTTTTTTATGCAATTTTTCATTTTTTGTGTGTTTTACCTTTTCATTTTTTCAGCCACTTGATGTCTTGGAAAGCTGTTTTCTTGTTGTTTTTCGACCAGATAAGAACAAATACATAAAAAAGACCAAAGATAAGGAGTATTGTAATTTTACAATCCTGTAATCGAGCCATTGCTATTACTATAGAAGAAATTAGCCATGCTCAAGATACAAAGAACCCAAATGAATATTAGCCAAAGGCTTCTGATTATTAGTCCTTTCAGGAACAATGTAAAACTGTTTTTGGTAATCGCAGGCACCAAATAATCTAGAACTAACAAAGTCTGTAAAAAGCCACATTGAAAGAGCCACATCTTTTTCTCAAGACACTTGACTAAAATTTTACTTTCTTTTCTTTTATGTGGAAATAGAAAGTTTGAAGTCTAAGATTTTGTCTTGTCTCAGATTTACTAGCATCCCAGGAGGGGGCCCAGGGAGTTAGGCCACATTAGCACTTTCACACATTCTTTCTTCCCCCTCAATATTTCTCCAAGAACTCTGTAAAAGGTCCCATGGAAACAAATGCTGCCACTTTGTTCTATAGCTCAACTTGCTTGGGGAGGATGCCTAGACCAGTGTTGGTGAACCTATGGCACGGGTGCCAAAGGTGGCACTCGGAGCCCTTTTGGTGGGCACCCGACATCGCCCCTTCATAGCCACAAGTCAAATTGCTGTATTGGCACTTTGAAAAAAAATTGTGGGTTTTGAATCGCAATTTGGGCACTCGGTCTCTAAAAGGTTCACCATCACTGGCCTAGACCCCCACCTCTATCAGGCCGAACTAATGAACAACCCAAGACTTCTTTTTAGCAGCTTAATTCCAACTTGAAGACCATTTGTACAACATACAGAAAGTCATGGTATTCAGCTGCCACTATGTGGCACTTAAGGAAGCTATTTGAAGAATTTAGAAAGGCAAAACAACTAAACACTGGCTGGATAGCCCAGTGGTTTAGGCATCTGGTTGCGAAGCCAGAGGTTGGAAGTTTGATTCCCCGCGGTGCCATCTGTGAGTAGATCCATCCTGTGTGGCCTTGGGCAAGCTGCACCATCCCAGGGTTGCCATATGTCAGAATGGACTTGGCGGCTCATGCAAAGAAGAGCGCCCTTGGTGGATGTATCTAAAATAGCACATGTGCAGGGTCAAATGTATTTATTAATTTTATTTATTTATTGTAAATATTTCTACATTGCCTTTCTCCTCAAAAGGTCCCAAGGTGGCATTCCCCCCCCCCAAGAGTTACTCACTTTTATATCTAGTTTCTAGTGGTATTTCTCATTTAGCGGTGAATGAGCAATTGTGCACAGTTCTAGATAAAGATGCTCGTTTCTCCCAAAAGCATGGGAGAAAGGTCCCCAACACTTTGGGGGGGGGGGAAATTACATCTTCACATCTGTAGGCCCATCCCTATTCAAGACCTCTTAACTGGGCAGTCAAGCTTCAAACCTGGGTGACCTAAGTACAGATATGCATTTGCCATGGATCCTAACAATTAGCCAAACAAGTACGCTTTTTTAAAAATAGGTAGTGTGTATGAACCATCTGGGATCTAAATGAATAGCAAACTGTTACCAGGGTCGAGAAATATGCATTTAGTATTCTGTATGCTGTCCAAAATATGAGGAATCCTTGGCAACTGTGTCTCTAGACTTCATGGTTGTTGTTGTTGTTGTTGTTCAGTCATTCAGTCATGTCTGACTCTTCATGACCTCATGGACTAGAGCTCGCCAGGCATTCCTGTCTTCTACTGCTTCCCGGAGTTTGGTCAAACCCATGTTGGTTGCATCGATCACGTCATCCAAGTCCTCTTTTCCTTTTGCCTTCAATCTTTCCCAACGTCAGGGACTTTTCCAAGGACTCCTCTCTCCTCACGAGGTGGCCAAAGTGCTGGAGCCTCAGCTTCAAAATCTGTCCTTCCAGTGAACATTTGAGGTTGATTTCTTTCAGGATGGATAGGTTTGATCTCCTTGCAGTCCAGGGGACTCTCAAGACTCTCCTCCAGCACCACAGCTCAAAAGCATCAATTCTGCGGCGATCAGCCTTCTTTAAAGTCCAGCTCTCACTTCCATACATCACTACTGGAAAAACCATAGCTTCTATCCGGACCTCAGTCGGCAAAGTGATGGTGGTAGCTTCCAAAATGAAAATGTGTCTGTGACAGGAGCTATGTAAGGATTCCAAGGAGCATTTTCAAAAGCACCTACTCTTAATCACAGCAGGAGCAGAGGAAAGCCCATTAAATGTTCTGTGTCAACTTCTGTCTTATAGTTCCTGTTGGGCAAATGCTAGTGCTTACATTTCACAGAAGGTGGAAGAAAGTGAAAACTTAGTTACCATGGATGGTGCTTTCAATAGGAACAGAAAAATTGTTCAAATCGTACCTTTCTGCCCTTCATAGCCACATTTATGCTTTCTTCCTGTAAGAGCTACACAGTGGTTTTAGTGTTCGTTGCAATTCAGATAACCTACATATTAGTGTGGGATATCTTTGTTGGGGCAACTGCAAGGGGATAGAAGTGTGTGGAAGCTTTTGACATCTCCCGGTCTTTTCATGAGGCAGGATGTTACAGACGGACATCAAAACCTTGGCGTCATCGGCATGCTCACAGTCCTGAATTAAAATACGGAGGTGGAGCTTGAAGATATTCAAACAAGGCTCTAGGAGGTGATATGTTAATTTTAGGTTTCACAACCTAGAGTGACACCTACAAATGCTGGAAAGGACCCTGGAGATTTTAAAAGTTTAAATGCCTTTCTGTGCCCTTTTAGTTGGGCAAAAAGAGGACAGAAATGTGGGCACCGGCTTTGTTTTCTCTTCTGTCCTTGCTTTTATGCTATATCCCAGTCACAGATGAATTTCTATACAGAAGTTATTTCAGCACAAGAACCACTGGAAACGCTATATCTAGTTACTTAAGTGTGATGTGTGTGTGTGTGTGTGTGTGTGTGTATAATTCACAATGACTGTGTTCCGTGGAATACATTTTGTGTTACATAAAATAATTCTGGTTCATTAGCAATGGATAAAAAACTTGGCAAAAATTCCTGCCTTCCAAAAGAGTTTGCACAATTTTAAGCATAAAATAAGACACAGTGGAATACAACATATGAGGAAGTGAATCAGAGATCCTGAAAAACAAGATATTTTACTTATATATAGAGAGAGTTATGCTTTGTCCCTTGAAAAACCTTTTCAATAGTGTATGCATTAATTTAGTATAGTTAAATGGATGGAAGGGAGTTGAGTCATATACCTAGGTCTGAGCTGAGTCATATACCTTGGTCTTTCTCCTGTCATAAGAACAGGAGAAATTGAAATATTTCTTTTGTTGATGGTGTCATCCTAACTTTATTTTTTAGAGTGAACACAAGTAAGGTATGTTTATGTTTACAAATGAAATTCCAGCTGTACTTGACTTGACTGAATATTTCATCATACACCCATTTAAAAACAGCACATTTGAACATGCTTTCATGTTATCCTCCACTAACAAAAATTATCTATATTCATAGAACGGTAATTTGGTTTTATTATAGACATTTTAGTTATTTTAAAATGAGATTCACATAATATCTGAATGAGTACAGGGAATAAGTAATATACCTTAATTCTGGTTTTGTACTATGCTAGAGATTCTTGATAACTAAATTCCATGTTGTCTTCTGGAGGAAAAAATATTTTAATTGATTCAGCTAAACAACTATTCAGTATAATTTGTTGGATTTAATTAATTTAGAATGAACAAAGCTGCAAATTTAAGGCGGATTCTGAACTTTTGACAGAAAACTTTAAATCCAGGTTCTATTGAAGTTGGGTCCTTTGATGTTATTCTTTGTTTCCTACAGTTTATTTCAATGTGCAATTCATTTAAAAACTCCTTAAGGTATACATTTGGGTCCTCTGTTTCTTTGCTGGGTTTCTTAATATTACTAAATTGCATTATTCAACACTAATCACTGCAAGACAAGGAACATAAACGAACAACCTCTATATTATGTTAGCTCTGCTGTCTCCTGTTTACATCCCGTCAAAACAGTGAACGAGCATACGCTTACAAGCAATATTCGAAAAGAACCTCATATACACTTTTTCGCCCCTTGCCTTGAAAGTGCCTTGTCCAATAATAAACTGCAAGCCTCTGACAATCTGTGCTGCGTGATTTCAACACGCCAAGTGAGCGAATTATTTCAGCCTTTCAAAGGCAGTGATCTTCTCCAGTTCGCAGAACGCGCTGGCTTTGTAAACCCTTAGTAGTCCAAATGCAGATCAAGAATTGGGAAGCTGCGAAGTTTGTATAATAAAACAAGACAAGACAAAACAGGAACACCTTGTATGGGAGACCCCGCATCTGCCGGTCCTGCCGTTTGTTCTAACACGAATTCGTCAGGCATTATCCTGTTTGGGGACCTTGTGGGTACATATTTTTAAGTAAAATGGGAAAAGAAAGAGGGGTCAAATCCGAATCTGAAATGATCTTCGAAGGCACCGGAACGATTTCATTGGTGAGTTGGAGGGACGCCTCTTCCGTTGGTCCCTGTTCTCATAAGTTCTCTGTTTGATAATAATATTCAGAAAAAAAGGAAAGCCGATGCCCCCGCCTGCCCAACGCTTCTTGGTCCTCCGGCCCGGCTTCCCTCCTGCCCGGGCTGCCCGGGCCCCCTTCCCGCCGCCCAGCCCAGCCAGTTGCCAGAAGAAGAGCCCCCCCCCCCGGGGCGCCCCCCCCCCGCGCCCCCCCCCCCGGGAGGGCACCCACCTCGCCTCGGCGCTGCCCTCCCTCCCTCCTTCCCTCCCCGCACCCCCCGGTCGCCTTCACCGCGGAGGTGCTGCTGCTGCTGCTGCGGAGCCTCGCCTCTCTTCCCCTTTCCTTCCCAGGAAGGCACCGGCTCGGCGACCCCCCCCGCGTCTCTGTCGTCGCCGAGGGGGGGGTGACACTCCACGCGCCGGCCTCGCTCGCTGTCCTGGGAGAGGCGCGCGCCGGCCACGACCTGCCCGGGGAGTCCTGCTGCCCTCCCTCGCCCGGCCTCTCTGCGAGCAGCTGCCCCACCCCACCCCACACACGGGGGGTCTCTCTCTTTTTCTCTCCCCCCCCTCCGCGGCTCCTCTTTCCTCACCTCTCTTCTCCCCCCCCCCGCCCGCCCCGCAGCCCCGTTTGGCATTTTGGAATTCCTCATCGCGCGTCGGCTGGCCCCTGTGATTGGCTGCTCGGCTCTGACCCCACTTGGGCTCCAGGCTGGGCGTATAAAAGGGGCCTGAGGCGGGGGCTCCCGAGCATTCCCCCGGAGCGGGCACCAGAGGGACCAGCCGCAGCATGACGGGCAAAGCGGGGGAGGCGCTCGCCCACAGCCTGCCCGGCAAGCCCAAAGCCCCCGACGGCGCGCCTCCGCCTCCTCCGCCTCCTCCTCCGCCGGCCTCCTCGGGCCCTCCGGGGACAGGGGCCGCCCTCGGGGCCGCGTCGGCGGCGGTGGGGCCCAAGCCCAGCTCGGGCCCCATGGCGCCCCGCTGCACCGGCTTCGGCATCCAAGAGATCCTGGGCTTGAACAAGGAGCCGCCGCCGCCGCCTGCGCACCCGCGCGCCGCCCTGGAGGCTCTGCCCGCCGCGGGGCACCTGCTGGCCGCCCGCTCGGTCCTGGGCCCCGCCGGGGTGGGCGGCGTCGGTATGGGCTTGCTGAGCGCCGGCAGCCTGCCGGGCTTCTACGCGCAGCCCACCTTCCTGGAAGTCTTGGCCGGGGAGCCGCCCAGCGTCCACCTGCAGCCCATGGGCCGGGGACCCGCGCCGCTCGACACCAGCCAGACGGCCAGCTCAGGTAGAGCGCCCGCGGAGGAGAGGCGCAACTTGCGCGCGTGGGGGGGCAATGAGGGGGGTGGGCGAGGGGAAAGAAGCTCCGGACTAGGAAGCAAGGGGGCAGCCGGGGGTGGGGAAGAAAGTGCCCCACGGAAGGCGCGAGACCTCGCTTCGTTTGCAAGGCGATCGCGCTGTTTCTCACCCCCGCCCCGTCCCTTTCCAGTTTGGCTCCAGGATCCCTTGGCTCAATCAAGCCCCGTTCCTGCTTCGAAATAGGCCCTCGCTGCAATCCCAGCAAGAAGGCTCCCAGATATTGGTTGAGCATCCTTGGATCAATGCAGACTCGTTTCCTCCCCTTAGGGAGAATCCCGATTCCATCCAGATGTGACACTTTTCCTACTAGAGATCTATGCCTCGTCGCATCCCCTCAGGCAGAACCGTAAAAATTCATCATAACGAAATAAAATCGAGGGAGTGGAAACGAGACGGGCCGGAGGGTCGCCGGAGGCAGACCAAAGGGGCAAGATTCGAATCCAGCTCAAATCACTGCCCTTCTGGTATATTCTGTAATCAACGAATTAGGCCAGCAAGCAGGGCCTGACGCGGTTTGGGTCTGCAGTTTGCAGGCTAAATGCCTCGATTTATTATAAATAGTAGCAGATAAATAAAAGGAACTAATAAGAAAATAGAACTAGATTTGTTAAGACAATACAAACGAAAAACCCAGTGAAAATAAAATAAAATAAAATAAAATAAAATAAAATAAAATAGCATACTAGCCTAATGAGAGCGGAGCGAGGCGGATAGCTTTTCGAAGCGGCTCTAAGTACAAATTGCCATCCGCAGGTTCTTTGCTCCAGTTTTAAAGTCCGGAATTGAAGGGCAGAAGAGGCCTGAAGGAGTTCTAGGATCCCAAGACTGCAGGGTCTATTTAATTCCTCCATTTTTGAAAACTGGAATTAGAAATTGAGAAAAATGCTGGGTAAACAGCTGGTTTGGAAAGACAATTGCCATCTAAGCTCAGGAAAGAAGGAGACAAAAGAGGCAGGGACGGGAAAAATAGTGTAGAGAAAACGAGGCATCTCAGAGCTGGAAGGGCCGAGTTTTGGACGCATCCAGGAAACGAAATCCGAGCTGAGCAAATGAAAAAAAAATCCCCCTCCCTCACAAAAAAATAATAATAATCCAGATTTGCAGGATGATGCTCCCGGAGCAGGCTGGCATGTCCTTGAGAGCCGGGAGGGGGATACTCATGAAAAAAAAAAACTGCCGGCAGCTTTCGGCCGGTGCTCCATTAGCTGCCGCCTTTCTGTCCACAGATTCCGAAGATGTCTCCTCCAGCGACAGAAAGATGTCCAAATCCTCCTTAAACCAGAGCAAAAAGCGGAAGAAGAGAAGGCACAGGTAAGGGCAGCCTCGCTCGTTCGCCCGGACGAGGAGGAGGAGGAGGAGGAGGGCACAGGAGGTCGAACACCTCTGGGTTCTCCCCGGCTTTCCTTGGTATGCACTTCGCGCCCTCTTCTGCTTTTGAGTCCATCTGATCAAGGCAGACCCCCTCCCCAACCCCACCCCACCCTCAAAGGCACCTTTATCTGGTTTTTGTTTGTTTGTTTTGGAGAGAGAAAGAAAGAAAGAGAGAGAGAGAGAGAGTAGAGCATGTTTGCTGGACTGTATAAATTGCCAACCAGAGGTGTGACCTTTCCTTCTCCCCTTACATTTTGGACAACCCCCCCCCCAATCGCTTTCGAGATCAAAGAATTGGACCGGATTTCCCAAGCTCACTTTTTTTTGTTTCAGGTCTAAGTTTTGGGTGTGCATCTGTGCGTTGGCCTTTGTTTTGGATCGTCAGATCCCGAGAGGCCACATGGAAGTTCCCCCTTCCTCGCCTCGGTTGTCGGTCGGTCCGTCCGGCCTGCTGCTTCCCTGGAGCGCTTTCCCTTCTCCCCAGAAGCCGCGTAGGCAAGTCCTCCTTCTTTCCCAGGACGATGTAAATAATGTCATCGGTCGGGTTTCCACGCTTTGAGTGGTCTCTTGTCCCAAAGGCGCGGCGCGCAGAGGACTGGAGCTGTCCGCAGGGACCGCTTCGCCCGCCTCGTTTGGCCAGTGATCTTGGGGAGGCTGAGTTTTGTCTTGGGTTCCCTCCCCAATTCAAGAAACTCGGGGTTTATTTGAGATCACTGGGATGGTGGTTCTCTCTCTCTCCCCCCCCCCCCAAATCGAGCCGTCCTTTGGCCCAATCGGAATCGTTGATTTTGTTTTGATTAAACGGTTTCAAGGGCCTCCTAACAAATGACCCACGGGGCGCCTGCTGTGCTGCTTTTGGAAAAGCGGCCAATGCACGGGAATCGTCGGGTTAAAAAGCCAAGGTGCTGGTGAGACGGAGTTCCTTCTTCGCCCACCTTGCAGCAGCGGCGGCGGTCTTTTCTGTGAGTAGGAAGAAAATGCCGCGTTCGCTTCGAAAACGGTTGTGAGCAGAGGAGGCGCGGCTGGAGGCGAGGAGAAAGTGGATAAAAAGAGCATCCGAGGAAAGCTCCCTTCCGACGCGCCCATCTCCCCCACCCACCCACCCCACCCAAGCGAGTCATCTGCACAGGGCAGCAGCCTGGGCTCTGAAACTTCCCCCGCTTCTCCCTCGCAGGCTTCTTTCCCCAGAATGATGATGGCGAGGAAATCGCAAGCAACGACTTGCGACTGCAGGGAGGGATCGCTCAGGTCTGCCCAAGGCGAGACAGTAGTGTCAGCTCCGCGATGTTTTGCCGTTCAAGACAAAAGACCTAGGCGACGCTTTAATCCGGGCACGATTTTTTGGGGGGTGGGGGGGGTTGTGATTCGGCCAGTTTTACTAAGAACGTGTGGATCAAGGGTCACGGCTGCCTGGGATGAAGGGCAAGGGCGCGAGGGAAGGGGTTGATTCCCTTTCGGAACTAGCAAAACCCGGGGCTCCCCAATCAAGCGGTATGCGATCGAATTAGTAGAGGAAGGAGAACAAACCAAAGGCAAGTGGGTTCGACTTTTATCCAGAACGGAATGGGATTAGAATTTGAAAATTCAGCTGTGGATTGTATTTAACCAGCTATAGTTCATATTAAACATGTCATTTCCTTGCCCTTTATATTTAAGTGGTGTTTTTTTTTAAAGTTATCCTCCAGATATGCTTTTCTTAAAAAGTCATTGCAAAGCAGAAAGGAAACAGAAATCTCTTTATTTTTCGAGGCCAAGTAGGGAGCAAAATGGGGCAAGTGAGTTGCTTGGTAGAAAGGGGACTGAACTATTTTTAAAAAAATAAAACAAACAAAACAGATCTGGAAGTTGAGTCATGGCAACTGGACTTCTTTTTCTTGAGAGATAGAAAGCAAAGTGTTGTGCTTCTATACCGCCTCCTACCACTTCAAGTAATTTCTGGGCAGTTTACAGTTTTTTTTAATTACAGTATGCAGGCTACACACCCCCCCCCCAGCAAGTAAGCTCATCCAAACAGCTTCATCAGTCTGAATACAGCTAGTGCGATCCCTCCAGCAGACATAAAACGGAATATAGGATTGGATTTCATCAGAGTGCATTCTGCCAGTTTAATAACAGGAAATAGAAGTGGGAGGATTTAAAATACAATTGTGCTGTCCTCTCCAATTTTCCAAAACGAAAACAATAAGATATATTGTTTTTGTTTGGGAAAATTGGAGTTATGTCATAAGATATATTGTTTTCAGTTTTCTGTGACAAAAAGGGTGAGGAAACAGTTAAACAAGCTTCCTCCATTGGTTTTATTTGGGATGCAGGAGGGAAACGCAGAGACTTGGGGTTATGAGAGGAGAGATTCCAAGCTTTGCACATCTAAAGAAGCAAATCTATTTTTATTGCAGAAGAGATCCTTTAAATATAACATATTTTGATTAAACACCTATCCATTAATAGGATTCTTTATCTGATACAGTTCTTTGTGTTTTTAATTCTAGGAGGAAATCGTAGGGTACATGGGGTATTCCTATTAGAAGAGTGTAGATTATGAAAAATGTTTTTTTAAACTGACTTCCTTGGATTTCTTTCTTTTCTTGATGCTGTATGAGATTGATTTCATATTACTTGGGATACACATATATATGTTGTCCCACATGGAGGTACTGTATTCGTTTGCAGATTCCTTCAGCAGCATATTAATCAAAAGTGGTTGTAGTGTTTTCAAAAGTGGGCTGAATTGCCTGCTGTTCATTCCTGTCTGCAGCAGAATAACCACTTGAATGAGACCTCCGGAGTCTATCACCTGCAGGCATCTTTCTCCCTCTCCTGGAGTTGTACTTGGTTTGCTTCCAAGCCCAGATGCTAGTTTTAGATAGATCTGTATGTGAGTGCAAAGAGGAAATTTTTATTCTGGATATACAAGAAGCATGTCCTCAGTATGAAAGCCATCCTACTGGCAGCACAGCAGAGATGAGCAAAAAACCCAGGTCGTGGCTGCAGTCAGTGTTGGAGGATCTCTGTGTGGCTCAGATTACTTACAGATATGGAAGGACTGGGCATTTCCCAAATGTTGGGGGGGGGGGAGTTGGGGGCTATTGTGTTACTCTGCATCAGTTGCAATGGCCCTACAACACTCAGAGTGCATTAGAAGTGTACGACTTCCTCTTAAAAACCGTGACTTAAACATTATTTTGCCGCCACTGCAGGAAATTTCAGAAAACAAATGACAGATTTTATTCTTTTAGACTTGAGTTTTGTGATAAAATTCAGGCTTCATCCTTCAGCCAGCTGCTGTGTGTGTACCATCTAATTTCATGAGTTTCTGGCGCCAAAACTGCCCTTTGCAGAATTAAAAGCCACCAACACAGATCAGAATGTAATTTAATTTCCAAATGTGGTATCTTTTGTTAGTTTTTTTGTTTGTGTCAGCAATATGGGTGACATACATAAGCGTATTATGCCACATTTTACAGAAAGAAGCACTGTTTATTCTAATGCTGAAATCATTTTAAATCCATAACAGTTACTGTTTTAGTTGATCACCGTAGTAGTACTCAAAATCAAATCCATGAGCCAACAGGCCTTATAAATATTGTGCTAATAATCTGTGGCAAAGAATTCCTCTTACTGCTTGATTCTGAGGAATTGGACTTGTCCATGGGAGCTCACATAATACAACAGCTAATCTTTAATGTGTCACAATGTTTTTGTCCTCTTATTTTATTTTATTTTATTTTATTTTATTTTATTCTTCTTTTCTTTTTGCCTGATCTGCATTTATTAGATACAAGTCAGAGTCTGGAAGCATTACTTTTTAGATTGCAGCTGCCAGAATGCTCAATTTGCATGGCCTTTGGTTTCTGGGAACTGTAGTCCAAAGACGTGCAATTTCCAAGCCATGAAACAGGCTTATGTGTGAGGAGCATGTTATATATTCCATTCCATATTTCGAACTAAGCAGTATTGATTGTAAATAAATTGAAATCCAAATAAAATGTTGTAGGACTATCTAAATAAAGTTGCCACGACATGGCTTATAAGTAAAGAGTGTAAAATTCAGGTTTTTTAAAAGCTGTAAATATGCAGCACATGGTGTCCATGCACTCCTGTCCAATTTTTATGAGGAGTGATATGACAACAAAAATATACAAGTATTTTTCACACTGAGGTGACAAAATTCCAGTGTCTGAATATTTTGCTCTAGAAGCTGGCAAAATATTTCAAATGATCCTTTTGGGTTTTCTGTCTTTTTTTTAAAAAAAAATCAATTTCCTTCACATTTAATTCTCCAGCCAACATCTCGTTTGTTTCCGTTTCAGGATTTTGAGCACATACTCATTTCTTCCATGGAAATAAAAGTTCACTCTTAAACAGAAGTACATTTTCACTTCCTACAGCTTTCCTCAACCTGGAATTTGGCTGTCTGTAGAACTCACCTTCTGCAATTTAAATTTCTCTTTTTAAAGGTTTCATTTGTCCTCCACCCTCTTATACATTTTAAAATGTTTCATTTATGTTTACTTTGTCACCAATGGATTTTACTCCTTTTAGGACAATCTTCACATCCTATCAACTCGAGGAACTAGAAAAAGCATTTAACGAAGCCCATTATCCTGACGTATATGCAAGAGAGATGTTGGCTATGAAGACGGAGCTTCCTGAAGACAGGATACAGGTAATCATATTATCTCGAACCCGTAAGAAATATGACAGTAAGAGGGTGATCAGATGGGCATATAACCCACATGTGTTTTCAGTAATAGTTATCCATCCCACCCTTTTTGCAAGCTGCCCTACTCCTTTCTGGCTGCAGTTTATTTGATGCAAGTGGGAGTGCTCTTGATTATCCCGGTTCTGCATTCAGGATGGTTGGCTGATCTGTTCCCAAATAGACCTATCAGCGGTGTCCTCTCTGCTGACAATCCTGCAACATGTCCAGTAGGTTGTGAGATTAAACGTGTTGACAATTAACCCTCTCTTCTCTTTTTGTAGTCTTTAACTTTAAAAAAAATTAACTAAAAACAACACACACACACATTTCCCTAACTGGTGCAACACATTTCTAATACATTGGAGGTGCCTTTTTGAGAACTTGCATGGGATCTGATGCAGTCAGTGCTGACTCACTGGGAAGGAAATTTATCAAACAGAATTTTTAAAAAAGGGAAGGAGGTGCCACAGCCCAGGAGCAACAAGAGGTGGGGAAAAGGTATGGGGAAAGAGTATGTCTGTGAAGATTCTCAGTCATCCAGGTGAGTTTATCTGAAAGTTGAGTCATGGCTACTGGACTTCTTTTTTGAGAGATAGAAACGTTTCGCTGAAACGTTTCTATCTCTCAAAAAAGAAGTCCAGTAGCCATGACTCAACTTCCAGATATGGGGAAAGAGGCAACCTATAATTGAAACAGGGGGTAGGAATTGGAGCTATTTGAAATGCTATCTGGATCACATCTTCTGTGTGAATGGAAGGATTGCTCAAGTACAAGAGAATATAGAGATTGCACTGAAGAGAAAAGCTTTTTAAGTACAAACTGATTTGCTCCAAAATCTCCTTCTGGTCATGCTCTAAAATTTTCCCTAACAGGTTTTATTTTCATTTTTTTAAAAGGACAGTCTAACTCTTTACAGCAGAAACATATATTTACAGTACTGGTATCTCTTGTAACCTAACCTTCTGGCTGTTAGGGGGCCGCCTCTCGCCTGTGACGCACCTCAACTGTTGTACGCCTTTTGTATGAGGTCGCTTGGTCGCTGGCTTGCTATGATTGTATGGTATTTTATACCATGAATTACAAGTGTTACTCTAAGCTAGAGTTTAAGATAGAATTTTTTAAAAAAGGAATTTTTTAAAAAATGGAAGAGATGAAGGTTAACTTGGTCAAAATTAAAATGGTACAGTATGACCAAGGACTTAGAGTTTGGCTGAGGAGGGCATTAATGAAAAAGAATATCCAGGCATACTGAAAAATGGAAATTAAAATGGTAATTAAAAAGAACAGAACTGAAGACGTGATCTGCTACATCAAACTTGAGGCCTGTCACATCCAGTATTATGTTTTCACAGTGGTCACACTGATGACTGTAGAATGCTTGCAACAGTATGTGAATGCAGTAGCAGCTGTCCACTCATGGTCTCGGCAACTAACTGATACTGGTGATAATATACAATCATAGTAGCAATAAAGGGCCATGGATTAATTTTACTGTGCCTGTAACTGTCCTTGAGAACCAGGGAGGGGCTCAGAGGGTGGGCCGGCAAAAAAAAAAAAAAAAACTTGTGTCAGTCCAAGCCCTCTCCTTTGAAAACCATGTTACAAATAGCCTTTGAAATTCTGTTCCCTTTAAAATAATAATAATAATAATGAGCGATCCTAAGGATTCGAGCAGCCTAATTTTGAAGTATAGAGGAACTGTGGCACTCCCTAGACAGGGACTAAGATCAAAGGTAGCAGTCAAGGATCAGGCGGGCTAGAAAACATTATAGCCAGGGTGGGTTACAATTCAAGACAGTAACCAAAGAAAGATGGTGGATGGTGGACTTCCTTTTCAGCATGTATGTGCAGCCTGAGAAGCAACCTCAGCGGCTAGCAGTTTATAGCGTAAGAGAGAAGAGACATCAGGTCTGATGAAGCTGTTTGGAGGAATAGCAAAACATTTCAATTTCTCAAGAAAAAGAAGTCCAGTTGCCATGACTCAACCCCCAGATAAACTAACCTGGATGACTGAGAATCTCCACAAACATAAAAATATTTAATGGAGCTGTAAATTATTATGAAAATTTAAAAACCCATAAGCATTTCCACTGAGTAAGACTACATCTTACTCAGAGAAGAAGGAAATTTGTGATTTCTAACTATAGGAAGGCTCAGGGGACCGAATTCGAGAGTGAAACAAGCAAACAGTTCCCCACCAAGCCACCTTGACAGGAGTGGACTTGATGATCCATCAGGTCCCTTCAAGCTCTATAGTCCTAAGATGATGATGATGATTCTCTTAATTATTCTGTGGCCTCAACATTGGCCTGATTTGACACATGTCTGTTTCTTATTCTGTTTCTTCCCCTATTTGGCAGCATGAGCATGATTAAGAATTCCAAAATATTTGAGACCTTGTCTCTTTTATGACTCATGAATGGTTGTAATATAGGCATTAACCAACTCTGATATTTATTTTTATTCATGGTTCACACAGGTACTGTACTTAAAAGATAAAACAACTACAGAGTCTGCAGATAAACCAGCACTTGCCCAATGCTGAAAAGAGCCTAAAGCTCTGTCTTCTTAATTTAATTTACAGTGGAGAGGGCGTTTCTTTTTTAGGAGAAAGGTTCAACCACATGACTTTCTACCTGTAATCTGAAGTAATACGGTCCAAAAGTTTTAATTTTTTTTCTTTACTGGTTTATATCTTTATATTTTCTTATTGATGGGTTCATTCACTGTCCAGAGTTCCCTTTGGGAAAGTCGGTGCGGTTAACAAGTGCAATAATAAAGAAATAATAAATAAGTATATTTACCATTTAAGTGAAAACTAGGTCTATACTGTACATGCAAAGTGTATATTCTTTCGACAAAAAACTATGAAGTGACAATATCCATGGAGAGAAAACAACAGGAGCTTTTCTGTTTGATTTAGATTCTCCCAGGAATTGAGAATTAGTATGATGACGTATTACTAAACCAGTGCCAGTATTAACTTCAAAACTGTTGAAAGATCAAACAGTTTTTTAAACCAACTATTGCCTGGTTACACACATATTCTTCTACTTTGTGTCCCCCATGAGTGCTTATCTGGAACTCCCCTCCTACAAATTGCAGACTTAAAGCTTAATCCTACCATGAGCCCTTCAGGGGAAAATCAGTGCAAAGTCACAACCTGGGTGGTGCTGTTGGCATCCTGAGCTGATCTTAGATTTCATACCAGTGCTAGATGTGATGTGGTGCCAATATGCTGGGCACATACCGGTTTTGCACAGAAGAGGTCATGTGACACAGAACTTGTGTCAGGAATAGAGATAATTAAACTTCACCTAAATTTACAGAGCTTTTATGTTGTTCAGGTCCTGCTTGCACAGAGACAAGAAGTTCAGGCTAAAGTCGAAGAAAAACAAAACAAAACAAAACAAAACAAAACAAAAGACACAAACATGTGGCACCTTAAAGACTAACTTTCATATTTTCATGTAACGTTTCGTGCACATGTGCACTTCTTCAGACATATATGGCAGCAGAATGAGGTGTGAGATATAATATGAGCTGAGATATACATTTCATAGCAGATATTCATGGGTTGTGGCCTAGTTATCATAGGCTATAGCATATAGAGGTGGGGGGTGGAGGGGGAGGGGAGGGGGAGGAGGGGGGAGAAGAGGAGGGACAGTTAATTAGTAGAACTGGTGAGAACATTAAATGGTGAGTTAGAGCTGTATAGTTTTATGGTTTTATGGCTAACACGGCTACTCTCTCTGAAAGAAACAAGAAGATATGCTAGAAAGGATGTTTGGATGGAGGTGTTACAAACTAAGCTGCCCTATTTATTTTGGATGCCAACTAACTCTCTTTGCACCTTTGTTAAGTGTATTTATAAGGTTACACTAGAGCATTGCCTCATATTAGGTCAAATGGATTGTCCCTATAGCCCAGTAGTATTTGTTGTGATAGGTAGTAATGCTTAATAGGTAGTGGCTGTACAGGATGGTAGAAGACAAATCTTTTTTGTCATCTGATACCTGACCTGTTTTCTTAAGAGATACCAGGGATGAACCTGAGGATTTGTGTGTGTGAAACATGTGCTCTACTTCTAATTTATGACCTCTTCCCCTGGTTTATTTGAAAGGAATGGTAGCAGTAGAAAATCCCAGATGTTGTTAATATTTCATGTTCTTTTTGTTGTTTTCTTTTTCCTTTTTTTGCTTGATTTTTTTAAAAAAACTGCCATATTATTATATGTATTGCTATGTGGGGTTTGCAAGATTTTCAAGTTTTAACTTGTAAACCAGCCAGAGTAGCAAATGCACTAATTAGGTGGTATGAATAAAAATAAAATAAAATAAACAAGCAAGCAAGCAAAGTTTCGTTAACAAAATGGGCTGATTTCCACCCTCAACCATAGCTGGCAAAATCATGTCAGGAAGTCTTGGTAGGAATCATTTCATGGTTTGTTTGTTTTTGAAGATACTTCATAAATAAATCAAAATTTAAAATGAACTAAATGTAAAACAGAACCAAAGATTTTCTAAAAGCCTGTTTTTTAGAAACAATATTGCAGACCCAAAGGTTATGTCTGCTCTTCTTGGAATATTTGCATACTTTCCTCCTAACCTTTTGTCCAACATTCATTGAGATCTCACCTTCCTTTACCACCCCACCCCCAGCCAATGCTTAACTGAACTATAAAAATTGTTTAGTTAAATTATGCACCATAAATCACACACCCCCTCTCTGTCTTTCTCTCTCTGGCTCTTTAATCATTTGGTTGCTCTTTGCTGAACTCTGTCTAATTTGTCAATCTTCCTTGTAATAAGACATTGAGTATGTATTGCAGTATACCACACTGGTTTGTGTCACTGCTTTAAATGGTGAAAAGAAGGGAGAATCTTGTCCTTGAGGGTCACAGGTGGCATTCAAAGAACACTGACTCTTATTTGAGACTATATTTCTCATTGTTCATTCCGTCACTCCTGACTATTGATTAAATTTATACACATTGCTGTTTCTTCCTGTTTTATCAAAACCCTATCATCTACTTTTATGATCCAGAAGACAATATGGCAACTTTATCTCAAACAATAGAGTTTCATAGCACATTAAAAATGAACATATTTATTAAGGCACAAGTTTTCATGGATTACAGGCCACATCATCAGATATACAAAGTGTATCCTATAAGTATTAATTTTATTTCATTTTAGAGTGTTTTTACCCCACCTTTCTCCTTGGAAAAGGACCCAAGCCGGCTTACAGTATTGAGGGATAATATATAGTCCAGTACAATTAAGTCATGTTCAAGTATTTGAGAACAAGGAATTGAAGGACATCTTACAGCATTAATAGACAACATTACATTAAAACAACACGGTTATAAGTAATCATAAATACAAAGTCTATGTGAACCCATAGATCCATATAAAATACATATGATAGTCCATCATTCTGGGAAAGCTTGCCTGAAGAGAAAGGTCTTTGCCTGTTTCCGGGTGCAGCAGTTGAGAAGTCCTTTTCATGGGTTCCCACGACAGGTACGTGCGAGGGTGGCGGGATGGAGAGAAGGGCCTCTCCTGATGACCTTAACACCGAGTCGGTTCATGCTGTGAGATTCGATCTTTGAGGTAGCTAGGACCCAGGTTGTATAGTGCTTTGTAGGTCAAGGTCAGCACTTTGAATTGTGCCCGATAGCTGATTGGCAGCCAGTGGAGCTGTTTTAATAGGGGTGTAAATGTGATCTCTGTACCCTGTCCCAGTCAGCAGTGTGGCTGGCCATTGCATTTTGGACCCATCAAAGTTATATACTTACTGTATATAATCCAGATACTTCCTCCTTTGGCTGGCACACCTCTTACAGGAACATTGCTTTTCCGCCCAACTTTGGACTGTAAAACATGATTGCTTGGAAAAAAAACATTGTATTTCAGTAGCACTTTCAGGTTTTGGTAAGGCTTTCCTTCATCATATACATAGGCTTGTTATCTACTGAGAGGAAATGTAATCCTAACCCCCAACCAATTGGCTTGGTTTTCTGAAACACATCAGGTCTTGGTGGTGGGCGGCATTCTGCCTCTGAAACACTCTCACGAGAAGGACCTGCCTGCGCTCAACTTGAATAGCTTTCAAATGGCACATAAGAACATTTGGATAATGCGGATGCTACGAGTTGCTCTGCATAGGGTTTTTGTTTATTTTAGATGAAATTTGACTAGCTGGTATATTTGATGTGATGTAGTTTCGATATTGTAGCACTATGGTTGATGTGCAGTGCTTTAAGCCTCCCATGGCAGGAAGACTAACTGTGACCCTTGTGAAAATAAAGCAAGCAAACATCTTAAGGAATTGAAATTTTGGATTGAGGTTGTAACAGGGCCCATTGACGGACTCTCCATGATGTCACTCATAGCCTCCAATGGCCATAATTTTTCTGTTATATACATAATTATATTAAAAATCATATTTAACTAATAGCAGAACTGTCATGTTTTCCCCCTGTAATGTTTGTACTGTCAAAACCCTAGGGACTGTGCAGATGTTAAACTTTTGTTAATGTACACCACATATATTACAAGAAAATCCATTTTGCCCTGTAATATGTATCCAAGGATCAGTACCAGTTCTAGGGTAATGGTAGGTATATAGCTGAAGGCAGAGTGTCTGATGTACAACCAAATAAAAACAGGACAGTAAATTAGATGCAGGCTAACATAAAGAATTCTAGCTACAATTAGAGTCCCTCCAATAGAGCTCCTAAGTGGATGTCCATGAAGGCAGTGTACCTACAGGGAACATTAAAGTTCCACAGTGGGTAAGTGTTCCCCAGAACTGGGCCAGCCATTAGCCGGAGTGAGGCAGTCGTGTCATGAGGCAGAATACTTGGCCCTTCCTATCCATTCCCCACTGCCTTGTGCCATACCTGCTGCTATCACCACCACAGAGGGACAGGTTGAGAAAGAAGAGAACGGCAGTGGTGATGGTGTGCAGCTTGTTGTTTTGAATTGCTATTGGTTGCCTGGCTTCCTTTGGTTTGTGGGTGCTGTATATACATATATTTACCTAAGGCCTGGGTTTTTGGGGACAAGGCATTGTGGGAAGGTGGCCTCCCACAGTGCTTTGTCCTTGAAAAGGAAGGCCTTAATGATGCAAGACAGTGCACTAGGGTCCTTGCTTCCCCCCCTCCTTTCCTCTCTAAATATACTTGAGCAGTGTCAGTGGAGGGGTATTGGTAGCGGGCGGGGCAGCAGGAGTAACAATTCTCCTTTCTCCTCAGGGAACAGCAGAGCTCCATCACCATTGGTGCTTCTATAAACATGGTCAAAAGGAGTGTTTGAACAAAGGGTAGCACCTAAAATAGGTAGGTTCTGCAGCTGTTTGGGGTCCTTTCTGAGAGAATGAGAATGACAATAAGACAATGGCTGAAATCCTGTTGCTTGGTGTTGTGAATTGTGCTACCGAATCAGGGGGATTTAGTGAATCAACTCGCCTGAAATTCCACTGATTCCACTGGGCTCTTTCTAGTTGTGACTTACTAGCAAACTGTAATTAGAGTAGACCAATTTGATTAAATGGAAGCTATAGGAAGTTGATTCACTAAATCCCCACCAGTTCAATAGGTCTAGTCTAGTGCAACTTGCTACTCTAAGTATCAGGAGTTCAGCCTATCTTGCTGATACCATATCAGAAAGTGAAATCTTATTTATTTATTTATTTATTTATTTATTTATTTATTTATTTATTTATTTATTTATTTATTGTAATTTAATTTATATACTGCCCATCTGGCAGGGAGGCCACTCTGGGAGGTTTATGTACAAATAATAAATTACAATAAATAAATACAATAAATTAAGTACATCCAGTCAAATCAAATAGTTGAAATCAAATCAAATTAAGATATAGGCATCAAACAGTAATGATATAAATCCATCAAAAAGTAAAATAAATAATAAATAAATACAGTTAAAAATAAAAATTAAAAGCTGACAGATGGTGGAACTGAGATCTTTGCTAAAATCACACTGACCTTAGATGACTTAGGCTCAGAGAAAGAGTAACCAAGTTTTTACGGATTGTTAAAAATTTTCGAGTGAGAGGGGCAGGTAGATTTTGGGAGCTAGAGGATTGACCACCAAGAAGCCCCCTCCCTTTTATATTTTCTTTCTGGGCCTCTCTCAGGGTCGGAGTCCTCAACCGCCCTACCTGGGAAGAGAGGGTAGCATGGGCTGTTCTCATCAGGAGAAAGCATTCTGCCTAATCGATAGTTAGCCCCACATCACTTCAAGTCTCTGGGCAGTTTATAGTTTTAATTACAGTAATGCAGGCTACACATTCCCCCCCCCCCCGCAAGCTGGGTACTCATTTTACCGACCTTGGAAGGATGGAAGACTGAGCCTGCTACCTGGGACTGAACCCCAGGTCGTGAGCACAGTTTTACTTGCAGTACAGGCATTTAACCACTGCGCCACTGGGCTCTTAAGAACCCAAACCATTTTAGGGCTTTATATATTAGCATCAAGACCTTGAAGTAAATGTGGAAGCAGATAGGTGGGTTGTGTAAAGCAACTAAGGTGGAGGATATGTTCTGGATCTCTTGGAGCTACCACATCAGTCTCATAGGCAGCCCCACATAGAGACCACTGCAATAGCATCTAAATCATGTTACTATTTCAGAATCTTATGCAGAAAAGTGAACCATGCAAACTCCAAATGGTTAGCTGCTGTGAGTTTTTCAGACTGTTTGGCCATGTTCTGGAAATTTTTTCCTCCTGATGTTTCACCAGTCTCTGTGGCTGGTGTAGCATTAACGTGCTTGCCCCTGGCCGTTGCACGGGCTATTGACAAACATTTCCCTCTATCGTTGCCACTAACTAGCTTAGCTAGTAAATTAAAGCCCTCAGACTGTCTTTAAGTTGAATAAAAATAAAAGAGATTTATTGAGTACAAAGTTGAATCAAAATAATCAATGGTAACGTGCTGAAGTATAAAGAAAAACATGAATCTAGCTTAAATCCACTCAAGTTTGATAACTAATAAAGTTGAATAAATGCACACCCAATTCCTAACTTTACTAATTCTAAACACTTAGTTTTCTTCACAGACACATGAACAAACCTGTCTCTTCTTTAGCCCTGTATTTCTCTTAGACAGTACCAGACCCTATCTGATTCTCTCAAACTCTATCTTGTAGCCCTAACTCTAATTGTAGGTCTTTCTGTCAGCCCCTATCTCCAAGTGTGGGTTTTTCTGCCAGCCCCTATCTGACTGAAACAAATGCTTAGCAGTGCCTTAAATCCTCTCAGGCCATTCCCAGGACTCTCTCGTTGGTCCACAAACTCACCAATCAGCACAGACACCTCACATACATTATGTGATATATATTATGTGATGTATATATATTATATACAGGTGGAGACCACAACCAGCATCTTCAGAAGGCAAGGAGCTTAGGGAACTAGGAATTCTCTCTGTGCTCTGGGGTACAGGGCGAGTGAGATTGTGAGTTTTTAAAGTTGTGGGAAAGGGGAAGTCATCTGTCCCTGGGTGCAGTATCTGGGGGCACCAAATTGGGTGTCAACCCCCCTCCCTGGCCCAGGAGCCATGGGAAGGCATGTCACTGGTGACCTGCCAGGACCCACGTGGAGGGTTCCCTGGCCACTGCTGCCGCCTTATACGTAGCACCTTAGCCCTTCCCCATCTCTTGGGAGGCATGAAAACTGCCTTTGTCCCCAGGCACGGAAAGTCCTAGCTACACCTCTAGCTATTGAGGAGAATGGTATTTAGTACAGTATATGCAATGCCTTTGAAATAGCCCTGGTGAGAATCCTGAGAAAGGATTTTCATATTGAAGCAAAAGAGCATGAGGTAGTTGTGAGATACGTGTGTCTTTCTAGATAGTACAGTAATATATGATGATTCCCCTCATCCCTCGCTATTGGCTATACACATGTAGGCTGATGGTATTAAAAGTTTAAAAATATCAGGGTCCCCAGTTGTGGCACAGGATACCCAGTGTGGTATAGTAGATAAAATGATGGACTAGGGTTCAGAATGCCTGGATTCAAATCCTTGCTCAGCCACAGAAGTACACTGAGGGTAAAACTATTCCTTAAACTCCAACTTACCTTGAATGCCCTTCTATGGTCACTATAAGTCCATTCTGATTTGACAGCACACAATACCAATCATGACATAAAAGATATAGTCAGTCATTGGCATCATCCTATACTCTATTCCTTTTACTTTCCAGCCATTCATCCATTTTACATTTTTTTAAATGTCTGTAAGCAAATTCTTCTAGAGTGAAATTCAGTTCAGAGAATTAATTATAAACCAAGGTTCATCAAATCTCCTTAATTTGATGAAAATAATCAATTAATTCCTTTTAAAGTCTGAGACAAGCAGACATTGAGTGAGGAGATTCAAATATTTTCCTCATCATATCTTACCTTCAATCTGGTGTGCTTTACTTTGCTGTGTGGAGACAAGATGCTAACCTGCCTTTTGCCCTCATCCAGCATGTACCACAGTGTCTTGATGTTGTGCTATGCTATCTTTGACTGATGAAAGGAGAGAAAAGGTTCAATGTCTTCTGTCAAAGGCATTTTGCTTCCCTCTCCTCAGACCACACCAGAGGCTGATGTTCTCCAGACACTGAACTTTATTTGTTTGTTTGTTTGTTTGTTTGTTACACTTCTATACCGCACCATCTTCCATAAGGAACTCTGTGCGGTTTACAGATTAAAAAACATCAGATAAAACCGCAATATGGGGAAACAGCAGGTAGAAAACAATATAAGCAAAAGAGGGGAAACCCTCAGCAAGATGCAGCAGACAAAAAAAAGACAGAAGAAAAAATTAAGTAGAAATAAGGTCACCATATGCCTCCTTAAAAAGCATAGTTTTTAAAGCCTTTTTGAAGCTATACCTTATTAGCTATACCTTTTCTAATGGTTTCAATGTATAATGTAATGTGGTTTAGACACTCCCAAGCAACATTCTAGTTTTCTTCCCTTTTCTCTTAAATTAACATGAGTGTACGCAGTATATTTCTTTCTCAGAATTTGCTGTTCTGAAAAACATATAGGGAAAATTAGAAAGAGGGGACTAATTGGTGGAAGGAACCGTGGCCATAGGGAGAATGGGGCCAGAGCTATGGATGAGTTCGAAGGAGACAATCACCTCAGGTGTCAGGCTCCTAATTATTTTTCAGAACTCTGTATTACCCTCTGCTGGAGAAAACATCCATGCTACACAATTTTGGCACCATAAATTAACTTTTTACCTCAGGAACAATGTTAGAAATCTCAAGTCACTACTGAAGACTGACATCTCCTTACACTGTACTCACTAACATAAGTTCATGCAATTGCCTGGCATTATATTTGGTGATCCTCAGTAAATCCTGTCCAATACAGACAGGCATGACTCAATTTTCCCTAGGACTTATTTTCCCCATTCCTATATCTTTAGACTGTAATATCTTCTCTTCTTCACATTCGAACACTTATTCCTAATACTGTCTGATCAGAGAATGGGATTCAAATGCTACAGAATTATTTTAAATTTTCCCATCATGATTTGCTATAATATACTATCAAATGCCAAAGTTCTGAACTTCCAGGTATAAATAATTGACAATTAGATTTTCCTGCAAAGACGCAGCATGGAAATGTGTGTTCCACTTAGACCTGTAGCATACTTTCAGTTGAGGCTTTTGGGGTGTATATTGTCTTATTCACTGATATTGGTCCACTGTTGTCTTCAGTTTTTGCATCATTCCCATAGTTTCCTGATGTCTCTTCCATCATTTTTCTTATAGATGAAATTTATTAAATCAAATTAAAGTGAAATAACTACACAAAAGCATTAAGCAATGAACCATAGGAGCCCTCTGTCTGGAATAACCCATATAGTTGAGGCACTCTTATGTGCCACTCTTCATTTATTTTAATTTCACCTGGTAATTTTACTACTGTACCTCCTTACATCTACTGCTGTTATCTGTTTTTCTTCATACTGTTATATTACCCTTTGGAGGATGGTTACTACTTAGTAATTAAGTATTAGCCCTCCTTCCTTATAAGGACAGAGAGAAACATTTTGCTGCATCATGGCAACATTTTTTCCATTGTTTAATGCATTATAGAAAAAGTGGTTTCCCCTTAGTTTTTTTTTTTAAAAAAAAACTTTTCAATGATGTCAAAGTAGCAACCCAAGCAGCCCTATTGTATTTTTGATTATTCTTATGGTATGTTGTGATGACACCGCATGCAGCTTATTGTACCATTGTTATCAATGGGCATAAAGGCAATATAGGGAGCCTGGTAATTAGTGAGGTCACTAGCAAGGAAATGTTTTGTTTTGTTCTGTACTGCAGTGTTGTAATAGGTGCAACTGCTCTACTGGCTTCTGGCAGACAGCAGAGCAGTGCCAGTTACCTGCCTTTTGATCAGCTATGCAGACCATGTGCCGCTTTTACTATACACATTTAACTTCATACTCTTTTTACAGAGTCATAGAAAATGATGTCATCATAAACAGTGCAAATAACCTTGACATTGCATTTGAATAGGGAGCTATAAAGTACTTCCTGGTTTATAAGCAGGCAGCAAGCTTCTGTTACAAAATTCAGAATCAGAAAGATCGAAATCAGTCTACCAACTTGAGCTCATATGGAATTCCAGGAGGCATCATATATGAACAACAATTTCTGAGTCATCTCAGATTTTTTTTTGTAAGTGACAAATGGAAATAGTTCAATTTATAGCTGTACTGAGTAAAGAAGCACTCATTTCAGTACTGGACAATATCATTGCTCCCAGGCAGAAAGATTCAGTAAAATATTTGGATTGTCACTTTCAACATGTACAGCTTCCTGCACAGTAGAAAAGCATATTTTTACATTAAACTTTACAGGACTTCTCTCAGGTGTATCATTACACAATCTAAAGAATCACTATATTAGGTCCCTATTGCTAAACTATATTACTTGGTTATTTAGTATTATTTTAGGCCACCATTTACTCCCAATATTATGGACTAGATAAAAGAAGATATAAAAATAGTGATACGGTGCCAGTAGCCTGATGCAGTGAGAATAACATCATCAACTCATGCACAAAGAGTCAAAGTTGCACACACCCAAAAATTGAAAAAGGAAGTCCAATTATGTGCAATCTGCTACTGATGGTGATTTTATTCCTGCTGTCCAGGCAGAACTTGGCAAGAGAATAAAACAAAATAAAAGTTAACAAAGTAAATAAAAACTATACAAATAAGATCAACTACAAAAATGTGGGCTGCCAAAGCTTTTCCACTGACTCCCAGAGTATGGTGTAAGATAGAGTGGCAGATTAGGAATCGGGGGCCTGGGCCAAAATCCCCACTTATCTATGGAAACTTAATGAGGCTGTATGAAGCTGGTGAAACCACTCCTTAAATATCTCACTTACCTTGAAAGCTCTCTTTAAGGGTCACTATAAATTGGTTCAAACTTGATGGCATATAACAACCAGGAAGACTCACCAGAGCAATTAGCCCTTGTGAGGAAAAGTGTAATCCCATCAGAAACCTCCCTACAGACAATGCCTGTATCCACCCCAAAACTGCTTTCAGCATTGTACATCCCTTTTTGGGGGTCACTAGATGGAAGGAGGAGGCAGAATGAAGAGTCATCTGCATATTGATGGCATTTCTGCAGACACTCCCAAAGGATTTCCTGCAAAGGGTTTGTATGGATGTTGAAAAGCAAAAGTCAACATATGAGACAAAGTGGAGATTTACAGCATCCAGTAGTCCAATAACTATGGGGCACAGCAGAAATATTGCCTTCAGGGATAATTTGTCCAGGAAGAAATGACATCACCATACCCAGCTTGGAAAAGCAGTCTAAGGGATACCATATTATATGGCATCAAATACTGTATCTCGTGAAGTTGCTGCAGCGATGAAGCAGATGGGGGTTCCTGCATGGCAGGGGGTTGGACTAGATGGCCCTTGATGTCTCTTCCAATTCTATGATTCTATGATTCTATGAAAACAGGCAAGGCCACAGGATCATATGATGAGTCCACAGAACTGTGAAAGTCGCAATACTGGAACACCTGCAACCACATCGTAGTCCAGCTAAGTGTCAGTCAAGCAAGCTTCATCACGAACTGCAGAATGATCAACGCAACCCATGCTGCCTGACTTCTGCTTGAAAAACACAGGGAGAAACAGAAACCAGTGCATGCAGAACTCCTTGACCTCAAGAAAGCATTCAATTGAGTCCCATATTATGTTAGCTAGTATGTGCCGCAACATCATGGAGTCCCAGAGGAACTTGTCACTTGAGTCAAACTGTTCTATGAGTTGCCAAACAGATGTAAGCTGGCCACAGCTGGAACACTGAAGGATTTTTGTATCACAGTAGGGGTCCAACAAGGATCAGGACTCTACCTGCTTCTTTTCATTTTGGTTACCTTTCAAAGTGCAGAATCCCTGGACACTCCTTTACACTGTTGACCTCAGCATAAAGGAGTTGAAAGTAAGGCAGATTTTGAGCAACAAGCCCAGGCATGGAGTGACCATCTGCCAATGTTTGGCCTGCACCTGAATGTGAGGAAGATGGAGTATATATCTGACGACTGACCCAAAAGAATATGGTATGATCCAAATCAACGGCATCCACTGACCGAGAACTGAGGAGTTCAAACATATCAGTTCCATAATCACAGCTGATGGGATTCTGAGTCATGAAGTCATATCAAGGATCAACAATGCCTGGCCCAAATGACATATAACATCAAGCATCATGTATGACAAAAAGATCAGCAGGTGTTTAAAGTCCAAGATCTGTCTCACCATCGTACTACCTGTTGGGTTCTATGGTGTAGAATGCTTGACTAAAGATGCTGAACCACACCTTGGTGTCATGGAGACAAAGATGTTGCGATGGACCTCAAGGCTCATGCAAAACGATCATGTGCACAATGCCAACACCTGGTCTAAATACGGCATTGCACCACTCGCTGACAAGATGCAAGAAACATAATTGCTATGGTATGGGCTGGTTCACATTAATGACCTAAGTTTCAAAACATTGGCAAATTTTAAAAATGTTGGCACAGAAGAAAACAAACAGATTGTAGCCAGGATCAAAGCTTAATCATAGAACAGTCTATGATTGACAGTCTGCTCCAGAAGGATCTCTCCAAACTGGAAGAAGGGGCAGTGAAATGGCAAAGAAATGGCAAATGTGTTTCAATATAGGAAAATGTAAAGTAATGCATATTGGGGCAAAAATCAAAACTTTGTCTATCAACTCATGGGTTCTGAGCTATCCGTGATGGAGCAGGAAAGAGATCTTGGTGTGCTGGTGGACAAGTCAGTGAAAGTGTCTACCCAGTGTGTGGCAGTCTTGAAGGCCAATTCCATGCTAGGGATCATCAGAAAGGGAATTGAAAAAAACACCCAGCCAACGTTATAATGCCATTGTACAAAATGATAGTAAGGCAGCACCTGGAGTATTGCATACAGTTCTGGTCACTGCATCTCATAAAATACACAGTGGAAGTGATATTATTGAGACATACAACAATATGCACAGCATGAGTAAAGTGGATAGAGGGACACTCTTCTACCTCTCACAAAATGCCAGAACTAGGAGACATCCGCTCAAATTGAGGCTTGGGAGATGGAGAACAGACAAAAGAAAATACTTCTTTACACAGCGGGTTTTTAGTCTGTGGAACTCCCTGCCACAGGGTGTGGTGATGGCATCTAGCCTGGATGCCTTCAAAAGGGGATTGGACAGTTTCTTGAGGAAAACCCCATCACAGATTGCAAGCCATGATGGGGATGTGTAATCTCCAGGCTTAAACAAGGGTACTTCAAAGGCCAGAAGGAGTGGTATCAGGAGACAGATATCTAGTCTCCTGAACTCCCAGAGGCATTTGGTGGAGCCACTGTGAGATGGTTTGATCCAGCATGGCTCTTCTTATGTTCTTATGTATAGTACCAAGTATCCCACATTAAAATGGAATAAATAAATATTTATGGTTTCAATTAATCTGTTGTTCTTCACTGTGTGCAGAGCAAGTGTGGATCCTATCCTATTTAAAAAGTAGATATATATACAACAGAAAAGAAGTAGAAACAGAGAGGGAAATGCTGCCTGGTATTATACTGGCGTTATACTCCAAGACCATTAGAAGCTTCTGTTTCCTTTGTATTAAGACTACAACACTAGCACTGAAACTGTGATGTGATATCCTAACACAGCCATCCTCAACCTTTGATTTTGGCCACAGCCCTTTTGGCAGGCCTTCTCATTTTCCAGAGCCTCTGCCAAAGAAGAATGTAACATGAACAGATCTCTTTTAGAAACTTATCACATAGTATCTGTATTAAGATCCTTTAAAGTTATATTTAAAGCACAAAACAATTTGAGAAAGTTTCAACAGCAGGAAGAACCCAAGAATTTCAGATAAGTGCTTACATGTATTTGTTTGCTTAACTAGTTATGTCCTTGACTGATGAGATGACAGCCCTATAAGTATAATTTTCATGGGGAAAGAGCTTTAAAATGAGACTACAAGAAAATGTATAAGTAAAAACTAGGAAGAGGAACAAGGGAAGAACAGAACAGCAACTATATTTTAAAACGATGGGAGAAATCAAACATAATATTCAGGTTACAAAGAAACTAATGAAGGGGATATTAGGATCAGCACCTTGCATAAGGAGGTTGGGATGATATGGCACTGTTTGAATGTGGGAACTCACCTATACTGTATTTCACACCATACCTTTGGTCATGTGCAGACCTTCAGGCCTCTGAATTTAGATTCTCTACAGAATGTGTCCGATTTATCTTGATCACACCTACTGTATTTGATGCAGGTAAAAGTAAGTAGTGTTGTGAACTGCAGGATTCACGAACATCATGTATGCGTGCTTTGGTGGCCATCTAGTGGGCATTCAAAAGCAACCATTTCCATCTTTCTAAGTTTATTAGTAGGAAGACTTTGTTAAAAGTGCTGAGTGAAACTTGCCATTTGCAAGACAATACCAGCACTGCAGATGTTCTCAGCTGGCCCTTTTTCAAGGAAGCACTATGGGAATACAGAACCCTGGTCTTGACTTCACGTGCTCCAACTTATTGAGCAGCAAAGTCTACTAATGTGCATAGGATTGTGTTCTTTAGTCGATAGTGACATTAACATCATGAACTAAGGTCTATTTAGTCTTACATATACTGTAGTTGTATTAAGGTTTCTCTTGATTATTTGGTTTCTATTTTAAGATTTGATGTCTTTTGTTATTTCATATTTCATCAGTTATTTATTTTGCTGTAAACCATGCAGAGTAGTGCACAGCACTAATTGGGCAATATAAAAGTTTAATAAACAAACAAACAGGAAGCTAAACTCAGAGGGGAGAGTGCCTTTGTCTGTGTAGCAGCAAATGTCTATCTTGGGTGGGAAAGTTATGCCCTTCAAGACTCTTCCGACTTATGGCAGCCCTATAAATTAATGATCTCCCAAAGCACTATTATGAGCAGACCTACTCAAGTACATAAACGAAAGGCCATAGCTTCCTTTATAGAGTTGATTCATCTCATGATGAGTCTTCCTTTCTTGCTGCCTTCAACTTTTCCCCAGCATTATTATCTTTTCCAACAGGTCTTGTCTTCTGGGCATCAAAATATATGTTTGGGGACATATGAAAAATATATATGTTTGGGGGGCCATATTTAAGTAGCCCTCATTTGCACTACAGTGCTAACAGTAGCTTTATATTTTCAGAGTAGGCAAGTTGGAATGCTTTGCATGCAGCTTCCTCTTGTATGAAATGGAGAGGTACCCACTGTTTGTGTATATTAATTTCTGATTTTGATTATAGCTGGATTATGTTGATCATCTGCATCCTGATATGTATGGTTGCTTTTCATTGTGGTGGCCTAGCACTTTTACGCAGATACAATAGGCATTACTGCCCATCTATTCTAGCATTTAAAATAGGGATGGACAGCATGTGACAGACTGCATGTGTTGTCCAGCATTCCCTGGAGGCCCCAGCAATCCAAACTCCAATTTAAAGAAATACATTTGGGTCCCAGTATTTCCTCTTGTGCCTTCTAAGGGGAGTGGTGGACAATTTTGCCATGTTTTGTGGGACACCAGCAACCCTGACCCAAATACCTATTACAATAGTTTATGAGTCCACTAGGGTTTTTTCAGATTAAAAACTTTATGACTGACCAGTTGGGACCCTCAGTGACAGTCCGAGCTCTCTACTAACCAAATTCAGATAAGTGCTACCAGTACTGCCAATCTTTCCACCACCATGTGAACTACAAGTAATTCTGTGTTAAAAATATGGAAAAAATATGTCTGTGGTTTATAGAAGGTCACACTAAATTGTCACTAAAATGTTCATAGCAACTTGTCAAAACAGAAGACTTTATAATAAATAAAATTAATTAGATACAGTATTGAGAAGTAGCACTATTTCTATACATTGTAAATAAAAGGCAACATATGCAGAAACAAACATTACTAACGGATTTGTTTTGTACGAGTCTTTCACATATCATGTAGAAATTGAATGGACTGTTGTTGTATTTGGACTTAGTAAATCTAGTCTAAGAGTTTCAAAGTGCCCTCGGCTGGTATCCGTCCCAGTTTACCATTACCTTCTGTTACTGTTATACTGTCATAACAGTAGTAGAAGGAAGAAATGTCTGGATATTTGACATAATAGTTTTGGGATGCCAGAGGTTTCTAGAATTAGAAACGTTAACAAAATGAAGAAAGTTGGCACTAGAAAGGACTCACTTGTGGATGAAACTTTTCATCATGGGAAAAATGCAATGGAATTTTATAAAATATTATAATGAACTGCTAACTTCTGAATTAACATCATCGGAGCTGCAAAAATGGCAATATATTTATGACAATAGATATATTTCCAAGATATTAATTGCCCTTAAAATCTGTTAAACGGATGGAACCTTCAGATATGAAGTGGCCTCATAATGCCAACTTGATTTTCCCTTTACCGGGATAGCTGACATGTTTCTGTAGAGCATTATGGCAAGAACTGTGAATGTGAAACATTGGCAATCTTTTGTACATAGTCTCCATTCTGAGAAAAAAAGATAAAACACTTTAAAATACTTTTACAATGAAAGATACTTTAACATTCTCACAAATATAGATAGCTTTAGAAAAACCAAATTTAAAAAGAATAATTTTCAGTTGTTTTTGAGAAACCGAGAGAGAGAGAGAGAGAGAGAGAGAGAAAGAAATCATAAATGCTTGGGATTGTTAACAGTAAATAAGTACACATTTTGGAAACAACATTTGCTGTCCAGAAATAAGCAGCAGATGGGAAAAGTTACTTTTTCAAACTATCAGAACTGCTGTCCATGCTGTTCTGAGAATTGTAGTCCATAAAGTATATTTATATTTTCCATTTTCCCTCTGTTAATATTCCCTATTATCTCATGATTCCCACTTCAGGAAATAAACATTTGGAAATCTCATTACATAGAGCCATCTAGTGGACAAGGTGTAAACTAAAATGAAGGATCTGATAGAGAAAATTAGATTAAGCTAGATAATTTTGCTTCTGTGTTTTTTTAAACAGTCCAGCATCTAAAATTATCTCTAGCGTCATTAACATAAAGTCTGCCAAGTTTCCCATATGTTTTGACCAATAAAGGACTCGATGACCTTGAATTTTATATTTTAAAAATAGAACAATATTTTCTGGGGGTGGGGGTGTTCTCTCAACATTTCTGATGTGGCTCCAGGTGAATTATAAAATCATCTCATGATTTAATAAAACTGAGCTGTATGGCAACAGCCTTATTTGAATGTTCATAGACCTTTTCTCTCTGTTCCATCTCAAGACAACACACAGGCCACATGACTCTGCCTTGTCTCTGTCCTCACCCACAAATATTCTGGTTTTTGTAACATTTTGCCTGATGAACAAATCTGCCAACACCGAAAGCCCACAAGCATTTTTGTATCATTTTCCTTGACCTTAAAAAAACCTATTACATTATTGTGGCAGATATAAAACAGACAAGGCTGATTAAGGTGAGCGTTTGAATTTGAAAGGATATGCGTCTAAATTGTTTGTGATGCTACTTGAGTGTTCTCTGCTGTCAAGTCGGAATGGACTTACAGTGACCCTAATAGGGCTTTCAAGATAAGTGAGATACTGCACTTAAGGAGTGGTTTCAGTAATTCTATTTCCCCAGTGAGTTTTCATGGCCAAGTAGGGATACAAGCCCTTTTCTCCAGAATCCTAGTCCATCACTCTGTCCACTACACCACACTGGGAAACCTTACTAAACTATAACTTCCTTTAATTGGAATGATCACTTTGCCTATGTTGTGATATCTAAATTGTACGTAACAATATTTCTGCTGTATATCAGTCAGTCTCTATTGTACACATACCATATATTCACACTATGTCTGTGTGTTGTGTCCTTACAGTCGTAACCGACTCTTCGTGACCCCATGTCCATGGAGTTTTCTTGGCAGGAATACTGGAGTGGTTTGCCAGTTCCTACTCCAGGAGCCTACAGTACCTGGTATTCCCTGGTGGTCCCCCATCCAAGTACTAACCAGGGCCAACCCTGCTTAGCTTCCGAAATCAGACGAGATCGGATGTGCTTAGGGCATCTAGGCAGCTATTCACACTGTGTATTGAAAGCATATTGCTCTAAAGCCTCATGCCTCCAACTCTTATTGTATGGAACAACTCTTTCTCCTAGATGGGCATCTCCATCCAACTAGTTCAGTGGGTTGTGTTGCTGCAATGTTCATGAAATATTGAAAAAACACCTTACTTGTGCACATAAGCTTGCCTATAGATTCAGATGAGTTCTTGAACCAGGGTAGGTGTAAAGAAACAATCCACACATGTTATTGAATATGTTGCTGCTTGCTTACTCTGTCCTTCTGCATATAAGAGTACAAATAAAATTTTAAATAGAAATTTACTTTCTTATGGCATGTAACCTATTCATAGAGTGGTCGTGTGTACCATCTTGGCAAGCTGTAAGATGAATGCTGCTACCCAGTTCCCTGGTTTTCTAGTTAAGTGCAGATGTGTATCATAAAATATTCCTCTGTGTGGCAGATTGCCTCTTGGTAAATGATCAGGTGTTTCCTCACTGCATGTGTGCCAGTAGTGGGAATGTTCACTAAATGTGAGGGGACAGATTGAGATGGACAGATAAGACTAAAGTTAGAGAGATAGCTGTTTTCCCCCCAGAGATCTGGTGAAAGGAATTTGAAAGAGTGGCCACAGCTTGAGGTATATATTCTTGACCACTTTGCTTCTGATAAACACGTTTTGTAGATATTTGGCAGAGTCTGCAAATTCCATTTTACATGGGATGATGGTGGGATAAATTTGTGAAGATTCTCTGTCATCCAGGAAGTTCAGTCATGGCAAATGGACTTCTTTTCTTTAGAGATTGAAAAGTTTTGCTGCTCATACAAACAGCTTTGTCAGTCTGAGGAAAGCTAGTTGCGAGTCTTCCATTTTATAGTTCACTTTGACCTCATGTCACTCTGGTCTGAAATAGACTCATAAGATGAACAATGGCCTGAATAGGCTTGTTAGGTGGACAATCAGCTCAGTAGGCCATTAGGTGAAAAATGGCCTAAAGTGATGAAACCCATAAAGTATGGGTTGCTAGCTATGGCCATGGTGGTGGAGGCGTGAAGTATTTTTGATTTTTCTGGGTATTGTTGAAATCACTGTCTGATAAGTAGCAGACAGACTGTGCCTGAGCCCCTCACCTCTGTTGAGAGAGGGGTTCTCAGTTCTCACATGAATGGCTTCCCTTACCCCTCTCTCAAACCACCCATTTTCTCTATCTAATATGTGTACATCTTCATCATTGAATTAGTGCCCTTTGTCCTTCAAGTGGAGGTATACTCCGGTCCTGAGCTGTTGCCCCTCCTATGTTGGGCCATCTTTCTGTTTAATTGCTGTTTAGTTTCTCCAGTGTAGAGGTCTGCACACTTCTCACTGCATTGGACCACATATACACTATTGCTCCTTTTGTGTTTTGGTATCGGGTCCTTTGGGTGGACAAGTCTCTGCCTTAGTGTGTTTATGGGTTTGAAACCAACAGAGATGTAGTGTTTGCCAAATATCCTTTTTAAGCTTTTCAGACACTACAACCATGTAGGGAATGACCAGGTTCTTTCGTCGGTTCTGGGTCTCAGGGTAATCCATTGTTCTTCTGGGTTGGCACACTGCTTTGTTGAAGGCATACTTTGGATATCCACAGGCCTTAAGAAAATTCACTCCATTGTTCATCTCATGAGCCTGTTTGAGACCAGGGGGACATGAGGTCAAAGTGAACTAGAAAATGGAGGACTCGCAACTAGCTTTCCTCAGACTGATGAAGCTGTTTGGATGAGCAGTGAAACGTTTCAATCTCTCAAGAAAAAGAAGTCCAGTTGCCATGACTCAACTTCCTGATGGTGGGATAAAAAGCATGTGCCATGGGAAGACATGCCTCTCACTAGTTTCAACTTCACAATAAGCTATTATGTATCCAATTAACATTTCCTTTAGTGTCTGCCTTATTGAGGCCATTTGAAAGGGACAATATGGTTCTTGTTTCTTAAGAGGAATTTTCAGCAGTTGTAGCTTTGCCATGCAAGCTGCTGGTGTTGTTATATATACTGTATCCTCAAATCACCTATGAATGAGTAATCTCCAAAATGTTCTGTCCTCAACAGCCCTGCTCTTAGCTCTTGTAAACTCATGCCTGTGACTTCATTTATGGAATCAATCCATCTTATACAGTATTTGGTCTTCCTTTGTTTTTGTGCTTTTTTCCAGAGAATATTCAGATTTGATTTGAACTAGGACCCTTATTAATAGTCCAGGGTCTCTGTGAAGCACCTGCTGACATTTGCTCCTCTGTCCAAGTATTGCTGTTGTGTAGCTCTGAGCTCTATTTCATGTGACCATGGTAGCTTCCCTAAGCAGGAACTGTTAGTAGTTTTAAGGGTACTGTATATTAAATGAAATATATATCCTGTTTTCTCACACACTCATGCATGTAAGTGTTCATGGCAACTCACAATGTACCTAAAGTAAACAAACGATACTGTACTACCAATACATTAAAACAAGTTTATTAAAGCATATTTGCCAGCTGATGGTAACTGCCTTTCAAGTATGGTTAAGATTGCAAGCTGAAGACTCCAGTATAATTTGGATGTGAAATCAGTTCCCATTCTTTGAGGCAATGTCTCAGGGGTCCAGCCCACCACCTCTATGTTAGAATCCGTACAAACATTTCATTATCCTTTTTCCTCACGGAGGCCCCCCCCCATGTTCTTCCTCCCTAAATACGAAATATACAAAGCAAAGACCCATCCTCCAGACTGTTTTTCTTGCCCCCCTGTCCGCACAGTGGAGTCATCAGAGGGTTAAGTTGTCAGCTCTATAATGTTAAACAGGTGTCAAAGGCGCCTCCATATATCTGCAGATTGAAATCAAATTCTTGGCCGTATAAAAAGATAAATTACCCAGGCGATTCCCGCCTCGTCCCACTCATCAGGCCAGCGCCAGACGGCGAGCAATTTTTTTTTAAAATGTGCTAACGACCTAATCAAGCAATCAAGTCGGAGAAGATTGCGGAGTGACCCCTGAGCATCCATCTGCCAGCGAGCCCCCACTGTTCATTTCCATTCCGCCGGGGATCGAGGCTGCTTTCCCTGGAAAGGGAAAGGCGGAGGGCGGGGGAAGAGAAAGAGAAGAGGAGGCGGGGGAGTAAAAAGGAGGGGGAAAAAAGATTCCTAAACAAATTAACACCCAATTTTCCACACTAATTAGTTAAATGAGAAAAAGCCGGTGGCGTGAGCGTGCGGGGCTGTGACACTGCGGAGGAGGGAGCGCCTGCCTCGTGGAGAAGCGAGCGGGAACTCCACCACCACCATAGCATTAATTAGCGCGGGTCAATGGCACCGATCCCTGGGGAGCCACCGCTTTAATTTCCCGTGATATTTCAGTGCCTGAGGCCCATCGATTCAAACTGAAATTAACTTATTTTTCAATCAGGCCTGGGCTGCCCCTGGGGCTGACTCTTCCTTTGCCTCCTCCTGAATAGGCCGCGAGCAATTTTTCATCTCCAAGCTGAGGCCCCGCTCGCTTGGCTCGCCCGCTCTTCTGAGGCGGGAAAAGGAGGGGAGAGACGACAAGGCGAGACAAGAGGAATGGGAAAAGGGAGGCATGAGGGAGCCTGCTAATAGATTTCTGACAGGCTTCGCGCCGCGGGTCCCAAAGCTCCGAGGCTCCCTCTCTTTTGCCAACATGGGGGTGTGCGTATGTGTGCCGGGGATTCCCCAAAGGGACAAGGAAAGGCCTCTCCCCACGCCGCCTCGACAAGCCTCCCTCCTCTACTCTCTCCGCAAGGAAACAGACGTCTACACTGTATTTCCCCACACCTCTTGTCTGTGTGACGCCCATGAAAACATGAAAGGCAAAATCCACATTAGGACAGAAATGGGAAATTAATTATTGCCTTGCACTAAAGCTATGGGACGCCATCCCTTCCTAGATTAACCCTCTTGAGAAAGAGGTCCTGAAGGGGGTGGGGAGAGACAATGGTGACTCACACAATCCTCCTGTGGGGTAATGTTGGGGATAGATAGGGCTGGTGCTAGAATAAGCAGTAGCACCCAAACAAGGACCAGATTTCACTGCTCTCTCTCTCCACCATTAATGCTTGTTTTTTTAAAAGAAAATTGTTTACTGTGCCTATATACTGTAATCTACAGTGCTTGTTAGAGTCACCTCAAAACAATACTGTTTTGCTTAATGAATCTCAACCAACTGGGAACGTAAAATGAAATTTTAAAAAGCTAACTGATGGACCTTATTTTTGCAGTTTAACACACAGTCAATTTATTATGTTTATGAAGATTTTCAGTTATTCAGGTGAGGTTATCTGGAAGTTGAGTCATGGCAACTGGACTTCCTGAGAGAACGAAATGTTTCGCTACTCGTCCAAACAGCTTTGTCAGTCTGCGGAAAGTTAGTGGCCAGTCCTCCAATTCATAGTTCACCTTGATTTCACATCACCCTACTCTGAATAGGCTCATTAGGTGGACAATGGCCTGAATAGATCATAGGTGGACAGTGGCCTGAATAGGCTTGTTAGGTGGACAAGACTGCTACTAGAGGAGTTTGTTCTCTCATTTCACATGACTTCACCACTTCAAATCCTCACATGTTTTCTTGGTGCTTCTTCCCATTTTTTTTACTATAATGTGCAGCTCCATAGATACAGAAAGGTATTCTGTCTTTTTTAGAGTTATATTTTGATGTGAGATATTGGGCAGATCAACTATCACAGCTCAAAATCCGTTTGCAATCACCTTTGTACTGGACAGATTAATACTGTGAACCCATTTTCAATTGATCTTTTAATTACTACTAAAATGTGTTTGTTTATTTTTAAATCTTAAAACACTAACAAAATATTGTTTGAATAAGTGTTTTAAAGGAAGAAATGTTAACACTTCACATTTGTTTCAGATGCAAACAAATGTTAAATGCTTTTGGCAGAATCCATTTGTGTTGTTTGCTCATGTGAGGGCAAACACACAATAATGGTAGATATTTACTACAAAACTTCTTGTATGATTGCTCTCAGGTACATTTTTTAACAATAAGTTTAAAAAAATATTTATAGCTGGCAATCATGTTTAAATAAGTAAGTGCTTAGTGTCAAATGAATTTTTTTTAAAAAAAAAGATTCACTCACCACCAGACAAAAACTAGCACAGATAACTTGCACCATCCTTTTCTCCATCCATGACAGTTACAACACTCCTGTTGGCTGAGATGCAGATCATGTGCTATGCTTTAAATCTCGAATGTTTTTAACTGGAGTGCATCAGGCTTGTGGCAAAGCAGCACCAGCCTTATATAATGATATTTCTTTTGTTTTTCCAGGTTTGGTTTCAGAATCGAAGGGCCAAATGGCGGAAGAGGGAGAAGTGTTGGGGGAGGAGCAGTGTCATGGCAGAATATGGGCTCTATGGTGCGATGGTGCGTCACTCAATCCCATTGCCAGAATCTATCCTCAAATCGGCCAAGGATGGCATAATGGAGTCCTGTGCTCCATGGCTGTTGGGTAAGATCACACCTGGAAGTAGATCAACCTTTTCAATCCAGTTTTCAGGGAGGCACATGGTAGAACTGAAGGGAACAAAGCATTTGAACCAGGTTAGGCAGGGAAACTTGCGGTCCTTAAAGTGTTGTTGGACCAAAACTCCCATGGTTAACCAATGGGGTTAGAATTACAAGAGCAGCAATACAGCTACAAATGGCAAATCCCTGGTAATAGGTAGACACAAAAGATACTGCCATAGGCATGAATGTACTGTACTAAATTAATTCTCCACACAATCTCACAAGCGACCCCCCAGTCCCTCAGACTATAAGCCATAGCTGTCGATAATGCATTATTTTGAAAGAGAGAGGGGATCTCTTTAAAGTGTACATTACGAATTGTCTCTTATTCTTAGACCTATTGCTTTTTTATACTTGTCCAACATCTATTGCTGAAGCAGTATCCACACACATTTAGAGTAGTTTACTGAACAGATAATGGTATATAATGTCAGGAGTTTCCATATCCAGATGTAGAGCTGAGGATGCTTTGTGCTTTGTGCTTTGATAGGAGGGGGAAATGGCTGTGGCTCCTGAAAGAACAATCAAATTAGCTTGATAGGCAACAGTTTACTTAAATATAGAAGAACTATACTAGACTTCTGCCCATTGCAACAGACCATATCATAATGGTTTGTGCAGTATGGATATACATATATGTTGATTTATAGAAGTTATGCCTTGGTACATTATGGGCAGAAACAGACCGGATATCAGTGTCACAGACTACTACAAAACTTATACCAAAAATATCCTTCCAGTGTTCATTGCTTCAGAGTTTTCATGGGTGTCAAAACATCTTATTTTCCAAAGACTAAATCACTAAACAAAAGCAAGCTACGGCAATTACATCATGCAGAATCGCAGAAAACAAACATTAAGGGAGCTCTGCTTCTAATTAAGAAATTGGCATATTGTCTGTTTTTGCCCTAAAAACTCTCTAGTTCACCAGTTCACAAAGAGGTGTTGAAGGCAACAACACTGTCTAAACTCCAGTCATTAGAAAAAAACTCTCTACTTAGGCCTTAGGAACAGGCAATAAGCAAAGGTTCCCCATGTCTGAAGGAGCTAAATGGCACAGCCAGGTGATTGCCAGCATGTGACCAGTAGTTTGCCCAAACATCAAAGTTACTCAGAATGTTACCAGCTGCACGGAAGAGAACGAAGATGGTAAATCTTCTTGTTTACCCCAGCTCAACAGACGTTGGGTACATTGGAAGAGTAAGCCGTGATTTGATCCACCATGCTTTGGCTCTAAATTTGGATGCATATAGGGTTGGATTGGTGATACTTTATGCCAGTCCTTCGCATGGGAGTCACTCCTTCCCTTAAGAACATTTCTGGACCCAAGCAAGTGCTACACAGGGTGCTGGGGGACTCTGCTGAATAAGATATTGGGGAAGGAGGTGAATTTTTCCTGGTACAAGAAGGCACCTTCTGGAAGCAGAGTCTTTCCATCTGTGTATGCAACCCAATTAAATTTGTTTAAACATTTTTCATGGTTCAATCTAACAGCCCTCATTAGATTAACAGATTTCCTCTTGCACTCCTGCTCCTTGCTTGGCTCTTCTCTTCTGCTTTTTAGAGTAATACTACAAGTAAAGCTAACTTCTGGCTTTTTACAAATATGTTGCTTCATACTTCTGTCTGCTGCCTAGAACCCAAAGTTGAAAGAGAGAGAGAGGGATGTGTAAGAAGAACACAGAAGCTTCCTTCTTCACAGACTTGTAGACGATATCATAACTAGATTTCCATCAGCAGGGCCTTAGGCCTATACAACAGGGCAGGGTATTCAGAGGTAGAGCAACTTGTAATCTCGATATGTTGTTGGATCAAAACCCCTGTGATCTCCCACTATTGGCTATACTGGCTAGGGATGATGGGACAAGAGATGGGGAAAATCTTTTTCTTAAATACTCCAAATACCTAGCCAGCATGGGCAATGGGAGCTGTAGTTCAAAATAGTAACTAATTGAAGCAATTACCCAATCCCCATGTAGAGAATTGTTGTAAGTTGTGTATCCCTTGTATCATTGTTGTATCTCTTTGAGCCACTAATACTCTGATACAGGGGATGAGGTTTTCCTCTTTACGCTGTCTCAGGCCACCAGAAATGTTAGAGGAGCACCATACCACCCAAACATAGGCAGCTCCAAATCTCTGGGTTCCTCTGTTCCCATCTACAGTGGAACCTTGACTTGCGACATTAATCCGTTCCGGAGCTCTAGACATAAGTCAAACATGCCTTAAGTCAAAGGAACTCATCCCATAGAAAGTAATGGGAAAGTGGATTAATCCGATCCAGATGACGAAAAAGACCCCCGAAAACAGCAATTGAACACAAATTTGACTGGGATAGGAGATTCCTTCCGGGGATGTAAATGAAATGTCTCTTCAAAGAGAGGAGGAGGCAGTGGAATTATAGTCCACAAGTTATACGCCTCCACTTTTTAATAGCAACAATGTCTAACATTTAAGTTTTACTGATTTTTAACCTGACGTTCCAAGTTCTGAACAACCCTATGCTTACCATTAGAGTCCCACAACTGTACAGCTCCCCAACTAAAATGCTTCCATTGTGGACCAGGATTTTGCAGCCAGATTTTTTACAAGACTGAGCTGACTGTCTAACCAGCGAGGCCAGCCCCGAGCTCCCGGCCCTTCTTCTCCTCTGGTGGCAGCGGTGGCTTCCGCGAGGCCGAGGACCAGCTCCAGGTGCTTGGGGCTAGCCCCGCCGAAGCCGTCGCTGCCGGAGGAGAGGAAGAAGGCAGGAGCAGTTTGGAGGCGGCAGCCATGATGCTGAGTCGTGGCTGCCGCCCGATTCCGAGGCCTTGCGCCGGGGCTCCGAGCTGTAAGTCAGAGCCCACGGCACAAGTCAAACAGGCCCCTTCTTGCTGCAAGTCAAATAAGATGCAAGTCAAGCAGCATGTAAGTCAAGGTTCCACTGTATTAGGATTTTGGAGTACAGCGTTCCTGTCATTTTAGTGTACCCTGAAACAAAATTTCTCAGAACAGTACCTTTCTAATCATAGACCCCCCCCCATCAGCCTTTGTGATGTCCCCTTGTGATGGCATTCCTCCACTTGTTCTTCTCACTTCCATCCTGTCAAAAAATTACACATCTGGCATCAGGGTTACAGTGTAAGAAAAAACACATTGAGGTGCAGCCTTCTGTCAGTGCAGCTTTGTTCTCGGTTACTCAGCTTGATCTGGCTGACCCTTGTCTGAGAACTGGCCTGAGCTCCCCTCTCATGCAGGGCCCAATGCAGTGGGCTCTCTGTGTGACTGCTGTTTGAAGCAAGGCTTTCTGCTTTTCCTTAATTCTGGCCTCTCTTTATCTTTACTGTTTTCAGTTCAAGATGGCTTTCCCATGCCCAGGCGCTTTTCTAAACCCGAATACCAACAATTCTTTTTAGGGATGCACAAAAAATCTCTGGAGGCAGCAGCTGAGACAGGAAGGAAGCCGGAAGTGGAACGCCAGGCCTTGCCCAAGCTTGACAAGAGTGACAAGGAAGAAAGAGGCCCGGATTCCAAAACGACCATTTCCCAGGAGGAACTGAGAGAGAACAGCATTGCCGCTCTCAGGGCCAAAGCTCAGGAGCATAGCACCAAAGTCCTGGGGACCATACCCGGAGATCCTCCTATTCCAGTCAGGAAGCCAGAGGAAGAGGAAGAGGCAGCCGCAGCAGAGGATGAACGGCAAATGGAAAAATCAGATTTATCACAAGAGGAAGAGAAGCTGGTTTAGAAAGAAGGGGATGAAGGGAAATTAGCCATGTCCTCAAAGACGGACTCCTCTAGGAGCGGCAGCCTTCTCTCAGACTCATGGGGTCCCTCCTGCAGCCCCTACTCTCAAGGAGGAAGCCCCTGCGTGGTCTCTATGTATTTCAAGAGGCCGCAGGCTAAGGCCACATTCCGCTGGGTGTGTCTAGAGATGGATCCTCTGTAATTGTGTCCTCAGGAACACTATCATTCTACTATCTCGTCCTATTTCAAGTAGGTGCGGGGATTTATGTATCATCACAATTGTAGTCTAATAGGAGAATTCCACTAGCTAGGACCCACTAAACCAATGGGTCTTCCCTCCCCTTCCCCCTCATTGAGTTTCTGTTGTTCTATTCTTACCCTCAGGAGACTTTTCTGTCATCTTGCAGATCTTTGCAGTCAAGAGTCTTTCTATTTGTGTCAGTCACATTGCCAGCTTTTCCAGAGGAAAATTGCTTTTTCTTCATATTTATATGTTCATTTATGTAAATATATGCTACATGTTTTAAACTGCTCATTGCCTAGCATTGGGACAAAGTTTAAAAGAAAAAAAGAAAGCCACTCCCATCTCCAAACTTCAGGCATATTTGAAATTGGCCAAGTGGAGCCCTACCTCATACTGAGCCTCTCCTTCACTGCAATATCAAACTTGAGAGAAATATAGGCCCAGTCTATTCATCCAGTATCACATGAATTTTCCCTGTAGCAAATTTGGCACTCAGACTGCAACATCCCAAAATCCTGACCTCAGGTAGTTTTGCCATTTTTTTCTTTTTTTAGCCCACGTTACTATGGGAATAGTTTCATAGAACACTGTGTTGATTTTAATGGTAATTTAAATCTTCCCTGTATTTCTTTCCTAAGGTAGTCCTGGATTTTTATGAAATGGGAAAGGACTGATTAAATATTAGAGTAAGGGAGATGTGTTAATGCTCTTTGGGTCTCATTATCTGATCTGCCCTTTCTTCCTAATCTTGGGTGTATACAATCTGGGAAGATTAGTTGATGGGAAGGAAAATGCACTCTGCACGCATGTGCTCCTTTGCTTACTGTATATCAGAGTCATAACTGGTATTAAAATATAGAGTCATGTCTTTGCCCCAATGAATCTTGGTAAAGATTAAGCCCGAGCAAGTGCTCTGGAATCTGGGAGGTGTTTTGTGGTTATTAGCTTGAAGTCAATAGTGAATAACAATCATTCCCTGGGGTAGAGTTACATTTTTCACTTCTGTTTTATGAGGCTTAGCACTATGCTTAGTTTAGCATTAGACTCTCAAATGGACATGCAAACTGATTTCATTGTAACATATTGAGCTTCAGGCAATGCGTAAGTTTTGTCAGTTCACTTTGACTTATTCACACTTACCCAATCCATCACGGTGTGATGCTGCAGTCATTAAATGATAAGGATGCATGTGTGAAACAGGCTCTGTGGGGCAGGTTACTTGTACATGCTTTGTCTTTCCTATTCATGTGAAGCTGAATAATTTCCTCAATGTACGTAAGCAATTAATGCACTTGTGGACAGTTTGATGTTCAAGAGTAAAGGAGTATTCATGTGGCCAATGACTCACTGACACTGATATGATAATACAGATAAGAGATTTCCTCAGTTCCATAATAACATTACTTTCCTATGCTTTTGGGAAGGCTTCTGGAAAGAGAGCCCATGCCCCCTTTCCTGTTCTGTCCAACAAGAGTTGCCTTTACCTGAAGATTTAGTTTTATTTCTGTGTGACTTATTTTTCCTGTTTGTGCCATCCCTGTCTTTCTTATGTCCACCAGTTATTTGGCGTGTTAGATACAGCCCTTGGTGTGTAAATAATGTACATACAGTGAGAAAAGTTGGTATTTGAAGTGTTTAAGAAACAAAGTTGTAACATCTAGTAATTTGAAACCTGTGATTTTTGTGCCATTTTCTGTAAAGATATAAATCGGAATAAAACAGAACTACTAAAGATGGGCAGACCCCACATTGTAGCACACCTAAAGGGACTGAATGAAAATGGATGTCCTAATTTTATTGCTATATTTGCATTATGTGTACAGTTCAGCCTGCAGATATTCAAGGGGTCTGTATCCTGCATAGAAAGGAAATTTGCTAAGGCAAGCAGTGCATCATGAAAACAATGAAGACACTCTTGCATAACTTCTTCATGTCCACCACTTTCACAGTCTAGCACTGCATAGGGTTATGTTCATATAGCTTGTATATTAATTTCAAATATATGTTCATTTATTTAATAGACATGTCACCTTTTCCCCAGAACGTTGTTGTTGTTTCGGCTTACATACCACCCCAGCACTCTCTGGACAGTTCACCACATAATTATACAAACAACAAATTTGTCCTCTTGCAGTCTGGATGCTCATTTTATTGACCTCAGGAGAATGGAAAGCTGAGTCAACCTGGAGCCAATTATCTGAACAAATCAGGATGGAACAGAGGCTTGATTTCCATACTGCAGTTTATCCATTGTATCATGAATCTCATGTGGTTGGCAACAAAGTTAAAAAATATATACAATCAAAATACAGTAAGCTGTACATATTAAAGTTGAAATAAATAAAATTAATTTATTACTTTTAAAATTATTAGTGACAAATAATGGTAAAAAAGGGAGGGGAGCCACGTGGCCATCACAAAACACAACTGCAAAAATAGGTTACAGGCGATACCTTTATAGGCCACTATTAAAAATTAAAAAGGAACATTGCAAGCTTTCGAGTGTAAATCACCCTTCTTCACAGCAGGTCCCAGAAGTTCAGACATGGTAAAAGATGTGCTTTACCAGGAGGTTACTTTTAAAGTCCTTGGTTAGATGACGTTCTTAAAGTCCATGGCTAGATGATGTTGCAGCCAGGGCAGGAGTCTTGTTAGAGGCAAGACTTGCAGTTGTAAAAAGCTGCTTCTTAAGTCACACCCCCATTCTTCAAACAAAGGAACATGGGTCACATACCACCCCCATTCCCTTACCCAGCTCCATTTGGCACTACAAGACATACAAATCTAATGGTAACATTCCCTAAACCAGACCTATTGAAATGAATGGGACAAGTTGGTAATAAATAAATCCTGATAATTTCAATGTTTCTACTCTAAATAAGACTAAAACTGGGTTTAGCCTACCATTTATAAACTGATTTTACTTTGAGTTCCCAGTACCCTCCCATCCAAGACAGGGATCTGGGTGGTATCTGCTGGGCTTGCTAAGACATTGATACTCCTAGATCATCCACTGATCTCTGTCTCAGACATATGAAGAATAATTTCCAAATATTTATGTAGAACAAATGTGGATAGAACCACTCTCAGGTGGATACACAGATTGTTACAGAATTGTACTCAAGAGTGCTTATCAATGGCTTCTCAAAATAAGAGAAGGTGACAAGTGGGCCTGGTGCTCTCCAACATTTTTATGAGTCACTTAGAAGGGGTGTGTATATGGAATGCTTATCAGATGTGCAGATAACCCAGAAATAGGTGGAACTGTTAATACCTGGAAGAAGAAAAACATTCAAAAATATATTGCCTTGAGAAAAGAAGGCTGAGGGGAAATATGATAGCACTTTTCAAATACATAAAATATTGTCATACAGAGGAGGGGCAGGATCTGTCCTTGATCATCACAGAGTGCGGGAGAAATAATTATGGGCTCAAATTACAAGAAGACGGATTTTGGCTGAATATTGGGGGAAACTTCCTAATAATTACAGCAGTAGGACAATGGAACCAGTTACTTTGGAAGGTGGAGAGTTCTGCAATGATGGAGGCATTCAAGAGAAAATTAGTCCGCCATCTATCAGATATACTTTTGATTTGGATTCCAGCATTGAGCAGAAAATTGGGCTCGATGGCATCAAAGGTGCCTTTCAACAACATTACTCTATGGTTCTATAGGAGAACAAGTGTGGTTTTGTATACATACTGATAGACTAGTACTCTGGAGACCTGAGTTCTCATCATGGAAGCTCTCCTGGGATGGCACTGGTAAAACTCCTCCTTACATGTACAGTACTTCACATTCCTTAGCTACTCTATAATTTGCCATAAGTTGGATGTAATTCCATGGCACTTAACAACAACAATGAACCTCGTTAAAGACAATTTGTGTAGTGTGAACTTTGTAACAAAAAAAAAATTGGGATGAAGAGGAACAGTACCATCTGAGGAATTCCCTGAAGGATTAGGGAAAGCACACATTTGCTCTGTTGGGATATGCAGTTGTAACTACATCCATGGCTGCTGTCATCATCTTACAAAATAGCAGTTTGGTGAAGGGACTTGAATAGCAACGTCACAGGAGTATCAAAAAGAGTACTAAACATAAACATCCATTTTCCATTCAAAATATAGTATTACAGTACGTTCAGAAAACCATGCAAGAACAGAACAGGCCCATGAAAGCCTTAGCTTCTAAATCACAGAACACTGAAGGATTCAAGCTTCTGTTCAAAACTGGCAAGAGTTTCTTCCCGTTGATCTTTAGTTCTGAGGACTTCTGGGCTTGCCTCTCAAAGAGGCAGTACAGTACTGTACAACATTAGACCAGTAATAGTAGTTGCTTGGTCTCAAGGTATTATCAGGGAATTGTTTCACTCTTCTGGTTGTCTGCGTGAAGACTCAGATCTCAGGGACAGCCACCCACCATCCAGCCTGCATGGCATAAAATAATGGCAACAAAATTTCAGCTGAAGTTTGGAAATGCTGCTTTATCCTAGCCAGCTGGGGTCACTAGTGGATCAGTATTTGCAACGTTGACTTTAGTGCCAGGACTTCTCATAGGAATAAACAATTAAAAGTTAAGCATCTTTAAAATATGTTGAGCTTTTACGGCACACGTTCGGTACAATGTTTAAAAGCTGAGAGCCCCGATTTGTATAAAATATGGCATTGCAAGCCAATAATTTTGCAAAGGCTGCATACTTTGAAATTATATGCTTGACTGAACTTTTTTTTCTTGAAGTTCCTATATTTGATTTAAGAAACAAGTTTAGGAATGAAGCATGAACTATCAATTCCAATCTTTTAACCACAGAAAATCACAATAAAATGTTAATGCATTATCTGCTTTGACGTTACCTAAAATTGGTCTTGTACGGGAATTTCACAGAATGAGGTACATTTATTTAAATTTTCTTTTATTTGTCAACATATTACTGGTATTAGCTATAACAAGCAATATGCAGTTATAATGCTCTACATATGGAATAAAACAAAGCTTTTTCTTTATTGACCACTGATAGGCAAAAGTGCATATTTACCAAAAATGCAAAATCCAAGTATTTAAAAGTGTAAAAAAATTGTGCAAATGTGGTAAAATTACTTATAATGGTACTGTCATCTCCTTCTTTATAGCAAAAAGGAGTATGTTTGGTATGATGGAAAGTCCTGTTTCCTGTCAGTGGAAACTATCAGTTTTGTCACGGTGAACAAATCAATCATGACATACCATCTTCTCCAATCGGGCACTTTGTAGCAGTATTTGGACTAAAACTGAAAGCATCATAATACTGAGAAAGATGTTTGAAATTGCAGTTTGTTAATCTGGACAATGCTAGATTGTGGACGGTTGATTCAAGGCAGTGCACTTGGCCCAGGAAAACCATACATGTTCCTAATACCACTTATAAAAGCATTGTTAGCATGTTTCCCTTGCTGATACAGGCATCCACAACATAGCAAAAGGTAAAAAAGCAAAGCAAAGCAAAGTGTTCTGCTTATATACCGCCCCATACCACATTAAGTAGTCTCTGGGCGGTTTACAAATTTAATTACAGTGTGCAGGCTACACATTGCCCCCCCAGCAAGCTGGGTACTCATTTTACCGACCTCGGAAGGATGGAAGGCTGAGTGAACCTTGAGCCTGCTACCTGGGATTGAACCCCAGGTCGTGAGCACAGCTTTACCTGCAGTACAGGCATTTAACCACTGCGCCACGAGGCTCCTCCTTGAGGAGCGGCATGAGCCCCTCCTTGAACCATGTGGTATTTCTCTTCTACTTGTTAGTGAGGCCACACACTTATAAAACATAGCATTATGGTGGGGAAATGTATAAAAATATTTTCTGATTGGCATATGTGCCTCTCAGACTCGTCCATTGTGGGATAGATGCAAACAACTGTTACATAAATAATTGAAATGCCACCAATTAGTCTCTTGAAAGGCATTCAAACATATCTTTGAACATGCTATTTTTAAAGAGTCAGTCTATTATGACTACCATGTCATATCTAACTTCCGTAAACCGCCCAGAGTGACCATTGGGCAGATGCTGCGGTATAAAAACCAAATAAATAAGATAAAATATCATGTAAAGGAAAAAAAATCTTTTTTTTAGTTGTAGTTCACCGAGCCAGGGATTAAGCTGGCCAGGGAATTCTGGGAATTTTAGCCCCAAAAGTTACTTTTCTAACCTAGGCTTTCAACATAACATATGTCAGAAAGAAGGTTCAACAATTTTCAGGGAATTTGGGGAAGGAGAACCAATGCCATTATTGTTATTGAAAAAACTCTGGTAAACTTCCACTGGTTTCCCTTGGGTTGTGACAGTACAAAAACTGCTGTATCACAGGACCTGTTTCTACTAACACAACTTCTACTATAAAACGCTGATTGTGTCAGGAAAGCAAGTGCCTGAAGTGCAGTACAGTAAACACCCCACCACCACAGCCCTCTGCTTATGAACCAGCACTGCCTATCACGCTTCAGGCATGGATTAGTTTTTGCTTGTATAGCCTGCACCCCTTGCAGAAAGCAGAAGTAGTTTTGTGAGCCTCTGCCTAGGAGAGGAAAAAAACTGAATTCATAGGAAGAAAGAGGAGCGGAACAGCACAGTCTGCACATGATGTGGCTGGGCATACCAATGTCAGCCAGAAATCCCACCCCGCCTTCCTCCCTTGGAAAGGATTGAATTTCTCTTGCTTGTATTTTCCTGATCAAGGAGTCATATCCAAGAACTTGCGAGGGATTCTGGTGTGCTTTCCATTGGAATAAAGATATGCATTTTGGGGGTTTGGCAATCTTATGAGCCCAGGGCTTGGAGCGCAGGGGGGAGGGAGAACAGCGACAACAGCCTTTCCCCTCCAGCAAAGCTTTTATGCAATACAAAAAGTGCCTTGAGTTACAGACCGAGAGCTAAGCTGCAGAGTGATGGCCTGGCTGCTTGCTAGAACTTGCTTCCCCAAATTTTTCCCCGGAGGGCAGTTTTATTACAAAGCCAGAGCATGGAGCCGGGGACCCTTGACTGCCTATATGCCGGAAGCCACCGCTTTTCCTGGAGCCAGGGACCACCAGGGACTCTATCAGGTGTCTGTGGAGCAATCGGATGCATTTTGGGGAGCACTAGCAAGAAGCCGACTTATGTGGATCCACCCTTTTCATTCCATCAGTTACTGTGACCTACAGAAGGGTGACATATCCTGGTTCCTTGGAGGGCAGCTGAATGTAGCAGGTAAGTGAGGAGAAGAAAGCCGATTGACTGACTGAATGAGTGACTGAGTGACTGAGTGACTGATATTGCCACATTCAAATAGTGGTGGCGGTGTAATCTTGCATCTGGGATTCTCAGAGTTTGCATTCTCTTGATTCTCATTCATTTATCCTTCAAAATAAAATCTCATGTGTTTCACGTGGGAGGGATATGATTGGGGAGGGATATGATTGAGACATACAAAATAATGCAGGGCATGAGTCAAGTGGATGGACACTCTTTTCCCTCTCATAAAATACCAAAACTAGGGGACATCCACTCAAACTGTGGGTTGGGAGAGTGAGAACAAACAAAAGAAAATATTTTTACCTAGTTTGTTGTTAGTCTGTGGAACTCCCTGCCACAAGAGGTGGATGCCTTCAAAAGAGGATTGGACAGATTCCTGGAGGAGAAGTCCATCACAGGTTACAAACCATGATGGAGATGTGTAATCTCCAGGCTTAAAACCGGGGTACTTCAAGGGCCAGATGCAGGGGAGTGGTATGAAGAGACAGATATCTAGTCTCGTGTGCTCCCAGAGGCATTTGGTGGGGCCACTGTGAGATACAGGAAGCTGGACTAGATGGGCCTTTGGCCTGATCCAGCATGGCTCTTCTTATGTTCTAATGTTCTTATATCCTACAGAATTAATGTTCCATGAGAAAGGAGTCATTTTCAGAGCAGAACACTGGCTTGTTTTGTGTGTGAAGAAACCATCATGTGTGGGAGTCAGGGTGCGGCAGCAGTGTGTCCAAACCCTTCTTAGCCATAAAACTAATTGGTTAACTGTGATCTCTCAGGCTAGCTTACCTTTACAGGCAAGGCAAAATGAAGCGGGAAAGATCCCTGTTGCATTTCCTCAGAGAAGTGGAAGGGCAATTACTGTATTACTATTTGTCACCATGGGTCATTCTGGCTGTTGTCATCATGTGCCAAAAAGCAATAACAGACTATAAGGTGAAAGTCATTATTCTGTTCCTGAACTGGAAATAGTTATCTATCTATGGATTGTGTGCCATTTTGATAAGAGAGTGGCCCAAAGATTGTGGCTAAAAAAGCTTTCCCCCCCCCCCCAACCTGTCATGTTCCAGGTGTACACATGACTGGAAGAGCGATGTTGATGGTTGGTGTGTTTTCTCCACATACAGTATTTTTCCATGTACAGTATAAGATTATATTTTGTCTAAAATGTTAGACTAAAAATAGAGGGCCATCTTATACACGGAAGTAACCTGGGGAGAGAACTATGCGGTTGTAAAATTGTAATTTGGAAAAGTGGGAGTCGTCTTATACATGGGGTGTCTTATACACTGATGTATATACTACCTATAAAGCCAGGAGTGGATTACTTCTAAACTTTGCACAAAAGGGGACCCAGATGAAGGAAATCTTCCTTCTCATCACTCTATCAACCCATCTATTTTTCTTCCAGTTCAGTTTCAGTAGTAGAAGTGTAAGGGAAGTGGGGAGGGGAGTACCTAAATATATGGAATGGAAGCATCGGAAGACAAGCCAGTGGAGGCTTCAGCTTCCCCTATCCACATTTCCAGAGAATGCTCTGTCTCTTTTATTTCATTTCTCACCCTCTTCAGTAATGGGCAGTAAGTAAGTAAGTTCTGTAATCAAGCAAGCAAGCAAGTACTATTTCAAACCATATATTTAAAAACTCTAAAGTGGACATGAGCATTTTGTTTGAGAAGGGGTCCGGTTCTGAAATGAAACACCAGCAGAACAGCTGCCGTTTGGAACCAGGATCCACCTTCCAGAACGAAATCAACCACTATCTTACCTTGTTTGGGTAGTGCAGGGCTAAACTCCAACAAGGAAGCAGCCTTGAACACGGCGTCTTTCGCTCTTCCTGGCGCTGGCCAATCAGGAGCTTTGGAGGGACATGGATCATCCTGCCTTGTGTCTGATTGGCCAGTGCCAGGAAGAGCGGAAGATGACTCATCCGAAGGTGCTTCCTCATTGGAGTTTAGCCCCGCGCTAACCAAAACAAGGTATGGGGCTGGTTAATTTCATTCTGGAAGGTGGATCCCAGTACCGAAATGTTCTGCCATGTTTTGTTACGGAACTGGACCCCTTCAGAACAAAATGCCCATTTCTACTCTAAAGCTATCCCACTTTAACTAGGCATAAATGATCAAAGTCAGTGTAATATAATAGATAAAGTGACAGACCATGAGGGTGACCACATGAGCATTTAGCCCACTGTGTGGTCCAGTGTGGGGATGAGCTGGTTCATGTCTTTTGTCAGTGATTAGATTATGTAATTGTATTCCTACTAGTACCTTTCTGGTTTCTTGTCTTTTTTTTTAGGTGCAGGTAGGATTGTTCCATTTTGGTTTGTTTCAAGGATGTTCAATTGCTGGAACTGAGTCAAAGTGGAGCTTCCTGCTTTTAATTTTCCAGTTGGGTTCAGTTTCCCAGTATCATTAGTGGCTTAAACAGACACCTTAACTACTTAATGATATCGAGAAATTAAAAACTTCTTTCCTCTACTACTCCTACACGGAGCCAAGGAAGGAAACAAACTGTCTTTTAAAAAGCTAATTAGGGCAGGGGATGCAAGTGGCTGAGGGAGCGGCTGAGGAACGGGGAGTGAAAAGAGCTACCAAAGAAGATGACTATAGGAGCAAGGTGGAAGTGGCTGTTCTTTGCTTTTAAGGAAGCAGACCAAACAAGGTTACTTAGGTGCACATGCCACGTGGATGAAAAAATGCACCACATGGCATTTTGGATCTCTACCCAACCTTAAGTAACTCTATTTGGCAAACAGCACCCCACTCCAAATGAGCATTGTAGTCAAGCCATAAGACTCAAAATACCTGCATTCATATCCCTTCTTGACTATGGAAGCTCAACCAGTCATACCACTCATTCAATATCTTATGAACTTCATGAGTCTAATAGGGTCCCGACAATATAACTTGATGGTTAGGCCACAGGACCTCTGTGCATGCCACTTTGTATGATATCAATCCCCAGTTCCAACTTATATCTGAATGTGATCAATACGTGAATAAGCACACCCGGTACTTCTGTCAGGTCACTCTTGGCCCATCAGTGTAAAATGGGAGTTACCTTCTCTGCATCAGTATGGAGAACTAAAACTGAGATAAAAACATGCAGGAAAACCAAAATCAAAACAGAAGTTGTATTGTGACTAGAGATGGGCACGACTAGGGAAAATGACGTTTTCGAGTATCATGCGTTGTGTGCCTCTCCATTCTTCCTCCAGACTCTGGGTCCTTGGTTCCCAAATGAGATGCAAAAGTTACTTTCATCAGAAAAGAGGACTTTGGACCACTGAACAACCGTGTTCAGGAGTGGCTTGAGAAGAGGAATACAACATTTGAAGCCCATGTCCAGGATCCGTCTGTGGGTGGTGGCTCTTAATGCACTAACTCCAGCCTCAGTCCATTCCTCGTGAAAGTCCCCAATAGAGATGGGCACGACTAGGGAAAATGACGTTTTCGAGTTGTCGTGTGTCGGAGGCGGCCCGTGTCGGCTCGTTTCCGTTTTTCGCGAAACTTCGCAAAAATAGTCGTTTCGTTTTTCGTTTTTTGTCTGTCGTTAAACTGGTTTGGGGGGGTAGCGGGCTCCTGGAGGCACCTCTTTTTTGGGGGGTGGGTGCCTCCTATCCTCACCCGCTAGGAAGGGAAAGCAGGCTCCTGGAGACCCCTCATGGCATGGGGGTCTCCTCTCCTCACCTGCTGCTGCAAAAGGGCATGCATAGCCATATGGATATGCATACCAGTTGCAGACTATGAGACCAGTGGACTGGCAGAAGCCAAAGCCATAGGGTGATGCCTAAGGCTCTCGCACCCGCTGTGTCTCACAAAGAAGGGAATCGTACTTGCGTAGTGCAATGCAAGTAGATCTGGCTTAGGGTTAAGACGGGTTAGCGCAAGGGCTAGGGTTAGGCTAGTTACTGGTGAGGTTAGGGTGGGGTAGTGGGGTGCACCTCTGGGTGCCTCTCTGACCCACTAAGAGGACAGTGTACTGTGGCGTATGGGTAAGGAATCAAGGATTAGGGTTAGGGTTAGGGGGCTAGGGCAGGGTTTAGTGGGCTTTCTGGCACATCCCAGAAGTCTCAGAGGCCAAGTGGCCATGCGATTGGTGGGATGGCTCCAAAAATTTGCATGGTCCACTCCCACATGGCCACTTGGCCAGCCCATCATTGCGCAGGTGTAAATAAAATAAAATAAAATAAAATCAATGGAGAGAGGACAGGGGAGGAGACATTTTGTTGCAAGAAAAACCCACTGCTACTGTAAAAATTCTGGCAGTTTTAGCAATAGCATTAGCAATTTTCGCATGTTTCTGTGGTGCTTGTGTGTTTTTGGACCACGATTTCAAAAAAAAATTGCGGTCGCGGCCCCATTTTGGATCCCCCGCCCGCACCGCATGGCATGGCGACTCGAGTCCGGCTGCCCAGGACAGGACAGGAGGAGAGGTGGGAGGCCGGGGACCCCCCTCCAGAAACCACCCCTCTGGTAGGTGCCCTCACTCAGGCAGGCATATTTCCGCCTGCTTTTTGGCCGGGAATCAGGTTTTTTTTTAACTTTTAAAAACTTTTTTTCTGTGCCGCTTGGCATCGCGGGATCGCCGCGATGCCAGGAACAACCACGACAAATCAGACCCAATTATTCTTTAGTCGGTTCGAGTTTGAGTTCTGGCGGAGTAATTCCCGTTTCCTTTTCCGTTCCGTAACGGAAACGAGGAACGGAAACGGAAACGGGAATTCCGCTAAGTCGTGCCCATCTCTAATTGTGACACCATTAAGACCAGCAGTGGCAGCTTTTGTGGATTACTATCAGACAGAGCCAAGCCTTTTTAGTTTGTTTTTGTTGTACAGTGCTGAAACAAGCCAATATGGCTTCATCTCTGGGAAGTGGCATAAAATGTTAAAGGTGATGGCTCATGCAAGGGGAGGACAAAAACTGTGCTGTCTGAGGAAGCATGTGCTTCTGATGGGCTTATGTTTTCTGCCAATGAAAGCTCTGAGAGAGCATATGATGCATTCCATTTCATAGACGCTGAAGGCTGGAATATTTACTTTGGCATAGGAGGACCAGCAAAATCTCATGAGTATCCCTTCCAGGAAGTAAAAATACAGTAAAATAAATTCCTAACATTTGGCCGTCCCGGCCTTTTCCTAACAACCAGAACCCCAGTGCCTGAGGCAACAATTTCTTTCCATCTAATCACAGAGTCTCATGCCCATTCTTGATTAGCATGTTTTTGTACTGGTCTCAAAACAACTTTTCTTATCATAACATTTGGTATTATGCACCCTGTAAGCTTTCAAGAAGGGAATCAACACATCTTTTATAGACAGGCATTTGATTTTGAACCTACTCTGCAGTGCTCTACTCAGTCTCTTTTGCAATTTTCACTGTAGCTTTACGGTGAAATGGGTTTATTGTATCTGGAAAACCCTGAAAAGGGTCACTATAGATCTGGATAACGATGATGATGATTAAAGTTTCATTTATGTTGTTGCTTTTACCTGTTTTTGTTTCTTTTTAAAACTTTGTAAGCCACCCTAAGCACTATACAGTATTTTAGTGGAAAGGCAGGGTATAAATGTAATGAATAAATAAGTATTACTAGTAATCGTCTAGTAAAGGGCTGACCAAATTTCAGCCCTTCAGCTAGATGTAATTACCAGCATTTTAAATGACTTGTTATGCTGGCTAGTTGGGCTGTTGGAAAACAACATTTAGAGAATACCACTTTGCATTTTCTACAAATTGAAGAAACATTAACATGGACTATATTCAATATTCCTCCCATTTTAATTTAATGTTCTACCTCCGTCCTTTTTCTTAAACCTCAGTTTTATCAACAGTGTTGATATGTAAGATAAGGTTGAATATGAGCCTTCTGGCACAGTTGTTTAACTGCTATATTGCAATCAAACTGTGCTCACGACTTAGGGTTCAATTCCAGAGAGCAGGCTCAAGGTTCACTCAGCCTTCCATCCTCCCGAGGTTGGTAAAATGAATATTTAAGGGGAAACTGCGAGTGAGTGATCTGCACAATCACTGTCCTCAGAAGTCCTGCTCAGCTCTTATAAACTCAAGCTTGTAGTTCTTTTATGGAGTCAGCCCATCTTGTATTTTTTACTGTTGTCTTTCCCAGAGAATTGTTCCTTCTCATGATGTGCCCAGAGTAAGACAACCCCAGTTTTGGAAGTATTCAGAATTCATCAAATATTTGATAGTTCTGAATATATCAGTATTCAAATTTGATTCTTCTAAATGCCTATAATAGTAATTTCTAATATTTGGAGACAAAACAAACTATTACAATAACTAGTGCAAAGAAATAGATAACAACAAAAAGGGGAAAACAAGATACCTCTTGTAGAACATCCAAGAAATCAACAGGAAATGTAGTGCTATATTAATGATGCTGAATGACCAATGTGGAAGCACACTATCTGACCAGGAGAAAATAAAGAAAAAGTGGAAACAGTATACTGAGGAGCGATACAGGTAAAAAAAATGAAACCGATGGCAGACTTCTTTAAAGAGAGACACCATGATGAAGAACCTGCAGTTCTAGAAAGTAAAGTGCAAGCTGCTAGGAAGAAACAAAGCATCAGGGGTAGATGGAGTACCAGTTGCACTATTTTAAAGTACAGAGACTGAATCTGTCAAAATCCTTAAAATAATAGGTCAACAAATAAGGAAAGCAAAACAAAACAAAGGCCCACAGAACACTGTCAATGTTTAATACACATTGTTATCCCCAAGACAGAAGATGGCAGGGAACACAGTAATGATAGGACAATTGCTTTAATTTCCCATTCAAGCAACATTATGCTCAAGGTATTGCAAGAAAAGCTTATATGGAGCAAGAAATGTTTGATGTTCAAGGCAGAGTCTGAAAAGGAAGAGACACGCAAAATCATATTGCAAATATTTGCAGGGTACTGGAGAGTACCAAAGAATTTCAGAAGATCTGTCAATACTTTATAGTCTACATGAAGAAGACTAGCAGTTGATCAAGCCTGATTCTGGAGGCAAAATGATGAAACCGAGGCTGTCTTATTGAATGGCTTTTTAGTGGGATGGTGTTGGGGGGGAGGGGGGAGGCTCAGCAAATTTCACTGTACACCGGTTGTACAATGACAATAAAGTTTATTATTATTATTTTGGACATATCATGAGAAGGTCAGATTTTTTTGCAAAAGGCATTAATGCCAGGAAAAGTTGAAATCAGTAGTAAAAGAGGAAGACCACATATAAGACGGATTGACTTCTTAAAATAAGGCACAGTTTAGAGTTGAGAAGAGCTGATAAAGGGCACTTGACGACAGGGAATTTTGAAGATCCGTAACAACAACATACAAACTTTGGTTGGTCTGGGTGTCATCTTCCTTTGGCTCAGACATCCAGATGTCAAATACTGTAGGAGCCCGACGTTTGCACACCAGAAAGCACAGAGAACATCCAAACATGCTAAACCATCTTTTATGATGTGTAGAAATCCTTGGCCATTACTGTACTTGTAGTAACAGAAAGCAACAACGCATGTGAAGGTGAGGGTGACCTTTTTAAAAATAACCATTGTGCCTGAGGTCAGCACAACAGTTAATAATTACACTTCCCACAGACATTGAGGCACTTCTTTTACTACTGCCAGCATAAAGTGAGGAAGGTGTAGTTTTCTCTCTCTCTCTCTCTCTCTCTCTCAAGATTGCTGGATCCTCACCTAAGAAGTGCAAGATAAAGCCAGAGGTCTGCAGTGAGCACAGCTGATTAAATGCCTGTCCTGCAGGTAAAACTGTGCTCACGACCTGGGGTTCAATCCCAGGTAGCTGGCTCATGGTTGACTCAGCCTTCTGTCCTTCCGAGGTCGGTAAAATGAGTACCTAGCTTGCTGGGGGAGGGGGGGCAATGTGTAGCCTGCATACTGCAATTTTAAAAAACTGTAAACCGCCCAGAGACTATTTGAAGTGGTATGGGGCGGTATACAAGCAGAACACTTTATACAGGAAGCTGGACTAGATGGGCCCTAGGGCTGATCCAGCATGGCTCTTCTTATGTTCTTATGTTCTTATCAAACATTTCTGATTTCAGACATTTGTCATTTGTCATTTTTAGATATTTATAATTAGTATTTAGAGTAGATCCCTTTGAATCAATGTATGGGAGTTGTGGAGGAGCTGACTCATCAGATCCTCAGTGATTCAATGGGCCTACTCTAGTGTAACTTAACTACACTAAGCACAGGGATTTCAGCTACTGAGAATACATATGGGCTGAACGTTCAATCGTCATATAAGTTGCTGGAAGGATAGTCCTATTTATTGCACTGACTTTACACCCAGCAGCTATTCTGTGAATGCAACTTGTTAAGATCAGTAAGTACCTGTCTGACTTGCATGTCCACCCTATGATTTATACTCTTCCAACTTAGGGAACTTTCACCTGAGGTAATGTTACATGTATGTGATGAAGCGGACAATGGTCATAACAACATTTGTTAGTCTTTGAAGGACCACCAGACTATTGACCTGTATTGCTTCTCAAAATCTCTATATTGTTATTTTTGCTTTATGAATTTCCTGGCATATAAATTGAAGAAGAAAAAGAAGAAGAAGAAGAAGAAGAAGAAGAAGAAGAAGAAGAAGAAGAAGAAGATGATGATGATGATGATGATGATGATGATGATGATGATGATGATGATGATGATGATGATGATGATGATAATAATAATAATAATAATAATAATAATAATAATAATAATAATAATAATAATAAAGTCACCATCAGTCAGCTGCAGAAAGCCACCGTACTGGGATCTGCTCGCATAATTCGCAAATGCATCACGTAGTCCTACATCCTTTGAAAACGTTCGACTAGTGATTTGTAATACAAAATCCAGCGTAGTTATCTTGTCTGCTGTGACGACGACAACGACGACAACGACAACAACAACAGCAGCAACAACAACAACAACAAAGTAGCAGCAGTGCTCCACTGGAACATATGTAACAATTACACACTACCATCAAGCAAGAACTGGTGGGAACACCCTCCAGAAAAGATTACCAAAAACAGTCATCAAGGTGCTCTGGGATTTCAGAATCCAGTGTGATAGACATCTTACCCACAGTACTCCAGACATCATGATAGTATACAAGCAAGAAAACAAAGTTTGAATTGTTGATGTGGCAATATCAGGAGACACAAGAGTCAGCAGTAAAAAGTTAGAAAAGATAACCAAATATTGGAACTTAGCAATAGAAATTGAAAAGCTATGGAATAAGAAAGCAAAAGTAATACCAATAATAATAGGGCACCTATTGCAATCCCAAAAGACCTTGGTTAACATCTGAAAACCCTTGGCATTCACAAGATCAACATTGGTCAACTACAAATGGCGACATTATTTGGAACAGCATATATTCTATGAAGATATCTCCAGTCATCCTAGGTTCTTGGCAAGAGCATGATCATTGGAGAAGGCCAACTCCAGCTTAACTCCTGGCAGCTGTATTTGTAATAATAATAATAATAATAATAATAATAATAATAATAATAATAATA
>JAHTLZ010000016.1:11995187-12009917 GCA_023846285.1 Phrynocephalus versicolor | reverse complement strand
TAATAATAATAATAATAATAATAATAATAATAATAATAATAATAATAATAATAATAATAATAATAATAATAATAATAATAATAATAATAATCACAACAACAACAACAACAACAAACAATAATAATAATAATAATAAAAGTTTCTTTTGGCTTTAGTCAGCATGCTTGTGTGTTTGTTAAGAGGAATACCAGGATTAATGCACTCAATAAGCCTATGTCCAGTTCCTTCAATGAGAGGGTAACATCTGCAATGCAATAATAATCTCTCCTCTATACCTTAGCTTTTTCTCTAGCTGGAAACTAGGCTATCAGCAATGGTTTGACAAAGGTTAAAAGAAACAAGCAAAGCTTTGTATGCATGCAAATGATCAGTGCTGTCTTCTGTTTCAGTCAACTGTTTGGATCGACATGTCCATCAAGCCCCAAATAAAGTGGCCCTAATTTGGGAGAAAGATGAGCCCGGGCAAGAGGAGCGAATCACCTACAGGTCCTTGATTAACTTTTTGCACAACCATACAGGGAAGTAGGGAAGAAGTGTATGGACGGATAGAACAGTACAGGGAAGAAGTATATGGATGGATATTTTTTCAACTTTATGAAACTACCATGATGCTACAGTATATATTTGCAACCTTCATGTGTGTTGATCTGATACCTGGCCTGTCACTAAATCTGTCAAAAAGATAATATGAAACCATTATAAGTTTGTCAACAGAAGTCTAGCTAGTCCTGATGTTTCAAGCACTGACAGTTTATCCTACATATATATATTTTACAGTAAACGTTCTTAAAGTTTTTACCAAGATTATGTGAATGTTATGTTCAACTACTGGCACAGACAAGACAGAATACCATTCATACTCTGTGGTTTGTTTTAATGCTCTGCTTAAACTGTTGTGTAGCAACTCACATGCATTTCAACATTGTCATGGTACAAAATATGCTTTGTTGATATTGATTTCCGAGTTACAATCCTGTCCTTTGTTTTCCAGACAGGAAAAGCATCTGAATTGAAATTTCAGTATATAAGGTGGCTTGTTTTCTCAAGTCCCCTAAATTATCTGTCCAACTCAGTGGTATGAAACCTCACTGGGATTATATTTCCAGGCCTCTGAGTACATTACTCTACCTCTGAAAATCATAGAAAAATTGAGTTGGGATGGGTTTATAAGGCCATTGAGTCCAAACCTCTGCACAATGCAGGAACTCCTCCTCTTCTTCTTCCTTTTAATAGTGAAGAGGCAAAGAAATGAATATTGGTGCTTATAAGCATATTCAGTAGTTCTTCCTTATTGTGAGACTAGTGGAATAATGAAGCCGGATGTTTGACAATTGCCATGTGCTTCCTTTGGACAGAGAACTGCTAGAGATGACATGCCGCCTTGGGAATACCCTAAAGCGACACGGAGTGAAGAAGGGTGACAGAGTCAGCATCTACATGCCCCCATGTCCTGTGGCTGTGGCAAGTATGTTGGCTTGCGCCCGAATTGGAGCAGTACACACAGTGGTATTCGCTGGATTCAGTTCTCTTGCGTTGGCCAACAGGATCCAAGATGGTAAGATCCCCTTCCTATGTAGGACATGAATGTCCTCTTCTTCAGCTTCATTTCAACACACTTCCTGTTCATATTTGGTGATTGGCTAAATATTAAAAAATAAGGATATGCACAAGCGTTTGGACCATGGAAATTGCTCTAGCAGTAGTCTTGATTTGAATACAGTCAACTCAAAAAAGGTCTGTTTCCAAGAGTTGGTCCCCAGTGCTACCAATCAAAAAGCTTTCTCATTTCTCTTCCTTATTATTTGTTCTTCTGTGGAAAGAAAAAAAGAACATGGAAGAACATGGATGAAAACACAGGAAAAGTACTATGGGAATATACAGAATCTCTCTCTGAGAGTCATATAAAATCCCACTACTTTCTCTAGAAAAAAACTTCATCCTGCAACACCCAAGGTGGACAATCCCTCAAAATGTATACCTATGATCACATCTTCCGTTCTGCTCTTAAGTTCTCATTTCAAAATTAGGAATTTATTTCCTCACATGTTTGTTTATTTATTTCATTTTAGAGTATTTTCACCCCGCCTTTCTCCTTGGAAAAGGACCCAAGGTGGCTTACAGTAATGAGGGATAATATACAGTCCAGTACAATTAAGACATGCTCAAGTATGTTCACGTATTATCTCTACCACCAGATTTGGCACAAAATTGCCCAGGGCAGCTTTTCAGAATAGTCAAAAGTCTGCTGCATGCTGACCCACAGGCAGATAACACAGACCACTCTGTATCTCACTGCGAAGAATTTGCAAAATTGAACAGATCTGGGCTAATTTGGATGCAGCCATTGATCCAGAGGCTGCAAATAAAATACCCCACCCTCCTGTATTAATAGATGACTTTCAGCTCCTACAGCCAGATGATGTAATCAAGACCCTTGGGGAGGTCAGGGCCACCACATGTGTGTTGGCCTTCAAACTCAGAGCAGGGGGGGGAATGAACATACTGTGCTGTTATTTATGCAATTAACATTTGCCATGTGCAAAGAGGGCAAACAACGAGAGGAAAGATCCCACTGGTTCAATCTGAATCCGATTTTGTTTATTCTTTTCCTCTTTATTCAGCTCAGGCCGAAACAGTGATCACAGTAAACCAGGGTGTGCGAGGGGGAAAGGTTATCAACTTGAAGCAGACAGTGGACCAGGCTGTGAAATTGTGTCCAACAGTGAAACGAGTTTTTGTTTCAAAGAGGACAGGCGAAAAAGTCCCCATGTCAGGACTGGATATCCTGCTAGAAGAGGTGAGAACATTGTCCTTTTTCCCCGGGGGAAAGAGATCCATCACTCTTCATATGGGACCTGTTTTTCCACAAACAGCCTCCTGCAACCCCTGAGTAATGTTTGTGTGCGCAGCAGAAAAACTACTAGGCTGGATACATGTGTTTATATCTGAATTGTGCCTTGTGTCAGATATTGATCAGCAGATACATAAACCATGAAGCACACTTCATGAAGCCATGGATAAGCACTATCTCTCTACACTTCTGTCAGGGCTGACACAAGATATTTTTTTTGTCTGTGGCAGAGCAGAAGCTAATGTTATTGTTGTTTTTCCTGTCACTGATGTGATGTTCCTGTTTGATTTGTATAGTGCTTCCCCCCCTCGTTACTTTCTCTACCTTTTACAACTAATTAACATTGTTTTAAAGTTGCTTATTACTGACAGCAGGAGCTTCCCAACTGGAACCTTTCAACTACTAGCATTAAACTGCTACTCAAAAACAATATTCCAAACATCCAGCAGAGAAGTTGACTTACTAAGTATTTCTGCAAGACTTAATCAAAATTTGAAAGAGAATAGAAGTAGATATGCAGTAAATGTCCATGCTAAGAGTTTCTTGGTTGGAAGCTCTCAGTTACCGTTAGATCAGCGCATAAAAATGAAACAAAATCTAGCTGAGTGCTCAAAAGCAAAAACAAAATCAGTACAGAAGTTCATTTATTAAAGATTTTTAAAAGAGATTTTTTTTTCTTAATGACAACAGAAGTAGATTTGTAGTGGAGGCTCCTGGTGAGCTTTCAGCTAGTATAAAATAAAAAATAAAAAAGCATCCCCAAAAATACTCAGAAAAGTTTTCTTTAAAAACACTTCATGATATTTTGAAAAATTTCTTAAAGAGATGTTGGTTTTCTGAAGAGAAGCGGGTCGTAAGATACCTTTGGGCACAAATATCATAAACCCTGCAGTCATCTGTCACCAATCAGCAAAAGGGAGCTATTGTCATAGAGACAATAGTTTTAATAAATCCTCCACCAAGTATTCCCTGACAAAAGGGATCTTTTGCCCAAGTGGGCAAAACTGACTAACAGAAACAAAAACAAAAGAGGAAAATGGTATGGCAAATGTATTTTTGGACTAAAATGGACTAAAATGGATATCATAGTAAATGTGTAAAAAAGATTAACAGCTTTCATGGGAAGGAATTTCAATAGCTCACAGATCATGGATAGGTAATCCTTTTGTTTCCCCCCATGTTCCATGTAAGAACCAGCTTCAAAATGAACATATGTGCTAGAAAATGGTGGACACCACCGAGCTAAAACTGTGGTATTCCTGTGGCTTTTGGTATGGGGGAAACAATGGGAGAGCTAGGGGCTGAAGGGAGGCTACTAAGAGCGATTCTCTGCTTCCTGTGACAGGAGATGATGAAAGAGGATGCAGTCTGTCAGCCTGTTGCCTTGGAGAGCGAAGATTTACTGTTTCTCCTCTATACATCAGGAAGCACCGGGCAACCCAAAGGACTGGTCCACACTCAGGCAGGCTATTTGCTGTATGCTGCAGTGACACACAAGGTGAGGAAGGCACACACATGTACACAATGGAGGTATTGAGCAGCTCTGCAGTTAAATTCACAGTTCAAACTCATGTTAATCTGTCGTGCAAAATTTCGGTCTAAACTCCTACTAGAAGAAAACGTCAGAAGTTGTTGATTCCCATTTATTTTTTCCTTCAGTGTTGGTTCTGCTGTACAAAAATGTAAAAACTAGAAAAGGCATAACACCACTGAAAGCCAAGTGCAAGGCGTGGAAAAGTTACTTGCTGGGACTACATGTGGAATCACTTCAAAAGTTTAGCCAGGGGGGAAATAAGCTTCCCCACTAAAGCTTCCTAGAATGAAAATTGCCTATGAAAACCAAAATATTATAAATATAAATGTGTTTTGCATGTTTATTCTGAAATACGTTCTAAGTACAGTATAGTATTTGCCTTGGGGACCATCTTCTATGGAATACATTTCACCCTCTTCTCCTACCTCGGAATGGTGTCGTCTTCAAAAGGAAATGCTGTACCTGAAAAGAGTGACAAGTTTCCAATGCAAGCACCCATCCACCCAATCCACCCATGCATTTTCCCCTTTGGAATCCTCAGCTGTCACCAGAAGGATGGCGTTGCTGAAATAATTCCAACCATTGAAATTCCAACCTTTCTGAAAGTAAAGTGGGGAGAGAGCAGATTATTGAGCTTTTTACCACCACCACCCCAAATCCGTCAACAGCTGCAGAAGCAATGGCGAAGAAACTTTAGCAATACATTAGCAAATGTACAGCGGAAAATGCAAGCAAGAAGTGGGGGGGGGGGGAAACAACACACAAAAGAAATGCTTCTTTGTTGCCAGATGAATCAGTCATGCAGGCCAGTGGTTGCTGTTGTTGAACTTGTTTTGCTCCCCAGCGGTGGTAGAAAGCCAAGCCATGAGGGCTAAAGTTAGAGAACTGATCAGATTAAATCACTGTTCTGCTTAGGAAGAATGCTACAGTCGACTTGGCAAAGTGGTGTTTATCTCCTTGTTGCTGTAGTTATGTGCCATCGTGTTGCTTCATTGTTTCCATCTCTTATTACCTATTTGGGTTTTCAGAACATATTTAAGATATTTAAGGAATGGTTTACCATCAGTCTCTCTGTGAATTTCCATGCCTGAGCAGAAATTTAAACCCACACCTCCTGCATGCAAATGGAACCGTCTGGCCCCTGCACCACAGACTGTTTATATCTTATTAGCAGTGATCAGTCAAGACATTGTTATTTTTCATGAGCATTGAGGGACCTCTTTAGCTGCTGTTAGTATTAACAGTTCAAGTTAATGAAGAAGGAAAGAGGATTTTCTTCTTTTTGATATTTTGTATGGTGAGCAGTATAAAATCGGAGCCATTTTCACAGTAACTACTCAGATAAAAATGATGAACAGCGCAGATTATCTTTCCCTTCATTAAATGGGTGTGCTAGCTACATCTCACAAATTCATAAGTGTAGGGGTGTCCCCCCCCCAATACTGTATATCTTGTCTGGAACAAGAAAAAAAGGTAGCTTCCCCCAACTGGAAGTCCCCCACATGCTTTGGACTACAAGACCCACCTTGTAGCTTCTGTTAGCACATCCATTGGCCATGCTGACAAGAAGATAGAGGTTGCTGTCCAGCACATTTAGAAGCTGCCAGAGTATAGGTGGGCAAACCTTTGATTAACAGAAACAGATGGATGGCCCAAACAAGAGATGGCTTCTAGCAAGAGTTGTTGTGCAAACTCATTGTTTCCATCTCTTACTACCCACATTTCTGCAGTATGTATTTGACTACCATGATGGAGATGTTTTTGGCTGTGTCGCAGACATTGGTTGGATCACAGGACACAGTTATGTAGTATATGGACCTTTGTGCAATGGGGCAACTACAGTCTTGTTTGAAAGCACTCCCGTATACCCTAATCCAGGTAATCTCTCTCTCTCTCTCTCTCTCTCTCTCTCTCTCACTCACACACACACACACACACACAGAAAATATCTTAATTTTATTTGAAAATATTTGTATACTGTGGAACCAGTAATATACTCAAAATGGCTGATATTATTACAAATATATTTTAATGCAATAGGAATTAAAAGTATTAGGCACTGAGTAAAAAGCATTGACAAGAAACTTGTTCAGTCAACAGACAGTTGAATGATAAATTACAAGAATATTATAGAGCGTGACACTAAGTATTTTATCCTTGTTTAAGCCAAATCTGGAGCCCAGAATTTATGGGATGCAAATGAAAGGGCAGTGGTGGTGAACCTTCAACACTCCAGAAATTTTGGACCACAATTCCCAGAATTCCAAGCCTATATTGCCAGTGACAAAGGACTGTGGGAGTTGTGGTCCAAAACATCTGGAGTGCCAAAGGTTTGCCATCACTATATAGGGGTTAATGAGAGTGATAGGAATGAGGCAGCTGCTGAAAATGTGAACTGGGGCATGTCTATTTGCCATTAGGATTAAAATAGCTGAATTTGCTTCTTATTTCAGGGCGCTACTGGGAGACTGTGGAAAGGTTAAAGATAAATCAATTCTATGGAGCTCCTACAGCTATTCGTCTACTGCTGAGTTACGGGGAAGGTTGGGTGAAGAAATATGACAGATCCTCTCTCAAAATACTTGGATCAGGTGGGCAATACTTAACCAAGTAGATCTTTTTCACTGTATTCATGGTATGTAAGGACATATAAAATGTATTTGCAAGTTTGGACCAGAAGATGGGATGGTGTCTTACTGCAATAGCCTCATAGAGAAGATATAGAGAAGTGATGAGTAAGGTGGGGTTAATGTATCACTGGTGGGATAACTACAGTAGTTATGTGTGATAACAGAATGTCCATTAACATTTATCAAGAATCCACTTTCCTTCAATCCCCATAACCTCCTGCAAATGTGGTTGTCTCCAACCCTCCCTGTCATCATTCAGTCTCCTAATTCTGTAGCTGTAACAGGTAAAGTTGACAACCTGGGCTTTCACTGTTAATCTTATACGTAACTTTAGCACTGCAGAACTTGGAAGGACCCTTATGGATCATCAGTCCAGTCCGCATCAAGGAGGCACAGTGGGGAATCAAACTCCCAACCTCTGGCTCCACAGGCGGACACCTAAACCACTGAGCTGTCCAGCAGTTAAGCTTCAGTCATGTTACTTTATACTGGATAAACAGGGAGGCGCACCGAGTCTGAGTACACAATGACAATATTGGTCCTGCTCTGAGCTGGTTCATTCTATGTTTCTTTCTGCCATGGAAGAGTAGCTTGGTTTTTTATACTATACCTGAACCACTGTGTACAAACTCTCAGTAGATTTAACAGGATGCAGCAGATACACTTGGGCCAGGTATGTTCACAGCTTTAAAGCAGAAAAGGTTTGCACCTCTAAATTTCTACACCCTAAATCAAAGCCTCAGTTGCCTCACCTTGTTACAGCTCTGTCTTACCTTTCTCCTCCTTCAATTACTTCCCATAACTGAGAAATCTAATAGCATCACGCATATTGCCCTTCTTGAGAAAAGAGAGTGTGTTCTTTCTGTCATGGTGGAACTCAGGTACCTTGAAAGACTGTTTGGTGGGAAGTAAGACATTAAAAGTTGAGGACTCCTGATATATGGGACTGCTTAAAAATCCAAGAAGGCAGAAATCTGACAATCTGACCGCTTGTCTTCCTTCTGCAGTGGGAGAACCCATCGACACAGAAGCCTGGGAGTGGTACTTCAATGTCGTTGGAGATGGACGGTGCCCAGTCGTTGACACATGGTGGCAAACTGGTAGGGAGAGTGCATTTTGACTTACTTCATGCCGACAATCCTGACAGGTCGTTGTTTGACATAGGTTTAATAAGTTATGCACAAACATCAACGTTGTTCTTTGCCACCAAGACACTTCTGAGTAACAGCCGGTTAGTCCCAACTGATGCATTTTTCTTATACAGAAATTAGTAAAAAAAGAAAGGTAAAAGATCCCCCCACACAAACATGTGTGCTAGTCATGTTCGACTCTAGGGGTGGTGCTCATCTCCGTTTTCAAGCCAAAGAGCCAGTGTTGTGCAACTCTGTGGCCATGTGGCTGGCATGGCTGAGCACATTTCTGCGTATGGAACACTGTTTACCTTCCTGCTTTTTGTGGTGGTACAGTAGGACCCCGGTATCTGCTGGGGATCGGTTCCAGGTCTTCCCATGGATAATGAAAACTGTGGATAAGAGAGAATGCCACCCCCCCCCAAAAAAACCTGCTGTTTTGTAAGAGTAGCTTGTTCTATGGCTTCAGTTTGCGACAGTAGCTTGCTTTGTAGCTGCTGAATTTTTTCCTCTGCCAACCATGGATAACTGAATCAGTGGTTAATGAATCAGTGGATACAGGGATACTACTGTACCTATTTATCTACAGTGGTACCTCTACTTATGAGTTTAATCCGTTCCGAATGCATGCTCTTTTTCCTGCTGCTTTCAACTTTTCCTAGCATCGCCTTTTCAGTGTATAAAATAGCATGGCTTCAGTGTAGTCATATTTGGTTCTCAAGTTTTGATTTGATCTAGTGATAGCTTTTGAGTCTCTTATGCATACTTTTCTTCAGGACTCTGGCATGTCCATCACTGGATGGTCTCTTGACTGTAAATAAAGATGATGCTGGTTTAGAGATTTGGAAGTTAGTGCTTAGAGGTTAAGAGCCACTTAGTGTAATAATAAGGTTCAGAAGCAAACGCTGGACATTCTGCAGCATGGAGTACATCAGAAGCCCTTTACAGATGTTTCAAACAGGATTATGACACCAGGTGATGGTTGCTCCAGAAGTAACAGCCTCTTAATCCCAACCAATGCATTTTTCTTATAACATCTGATTAGTTGGTCCTGGTGCATCAGGTTCAGAAAACCAGGAAGCATCCCTTTTTATTTTGGCTACGAATTTATCCTCGAGATGTGGTTGGAATGCAATACCATCAGACTTATAGGCTATGACCAGGGATATCAGGAGTTATGGTTCATCAACCTTACTTGCTCATCTCTTGTCTATGAGTGTATTAAAATAAAGTACAGTGATGCCACTGATAACTAATTTAATTTGTTCTTAGAGGCATTCTTTATCCGAGGTATTACTGTATTGTGTTTGTTGTTCAGTCGTTCAGTTTTTCAGTCGTGTCCGACTCTCCATGACCCCATGGACCAGAGCTCGCCTGGCCTTCCTGTCTTCCGCTGCCTCCTGGAGTTTGGTCAAATCCATATTGGTTGCATCAATAATGACACCATCCAACCATCTCATTCTCTGCCACCCCTTTTTCTTTTGCCTTCAGCCTTTCCCAACATCAGGGACTTTTCCAAGGACTCCTCTCTCTTCACGAGGTGGCCAAAATCCTGGAGCCTCAGCTTCAAAATCTGTCCTTCCAATGAACATTCAGGATTAATTTCTTTCAGCATGGATAGGTTTGATCTCCTTGCAGTCCAGGGGACTCTCAAGAGTCTCCTCTAGCACCACAGCTTATTGCTGCAATTGCCATCTGCAGTGATCAAGGAGCCCAAGAAAATAAACTTTGTCATTGCCTCCATTTCTTCCCCTTCTATTTGCCAGGAGGTGATGGGACCGGTGACCATGATCTTAGTTAAGTATACCAAAGACCAAACAAAAAAACTATTTTATTTTCCATATAAAATAGTTGAAAGGAGAGAAGTTTTCCACTAGTATTCTCATATTACTGTCTGGATTTCAAAGGGTATCAGAATTTCATCTTCTCTTATTTAGAAACAGGGGGCATCTGCATTGCTCCTCGTCCTTCAAATCCTGGAGAAGAGATCCTTCCAGCCATGGCCATGAGGCCTTTCTTTGGCATCAAACCTTCCCTTCTGGATGACAAAGTACAGTACATATTTATTTGTCTATTATAGGTCTATTGATCTGAATATTTTATATTTCATTTTTCAACCCAATAAATAATCTTAACCACCACGTGCAGTCAAGCCAATTCTGACATAGTGATGCTTTTCGGGGTTTTCTACAGAGTATAATCAGAAGTGGTTTTACTATTCCCTTCTTCTGGAACTGCGCAGCTTGCCCGTGACTATACAGGCCGGCTCTTCTCCCAGGAGACCTAGTGCGGAATCAAACTCCCCATCTTGGGCCTCTGCAATCAGGTCCCGAAACCACTGAGCTATCCAGCCAGCTTTCCAACTCATACGAAGGGTCAAAACAGAGGTCCACAGCAGAAGTAGAAGGATTCTGCATTTTCCTGTACTGCATCTTATGCCTGGAATGGGCTCCTGGAAGGAGACTGGTCAAAATAGATTTTGCACATTTTTAAGCCTTACAAAAACCTGAAAATGTGGTGTCAAAGAAGCAGGAAACTGAAATTAGATAGGAAACATGCTTATTTAAATCAAATGGCTTTATATAGGATTACAAGTGTAACAACCCACTGGGTTACTTCAGCATTAAACAAGATCGGTAGACTTAGGGTTTCTTGCTGGGAATGTAAATAAGGAGCTAGCTTTTTGTTCTGTCTGTGAAGATTCCCAGTCATCCAAGTGAGTTTATCTGGAAGCTGAGTCATGGCGACTGGGCTTCTTTTCTTGAGACTGAAATGTTTCACTGCTCATTCAAAGAGCTTCGTCAGCCTGAGGAAAGCTAGTTGCGAGTCCTGCATTTTATAGTTCACTTTGACCTCATGTCACCCTGGTCTGAAACAGGCTCATAAGATGAACAACGGCCTGAACAGGCTTGTTAGGTGGACAATCGGCTCAGTAGGCATTAGGTAGAAAATGGCCTAAGGTGCTGCAATCCATAAAGTATGGGTCGTTAGCTATGGCCATGGTGATGGAGGCCTGAAGCATTTTTGATTTGTCTGGGTGTTGTTGAAATCGCTGCCTGCTGCGATGTATTTGGATAAGCAGTGAAACATTTCAATCTCTCAAGAAAAGAAGCCCAGTTGTTGTTGTTGTGGCTTGTTTTTTTTGTAAAGGAAACACAATCAACAGAATATGGCTGCAGAGTGAGCAGTAGGAACATCATGACTGAAATCCAGTTTCAAGTACTGCTTAGACTAGACTTGCTGGATCAGTGGGATTCACAGGAGGACTCACTTACCACACAACAGTCGATACCATGAGTCTAGGTAGGAGTACCAATTGGTTTTAGGCCTGTGTGCCTTAAACTTCAGGGTAAGTTCCAGTGAACCTTAAAATATTCTCTTGACTGAGCTGCAAGTTACCTCCTTCCTCAAGTAATTGTGTGATAACCTTTTTTTAAAGGGAAATGTCTTAACAGAGAATGATGTCTCTGGAGCTCTCTGCATTGCTGAGGCCTGGCCAGGTATGGCAAGAACCATTTATAATGACCACCAGAGATTCCTGGAGAACTACATGAAACCTTATCCAGGTACAGATTTTTGGAGAAGGAAAGGGGGAATGACATTATACGGTGGTTCCCCGTCCTTTCGCGGTTCATATATTGCGGGACTGCAGTATATGAAAAAGGCCCCCTAGGGTAAGGGGGGAAAGTCCTGTTTCTGGCCTCCCATACTTACCCCAGGACTGGAGCTGCCCCGAACAGGGCTGTGAGGGCCTTCCTGGGCCTTCTGGAGGCCCCAAAAGGGCCTCCCTGCGAACCGGAAGTGACTTCCAGATCGCTGAAAATAATGTCTGAGGCCTCGGAGAGCCTTTCTAGGCCTGTCGGAGGCCTCAGAAATGATTTCTGGTTTACTGGAAGTCACTTCCGGTTCGCAGGGAGGCCCTTTGGGGGCCTCTAGAAGGCCCGGGGAGGCTCTCACAGGCCCATTCGGGGTAGGGCCAAGCTGGGGGTAAGTACAAGAGCCCCCAGCTAGCCCCCCCCCACCAGGCCTGACTTGACCTGCATCCACATATCGTGGATTTTCAATTATTGCAGGTCAGGTCAGTTCCCTAACCCCAGTGATAGGCGGGGGATCTCTGTATCATTATTGACATGGATTAGAACGTGAAGGAAGGATGCTGTCTTCCGGAATTATGCATACAAGGTCGTGTAAAGCAAAGCAAAATGTTCTGCTATAGGAATTTAACCACCGCGCCACAAGGCTCCAATAGGGCAAGAAGAATGACTTGGGGGGGTAGCTACAAGGCAAAACCAGTCGTGGTGGCCATATATATAATTAGTAATTGCATGTTTTTCCCCAAAAAGAAAAGTGAATAGTGGGTGAACAGGTTCCAGTCTGACTTACAGGCACGGAGTTGGGATAATGTTTTGCCTCCTGCTATGGTCTCAGTTCAGATCAACCCACTTGTAATACCTAGTTGGGATGAGAAGGACAGTGTTCTTTGTCACCATTGAAGCACCTATTTTCAAGTACCAAGGAGTAAGCAGGTTCCATGTCAGGACTGTGTGGCTGGCCACTTTTACTCTTTGCGTTCCACTTAACTCTGGCCTTGTGTCTGCTATTTGATCTGAAAACACAGTGCCTGCAGTTGCTTTTGTGTGAATGATATATTTGACTGCACAGCTGACTCACTCAAATCAGGGGGGGAAGTATCATGTATTGGCATGTTACTTAGTGCTGTAAATCACACCAGAGTGTGCCCCTGGAATCAATGAGGATATTGTGAGTCAACTCCTTTGAAAATTAAATTGCTTCAAATGGGCCTATTCTAACCATGGCTTAATAAACTAGAGTATGTCACAGTTAAAGCAGGCTGCATTTAGAATAGGTACATTTGAAACAATGGAACTTTCAGGGAAGTTGACTCTGAAAATCTGCATTCATGTCTGTGCAGCTATTTTATTTATCTTTGTATATGCAATATAATTCTTGCATCCATGGATGCCCTGCACATTTGAAAATATACGTTAAATATGTACCTGAGTTGGCCCACTGAATCAATGGAGATCTGGTGAACCATTTCATCTGTAGGCTCCATAGGCCAGTGATGGCGAACCTTTTAAAGACTGAGTGCCCAGACTGTGATTCAAAACCCACTTAATTTTGCAAATTGCCAACACAGCAATTTAACCTGGATACAGTGGTACCCCAGGTTACAAATGCTTCGGGTCCTACCCTTTGAGTAAGTGAAGATCAAAGAGCAGGCTTTTGAATTTCCTGTGGCCACAGCACCCTCGCTGTGGCTGAGGGAAATTCAAAAACCTGGTCTTTGATTTTCACTTTCCCGAAGGGGCGCACCCTTGCTCTTCGATCCTTGCTTTCCCGAAGAGTAGCACTCCTATTCTTTTATACTCCCTTTCCTGAAGGGTAGCACTCTTTGGGTCTTCGGGAAAGTGAGAATCAAAAGAGCAGGCTTTTGAATTTCCACCAGCCACAGCAGCCTCACTATGGCTGCGGGAAATTCTAAAACCTGCTCTTTGATCCTTGTTTTCCTCAAGAGTAGCAGTCCATTGAGAAAGCCAGGGGGGAGGGAGTGGCAGCGGCTTGTGGGCTCATTTGTAGCCCCAGTTTACTCTCCAGCCACACCACTTTGGGCATCGTAAAAGCGGTGTTGCCGGAGAGAAAACTGGAGCTACAAAGGAGCCCACACACCACTGCTTCCCCTCCAAATGGAGGGGGAAGTGCTGTGGCTGTGAGGGGGTGAAGTCACGTGCCCACAGAAAGGGCACCGCATGCCACCTTTGGCACCTGTGCCATAGATGCGCCAACACTGAAATAGGCCTACTCAAGTGCGTATTGAAGATACACACTTTCAAAAGTGCAGATCATCCATGGAGGGGATGGAAAAATTATTCTTCATATACAAAGATAAATAAAGTAGCTGGACAGACATGAACAACTAATTGTCATGGAGGAAAAAAATCAAGGGTTTTCCTCAACATACTAACTCTCCATGTGGCTATGCTCCCACACCATATCAAATCTAGCTTGAAATAGTATGCTTCAGCCACAGATTTATCTATTTGGGAGACCAAGATCTTAGGCTACTTTTAAGAGTCTTACTATCCTCTTGTGAAAAGGAGAAGATCAAATACGCTTGGAAGTCCTCTGTGGGTATACACGGGGAAAGGAAATTCTATAATAGAGACTAGTTCCCCCCCCCAAAAAAAAAATCCTTTCCCCCACAACACTGAAGTATGACTTGCATCTTGTTTTACTTTCCTAGGATATTACTTTACCGGGGATGGAGCATATCGGTCAAGGAAAGGATATTATCAATTGACAGGTCGCCTTGACGATGTTATCAATGTCAGTGGCCACAGGCTGGGCACTGCTGAGATTGAAGATGTTGTGGTAAGAGGCCAGGGAACTCCACGTAGAAGTCAGCAGGCATTACAGAGCCAGGCCTTAGTTGGCAATCTCAGCGGAGCCCAGACCATGGAATGCTGCGACAGATGACATAATTGCTTCAGATTTAGTGTCTCTGAACACTAATATAGACTTTAAAGCAAGGTCCTATAACAGTGATGGTGAACCTTTTAGAGA
>JAHTLZ010000016.1:11961333-11995177 GCA_023846285.1 Phrynocephalus versicolor | reverse complement strand
GGGCGAATGTCGGGTGCCCACAGAAAGGGCTTTGAGTGCCACTTTTGGCACCCATGCCATAGATTTGCCAACACTATCCTATAATATTAAGAGTAACAGTGGATAAAGCATTTAATCAAGTTACATTTTAAATTAAGCATTATTAGTTTTATATAAAACCCTCGGGGTAAAATGGCACTGGTTACTGTAATTGACACCATTGCTCTAGTGGCATTTTGTTGTTTTCTATCTGCTCTTTTTGTTGTTCCAGTGGTTTCTCCAACGTGGCAATTTTCAGATGCCTTGGACTACAAATTTTACCACAGTTGCAGTCTATGGATGGTAGAATATGTAGTCTGAAGCATCTGGAACGTATCAGGTTGGAAAATGCTGCCTTGAAAAACAGACCTAAGAATGTGTTCCCAGTGATCTGTATCTCTCTTGTTTTCAGCATAGAGTGTCTGACTGAAAAACTTAATACAATAATGTGTTTATTCTGGTTAAATCTTCTATTGCACATGTGGTGGGATTTGCAACACATGCACAGAAGTAGCCCACTTCTGGTCAAAATACAGTAGTCTACTTATTATCTTACCATTTAACGTTTTTAATTTTACCTATATTTAATATACATAAGAACATAAGAAGAGCCATGCTGGATCAGGCCAAAGGCCCATCTAGTCCAGCTTCCTGTATCTCACAGTGGCCCCACCAGATGTGTCTGGGAGCACATGAGACTAGATATCTGTCTCCTGATACCACTCCCCTGCATCTGGCCCTTGAAGTACCCTGGTTTTAAGCCTGGAGATTACACATCTCCATCATGGTTTGTAACCTGTGATGGACTTTTCTTCTACATCTATAATTTTAAAGAGCATAGTGCTTTGATATGAATAAAGAAACAAATTCCAGTTAAAAGGAACGGAGCTTGTGCAATACTGAAGCTCAACAAGAAAGCTACAAAGTTCAGGCTACAAAGTTCAGTCAGCCAATTGGGAATGGAAGATCCTTAATCAGATGTGCTTCTGAGTGTATGCAGTATATTTCCACTACTGAGTAACTGTGTGTTCTGTCTGTCCACCCACCAAGATTTAAAAACCACAGTCTACTAAAATCAGTAATAGGGCACATGTTTTGCTTACAGAGGTCAGAGAGTACAGCACCGCTGTGCAGGGTATGGGTATGTAAGGATATGTCCTGAACTCGTTCAAAAGAGAAGATACAACAATGGTGGACAGCAAAGAGTATATTCTCAGCTGCCCAACACTGGCTTCCTAAAAGTATTACCTCACAAAGTACCTAGTTCCTTGGAATTGCGATTTGAAAACTTCTTTAGTAGTATTTTCACATTATAAATAGTACATATGGAATAGATGCACAGCTGGAAGACATACATTCCTGCCAATGGCTAGTTTAGTAATACTCCCTCAGGACCACCTTCTACATATTCTGGTCAAAGGGTCGGACCCTCAGCAAAATAGTGTTCCTATCCGGCCCTGCCATCTTCTGCCAAGTAATCTTCTTGACCTATTAGGCATTAATATGGGAATATACTATACACTTTTGTCATATTGTACAAACCATCATGGCAGTGTGCTGTCCAATTCCACTGCTACTATTTTTAAGTTGCAACGGAAATAAACTAGGTCTAGACTGTCAGACGTTTCTATTCTATTCCTTTTGACTTGGGAATGGGGTCAGATTTGGCTCCTGCCATTGTGCCAAAATCCCTGAGCTAAAATGTAGGCCTGTTTCTGTTTCAGAATAAGCATGAGGCAGTGGCAGAGTCAGCTGTGATTGGATATCCTCACAAGGTCAAAGGAGAAGGTGAGCTGTGCAGTCTACCTCCTAGTGTTGTAACTTTTGCTTTTAATAGTTTTTCCTTCACTGGTAATTGAACGGGATGGTTGGGGGTTACCAGCAGAGTAATGTACTGTACTGTAATTAGCAAGTAGGATGGATGTTCTTTTTTTGGGAAGGCAGTATCTAACATCTTATGTTTTCAAAAGGGTGCTACTTATACATCACCCCAGAGCACTCAAAGCATTCTCTAGGCCAGTGGTTCTTAATTATATTTTTTTGCCACGGGCTAAAAAAAAAAAATTCACAACACAGCTACCCTTAAAGCAGTCTGAACACTTAGGAAAAGAAGAAAAAAACAGTGCAAATTTAATGCTCAGTAGTTTTTAATGTGCTGAATGAAACTGTTTGGATGAATTTTTCATTATTTTCTTTATGTTTATGGGAAGTTTAGTTAATTAAACCTTATTGCTGCAGCACCCCTGGCATACGCTTACGGCACCCAGTTTGAGAACCACTGCTCTAGGTGGTTTACAATTTAATTGTAAGGGTTAGACATTTTCAGGGTATGTGAAGCCAATTTTTAAAGATGTTATGCCTTCCTGTTATTGTTCAAACGATTTGCAAGCCCAAGTTTTTTTTAAGTAAACAAAAGCAAAAGCAGGCAGGGAAAGACAAGGGACACCAACAGTAACAATTATTTGTTTAAAAGCAGCTCTCTAAGCTCAGTACAATAAGAGTATCCGAAGGGATCTCAATTGCTAACTTAGTGAAACAAGAAGGAATTCTGGCAGGTGTTAATGACATGCTTTTCTTTAATCTGCTCCCCGGCTTCTCTTCACAGGTGCCTATGCATTTGTTGTGCTGAAGGAAGGCTTCCACCTCTCCCAAGAGAGCCTGGCCTCTGAGCTTCGGGAGCTTGTTTCAAAACAGATTGCAAAATACGCAGCACCAGAATACATTCAGGTAAGTGTCGGCAACTTGTTTTTCTCTACTGCAGTCTCGGCACTTTTTTCTATACAACAGTTAGTAATCTCATTCTTTCCAGACGAGTGGCTGGCAGAAAGCACGGCAGAAAGGGTTCCAACCGATGATTCTACGCTATGTATTACAATATATGAAGAATGTACCCAAGTATTAAAGTCTTTCCATTCCCACTGGACACTTGCTCAAGTGACACAGGAATCTGTTTACATAATTGGTGAAATGTTTATTTTTTTTTAAAAAAATGGATCGGTTCATATTAATAGGCACACAAAATATGAAACGTGTCTAAAATAGAATAAAACAGCACCAGAATACAAATAGAAATACAAGGTGACTTGTGTCAAGACCGCCATATATTTTTAACAGTCCAGACAATGCCTTTAAGTAAGCATTCAGTTAACAGGAAATGCATCCAGGGCATTTTAGAACAGCCTTCCAAAGCCTGGGGAAATATATGTTAGACTGCTGCAGTTCTCCTGTAGTTTACTCAAGAGAGCATGTATGATTCTTCAACATTTCTCCCCATATCTCGCTTCACAACAGTCCTGTGAAGTAGGCCAAGCGGTGTAAGAGAGGGAATAGCCCCAGCTGCCTGGTTCCGCACTCTAACCACTCACCCCCATAGGGTGCCTGTGCCTTCCTTAACTGAGTGAAAGGTTGCTCTGTGGCCTGGCTCTTAACATGGCCAGGAAGGCCTGAATACAGTTCCACCCCTGGGAATGGAGAAGGTCTCCTTGGCAACTTGTTTTGGGACTGGCAGGATGGACTAGAAAGGGAGGCTTTCGTGGCTTTCGTTTGTGACACAGAGACTTCTTTCTTTTCCCTTTGGGCTTTTTTTCTGCCTGGCAGAAAGAAGACGGCATGCACCAGAAGATGTAGCTCTGTAAATTGTTTGTTAAGGAAGCTGACGATGCCACCTCATGCAGTTCAGAAAATATGCCCTTTTTCTGTTTTGTATCTGCATGGAGAACATGCATGAACGGATACCGAGAGGACAACCACACAAATGTCCCCTATGTCCTACGTTCACCCCGTCTATGTGAATTTCCCAGTTCTCTGACCCCTCCTTTCTTTTTCTGGATCAGGTAGCTCGGCATCTGCCTAAGACCCGTTCAGGAAAGATTATGCGGCGGGTCCTGAAGAAGATTGTTGAAAACAAAGCAGAGGAGCTTGGAGATCTGACGACCTTGGATGACCACGAGGCAGTGAAAGAAATCATCCGGGGACATCTGCAACTTCTGGGAAAAGGACAAGGCCGGTAGCCCAACTGTTCCCTAGCGACGCGGGATGGCAATGGCCGGCTGAGCATTTTAAGAACCTGCGAGTCCTTGCCCAGCAGAGCAAAGCACCACCTCTTTCCGCAGTCTGCTCCATCCGGAGCCAACCAGCTGCCTTAGGCAAGTCCACGTGGAAGACATGAGGACACCTCACGTTCCTCAACAACCAGTATATAGGGTCAAGGAAACCATCGTTCTGATTTCCCATGCAATAGCCATCCTTATCATCATCATGATCTTAGGACTCCAGAGCTGGAAAGGGGTCCTAGAGATCATTAAGCCTGACCCCTGTCAAAAATACATAGTGGGGAAATGAACTCCCAACTTCTGGCTCTACGCCTTAACCAGTGATCTATCCACCTGTTCCTCATCCAATAGTAGGGTGGAATCCGGCTCTGGATCATAGAGAGCCCCTCTCTCCCCCATGATCCCAATTCTGTATTTGCATTTTTTTAATGGAGGGAAAAACACCTTTTGTGCCTTCTTGTGGCCAATTTTATTATTACAGGGGACCCTTGTATAACAAACAGCTTGTATAACATAAAACTTGTACAACATAAAAAATCCGGAGATAGGGGAAATTTGCTTAACATAATCGCCTATGGGGAGAATCCCTACAACATAAAAATGGGATCACTCTGTTTTCAATGCATTCCTATGTGAAATTTGTATAAAGGAAAATTTGCTTAACATAATTTCATTTGGAACGAATTAATTCCTTTATACAAGGTACCACTGTATTTCTAATTTAGTGGGGTGGGGGAGGCCTCAGGAGTGCTGGGCACCCCTTAAAATATGACAGACTCGCTCCAACTCTCTCTAGAAGGCTCCGGGGGACTTTCTAAACCATCTTAAAAATAGTAGTTTGTTGAAAAATGTAGGGATAACATGATGTATACTCGTATTCTTCACCTATATCAGACTCTTCTGGTTAACTTGTATCATTTTAGCATTCACTAGAAGTGACCAAATGTGTGTTTTACAAAAACTTTTTCTCATTTTTTCTCACTTCTAGTGAACTTCTAGACTACAATGAATACACGCTTGTAGTGGTGAAATAATCGAGCCATTTGTTAATCACTAAGAGCAGACTCATTCTTGAGGTCAACAGAAACACAGCCCTTTCCATATAGGGGTTCCCACTCAGACAAAGAAGTTCCAATGAAACAATATACTGTGTAGAGGTTTCACAGGCTGAGATGAGAAGAATTTGTACCCTGGCCATCCAGTTCTCTGGTGCCACTTTTCAACGTTATTCAACACTATCCTTAGACAGGATAAAACGCAAGGACGGAAGAGGGAGAGTTTTGTTCATTGTCTCTTGCTGGTACCCTGAGTAGAAGAAAAAAGAGTCTGGAGGCTTTTTACAAAGTGGGGGAAAAGCTACCCTTCCCTCTTTCGGCTCGAAGACACGTACTTATCCTTTACGCAGAAGGCTTTTGGCTTGTGAGAACTTCCCTGGTTCCTGCTGGCGAGGTTCTAAATCCTTTACCAGACGATTCCTTTAAGGCGTGTTGTTTCATGATAATAGAGGCCACCTGTGGCTTTGACAGCTATTTTTGTTGTTGCCTGTGAATCCGGCGTCTTAGTCTTTCTTGATTCTTGTCAGCTCCCATTTTCCGTCTCCACCCAGTTTCAAAATCCAACTGTGAAACTGAAACGCAAGAGTAGAGTTCAAAGGGAAAGGCCCGCTTTTTCTGAGGGAAGTTCCCCCACCTCAAAGAGGACGCCTGGCACAAAACAGCCCCCTTGGCTCCTGCCGTTCTCTTAAGGGTCAATCCTGCCATCCCTCTCCCTACCTTTTCCAAACTGCTGCGATGTCCCACACTGACCAGAGTCATTCCCAGCTGGGTGCAAATCCTGTAAAGTTCACTCTCTGTCTCCTCGGTCAGTGCACTTGTAGCTTCATCCAGCACTGCCAGTAAAAACAGAAATTTGTATATTTTTCAGTGAAAAGTGGCATCTTTTCCTTTGAAAAATGGTATCTGTTTTCACAGGAAATATCTATCGGTAAGCGGCAGAATTTGGCCACTTTCTGAGTAAAACAATGGGCAAAACTAAAACAAAAGAGGAGTAACAAAAAGGAAAACAAGAAATATCACGGATATAAGAGGATGGCTCAAAGGGGAGTTTCATTGTAGCAAGACACTGAAGATTGCCGAGGATGAGAAAAATTGCGAGTATTTGTCACACCCCTAGATGAAAGTAGCTAAACTAAGGGTACCCACACAGAAGCATAGCTAGGGGTTTTAGCACCCAGGGACAGTTTTCGTACCCCTCAAGGGATGGGGAGGGGCGGTATATAAGCCTAATAAATAAATAAATAAATAAATAAATAAATAAATAAATAAATAAATAAATAAAGTGCCCCAGAGCCCTCTGCACTGGCCCTGGTAGGTCTCCCACAAGGCACCTTCCTGTGGTTCCTGGGCAGGGAACCTTTTGGTCCCCAATTTGGCACCTCAGATGCTCAGCACATGGACCGATGTCCCCCCTTTGCTCCCCTAGCTACGCCACTGCACCCACAGGCCTTTGTACAGCATAGTTCTTCCAATATTAGTAGACTACTGAATCAGCCATAGCTACTGCTGCCGTGCACTACAACCTAGATGTGTCAAATATACACATAGACACTGGCTCCTAGCCCCGTTCCTTTCAGTCTGGGCTTTTTTCTCACCTGCATATTGAGGCTGGAGATAGAATAGCCGGGCAAAGGACAGCCTCTGCATCTCACCTGGAGAGAGAATATCATACCTGCAGTGAAGATGGGAAGCAGAATGATTGGTGGTTCAGGATCATCCTGCAGACTAGCTGCACCTCCACGCCTACCCACACCATGAGCCCTGCTGCCCAGTTAACAGGGACCACTCTTACCAGTTCCAGTCCACAGGCTTGTCCAGACCTCCTGTCCTTGCTAACAAGTCAGACTGCATCAAACACAGAAAGAACAGAGATTAACACTAGAACCTATTCCAGCCACAGCCAACAGCCTGTTAAGGGAGACACAGGCTGAAATACATGTTTACCCTTCCTACTTTGATCTGGCCTCATCTTTTAAAACACATGGCTAATAGCTCACTTCCAGTTTTTTTTTTGGGGGGGGGGGAGATTTGTTCAGTGTTAAGACTGCACTGCCTGGCAGCCTGCGGAAGTGGCAGTTCAGCCTCACCTCCCCACCCGCACCTGGTAGGGAATCCTGGATTTGGTGCTTGCAAAAACAGCCTGGGGTGCTGTATAGAGTTGCAAAGCCACACTTTGCTCACCCCTTTCCCAAACTGGGGGAAATGAAGTATTTATCTCCCTTCTTGCTACTTACCAGTCCAGTCAGCCCCAGGAATTTCATTATCCTTTCATCATCTGCAGACCCTATTATGCAACAAATTACATTAATGAGAAAAGAATGAACAGTAGATGCAGTACCTTCTCAACAGATGTAGGGGCCTTTTGAATTGTCCCATACTAAGGGACATAACAGCATCTACGGCAGTTCAACCAACCCAACTGGATTGGCTCCTCTGCCATATTAGAAAACAGCGGGCTAGCTAAGGAGGGCCCATAAAGCTGACAGGTCCTCACCCATTTAAATACACTTGTGCATGTACGAACACTGCAATAGTACTACTACCACCAGCATCACCATTTGTTGAAGCATTTTAATTGGCTGATTTGGACTTATTCTTATCTGATGTTTTCCTTTATTTCACCACAGTGATGTATTTTCGGTTGTACCAATTTGGTTTCATTTGTCACCACTCTGGTATCCATAAGCGTGAAGGTTAATTATTAGGTAGGTAGGCAGGCAGGCAGGCAGGCAGGCAGGCAGGCAGACAGACAGACAGAAGACAGACAGACAGACAGACGATAGATAGATAGACAGACAGACAGACAGACAGACAGACAGATAGACAGACAGATAGATAGATAGATAGATAGATAGATAGATAGACAGACAGACAGACAGATAGATGGGATCTGCCACTTCACCTGATGACTAGCCTATATCAATGAAGCACTGTACATCGATGTACCATTCACAGAACTTTGACCTCAACTCAAGACTTGTGAAGCATAGTAGAGATGCACTAAGACATAAAAGTTGTCATCCATTTGGCTACAGTTCCCACAAGGGTGGAGAAGTCAAGATGTTATGCGCCTATGTGAGCCAAAAGGCTGAAGATATCTTCTAAGGAAACACTGTACCCTGAATGTGGCATTCCTCAGATGTTCTGGACTACACTTCTCATCAGCCCCACCCAGCATGTCTGATTGTTAGGAATGAGGGGAAGTATAATTCCGAGGTAGAGAACATGACTTGCCCCAGACAACTGACTTGATCTCCCTCGTGCTCTCTTTTTTGTGCCTCCTTGAGATCCACCAAATAAAGGTCTCATACTAAGGACCATCCTTTCTTTGTTGCACCATCCTGGTGAAATTCATCCTTCATAGGCTGCCTCTTTCCCTCTTCAAAACCAAAGCTATCCTTTGAGGACAGCAAATGCCAAATACATCCTGTAATACTGTGGATTCAGTCAAACAGAACTTGTGTGCTTAAGTTTGTAAAAAGGGATAATTCAGAATGATTACAATGAAGGCTTCAGTTCCCACTCGTACAGGATCCATTTTCTTCCTCATATAGACTTATTGCCAATAAGATTCCAGCACTAATATGGAAGAGTGACAAAGAGGGTTCAGTGCACTCACACATAAACTAAATTCAGTCTCCAGAAAAATAAATCTTATGTTCAGAACTATGCTTAATGCAAAGAGAAACACTTGCATACATTCCCTTGAGCTTTTTTTTTTCAAGTGAAAAATATGCCTTCTCCTACCCCGCCCTCCCAATACATCTACAGAATATTGCAATAATGATCCTTCAGCTTTGCAGGCCCTGAGCCAAATATGCACACAAACCAACACTTTGTGCAGCTCTCTACATACTGAACACCCCATGTAATTAATATCCTGGCTCAGTTTAGCTTTGCAGAAGAGATGCTGCTGCCAAAAGACAGCCAAGAAGCATACAATGCAAATTAATGCCAGGGAGACAAACGTATCAGAGAACAGGCACAAAACATCAAGAGAAACACCATGGTCCTCACTCACCTGAAACTGGGTAAATTTCCTTTAAAGGGTATATCACCTGAATTAGAAAAATCCAACACAAATTTCAAGTAAGAATCCATACAGTCATACAGGCTCAAAAAGAAAATCTCAACACACGATTTGACACACGATTTGTCTACAACAACAGTAGTTCCCTATGTTTCAAATTATACATCTGACCAATCTGTACGTCAATGTGCCTAAGTACTCCTATGACAGAAGCAAAGCCTGTTAAACAAGTACTGTATAACAGAACATTTTCACAGAGAGTATTTTATATAAATATACAGTATTTTGTATAAGTATAAAATACATATTTTTTTTCAAAATTTTCCATTATTATGTTTACATTCAAGCTCTTCAAAGACAAAACACTGCGTTAATATTGTGGGGAGTAAACACAAAGGCAAAATAAATGTGATTGCTGGTTGGAATTGGTGGCAATATTGTTATAGTATAACAATAAAGCTATAAAAGGCACAGTGGGGTGGGCAAGCAGAATGGGGGCTTATAGGGGAAACACAGAGGTCAGTACCTTGTTTGTATCACTGCACATGGAACCCAAGCTGTGGAACTGGCTGGGGCTATTTCGAGAGATGCCTGTTGCAACAGCCACTGTGCCAATAAGCCCCAGCAGCCTCTGCAGGTTCACTGCTGGCAGTACTGTTAAGACCCCCATATCTGCTGGGGATTGACTTCATGATCTACTGTGGGTGCCTAAATACAAGGGAACCCTATATACAACAGACAAGGGGGGAGAGGAGCCAAAGGCTGCAAGGGGGCCCCTCTTCTACTCTCTATAGGTCTGCTGATAAGTGAATAGAATATAATAGTATATAGAATAGAATTTATTGACATTATGTAAAATACGAGATTAAAAAGTGCCATCCAGTCAGCTCATTCACACACACCAGTATAAAAATCCAAGACATAAAATCTACCATTTAAGAACAAACATCCATACACATACTCCTACATTCACACGCAGAACATCACTTCTATTCATTTAAAACTGACATAAAACCAAACACACACACACACACACACAGCCCTACACTCTCTCACCAGACAGCATTCATACCCAATACATAAAAATTAAAAAAAAACAACAACCATACAATATCTCCCATACAATATACGTGTTAAACATTCAACACTGATACTACCTGTCAACTTAATTTTTAACATAATTTAGCATGGGTTACTGCTATTGGGTAAAAACTGTTTCTGAATCTGTTTGTCCTTGTTCTAATATATCTGTACCATCTGCCTGATGGCAACAGTACAAACAGAGAGTGTCCAGGATGAGAAATGTCTCCTATAATATTCTGTGCTTTCTTACGACAGCGGGAGCTGTGTAATTCCTCCAATCTGAGGAGTGGGCATCCAGTGATCTTCTGTGCCATATTGATAACCCCCTGGAGTTATTTCCTCTGAGCCACTGTGCAACTGGCGTACCACACACATACGCAGTACGAACATCGATAAAAAGACACCAATAGTCTCTGAGTGATGTTATTCTTTCTGAGCACTCTTAGAAAAGTACAGTCTCTGTTGGGCCTTTTTCAACAGCTCAGAGGTGTTTACGCTCCAGGTTAAATTCCCCTCAATATGGACTCCCAACAAACGGAAGTGAAGATCCGTTTTCTTCTTCCTGTAATCTATTGTGAGCTCCTTAGTTTTCAAACCACAAATACCAAGGAAATTGAGGTCCTACTGAAATCCCAACATGATACAGACCAGAGTGTTCAAGGTTTCTACGTATTGTTGCTATGTACCATGAAGTCGTTTCCAATATATGGTTATCTACAGCACCCAAAAGATGCTGCTTTGAAGCTGCAAACAAAAGGCCATGGTTTCCTTTATTGATTTAACCCACCTCATGTAAGATATTCCTCTTTTCCTATTACTTTGAATATTTATTTATTTATTTATTTATTTATTTATTTATTTATTTATTTATTTATTTATTTACATATATTTCTATACTGCAACAACCATTTGGCCTGAAGACCACTCTGGGTGGTGTACAACACTGTATTATAAAATTCAAAACAAAGCAGTGAACATAAATACGACCCCCAAAAGCAGAAATCAAATTAACATTAACTTAAACTCTAACCTATAGACAAAAACACAATCAAATAATAAAGCAAAAGCAGTGCCCCGTGTGTAGATTAAATCACAGTCTCTGAAACATGTGTATAGACAGTTGAGGACAAAAACAAAACAAAAATGGGGTATAGATGCCTAAGGACAACCTCCAGGTTGGAGATATCTCTCAAATAATGCCATTTGCAGGGAATCATAAGCAGGTGAAGACATCTGCTTGGGAATACCCTGAAGCAAATGGTGAGCCGCTGTGCGAGACAGAATGCTGGACTGGATGGGCTGTGGCCTGTTCCAGCACAGCTGTTCTTATGTTCTTAAGGTAAACTTCACTGTCACATGACCCTACATAGTGGAGTATAATTAATATCAATGCTTTCTTCAGAACTGCTTCTTAAAAAAACCTGGAGGCCTTCAGAATATTTAGTCTAGTACCGAGATCATTCACCTGTTCCCGCAGGGTCCCGTCTGTGAAGAAAGGGCGCTGTGGCAAGATCACCACTCCGTGGGGGCCAAAGCATGTCAGCATGTGGACATCTCCTGCAAAGAGGCCACAGAAATCATCACATATACCCCCATATGTCCCATGGTTATAATCAAATCAAATTAGTTGGCCCTCACGCAGCTGTCACTTGTTCCAACTGGCCAACTGAGTTGTTTCTAATAAAAACTATAATTTGATCAGGGCTTTCCCTACCTTTTCTTCACTGTGTGTCATGCCTTAAGGGGCCATTTTGCTAATCAGCTTTGGAATCTGCCTTGGGAGACTTTTTTCAGGAATGGGTATAAATGCTTCAAGTAAATTAAGTCATTAACAGTTCACAATGGTTGAAACTACTTCACACACACATTTATCGGCAGTTCCAAGGCCAGCTTTTAAAGGTAGGCTTCTATCATCACCAATACTGCAGATTTTAAAGAAATGAAACTGAGGCAAAGCAGCAGTGGTTTGTCAGCAGTGGATATTGAGAAATGTCTTAAGCTCTGTATTTTCTTGACAATACATCTGATTGATTTTTAGTAGAGCCTTGTGGCACAGTGGTTAAACTGTTGTACTGCAGCTATAACTGTGTTCATGACCTGAGATTCAATCCCAGGTAGCAGGCTCAAGGTTCACTCAGCCTTCCACCCTTCAGAGGTTGGTAAAATGAGTACTCAGCTTGTGTGTGTGTGTGGGGGGGTGTTGCGTGCAATGTGTAGCCTGCATAATTACTTGTAAACAGCCAGATGATTCTTTAAGTGCTTTGGGGCGGTATATGAGCAACATGATTTGCTTTTTTGCTTTTGATGCATATACTGTTGCACTGTTAGTAGCTGCAATACGCTACAAAATAGGAACAAACTATGAAAAGGAACTTCACTAGCTGTGAATTCTTCCTGCTGCATTAGGCAATACCCATGACCAAGCCTCCTGTCTTTTCACTGCATGCACTATTGTGTGTATGTGCCACACAACAGTTTTGTCCAAGCCACCTACAGTGCTCAAGATATGCAATGACTTAAAACAAACAACCCCCCCCCCAAAAAAACTTTATTCATTCTTTTCCAGCACTGGAGTGGGTGACATGCAAGAAGACTTCACTTATCATGGAGCAAAGGCCATTCAAGAGCCTCGTGGCGCAGTGGTTAAATGCCTGTCCTGCAGGTAAAACTGTGCTCATGGCCTGGGGTTCAATCCCCTGTAGCAGGCTCATGGTTGACTCAGCCTTCCATCCTTCTGAGGTTGGTAAAATGAGTACCCAACTTGCTGGAGGGGGGGGCAATGTGTAGCCTGCATACAGTAATTAAAAACTGTAAACCACCCAGAGACTCCTTGAAGTGGTATGGGGCGGTATATAAGCAGAACACTTTGCTTTGCTTTACTTTACATGAGTGATGTTCCAAATGCAGAGAACAACCATGTATAATGGCTGTAAACAGTGTTCATGTGGCCAGGACTTGTTATTATTATTGTTATTTTTTTGATATGCTAGGTTTAAACGAGGCAAAGGAAGGCTTGACAGTTCTCCGTAACAGCCAGCAACAACAGTAAGAACCCACTTGTGGAAGAGAATATTGTTGGGATCCTGTTTAGTTGATCCCTCCTTTTTCAACCATCTGCCACAGAACGATCCAACAGAAAGGGCTACAGTTAATAATCATAGGGCCTTTTCACACGACCCCTAAGATCCGCTGGCCACTTAAATTCGGAACAGAGATCTTAGGGGTTCGTTGCTCTTCCTTCCTCCCCACCACTCCGCACTTCCTTGCTCCTGTCTGCGTGAGGGGAGGGAGGAAGAAAGAGAGGAAAAAATGCAGGCTCAAATCCGAGAAGCTGCTGGAGCTCCGCCGTGCTGATTCCTTCTCTTCTGTTTGCTTTTTTTTCCTCCCGCCCCTTCTCTTAAAGGGGCAGGAGGCAAAAAAAACCTAAACAGAAGCGAGGAGAGCCCCGCACTCACCAGATTAAATCCGGACCTGGCGATTTTCACCCTCCTCGATCAGGTACAATAAAAGTGCGCTGGGACGCGCTTAGGTGGGCGTGGTCGCACTTAATTTCCTGCAAACTCCGGAGCTTTTGGGGAAACAATTGTAAGCTCCGGAGCTTGCAGCCATTTGCTGCGGAGTTTAGGGGTCATGTACAAAGGCTCTAAGAAAAATCTGAGAGGAACCAATATACTCGCCTTGCTTGGTCTCCCAGAGGCCACCGAGGATACGCAACAAAGATGTCTTCCCGGTGCCCGTGTTCCCAGTAATTAATAGGTTGTTCCCCTGTGAAACTCTCAGGTTTAGATCCTTGATAAGCAGCTTCTCGGAAGGAGCAGAGATAGAGACTTGCTCCAGAAGGAAAGCTGTATCGCTTGGGACCATCTTGTCTCTCGAAACACTACAAGCACTGAACCCAACAAAAAAGAGAAAAGAATGTAAAAAGGACAAGGGGAAAATTGGAGAAACCCCTCTCAACCTGCAGTCACACAGATGCTTTGGCTAGAATTTATAAAACTTACTCTTCAGGATCACCCTTCTTTTCCTGGTGGTAGCAGCTACAGGTACAAAATAAAAATAAAAAGCTTTTTTGTACCTGTAGACAACGTGGTTTTGTACCTGTATAGACAATGTCCTGCCACCTCACATCTCTAGAGCCGCTCACCTGTTGAAGTCCCATCTGGCTTGTGATTCACAGTCATTTTGTTTCTCGGAAAGTTTCAGCAGCATCTCCTGCAACTCCCCAATTCTATCCAAAAAAACAAAACAAAAACTTAGTTGAAGGAGAAAGAAGTGGGTACAGGAGAGGGGGGGCACACTTCGTCTATATTACATTTTGTTTTTTTGAAAACCCTGGGTGTTATGTTGTTGAAAACCAGTACATGGTTTTAAAAAATAAGAATAAATGCTAAATCCCGAGCAACAAGGGCTGCAATGCAGTTAGGAAGAAGCCTCGCCCCCCAAAGCACAGGGGAGTTCTTTATTATTATTATTATTATTAAAAAAACATACGAGTAGCAGTCCTCAGTGCTTGTGCAGTCTAGTTAAATATGAATACCATCCTGGCCAAGGCACTGGCCAACTAAGGTTAACTGATTTATGGGGAAGAAATAAGATTCAATTTCATTGCCTTTTATATCCCACTTTCCTTCCAGTGAGTTCAAGCCCCTCCTGGAATACATGGCTCGCCTCCTCTTCACTTGGTCCCCACAACAACCCAGTGAGGCAGGTCTGACTGAAACAATGCGATTAGCCAAGGTTACCCAATGCATTTCATGGATGACGTGAGGACTGGGCCGACATTTCCCACAATCCAGCCCATCACTCTTAACTAGGACACCATCCTGGCCCACATCATGCCACTGTGACTCTCTTTCCTTTTTTGCAGGCCTGGGCATTCAAATTACACATGTTCATCTTCTTATGCGTGAGGAGAGTTACCGGGAGCTGTTTCTTTGCCAATGACGCCTCAGAGGGAAGCGCCAACTAGTGTGACCACGATGGGATATCCAGCCTCTCACAGGCCAAGCGAACCCTGAGGGCAGCAGAGGCCTTCCTCCGTTCTCCAAGAGCTCAGAGCAACACCCAGGAGGCCAGCAAGACCATGACCGCAGACAAGGAGGCTCACCTGTGGGTATAGCCGGCTACATCAGACACAGTGGTGGAGAGGTCGATGAGCTGACTGAAGCAGTTAATCAAGTAAATGCAGACAAAAGCATTCTGCAAGACACAAACCATGTGCAGACTGAGTAAGCCAGCAAGGAGAATTGAATGCAGGGTAAAACAGCAGAGCAAGATTTACCACAGAGGAGACAAGTCCAACAGAGATAAGAGAAGTAACTTCTTTTGAATGCTAGCTCACAGAATCTGTCGACTGACGGGCAGGCTGCGTGTGAGATTCTGAAAAGTTGCATTCAAACCAGTATTTTTTTTCTAGGCATCAAGCCTCATAACGAAGTGTGAACTAATTCACTCTCTCCTTCCGCTGAGGCAAGCTGTGCAATGATGCCACCTAATGGGTTTCTGGCCCATCTAGAGCACAGTTTACTACTTACATAACCCCAGGACTTGCTTTATACACCGGTATACATTACACGTTGCCTAATGGCAAGAAGCTGCTTTGAAACATGAAACTCTCCAGCCCCAAAATCTTTCTCGTTACAGGACAACATGGAAAGACAGGCACAGATTACAGTAAAGAAGTCAATACAGATAACAGCCTGCCTAAACAGCTACTGGTTGCAAGCAGGCCCGGCCTCTTGCCAAGTTCCTCAGCAATTCCTGGCACCCACTGCTTTCAATTCCCTCTGCATGGGGTCGTGACAACCCGCCTGTGTTCTAGTCACAAGGCCACCTCTTCCTGATCCAAAGAGGCCTTTCAAAGCAGAGTGAGGAATGCCAGGCATAAGTATTTTTAGACGGGCGTGATCACTTTCAGAGTTCGGATGAAGCAAAGAAACTGGGTTATGACACCCTCTCCAAAAGCACTGAACCCCCCCCCCCTTGCTCTCAAAGGAAAGGGATCTCTAGCCCGGAACAGGTGAAGCTATAAATGTGTCTTCCTGACAAACTGCATGACAAATTAGTTGGCTGGGCTGAGGTCTCCCAAAAAGTCAGTTTTATATGGAACCAACATGCAGCCTATGGTAGGACTTTGCTATTTCTTGCTGTTGTACGCTTTCATCTGATTATAAAAGAAGGAGTGTTTGTGTGTATGCATGTGTAATGTGTCCCTGCGTGGCTCCCTAGCTGCTACCACCAGGAAAAGTATTTTTGACCCAGAGTATCATTTTTCAATTCCTGGAAACCTCCAGGAGCAATGAAACACATCAGCCCAAAGCCAGAACAAGGTCAGGCACTGCCTGTATTTTTTTAAACATTTCATTTTCAAGGCCATTGAGGCCCACAGTCAATCCTGGGGGTGGAAAACTGAGCCCTAGGGCCTTACAGCTTCCCCACCTCTGTGACTAAGCACCAGTGTCTTTAAAGAGCTGTGCCATGTCTTCCCAGACAACTGTTACCACAGGCATAAGTGGCATCTGAAGCACACATTTCTGCAGTACAACTAATCCTTTATTTGTGGTGTTTTGTGGGCTGGATTATATAATGTACCACAATCCCACTTCTAAATCCTAGCCAATACAGCCAATGGTGATGGATTACTGGAATTGTAGTCCCCGCCTGATACAGAGAGCAGGCTGTGAGCAGCATAAACATTGACCGATATTCTCCTCTCAAAGTAAAAGCCAAGCCAAGCCAAGTGTTCTGCTTATATACTGCCCCATAACGCTTCAAGCACTCTCTGGGTGGTTTACAATTTAATTATGCAGGCCCAGAAAGCTGGGTACTCATTTTACCGATCTTGGAAGGATGGAAGGCTGAGTCAACCATGAGCCAGCTACCTGGGATTGAACCCCAAGTTGTGAGCATAGTTTTAGCTGCAGTACAACTGTTTAACTACTGCGCCACGGGGGCTCTTCTCATGTACATGGTCATGCCTTCATTCCCTATCCAGAACAGCTCAAACTTAGAACAAAAGCTTTTAGTTATGTTCCTTAAATACCAGGGATGGGTCATTCTAGCTAGCCATTCCCAACAGTCCTGGCAAGCACAGCAAAGGATGGAGTCCAAAAATATGTGGATGGTCATATAATAAATACCTAGAAGGTTTCCCTTCCTTCATCCAGGGGTGGTCAGAGATGGAACCCAGTTGGGCAGAAATGCCAGATCTGAATGCAAAAGCAATAGATTCCCACTCACAGGAATTTTCAGAAACCCACCTTGCTAACCAAGGAACTTAGTTCTGCTGGATCCAGATCGCCGTAGACACCGTTGAAAATGGGAATGGCAATGATTACAAAACTCAGGATGCTGCCCAGATAGTCAAAAGTGTTGATGCCAACTGAGCAGAAACACATCAGTGTGAAATAGTGAGCAAGACAGAATTTTCGGCCCAGATAACATTACATTCTCAGCACCCAATGCAAACCGACAAAATCTTTCAACAAAGGAATTAGCTTCCAAGAATTCCTTAATAAGTCTTGAAAGAATAGCTAATTCTAGAGCAATTCATATACAGTAGTTATTTGACCAATTAACATTTAAGTTGCAACTAATTCAAAAGTAAACCCTGTGTTCACACAAATATGTGAGTTCTTCTTGGCCTCTAAAACTAATTTTGCCAATGTGGCTTTCCTCTTTGGTGGGTTTTACACTTGCTTTCAGATATCACAAGCCCCCTCTCTCTTTCTCTCTGATCTTTGCCAGATCATACAGGAGATATACATGAAGCAACCATGGAACCAGGTAAGAAAGGCTGACCTGCAGCTGTCCTTACTAGATGAAGGTAGCAAAAGACAGGATAACACAAAATAAAAGACCAGTTTGTTCACTGAAGGCAATTGATGACTGAGTAGATTCATCTGCAAATTCTGTGTTTGTATTACATTTGGTCAGTTTGGTGCACTGGCCATTGTGCTAAATTTTAGTTAGGCCACATTCTTTGTGTGCAAACCTATCTTCTGGTACTTCAGAATAATGCATATGAACAATAAGTTAAATCTATAATAGTTTGTCACCTATAACTCAGCGACACTGAAAGCAGTTTAACAGACCTTTATTTGCTTAAATAAGCTACCAAATCCCCAAGGTGTGCCAGCCGTTTGAGGCACTTCCTTTAATACGAGCCCTGTTTTGCCCTCAGAGTTCAGCCCTCAAGGCCACTTTCAGGCACTACAATAAAATACCCACCCCGTATATATCTGGATTTCCATGAAATATGTTTCTTTATGTCAGACTTCTTATCCTTTTCCCCTATTAGCAGGAATTGTTCCATAACATGCTCTTCTATCAGGAATTGTTCCATAACATGCTCTTCTATCAGAGTCCGGCCACCAGCTTTACCTCAGGAAAGCAACAACTTTGCAAATAAAATAAAATAAAATGATATGGTGGAGCCAGGATTCACAGGGCTGGTGCACCTAGAGATTCTCTGATCCCCAGGGGTGAGAACTGCTGGATAGCCCAGTGGACAGCTTAGATATCTGCCTGGAGAGCCAGAGGTTGGGAGTTCAATCCCCCATTGCGACTCCTAGAAAGGGAGTGGACTCTGTGATCCATTGGGTCCCTTCCACTTCTGCTTTTCTAAGATAGTGATAATAATGATGACTACAGCCTTTGTCACCTCCCATGGAGTCCCTTCTCCTTCCCAATTTAGCTGCAACCTCCACAGTACATGGTGAAGAAGGGATTTTTCCCACCCCATCAATATAGGAATGAAGAATCTCTATTGTATTCTGAAGTATTTGGTGCCCCCTTGGCCTTTAATGGCCAAGATCAATTAGATACCTTAGCTTTGAAAAGCTCTTGGTAGGGTTGAAAGCTGCTAGAACTGGCTTGTTGATATCCATTAGCGAAGAAGTTACTTTTTTTGCCAATGGAGGAACTCTCCTTGGAGATATGGCCTGACAGACTTGGGGCCTTTTTACATGACCCCTAAGATCCGCTGGTCCCTTAAATTCGGACCAGAGATCTTGAGGGTTTGTTGCTCTCCCTGTGTTCCCACCCCCTCCGCACTTCCTTGTTCTGTCTGCGTGAGGGGAGGGAGAAAAAAAGGGAGGAAAGAATGCACTCTTACCTCCGGAGTGCTGGTGGAAGTTGCTCTGAGCCCCCGTTACTTCCTGATTCCTCTTAAAGGGGTGGGAGGCAAAAAACAACAACAAAAAGAAGCCAGGAGAGCCCGGCACTCTCCACATCAAAAATTTTCACTCTCCCAGAGCAGGTACTTGAAAAGTGCGCTGGGTCGTGCTTAGGTGGGCAGGGTCGCACTTAATTTTCTGTTAGCTCCAGAGCTGGTGGGGAAACATTTTAAAGCTCCGGAGCTGGGAGCCATTTGTAGCGGAGCTTAGGGGTTGTGTATAAACGCCCTTGGATGGTAACAGCCTTCCCACAAGGGCCTGGCTTCAAAAGGGACGCTACAGCAAGCTAGTTGATGAGGGAGACTGATGCTTTCTGCAGTCCCTATGGGGAAACATGGAAGAGCCACTGCTGCGAGGAACTAAAATGATGCATCTAGGGAAGTTGGATTCTGCAAGCAAAACCACCATGCACACCACTGTGCTTTATTTTGTCCTCAACTGGTGTTTTAATCCCCCCCAGAAGGTACTTGTGAAATTCGATAAATGGTCTTCATTAAGGTCTACTACTACAGCACCACTTAGTAGTGGAGGGGGGGGGAGGAAGGGTCCTGCTTACTGTACAGCCACAACTCCTTGCCCATCAGCTCCCTCTGTGTCTGAAGGAGTTTCTGCAGCCGCCGGTTGGTTCGCATGTGCTCCACTTCCCCAGCTCTGCAAAGCAGAACAAGGGTAGATAAGCAATCGGAGCAAGGATCATTCCCAGAGGCCCAGAGTTCATGGCGGCGGTGGTGGCGGCAGTGGTGGAGCTATCAAGACATTCACACATAGAGCAGTAGAGGTACACTGTGGGGATAGGCTTGTGGGATCCACTCAATTTCTCTTTGGGAAAATAAATTAAAAGGATAACAACTACGGCAGTAGCACCAGAGTGGCAGCAGTGGCAATAACAGCAGCAGCAGCAACAACAACAATTGCACCAACACTTTTTGCAAGGCATTTGCTCTCCAGGCGAAATATCCAGGGAAATTGGATCAAATGAACATGGATTAGGGGTGTGCTTGCATGGCAGCCAGTCAGCTGCCTATGGGATGCCTGGAAGGGGGCCACAAGAGCCGTACCACTCTCAGGCCGGTCCGAATGTTGTTGGACAGCCACTGAGAACAGCCACATCCTTCTTCCTAGAGATGCTTAAATGTCTTTTGATGTGCTGAGCCCCTGCAAGCACCGAAGGGCATTTTAGGTAAAAAATCAACAACTTCTGTCATGCCTGGAAGATGAAAGAGATGCTGAAACAAGACCTGCACCTTTCAGGGTGCAAAAGAGATGACTGGTGGCTCAAAAGTAGCAGAAGAGACAGTTGCTGCTTGATGGGGTTCCCCATTCTGAGCCCCCTTGTAGGTTGTACCTTGAAACTACAGTATTAAAGTACAGTATAAAGACAGAGAGGTGGGATTGTTGCAATCCTATTGTTCCAAACTGAGCAAGATCTTCTGATCTCATCTGGAATAAATGAGCAGAGCAAAGCAAAACAGAACACCCTCTCTACAAAATCATAGGTAAGGAAAGGGAAGGAAAATCATCCTTCCTTCCTCTGGTTCAAAGTCTATCTAAAGCTGGGAAAGGAGACAGCTTGGTGACTTCTAGATTATTTTGCTCTTAAGGCATTGGGTGTTTTTTTTTTTCTTGGTGAGATTCCCAGTTGCACTAGTGACATCAAGTGGCCAAAAGCAGAATGGTAGACATGATGTATATTTTCCTACTCCAGTGGTAGGTACCTTGTATTTTGTACATTGTTCCAAATGAAATTATGTTAAGCAAATTTTCCTTTATACAAATTTCCCATAGGAATGCTTTGAAAACAGAGTAATCCCTAATCACAACCATTTTCATGTTGTATGGATTTGCCCCATAGATGATTCCATTAAGCAAATTTCCCCTATCTCTGAATTTTTTTATGTTGTACAGATTTTATGTTATACAATCCGTTTGTTATACGAGGGTCCACTGTACAATGGCCCACTAATCAGAGTGAATAGAAACCATTTTTTTAAAATCCCATTGATTTAAATCACAATTTTAATTTAAAAACATTTTTATTTTAATACATCAAAATAGTTTTTTAAATTTAGATTGTGATTTAAATCAAATCCACCCTGCCACTAATATAGAAAAACTTGAGTTAGACGTGATACAAACCTTAATGGAAAGAATACTTTGCTCTCATATCCACCTGTCTATCCATCTGTCTGATTGACTGACATCTACAACACTCTTTGATCCAGAGCATGTGAAGAACCCAGAAGCCAAAGACTGCAGTGGGTACAGAATAAGGCAGCCAGGCTGGTGGTGGGTGCGGGAAGGTATGACTGCATCGCCCCAGTCTTGGCTCGCCTGCACTGGTTGCCCGTTGCTTTCCGCACGGTTTGACTTTCAAAACCCTCCACAGCTTGGGACCTGAATACCTGGCAGAGAGGATCTCCTCAAGATCAGCTGTGGCTCAACCCAACATAGCATCGCAGGCAGGTGGCCATGTGAAGAAAGGCCAGAAAGCTCGCATTCTCAGTGGTCCCTCTGTCATTATGTAAAAAACTCCTGAGTGAGATTTGCCTTGCAGAGTCCCTGCCTGCCTTTAAGAGAGCTGTAAATACCTTGCTTTTTAAAGAGGATTTAGGCAACCATTAATTGTTGTTGTTGTTGTTGTTGTTGTTGTTGTTGTTGTTGTTGTTGTTGTTGTTGTTGTTGTTGTTGTTGTTGTTGTTGTTGTTGTTGTTGTTGTTGTTGTTGTTGTTAAATTTAAACTTATTTGGACCAGTAGAATAAGACTGCCAGGCCGGTTTATGTCGTATTATGTTGTTTTTATTTCATTTGTGTTATTTAATGTTATTCTTATATATTGTTGCATTATTGATTTTATTTTCTATTGTATTGTTGTAAACTGCCTGGAGTTCCTTTGGAAGACGGGTGGTATATAAATGTATAAATATAAATAAATAAATAAATAAATAAATAATGCAGGAATCCAATTCATGTATACCTGACAGATGTCTTTTGAAATGGGTGAGGATGGAATGATGTGGAAGTGATCACTCTTATTAAGAGAGGTATGCAAGCACAGCAGACTGCAGGTACACTCGGCTGATTTACTGAGATCATAAGACAGCTATAAATCAATGCCTGTACTGGCTGGGGCTGATGGACACTGCAGTCCAACACATCTAGAACAGCCCAGACTAGAGAAGGAATACTATGAAAGAGTGTCCAAGGCAAGCAAGCACCCGTATACACCTTCCTCAATCCTTTCAGGAAGCAAGAAAATCTACTGAAAATAGAAGCACTCAGTTACCTGTAAAAAGCAGCAGATTCTGCATTCACCCGCAGCTGCATGTGCTTAAACCTGTGAAAAGCACAGAAAAGAGATGCTTCCATATGGGGCCACATCCTGTGTTGCCATATAACACACAGGACTGCACGTGTGTGCATACACACTTACGTACTTACAAACATACATACAGAGGCACGTGTACACATTTGAGATTTTCTACAGTGACCCTGGTTGCTTGTTTGGCTGCTGGAGTGAACAGAATTGTCAGGCTCCCTTCTTTCCTTTTGTAGCAACCCATTAGGATCCGCGCTGAGGGTGGTGGGAGTGGAGGAATTTGGCAGGGCTCAGCTTGGGAATGATGTAGCAGGCCTGGTGAAGGTGGCCTCTGTTAACCCCAAGTTCAGGTTCATGGCATGCACCCACTAGACCAGATCATCAGCATGTTTATAAAACTCAACACTGGAGCACAAACATCCCAAAGTGAATCAGCAGCTACATGCATGTGGACATCCTGATCAACAGTCCACCCAGAGTGGACTCAGCCACCTGCAGGCTGTTTGGAAGGCTTATTCTGAGGAATTTCTCAAAATAAAATAAAGCAAACTTGGGAATGCTGGTATGTGAGAAATGGAAATGTGGTCTCGCTGCTTCAGTTCTGATTTGTCATTTCTGGTGTGAAGGCAACTGCAACATCTGTGGACTCGACCCACCTGAAATTGCCTTCCAGCTTCTCCTGGTGTACCAGTTTGGCAACAATGGGGCTCATTAGGATCTTGTTGACCAAAGTCCCGACGATAAAATATCCAAATATACTCACTGGGCCCACCCAGCCAGTGCTGAAAGAAAGCCAGAAAGGCAGAGCGTTTACTAAATCTGTCAGTGAAACCAACTGGTCATATATCAACCCATCACATGCCAAATGGGGAGAAAAATATTGTTTCACTCCCCCCCCTCCGATAACACTTAGCTGTCTGAATATTTTTGCCAATGGGCAAAGCAGTCCCTATACTGTCAACTTCTCTCACACCTTCAGAAGCCATTCTCCTCACATCCTCACCCCTTCCCGCTCAAATCTACCCCCTCCATATTGCCTCTCTCATCCCAACACAGGCCCGTTATTTGCAACCTGCTCCCCACGGCGGCTCTCTCCTGGGGAGCTTTAGCTGAAAACAAACAAACAAAAACACCATCTCTTCATACACACACTTCTGTTTTGAGCATGGTAAAGGTAAAGGTTCCCCCCACACATGCGACTCTAGGGGCGGTGCTCATCTCTGTATTCAAGCCGAAGAGCCAGTGTTGTGCAAGCCCAAGGCCACGTGGCCGGCACGGCTGCAAGAAAACACTGTTTTTTAACCTTCCCGCTTTTTACGGCAGTACCTATTTATCTACTTGCATTTACATGTTTTTGAACTGCTAGGTAGGCAGGGGCTGGGGTCATCAGTGGGAGCTCGCTCCACTGCGTGGCACCCAGGATTCGAACCGCCGAGCATTCAAGAGAGGCCAAGAGTCATATGACTTGGAGCTCAATGTCAGGAGGGCTGCAGGTCCCCCATCCCTGATTCCGTGGCTGTTCAAGTGCATACTCATGATACCTCAGCTGGAAAACACAGGTTGCCTTCCTGACTATTCGCTCTCTGCTCTAACAATGCCTTACCTAGACCTGTGCAAGCAAAATGTGTTCTGTGGGTCAGTGGGGGGGGGGTTTACACAGTCCTTCGAGGTTATTTCTGTGGGCCTCCAGGACTCACAGAACCTCTTAGATCTCCCTTCCTTGCCTTTTTGGGGAAGGCATTTCCCTCACTCACACAGACTTCAAGAAGCAGCTCAAATTCGATCCCTCAGTCTCTCTTGGTTTTGAAGCCTTCTTTTTAAAAAATGTAGACTTGCTTTAGCCCTTCAAACAGGCAGAGGACAAATATTTGGGCTCCAGCAGATGATTTCTCTTAAGAACATAAGAAGAGCCCTGCTGGATCAGGCCAAAGGCCCATCTAGTCCAGCTTCCTGTATCTCACAGCGGCCCCACCAGATGCGTTTGGGAGCACACGAGACGAGATATCTGTCTCCTGATACCACTCCCCTGCATCTGGCCCTTGAAGTACCCTGGTTTTAGGCCTGTAGATGACACATCCCCATCATGGTTTGTAACCCATGATGGACTTTTCCTCCAGGGGTTTCTCTCTTACCTGTAGTAGCATTGGTAGGTGTAGTAAGCAAGCGTGAAGGGTGAAATAATCAGCCTACTGGCCATGGAACTCAGCTGTTTACAGAACCTCTCCACATCCTGACTGATGCGCTGGTCTCTGTCAAGTCAAGAGTAAATTGGCACACATAACTGTGACAACAACAAAACAGTGCAAACATTGCTTTGCTAAGAGAAAGATGGCGCCCTCAGAAAATTGGCTAATGTTGTCATTCTAGGGCCAGTGAGTTTTCCCAAAACAAAAATCTTCTAGCTTGAAAACCACGGTTGGGAAATAAAATATTTCTAGTCAGCTTATGGCACAAGCATTAACAGCAATCTTGGTAATTTTTGGGAAGCTATATACTTTTGACTATATTACAGAGTCCCAACAAGATCAGGAACTAAAACCTCTGGAAGGTCAGAAATTTTAAATTAAAGAAAAGGGAGGTCATATGCATAAATTGTTACCTGAGGCTGGTTACAATAATCATATAAACTGTACAATAATCATATAAATTGTCTGTTTCAGAAGCTGTTGTGGCTGTCAATCTGTTTCTGGACACAACTCAAAGTGTTGGTTTTAATCTGTAAAGTCCTAAATGGCTTGGGGCCCAGCTATCTCAAAGCTTGCATCTCTCTTCATGAACTGGCTCAAATGTTATCATGAGGGAGAGTTTTTCCTCTTGGTCCCACCATCCTCACAGGTGCATTGGATGGGGACCAGAGCGAGGGGTTTCTCTTTTACTGTTCCCAAACTGTGGACTTCCCTCCCTCTGGAGGCCAGGCTGGTTCCACGTTTGCTAACCTTCTGCAAGCAAGTGCAGACCCTTCTCTTCAGACAGGCACTCCTTTGAATTTGAATGTTTCACTGTTTTTAGCTTTTAATATTGTGTTTTTAATGCTGTTGGCCACCTTGGATCCTTTTTTAAGAGAAAGGTGGGGTAAAATATTTTAAATAAAACACAATAAAATAAAATATCCCTTTCAAATCTCATTTCTTCTCCTTTGGAAAGGAATTTTAATACTGTAATTCATTCCTTTACTTTTTCCGTTCCACTGGAAAGATGTATCTTATTCAGTTGAGATATATGTAAATATTAAGATGCTTCAGTAAAATATTTTGGCTTCTGGGTTCTTCACATGCTCTGGATCAAAGAGTGTTGTAGATGTCAGTCAGTCAGACAGATGGATAGACAGGTGAATATGAGAGCAAAGGATTCTTTGTATCACGTCTAACTCAAGTTTTTCTATATTAGTGGCAGGGTGGATTTGATTTAAATCACAATCTAAATTTAAAAAAAAACATGTTTTAATGTTTTAAAAGAAAAAACATTTTTAAATTAAAATTGTGGTTTAAATCAATGGGATTAAAAAAAAACATTGGTTTTTATTCACTCTGATTAGTGGGTCATTGTACAGAGGTACCTCAGTTTAAGAAAAGAAATCATTGCAAATGGGGATGCCTTGGTTTAAGAAAAATGTTCAATGGAATGTCCCGGTTTAAGTTTTTCCCCGTAAGGCATTAAAAGCTGATGTGTGATGTGCGCATGACAAAAAGAAATGGGCATGCCTTGGTTTAAGAAGATCTTAGATGGAATGCCCTGGCTTGCCTTTTTTTTCCTGACCTCCGGAACAAATTAATTGGTTTTCAATGCATTCTTATGGGAAACAGCATTTTGGTTTAAGAAAAAATGGCCAAGACAACGAATTAATTACGTAAACCGGGTACCACTGTATATACAAAGAGGGAATCAGGCTTGATCAGAATTTGTAGGTGACAGAAGAGTTCCAAAAGCTCCTGAAACAACTTGATATGTGCTCAGCAACATTGTGTCCTGATGAAAAACATGGTGATGTGATTTCTGGGCCCCTGTCCTGTGACCTTTGGCAATTTCTTGAGGACTAGTGTCTTTCCTATTTTCGGAAATGAGTGATGGTTAAAACGAGAAGCCAGCACCCTATTCTCCTTTGGTTGGAGGCTCACCTGAAACCCAGTGCCCTGATCTGCGAGCCACAGTGACCACTTGGGTTCCTTCCCACTGTTTATTCTATGATTCTATGATCCCCAAACCACTATTGAAGCAATGTGTGGGTATTGTACTCTAAAGCAGAAAACTTTACTGGTTGGTTTCTAATTTTCCAAGTGGATAAAACAACCGCCAGCTTGTTGCTTTTTTTTTTTTATTATTCTGAGATTTCATCCGAAATAAAAGCTAACCATACAGAACACATAACATAAAGAATTCTCATGAAGAGTCCATTCCTTTCTGGAGGAAAACCTACCCAGAGATGAGGAGCCATAGTCCTCAAACGTGGGCGACGAGGCAAAGGTCAAAACAACATGTTAGAAATCGGCCACTTACGGGTTATCGATTTCCTCGTGCAGAATATTCAAAGTATAATACACCTGGCCCTGGAAGTAGTAGCCATGGAGATATTCCGTGAGAGTTTTCCTCCAGCTCACATACATCAGGTTGCAAATGAACTGGTCAAAACTCTTCAGCTGAGAAGGACAGAAGGGAGATACAAAACTCAAAGAGAAGGGCAGCATAATATGGGCAGCATCAAAACAACACAGGGTATTTGTACACGACCCCTAAGCTCCGCAGCAAATGGCTGCCAGCTCCGGAGCTTACAATTGTTTCCCCACCAGCTCCGGAGTTTGCAGGAAATTAAGTGCGACCACACCCACCTAAGCGCGTCCCAGTGCACTATTCTTGTACCTGCGCTAGGAGGGTGAAAATCCCCAGGTCCGGATTTAATCTGGTGAGTGCGGGGCTCTCCTCGCTTCTGTTTGTTTGTTTTTGCCTCCCGCCCCTTTAAGAGAAGGGGCGGGAGGCAAAAAAACAAACAGAAGAGGCTCCGGGCGGCTTCGGAGGTGAGCCTGCATTTTTTCCTCTCTTTCTTCCTCCCTCCCCTCACGCAGACAGGAGCAAGGAAGTGCGGAGGGGTGGGGACGCAGAAAGAGCAACGAACCCCCAAGATCCCTGGTCTGAATTTAAGTGGCCAGCGGATCTTAGGGGTCGTGTGAAAAGGCCCACAGTCAGGTAAGGAAAGCTCAGGTGCCATGTGACCAAAGGACAGCCTTTGCTAATGAAGCGCCAGGCTCTCCTTTTTGGAGCCAGGCGTTATTAAGCAACTGCTCTAACGGTTAGGAAGTTCTTCCAGATATTCAACCGAAATCTGGCTTACTGTAACCTAAGCCCATTATTATGTGTCCTGCACTCTGGATGAATGAGAAGAGGCCCTGCCCCTCCTCTATGTGACCATCTTTTAAGTACTGTATTTGAAGATTGCCCTTGTATTTCCCCTCAGTCTGCTGAAGGCCACACATGCCCAGTTATTTTACTTTTTCCTCACAGGGCTGGGTTCCTAATCCTCTCATCATCTTTGTTGACCTCCTCTGAACTTATTCCAGTTTGTCAGTATCCTTTTTATTAAAGTACAGTGTCCAGAACAGAACAAAGTACACTAGAAGAGGCCCAACCAGTGCCAAATAGGGGGTTAATTATAGGATTCTTCCATGAGATTTGAAGGTTATACTTATGTTAAGGAAGCCTAAAATATCATTGGCCCATTTTGTAGTTAAATCATACCGTTGCTCATATTGCTCATAGTATTACTCCAACTTGTAGCTGTCCGTTGATTTATTTCCCCCCTGAGGTGTAAAACATTTCAATTGTCCTTGTTAAATTTCTTTCTGATGTTTTCAGCCCAGTGTTCAAACCTATCAAAATATTTTTCGATTTTGTTCCTGTCTCCCAATATATTAGCTATTCCACCCACTTGTGCAAATCTGCAAATGTTCTGTATGCGCCTTCATCCAAATCATTAATAAAAATGTTAAAGACCACCACCAGGCTCGGGATTGAATTTTGTGGTACCCCATTTGTCACCTCGGCACAGTTTGAGAAGGAACCACTGATAAGCACTCTCAGAGTACAACTCTGTAACCAACTGTGCCTTCACCTGACAATTGTTCTACCCAGTTCACTATTAGCTTGCTAGTCACTGATAGGATGACTTATTTATTTTTAATTTTGTTTGTAAATTTTCTTTATGCAGTTTGCCCTTTGTTGATGGGTGGGGGCTTTGTTTATTTTTCCATTATGTTCACCATCTGGAATAGTGTTCATTACTAACCAGGCGACAGGGAAATACAGTAAATAATCAGAACATCATGGGGCACCTTGTTAAAAGCTCTGCTGAATACATTAAAAAGGACACTATAGAAAGTGGATGAAAGGCCAGCATTCTGACTGTCTTATCAGGGAGGGTTAAAAAAATGAGATAAGATTCATCCGGCAGGATTTGTTTTTGACAATCTGTGTTGGGTGCTAGTTAATACTGCATTGTTTTCAAGGTGCTTGCAGAATGACTGCTTTATAGACAACAGATATAATAAAATAGTGTAAACTGGACACGAGTCCATGAAGCCACAGATCAGCTTGAGAGAATAAAGGTCAAGCTATGCACTATGTTAGCAGGGGGTTGGTTGGGTTGAAGAGTGGGTGGCCCTTGAAATGTTGTTGGACTGCAATGACTATCATCCAACATGCCTAGGGTTGATGGGAATTGCAGCCCAAGAACTTCCAGTGGACCATATATGCCTCCAGTACTAGTTCACACTACAGAGCATCTTTAGGAACAAACATCAACTCAGGGAGCATTGGTGTGGAAATCAATTTTGGTGGAAAAGATGGGACCTTGAGACCCTGACTGGGAGTAGAGCGCCAGACTGCAGTTATGCTTTGCCTGAATTTTAAAATACCTGCGTATGATCAGAACAGATTACAGTGGTCCTCAGCCCTTTCACGGTTCATATACTGAGGACCTGCTATATTGTGTGACCGCAGTATATGAAAAAAAGGCTCCCTGAGGTAACGGGCAAAGGCCTGTTTCAGGCCTCCCGTACTTACCCCAGGACTGGTGCTGTCCCGAACGGGCCTGTGAGGGCCTTTCCAGGCCTTCTGGAGGCCCCCAAAGGGCCTCCCTGTGAACTGGAAGCAACTTCCGGATTGCCAAAATTATTTCTGAGGCCTCCGAGGGCCTTTTTAGGCCTGTTGGAGGCCTCAGAAATGATTTTCAGTGATCCAGAAGTCACTTCCAGTTTACCGGAAGTGACTTTCAGTTCGCAGGGAGGCCCTTTGGGGGCCTCCAGAAGGCCTGGGCCTGTTCGGGGCAGCACTAGGCTGGGGCTAAGTACAAGAGCCCCCAGTTAGGCCCCCCAGGCCCAACCTGACCTGCACCCGCATATCACGGATTTTCAATTATCGCGGGTTGGGTCGGGTCCCTAACCCCCGCGATAGGCAGAGGGGTCACTGTAGTACGAGAGGTACCGTACGTGTTGACTTTGTTCTCCAAAATAACTCACACTGATACAGAAAGGGTTCTCTTACCACAGAGTTCAGTACAATGAGCATCAGAGCAAATATCGTCACTTTCTGGAATCCACCAAGATCTTTGTTCCCCAGAACTCCATAATACTGGCTGGGGATCAGTCCCACTTGATAAATGACCAGCTGCTCTAAGAGGAAAACATGAAAAAAAAGGTGGACAGTGCTGGTGGGCTGGTGCAAGAAGAAAAGGATCATGGATCACAAGAAAAGGAAACAGATCCACATGGTCCCTCTTTAGCCATCTCTACCCACTTACCCGAAAGAGCAACTGCAAGCAAGGTTAGGAACATCAGTGCATTCTGGGAAGTGCACGTAGGAAATAAAATGGTTTGGATCTTTAGGAAACGCCACAGGAATTGCCAATCCAGCCGCGGCCGTGGCCTGGGATGAAAAGGGAACAGAGATGCAAGAATAGCAGGACTATATTCCAACAAAACAGCCCTCAATGCTACAAAAATCATCACTCTCTCTTCAATTCATGGGGCTACCATGAAACGGAAATGAAATGAAATTCTGAAGCACAGCCTCTACATTGACAAGATGAAAGGCAGTGGTAATGGGATAAATTTCATTCTCATGAGTCAAAAGTCACAACAAATCCATACTTGGTAGAATTTTTTCCTTTGAAGACCAGAGATATATACTAAAGTGCCAGAGAAGAAAGAATAAAAAGGAGTATCTAACAGTATTGATTCTATACTCAGAAGGAAGCCAAAGCTAGATTCAGACAAGAAAGAACCACGGAGGATTTTAACCATTCATTGGTATTCTTCTTTTCTATCCAGAAGCTTATGACAGGGAAGCATTAGCATTCTGAACGGTATTTTTTAAAGTCTAAATATAAATTCATAAACAGTATGGAGATCTACAAGAAACTGTTAATCTGAACACCTTCAAAACCTGTCTTAGAACTTGATATTTCAACTGATTTACTGGGGTCAAATAAGCACTTCTGCAAGTTCAACATGATTAAAACCCTCTCCCTCCAGTTACTTCCCACAGCCTTTTTTCACTCATTTCCTATTTCTGTCTCTTAAGAATCCTTCATTGTCAGCATTCAGGAAATCCTCCCAAACAGATTTGCCCGCTACTGGACTACTGATTTTGTTCAACCTCTGAAAATATGAACAGCTTTGGGCCTTTTTTTTAAAAAGTTACAGAAACATATAGATGTTGGAAGGCCACATATGGAAGGGCAGCTATGAAGGAACTGGAAAAGAGCATCATGTGAAAGAATAAGGCACTGGAGACCAAGACCACCCACACATTTGTATTTCCAATCCTCCTGTATAGATGTGAAAAAGGACAGGGGTAGAGAGCAAACGTTTGATTGGTTTGAAATGTAGTGCTGGAGGCCAGCTTTCTAGGTACCCTACACTGCCAGAAAGACAAACAAATGGGTCCTAGATCAAAACAAGTCTGAATGATCTTTGAAGGCAACAAAAACAAAATGATGAAACTGAGACTGCCCTACTTGGGGCACATCATGAGAAGGCAGGATTCTCTGGAAACGCCTGGAATGCTGGCCAAGGGTGGGCGGCGTCAGGGTAAGAGGAAGTCCAAACAGAAGATGGACCGACTCCATCCAGGAAGCCACAGGTTTGAATCCGAGGCTGAGCAGAGGGGGCTTTGGACAGCGCTCCTTCATAGGGGTCGCCACCGGTGGGAGGCGACCCGAGGGCACATCACGCCCACAAAAGGTACCTCTTCGGGGATTTCTCCTGTAATTAAGCGCTCATCCCTCCCCTCGCGGAATCCTGCCCGGGGGGGACCCTCCGAGCCCCGTCTCCCACTTCCCTTCTTCCTTCCTTCCCTTTGGCCAGCAGCAAGACCAGGGAGCTTCCTTAGGTTCCCTTCCCGGGGCCCCCGCGGCCGTCCACCCATCATCATCATCCTCACCGGGCTCTCCTCCCCAGGGCTGCGCTGCCGGGAGCCATGACTCGGGTCCCCGCCGCGGGTGCGGACGACCAAGCGGGGATCAGAGTCCAAGAGGAAACACACCCCTCCTCCTCCTCCTCCTCCTCCTCCTCCTCCCACCAGGGTTCTACTTTGGCCCCGCCTCCAGGCCAGGGGCTCATGAATATGCATTACCTCTCTTGGTTATTCATAAGGCTGTGCTGACCACCGGCAGGGACGATAGAGTCCCCTCCACACGCGAAGGAAAGAGGGGCGGGCTTGCCGGAGGGATAGAGTTGGAGAAGTAGGGCAAGAGCGGCTCCGAGAGGGACAGGCGGAGCCAAGCTTGAATTTAAAGCTCGTGGAAGGAACTCAAGGGATCCGCAATAGCGAGTCGGATTCGCTCTAGCGTGGGTTCTTAACTCTACGGCACCGCCCGCCAACCCGGCGAGTTGTTAAGGGTGGTTCCTTTAGAAACCCGAAAGGCCAAAGAGATGTAGCCATTATGGGCGCGGAAGATTTAAGATACACTTCAGGCCCCCGGCTGCAGCTCGTAGCGTGGCCCCATGTGCGGGGCAAGAATGGGGGCAGCGCAGTCGAATGAATGCCCCTTGGATCACAACGAGGCAGGACCAAAGGCCATCTGAAAGCATCAACCACTCGAGAGTCTTCGTCCCTCTCAAGCACATGGCGTCTCAGGCGCCTCCTCGTCTACCGGGGAGAAGGACGCCTCACGGCAACCTTTAGGGACCGCCCTGCCCTGGTCGAGGGTCGCTTATGGCCAAGGTTCGTTTATTTCAAGAAACGACCACAGGGTCTCCGAGGTTGGGTATTCCCTCCCTCGTATATGATGAAAGCAGAAAAGGGACATAGGCCCGTGTTCCTGTATTGACACTTTTAAATACGGATCCCCCAGACTTTCAGTCCTCTGCCCCGCACATGGAAGTCTCCGGGAATTGGCTACCGGAACTGGAAACGAGGTACGTGCCTTGTGCGGTTCTTACGTTGAAGGAGAAAAAGAAGGGAGGTACCAAATAGCGCCCCCTACCGATTTATACCATGCATTGACTACTAACTACTAGATCAAATACAAAAGACCTACGTATTTTCCTAGAAACAGAAAGAGACTGAATCAAGAAGAGCACTGTACAGTATTGGGTTTTTCTTTACGATCTTCTGAAAAAGTGGCAGCCAAAGGGTTCTGTCATTAACAGTTCCTCTCGAGTTTTGCCCTCTCGAGACTATGCCTCTTAGTATTGGATCAATTTAATGTTTAAAATGCTTTGCTTTTTATTATTTGGCCATTTGGGGAATCACGGGGTTTCTGAGTATTTTTAGCAGGATTTTCCCCATCCCCAAAAACATTGCAAGACCTCTGAGCTTATGCAGAGTATATTTCTTTGATTTTGGGAATTGTTTATTAGTTTTAAGGCCGCCCACAGATGTCATGGTTGAAGCTTGTCCTCAAAGTATCTGTCTGGCATATTTATTTGTTTATCATATTTTAATCTGTATCCTGTAATATATCACATTTATTTTTATCTTTACATTTATTTATGTAACACATAACATAATGTAAAAATATTGTGCAATATCTTACCTCTATTGGCTAGAATTTTATTTTTCACTAAGAAAATAGAACTTCAGCTGCTCAACAAATATGAAAGAAAAGATGGACCAAAATCCTA
>JAHTLZ010000016.1:11947885-11958386 GCA_023846285.1 Phrynocephalus versicolor | reverse complement strand
TAGATAGATAGATAGATAGATAGATAGATAGATAGATAGATAGATAGCTGACCGGGGTGGGTGGGAAGAATCATTTTATTTCAGGGAAGCTCTGTTGATTCCATGGGCCATCAGAAAAAGAGGTAAACGGTTTCTAGACCAGACCATGTTTTGATCTCTCACTAGAAACTAAAATTATTAACTTGAGGTTATCATACTCTGGTTATATAATGAGATGACAGGATTCACTGGAAAAAGCTGATAATGTTATGAAAAGTTGAAGGGTGTAGGAAAAGAGGGCAATGAAACATACAACTGGTTGACTTAGCGAAGGGCACAGCAACCTTTAGTTTACAAGACCTACATAATAAGCTGGGCTGTCATCAATAAGACCTTTTAGACCTAGACTTAGTTCCTCTTGCGCTGCTGGGTGCATTGGGCAACAAGTGCTTCCCAGTGGATCTCATTGGCAGCTTCTAGTTCAACTGCCATTGATCCCATTGGTTTACACTTGTAGTTTATGTAGCAATAATTTTTTTTGTGGGGCAGGTTGTTAACCCATTGTCCAATCTCCATCCTGGAGGGCCAGGTTTTTTTTCCCTTTAGGGTTGTCTCCCTTAGCCTTTGAGGTGTCATCTGTGAGGCAGCAGTACTGGTTTTGGTCCAAACTGGGTCTTTTATTTGCTCAGAACCCACTATATCTGGGGAGCATTCCCCTACCCTACCACCTGGGGAGGCGCCCGATGGGAGACCCGGAAACTCCACACGGGATAGGACCTTTTGGATGCCATTCACTCATCAGCTTGCCATAAGTCAGAAACAACTTCATGCCAAATTAACAACAGCACGAGACTCCTACAAACTTAATGCAAGTGTAAGGGTGAGGGAGGCTATATGGAAGAATCTGTACCAATGCACATGCACAGAAATATTTAGTCATTATTAATTTTTTACAGCTACGTTCTAAAATACAAGAAATTCCTCATATTAAAAAATCTGGAGCCAATTTATATCATGGTTGAGTATATTATCATAAAATTTTCTGAGTGCAGAAGATTTGGGTGTGCATCAGTTTAAGGTAACTGTACTTTAATTATTACCCCCTTCTGCCATATGGGTCTTCCTGCCTAATGATATCAGCTTTGAGGGCCATCCCTCCTGTATGTTGCAGCTTCCCTGGAAACATTCACAATTCACAGTTTGGAAGGTTACTGATTTGATTTTTCACTTCCAGACTCCTTCAGCTGCCATGAGTGAAAGACAAAAAAAGTCTTTTCGACTAACTTTTTCAGATTCCCCACTGAGCATACCTATCACGACTCACAGTTTCTTGGAGTTGTAGTCTGAATTTATAATCTTCCAAAGCTTGGCACAATGTGCTTTGTTTGGATAGGGAGATAAACATGCCCAACGCTAAAGGCAATCCAGTTTTCAAAAAAAAAAAAAGATCTTTAAGAAGATGTTTTGTTTGCAGGTACTGTATGTAGTTGTTTAATGATTCTGCTTTTAGCTACTACAGTGGACCCTTGTATAACAAGCGGTTTGTTTAACAGAAAATCCGCTCAAAGGAAAAAGTTTCCAGAGATAGGGGAAAATTGCTTAACAGCATTGCCTATCGGGCAAATCTGTACAACAGGAAAACAGTTGCAATTAGGGATTACTCAGTTTTCAATGCATTCCTATGGGAAATTTGTACAAAGGAAAATTTGCTTAACAGAATTTCATTTAGAACGAATTAATTCCTTTATACATGGTATCACTGTAGTATTTTTCAAAACTATTCCTGATGTATTGATGTTTTTTTCTACCTGATATTTTAGTGCTTTAGGATTTTTTTTTTGGGGGGGGGCGTGTTGTACTGAGAAAAGGGACAGAAATATTTTCTATAAAACAAGAAAGAAGCAAATAGATAAATAAATAAATAGATTTAGCTCCCCCCTTTAAAACATTAAAATCCAGGTGTTGTTTTTTGCCGGCTGCACAGGGTGGATCTTAGTCCAATCACTTCTAAGGAGTGTCTGAGATTTCTACTTGATAAAACAGCCTGAGGTACTTTACACTTGAATACATAAGATAAGGCACATTTCACAGGGGGGAGAATGTGACCACTTGTAGAAAAAAAGAAATATGTTTGCTGCTCTTCCCCACTTTACTTGACCTTTGGCATGTGGAACACCGAAACAGGAAGACAATTACACAAAAACCAATGCTCATATCAGTTGCTAACCTGGGTGGGAGTGTGCCCTCCCCCCCCCCCCAGCTCTTGCATTACAGCATCAGCAAATAATTCTCCAGGATGAGCCAGATTCTCATTTAACAGGCCCATAAATTTTGTCAAATTGGTCACGAGCATGTAGATGATGGAAAGCTACCGTCGTCTGCCACATCCTCGGTGAATTATTTTCCTGTTTTACTATTACATTCAGAGCACCTTGTGGGCTGCCAAACATCAAGCAATGGTTTTCAGCTATAATAAACTTTTAGCAATGAATATGCAGCGTTGCCTTTGTAGCCACTTGGCAATTATCTGGGCTGAGTCATTGCTGCATGTACAGAGTCCTCTCCCAACCCTCTTGCTGTTTCCATTTTTGCTACCAAGAGCTCCTCTCTTGCATACCCATAATGGTGACACTTTTGTGGTTCAGGGGTTTCGCTTTCAAAATTCCCCATTTCGGTGCATATTTTCCTCGAGGTTTTCATAGGAAACATATTGCTTGTAAAAGTGCAAAATCGTTTTTGGATAGATTAAGAGTTGCATAACGACACACCTCTACAACTCTTATACTCCCACATTTAGGAGCAATTTTTGCCCATTTAAAGAACAGGATGATTAATGGTGGCCCTTTAGATACTGTTTGACTACAACTCCCATTAGCCTTGAACACACAGCTAATGGCGACAGAGTAGCAGTCCAGCAATCTCTGAAAGAAAATTAATCATGCTTTCTGTCTCAGTGAAATTAATGGGATGCGAATGCCACTAATCCTAAACGTTTAAGATGATGAACTGGGGTCCATTCCATTTCTCCTTTATTACTTTAATTATTATGCTCAAGGAGACAGGGCACTCATATTAATGAATATGGAAAGCAAATAATAGGACAACGTCTAGCTAGGAAGAAAGCAAGAGACTTCAGTCTAGCCCCATTTCTGGAAGATTTGTATAGGTCAAATAGATGAACATTTGACATAATTAGATTTTACCATTATGTCAAATTAAATCTTTAAAAAATCCCCTTATTCTCTGGTTCAAGTCATTTTGACTATTTGAGATGCAACCTTAGATCCAAATTTTCTGGTTGTGGTGCTTATGGTGCTTACCCACCATCCTAAACCTTTGATTTTCGCTACTGTTTGGACCAGTATTTCTCAATCTGCGGGTCCCCAGATGTTCCTGGACTGCAACTCCCAGAAGTCTTCATCACTAGCTGAGCTGGCTAGGATTTCTGGGAGTTGCAGTCCCGGGACACCTGGAGACCCACAGGTTGAGAAACACTGGTTTGGACCGTGGCTTTGGATTCTGGGTCAGTTGTGGAATGGGGAAGGGAGGTTGTGCCTCCTGCCCACCATTTGCCCTTGTACTTACATCCTGCCAGTGGGCTTCCCATAGGTCCGTGGTGGCAAACCTTCGGCATTCCAGAAGTTTTGGACCACAACTCCCAGAATTCTGAGCCTAGACTGCCAATGACAAAGGACTGTGGGAGTTGTGGTCCAGAACATCTGGAGTGCCAAAGGTTCATCTCCACTGCCATAGGCAATTAATATTGTACCAGATAGAATCTTTGATGTATAGTCCATCCATATATCCATGTATCTGATCTATAGAAAGTATATCTCACCTTTCTCCCACTAAGTGAGATTTATAGGCACTCACAACATAACAAGTACAAATGAACAGGTAAAAATTATAATATTAATTCACTATTGAACAAATTATAGCATTAAAACACAATGGCTAGTATTCTCCATGCAAGTGGCAGAGCAAAACACATACAGGATCAGGCCAAGGGCCCATCTGGTCCAGCTTCCTGTCTCTCAAGCTGGCCCCATCAGATGCCTCTGGGAGTCCATGAGACAGCTAGATACCTGTCTCCTGATACCACTGCCCTGCGTCTGGCACTTTGAGGTGCCCTCCTTTCAAACCAAAAGATAACACGTATCCACATTGTGGCTTGTAATCTGTGATGGACTTTTCTCCAGAAATCTGTTCAATCTCCTTTTGAAGGCACCTGGGCCAGATGCCATCCCCACGTCCTCCGGCAAGGAGTTCCATAGATTAACAATAGCATGTAACTCCATTGGGGACAGCTCTGCCAGATATCTTGCCTGACCCTCGCTTGCACAGGAAGGAATTGTGGAGGACACTTGTTCCAGACATCAGAGTTTCCACTTGCACAAGGAGGTACTAGATTTCTAAATGTTATTTGGTTCACACAGTGGCCCATTGCACAAGCAGAATAAGCAAACAGGATCCTGCTCAAATGCAATTGAAAGACTGTGCCTGAGGCTAACATTCTTTTATCTCACACTTCTAAGCAGTTCCAATTGTCTACTCTCTTCTGACATTGCTTTTTCCCCATTCTATCCTCACTTCCACCCTGTGTGTCACATCATTTAAAGGCATACCCACATGGCTTTGGGCTGTTCCCACCATTATGAATGTCAGTAATATAACCTCTGACGCAGAGTAATTCTGGTGTCTAAAGTGATAATGTGAGAAAGGTTTCTACTAGTGTCTGCTTAGCACCTACAGGGCCTTCACCAGAATCTCTTAAAATTTAGTTTATTTATTCATACTTTATTCATGATTTATATACCTCATAGTTTATTTATGATTTATATATAACTCAAGGTGGTAAACAACAACAAAGCCAACAAAACAAAGTAAAATATACAAACAAGAGACAATATAAATGTAAACAGTATATAGGATTAAAAAATACGAAAATATACCAAAAATACCAAGAGTATAGGCGCCTGGCAGATCTAAACACAACATAACAACTAATCAACCAATTATATTTTATTTCTTGATGCTATTATGCCAAGAATATAGGTGCCCAGCAGATATATAAACACAACATAACAACTAATCAATCAATTTTATTTTATTACTTGCTGCTATTATGTTCTTAAAGTTACTTTTGCTTGGTTTTAGTTGTTTGTGTTTAGCCATTCCTTTGTCACCATTGTGTAGCTAGCAAAGGTCATTCACTGATTTTCAGAGGCAAGTCTCTAGGGAGTGCCACTCATCTATGTGAATGTCTGTCCCATCAATTATTAGACTAATGGCTAAATGGGTAACAGTAGGTAAATAGGGTGAAAGTAATACCTTATAGGGCACAGACTTACCTTCCATTATTCTTTAGTGACATACTCTTTATAAGTATTTGCTTAAAGCATTCTATTTCATTCTTCAGATGGCTTACAGATCAATGAAAACAAGTCACTCACTGTATTTACTTCTTAAAGCCACAACACAAAGACAGGGAAGGAAGATGTCAGAATTGCTATTTTTGAATGGAATATGGACAAAGCATAATGGTAGGGTGGATTCAGCCACCATCCCAATATAAATCTACTTTATATCAATGTATGCGAAATCTATATCAATGTATGCAAAATCTGTACAATAATCCGCATGGCAAATGTATGTTAAGGAAGGGAGTCAAGTCAGCTGATTAGTTTGTGGTGTTTCTTGTTCTGCAAAGATGGGGTGAAGTTTTCCACACTCATAGAAAAGGTTCAACGTTCAGAAAAGTTACTTTTTTGGACTACACAGCTTAGGGAATCTGGAAAGGACAGTCAAAAAACTTCTCTGAACTTTGTAAGTGTCTACTGAATGCATTAATAAAGGAATATTGTGCAGGCAACACATTCGCTGGAGGAGAACACTGTGCATCACTCTGGCGACAGCTGTGGCCATTTGAAAGTGCCTTGTGAATCACAGCAGCATTTGTGCGGCCTGCCCAGCCCTTAAACTCCTGCAGTTGCACCAAGGGCTCCCTCCCTTCTTTGAGCTTCCAAGTCTGACCCAACTTTTGTTTTTTTGGTCTCTCTCTCTCTCTCTCTCTCTCTCTCTCTCTCTCTCTCTCTCTCTCTCTCATCTCTTGAGCAGATCAAGTTCCTTTGATATGCACAACCTGGTTGTGAAAAAACTGGACGGGAGGGATATCTGACCTAGGCAAGACATGCTGAGCCCCAATTGTCCATTCCAAACACTTCCCCACCAACCCTTTTGTCTCCCCCCTGCCAGAGAAAACACCTGCTGGGAGCTCCATTTAGTATATAAGTTCCAAAAATTTCCATGGCCCCTCCTGACACATCCAGGTCCAAGAACAAAGGGAAAGAGTGTTTTTGCTGAGCCTCCCTATCAGTTGTTCTCCTTCCTTCAAGCATTCTCTCCCACCCACCCCTTCCTTCAAGGGCCTTGTGTCCTAGACCTTTGGAGCCAGGCACAGTACCAAAATATTTACATATTTTACAACACAACATCCTCTTACATCTCACACTTGTCTATCAGTAAAGGGACTGCCCGTCATCACAGGATGAGCCACAGGGCAAGAGGAATTATCACTCCTTCTGAAAATGCACAGTTCTGTAGGCAACCGAGGGAGATACAGCGGTACCTTGTATAAAGGAATTAATTCGTTCCAAATGAAAATTTGTTAAGCAAATTTTCCTTTATACAATTTTCCCATAGGAATGCATTGAAAACAGAGTAATCCCTAATCGCAACCATTTTTATGTTGTATGGATTCACCCCATAGGCGATTATGTTAAGCAAATCTCCCGTCTCCAGAATTTTTTATGTTGTACAGATTTTATGTTATACAAACTGTTTGTTATACGAGGGTCCACTGTATACTATATAATATCTGTTGCTTTGGCCACAGGTGACACAAGGGAGGCATTTTTTGTTAGTTTGTGTATTCACAGTTGCCTTTTAAGAGCATATAACAGTGCAACAATATAAAAGAGCAATTATTTTGAAGTGTGCTTTATGTTTATATTTATTACACTGTTAAACCACCAGCTACCGTTCTCTGAGCAACGAACAATTAAATTAAAATGTAAGCTGTGACAGTGATACCATAAAGGCTAAAGCAACAGAAGATTTTTTTTATTACAAATCTAGAAATATTTTATATTAATGCTAGATATGGAATCAAATCATTGTGCAATTATTACTCTTAATAACTATATTTATTTGTTTTCAGTTGCATTAATTCGATGCTTTGAAAGCCTTCCAGGGCCGAGGGGCTAATAAATTATTTATGAAAAAGCTAAAGTTTATATTTTTAAAAGAGCAGCCATTATGTCTTTTGGCCAGTGGTTTGAGATCTTTTGTGCTGGCCGCTAACTAACCTACATCCGAAATCACTCTCAGTTCCATATACTATAGTACAATATTGCAATTGGGAAGTCTACCATCCTTACTTATTGTATTTGTATTTTTTCTCCCTCCACCCCAATGAGCTCGAAATGTTGTTTGTAAATGTGGGTGCCTTGCTGTTTCTCCTGCCTCTTTCACTTGCACCCTGCAAGGAGGTAAGCCAAGGAAAGAGAGAGGCGCCTTCTATGTTTTTCTTACTCTGCTTTTTCATCTTGACGTCTGTTATGTAACTTTTCCTCGGGAACAAGTTACATAGCAAAAAAGGGTGTGTGTGTGCGTGGAGGAGAATACCTCGACTCCAGTAAATGCAAAATACTGTATATGGCAATTAATACAAAAGCGATTAGAGCACCCAAATAATATTTAATTTCTGACAAGCTCTTGATGAGAGTCCCATTCAGTCCATATAACCAATTTCAGTTTTACCGGGATTATATTAACATAACCTTTCAAAGCATCAGCTGTAGTGCATGGTCTGTGGCGACTGTCGTTAAAAGCACCCCAGAAAGTACCACTGCCTTAAAATCCATTTGGGATTTTAGTTCCATGAAACTCTAAAGGTCGTGCCCTATTTCCTAAGTTGTAACTGCTCCTCATCAAGAAATTAGATCACTCTAGATCAGTGGTGGCGAACCTTTTAGAGACCGAGTGCCCAAACTGCAATTCAAAACTCACTAATTTTGTCACAAAGTGCCAATACAGCAATTTAACCTGAATACAGGTGGCTGTGAAGGGGCAATGTCGGGTGCCCACAGAAAGGGCTCTGAGTGCCACCTTTGGCACCTGTGCCATAGGTTCGCCAACACTGCTCTAGATATAAGAGTTCCCTTGGGAAGATGGGTGGGGTATAAATCCAATAATAAATAAATAAAATAAATATAATGTTTCTCACCTGGCCTCCAAGGAACTTGGGTACATGTGGGGCCGGTATGTATTTTATCACACAAAAAATTGTGTGAGAGGTTGGTTAGGCTGAGAAAAAGGGACTGGCCCAAGATCGTACAAAATGCTTTGTAGAACAGGAAGTATTTTAATCCGTTTTCCCATTTGCTACTGTGACTCACATAGTATTCCAGGGCCTCACATTTATATATGGCTTCTAACGTTGTCAGAGAGACAGAATTTAATCAGATCTCTTGCAGATGATTCCATTCCAATGTTGCTTAATTACTTGTTTTGCAGCAGGCAGGCTAGTTTAATCTAGAAAATTAATTAATATTTAATTTTATTATTATTATTATTATTATTTCTGCAGATGAAATGACTAGGGGAGGTGAATTTATTATTGGATTTTGGCTTATTGAACAAGTCTGATGTTCCAAGGGAGGGATTATTTTGTACACAGCCACAGAAATTGCTTTATTAAAACATGTCCTCCCCCCCCCTCCGAGGAACCTCTTGCTCTGCCAGATAATTTAGCAATATTCCTGGTCTAATATAAGAACATAAGAACATAAGAAGAGCCATGCTGGATCAGGTCAAAGGCCCATCTAGTCCAGCTTCCTGTATCTCACAGTGGCCCCACCAGATGCGTTTGAGAGTGCATGAGACTAGATATCTGTCTCCTGATACCACTCCCCTGCATCTGGCCCTTGAAGGACTCCGGTTTTAAGCCTGGACATTATACATCTCCATCCTGGTTTGTAACCTGTGATGGACTTTTCCTCCAGGAATCTGTCCAATCCTCTTTTGAAAGCATCCAAGCCAGATGCCATCAGCACATCCTGTGGCAGGGATGTTCTTTTGGAACCCATCTGATCAATTCAGGTCTAGCCTTTGAACAGTGGGAGGCGTGAAAGAAGAACGTTCCCAGGTTTCTACTAAATCTTCAGATGTAGTTCCTGCTGGCACAGGAAGGGCCCGCCCATTCCAGAGCTGGTGGCAGCCTGCTGTGCATTGCCAGCTTTGAATGGGCAAGTGGGAGGGCAAAACAGCATGAGGAATCCAGAAGGGAGGCACTTTGATCTTGACTTTGAGCCTCTGCCAGTTCCCACCAATTTCAGTTTCTCACCCATGTTCTCCTCCTGGCTCCTAGGATTTAGCCAATACTCAAAAGACAAAGGCTACAATCAGATTCCCATTGACTGGACAGTGACGTAACTAGTCTTTTCTCCTTTGCTGTTGACATTCAGAGTTCGTTCTTTTAAAATTTAATATTTCACTTTCCTTAGGCAAGTATGCATTTATTTAAGAAAAATCATATTTTTTTATTCTTAAAAAACACCCTCAAATGTCTTCTAAAATAAAAATAGACCCAGGAAAATCATAATCAAGTAAGCAAAGAGTAACAAACAATAAAATAGTTGTTGTGAGTTTAAAATAATTTTTTGAAAAGAGGCTTAACTAACCATGCTCACTCTCAGGACAATAATCAGGCAAATACCAGGGCAAATGGATTGCCAAAATACCCACTACCAGGATCCCACCTCATCTCTATTGGATGATTTTATTCCACATTGTGTGCACCACTACTGAGAAGGCCTACCTTTAAAATGAAACCAAACTAGACAATCCTTACCGCGAGAGTAGTACCGTAAGCAGAGCCCCTACAGAGAACATGAAGACTGGGGCAGCTTATATGGGTGGATGTGGTCTCCCAGGTAACCTAGCCTTTCAGCTGTGAACAATTTTGGAGTAATTCTGGGCATGGTTTGCACTAATGTATATTCTGTATACGTTGGCATAGTATCTTCCAACATTTACCTGAGGAAAACAAGGTCATTTCAGTCTGCCTTTGTGGTGAACATTATCCAAACTTTTGTTTGGTCAACAAACTACTTTGTTGGAACTTTTCCTGTGCCTCAGCTGCCCGACGCATCCACCTGTATCACTCATATTCTCACTCTGTGCCCACACGCTGAGAGCTTTCTTCCATGTATTGTCTGGTAAACCGATTCGTTAATTATCTCCATAATCCTTTATCCAGATCTGGTTTCAGAGCTGAATGTCAGTAAGACAACCTTAGACATTTTCTAGCTTTAATTTTAACAGCATTAATGGTACTTAAAAGAATATTGAGTCTTACCGTTGTCGAGCTCACTATGAACTGCTGCAATTCAAATACATTCAGCAGCCTTGACAGTCTTGTTGAGTATGAATTCATCAGCATTTTTAAAGGCACCTTTAA
>JAHTLZ010000016.1:11926522-11947875 GCA_023846285.1 Phrynocephalus versicolor | reverse complement strand
AAGTTTGCTGCTGGGCTGGTTGTTTGTGGGATTCTGGGAGATGTAGTGCAAAAGCAGGGCAAAAGATTTCTCAACAAGAAAATGACTACTATCTATACTATGGCTCACTTCCGATGACTTGATGTTGAATGTCATTCAGAACGTAAAATACAACTTGGAGTTACAAAAGTTCAGATAATCTGTGGTGGACATTTACACGTTTCCTTCTGAATCCATCTGCTCCACTCTCCATTTCTGCTGAAGGGAGAACAGTGGCCAGAAGAAGTACAGTTTGCCAGATCACATGCCATGCCAAAAGCCCGATTCGTTTTGCTTGCAACCATGTAGAGAGCTAAAAGGATGTGGGAAATTTGATGCATACCTAAGCCTCACCCATGTTTCTCTTCCTTGGTCAGAGTCGCAGAAACTTTCATGTGTAGAACGCCAAGACCTGAAACACAATCTGAGAACGTGTCCAATTCTGTTCATTGGAAGAATGATCTTCCTGATCATTGGAAGTGGGGAGCTCAGCCTTCTTAGGACTTCTGGTCCTATGAGGATTGTAAGGGTGCGGACGGAGCTAAATGTATTTAGAAGTTCTGCTCTAGACGTTTGTGTTCCTGATGTGAAGATATCTGTGACTTTTGAGCGGGAAGGGGATGTGGAGATAGGCTCTACATATATCCCATCTCCCTCTTAGACCAGTCCATGCTTGAGTAGGCCTATAATGTTTTTCTGAATTTCATGGATTGTCAAGTGGGACATCAGACAAAACCACTCTTAAGTTTCCTTAACTATGGGTTGGCATGCCAGGCAGTTCAGAGTAACTATTAGGAGTTGAGAGATCAGGGTTTAGTTCTGCTTTCAACTGCTGGACAACCACTATCCCTCAACAAAAAATACCCCACTAGGGTCTTAGAATAAAAACAGAGAAGTAGAGCTCATTGAACGGAAAGCAGGATGAAATGATATAATAATAATAAACTGAACGGGGCCAAGTATGTCTTGGCAGGCATCCTCCTTGTTCTCCCCTCTTAATCCTTCAACTCTTCTTGTTCCCATATGATATTGCACAGGTTCTTACTGTCTACAATAGTATGATGCTTCTCTTCCTGAATTAGCTGGGGTTTCACATTCTGTGAGAGCATCCTACATTTAAAAATAAATATAGCCTACCAAGAACTACTGTAATTGTTTGTGGGTCCCAGGCCTGTTGCCAGAGAAGAGCTAAGAACCTTCAAAATTTTGGAGAGAATGTGTGACAGAGAACATAAATTCCACAGGAAAAGACACAAGGTTCTATCAGAGGCATCTTTGCGTAGGGTTGGAAATGACTACCAAACCCTTGCACAGCTGCTGTATTGACAGTGCCAAGCAAGGTGGAGCAGTATCTGAGCTAATATAAAATAGCTTTCTGTATTCCTAGCATACTGTACATGCTCCAAAATCTGTCAGGGTTGATCAGTAATGTCAAGATGTAGAGATGCCATGGTTCAGGGCAAATGATTCCTGGTCTTACTGAAGAGAGGTGACCTCCTGTATGGCGCTGTTTCAAGAAAACAGTCATGTATTATGTGTAACATGTAGTTCCATCCCAAAGAATGCAGCATGGGCATTTCTGTACATACTACTGATACTTCTTGTATCTAAAAGCATAAGCATTTTTTCAGTAGGGAGACTGCTTAGCAACATACAGACACTCCTCACTTAATGACCGATTCCATTCCTACGACTTGGTCGCTACATGAATTGGTTGTTAAGTGAGGAGCTTAAGGTGGGTGTCTGGTGGTGTGTTGAGGCTGCCCTCCTTGCAGGCAGGCCAGAGTGAGGAGGCTCTGGGAGCCCACATGGGGAGCAGAAGAAAAAGGAGGGGAAAATAGATATGGAGGTGGCCCCATCTGGGTCATTCTCCTCCCCGGTGGAGGCACTTTGTCACTTGTAGCAACACCCATGCCTTGAAAGCAGCAGAGGAGGAGAAGGAAAGTGTGTGTGTGTGGGGGGGGGGCTCTGGTTTTGTTTCCTCCCCTCTGGGCTGATGACAAGGTAGTCACATGCAAGCAGAAGCAGGCTGGACACTTTGGCCCAGGCTCTGTGGGCTGGAACAGCAGGTACTTCCTGAGGCAGCAATTAGGCATCAGCCACAGCTTTGGCCACTGCTGGTGGTTGTAAGTCTGAGCAGTCATTAAACAGGCAGGTTGTTAAGTGAGGAGTGGTTGTATTGTAAGCCAAAGGTTTTAAAGCAAATTTTATAGATTTATATGTACTGAACATAGGCTGAACATAGTGGCTCAGCAGACTAAGGCTTCGAAAACTGTTGTCTGCAAAGTCAGCAGTTCAGCGGTTCGAATGCCGGGTTGCCGCGCCGCAGAGCAAGCTCCCGCTGATAACCCCAGTTCCTGCCAACCTAGCAGTTCAAAGGCATGTCAATGAAAGTAGATAAATAGGTACCACCGTAAAAAGCGGGAAAGTAAAACAGTGTTTCCTTGCAGCCAGGCCAGCCACGTGGCCATGGACTTGCACAGCACTGGCACTTCAGCTTGAATACAGAGATGAGCACTGCCCCTGGAGTCGGACACAACTACCATGCATGTGCGGGGGGAACCTTTACCTTTAAAATAGGCTTAGATCTAATTGCTGGTCCCAATTGGAGTAGACCCATTGAATCAATTGGTAACTTGTGAGTCTATAGTTAGGTACATCCAGCTGGTTTGCCAGTTATAGTCAGGCCATTATTGCATTTTCACTTTTACGACTTAACTAAATTAGAATTGAATTAAACTTACATGAAAGATAACACACTTTTGATAAAATCTGCACTTTATTACATTTGCATACACATTTTAAAATCATATACAGTCTGCCTCCAGCTTGAATTTTGGAATTAGCTCTTTGGAAAAGCCATATATATTTAAAATTGGAATGAATAAGAAACAGTTTATTTGATATTCTTCTTACCTGCTTCCTTCTTTGTAGATTTTAACAATATTTACCATCCAATTTTCAAGCAGTTCCCTGTGAAAGGAGGACCAAAATATACTCTTTTAAAAAGAAGCAATGGGATTCCTGATTTCAGTCTGCCAGCAGTACAAAGGTGCCTTGCTTAGAAGCTGCAAAACCACTAATTTTCTACTATATTGTGCAACCTAGTTTTAAATCTAACAGAGTTCTCTCTAACCTTCTTGCTGTTTCCCATGGGGTAATTGATCTTTGTAACACAAGCTTTCCTTCACCATTAGGAAAGGTTTTCTGAAAATGTGTTAGTGGTTTTTGTCCATTTTTTATATTTTATGCACTGTGCATTGCTTATGCCTCATAAATTCTTCTCCTCCCTTTAAAGATTTACGCCGTCCAGAAATCTGCCTTCCTTTCCCTTTTTTAGTCATCATTTATGCAAAGATAGGCAGAATGAACCAATTTAATCTTTACCCATAAATAATGTGAGCTGTTTGGTCCAGACTTTGACCTCTGTGATTGGCTGATATGTTAAGTAACAATGAGCTGGAAGCAAGTGCGTACTTTGAAATGTTCAGAGTGGCTTAATTTACTTTTGTCAAACCTACTGTTATAATGACACGGCACTGACACATTGTACTGATGTGCCATGACATTTTGCAAATTAACATGCTACAAAATGTCACTATGCAATCAAATCATCCCTACTTCCCAATTTTTGCTCCACATATATTCAGTAGGGCAGACACTCAGCTGAACATTTTCTTTTGCTTGAAATTTCACTTCCTGATTCTTGCATCATCAGTTCAGTTCAGCAAGGCAACACTGTTCCTCCTTATCTTGTAGGGTGTGGAGAGAGTTCTGAGGACAATTTTTTTAAAAAAAAGATGTTATTTTATTGTATTGTAATCTTGTCTTCCAATCAAGATAAACATTTAGGAGAAAATTGGATAATCATCTCTCAGATCTTTGATTTGGATTCCTGCATTGAGCAGGGAGTTGCACTTAATAGCCTTACAGACAGTGTCCAAGTCCGTTATTCTATGATGCTCCTACGGCAGAGGGGTTTGGTGGCTCAGAGAGCAAGAGCGCTGACACTGTTGGCTGCAAAGTCGGAAGCTCGACAGTTCGAATCCCGGGTGCCACGCAGTGGAGTGAGCTCCTGTTTTTAACCCCAGCTCCTACTAACCTAGCAGTTCGAAAGCATGTAAATGCAAGTAGATAAATAGGTACTGCCATAAAAAGTGGGAAGGTAAACAGTGGTCCCTGTGCAGAAATGCGTTCAGCCATGCTGGCCACATGGCCACGGACTTGCATAACACTGGCTCTTTGGCTTGGAAATGGAGATGAGCACCGTCTGTAGATTCGGACATGACTAGCGAGCATGTGTAGGGGGAACCTTTACCTTTATGTACAGCAGAGACTCAAGGCTGTGTACAAAAACATTTGAAATCCATAAGTAATTAAAACACTTAATTAAAATCTGAAAATATAAAATGCAAAATTTTATAATTTATTTGAAAACTATAATTCAGACTTGAAAACACCTTCCCCTTTCAATTGCCTACCAATCTTACAGGAAGTAAGAGCCTCATGGGGCAGTGGTTAAACTCCTGTACTGCAGATATAACTGTACTCATGATTTAGGGTTCAATCCTGAGTAACTGGCTCATGTTGACTCAGACTTTTATCCTTCCGAGGTCATCAAAATGAGTACCCAGCTCACGGGTGGAGTGGGGGCAAGGTATAGCCTGCATAAATAAATTGTAAATCGCCCAGAGAATACTGGGCCATGTGAAATACTTTCTAAATGAACCACATTTGCTGTAATATTTTCCCTCTTCACCCCTCTACTTCCCTCTTGCCTTCTTTGAGTGTCTTCAGTGCATTCAGAATATTTTGTTTTGTTTCATTAATTTCGCCATTCAATTTATATACTGCACATCTAGTAAACTGCTAGTACTGTATGGGCAGTTTACCACAAAATAAACGAACATTTTACTGTAGTACAAACAATAGGCTTTTGCTTTCTTGTTGGGTTTTTAAACTTGTAGTTCTTATTTATTTCTGCATGAAAAATCTAGTTCTGCTATCTTATTTGTTTCAGCATTCTGAACATTATTACACAGATACCAATTTACTTTTGCCCTTGTTTAAATCATGTGCTGCCTTTCCTGCACTGCAGTAATCACAACAGCTCACAACTGGTCATGTGGGGACATAAAAGGGACAAATGACATGGACAACCCTTGTTAGCAGTTGTGCCAAACAGATGCCAGACGTGCTATTAGCCCTTGAGCCCAATCATATACTGTAATGCAGCACAAAATATTTCCTCTGTAGCCATTTAAGAACATAAGAAAGAACATAAGAACAGCCTTGCTGGAACAGGCCACAGCCCATCCAGTCTAGCATTCTGTCTCACACAGTGGCTCACCATTTGCTTCAGGGTATTCCCAAGCAGATGACTTCACCTGCTTACGATTCCCCGCAAATGGCATTGAGAGATATCCTGGCTACCTTTCAAACCTGGAGGTTGTCCTGAGGCACCCATAATGATAGCCATTGATACCCTTGTTGTCCTTGAACTTGTCTAATCCTTTCTTAAAGCTGTCAAGGCTGACAACTGTCACCACTTCTTCTTCCAGGGAGTTCCATAGACCAGAGATCCACTGGGTGAAAAAGTACTTTCTCTTATTTGTTTGAGAGAGATTTATTTATTTGGTAGAGAGATTGTGCTCATGCCCAGAATCTCTGACTCCTATCATCTTAGGGGATTGAAAAACCTCAAGAAAGGATAGGTGTGTTGATCTTCATTCATAGAAAGTGGCTTGGCAGGCTCTCATGACTTAATCTAGGAGATGCTGCATTTGCTTTGCAAGTACCTCTTTCCTGCTGTGCAAATGAACTCGGATTCTACAGTCGAGATTGTGGGGTTTGGTCTGTATGCAGATAGGGGGACAACAATCTGCTTTGCATCAGAGGTTGAGTGTATATGACCTTTTGGTTTTACACACTTTTTCTCTTCTCTTCTACATGTTCCCAGGTAACTGTGTGGGGATTTACTTTTTGTTCACTTTTTGTGCACTAATGAAACCATGAATTTGAATTTACTGAATTCTTTAGTGTGTGTGTCTGTATGTGTGGGTGCATGTGCCATCAGGTTGGAATCGATTTACAGAAACCCTAATACAGCTTTCAGGATAAGTGAGATATTTAAGCAGTAGTTTTACCAGATCAGCCTCCCCAGTGTGTTTCTGTGGCTATGTGGAGATCCAAATTCAGGCCTGTCACTGTATTATACTCTACTCTACCACACTAGGCAGGTCATCGGTGCACCGAAAGTCTCTTAGTGCCAGGCTTATAGGAGTGACTGATACTGCATTTAAAACATCATCTCTTGTATTTGGAAATACTATTGTTAACTGAGATTGGAAATATTAGTTTTTTAGATTATAGTTCCCCAAATTGACCAGACAGCTTGGTGAATGAGTTTTCTCTTTTCCTTTCAGATTTAGTTTCCCCTTTCCTAGCTGGCTGGATTCTCCTGAGCAGCTATACATTGCTGTGAGTAATCCCTGTTTGAAGGCAAAGTATTTTGGAATGGCTTAATCTTGAAAGGCCATCAGGACCCACTGGTTGTACGAAAATAAAAACAAAAACTGGTGGAGTTGGGAGCTGCTAGAATGAATTTGTTGATGGGCATCCACACTGTTGCCTATAATTTTGGGTTAGTCATGAGGATGGCTATAGTGAGTGTTACTATATGTACCTGCACTTCAAGATTTATCACTACACTACTGGTGGCTCAATGGGCTAAGGCTTCCAAAACTGTTGGCTACAAAGTCGGCAGCTCGGTGGTTCAAATCCTGGGTGCCACGCAGCGGAGAGAGCTCCCGCTGATAACCCCAGCTCCTGCCAACCTAGCAGTTTGAAAGCATGTAAATGCAAGTAGATAAATAGTTACCACCATAAAAAGTGGGAAGTTAAACAGTGTTTCCTTGCAGCCATGCCAGCCACATGGCCATGGACTTGTATAACACTAGCTCTTCGGCTTGAATGCGGAGATGAGCACCGCCTCTAGAGTTGGACACGACTAGCACACGTGTGCGGGGGGAAACTTTGCATTTTTTCTGCAGAGGAGTAAATTGGGAATGAATGGGGAGTGGATATTAGCATGAAACTCAGTTTCCCATTTTAGAAAGGGAATCTTTTAGTTATTTTAACATAGCAAGATACTGGCCTCTGGCCTCTTCAGCACCCACAAAATAACTGAGGCAGATCAAGATTCAGCATTGGAATATTATGGGGCCATCACCCCACAACTATAAAAGTAATTATAGTTACACTGCCAGCAAAGTTAATACTAGTTTAGTGCACATTGTAATATGCCTTCATTACTCAATAAATGAATTATCATCAGTAACTAGGGACTGATAATTTGCAACAGGGTATTTCAAAAGTCTCTTAGTGGTATTTGCCCCCCTTTTATACTTTTAACATAGCTGGGATGATTTTGTCTAAATGGAAGGGTCTAAAACATTGTAATGTGAAGGAGCCTTTAGCAGCTGGTTGCTTACTGATCTGCCAAAAACAGGATACTGGTATCTAGAGTACAACCCCATCTTATCTTTACCAGAAAAGGTAAAGATAGGGCTAGTTTACACCATGCAGTCTACCAGGTTCTAGACAGGCTTTTGATCTCTATGCTGTACCAAACAATCACAATGATGTAAATAAATAACTGATGAATTGTCCAGACATTCAACCAGTGCTTCTTAAACTGAAAAGATTAATTCATTTGGTACCCTGATTGTCATAGGACTTACTTCTGAGCAGACATGTAGCTGTCATGTTGTTATCTTAATACTGTATTGTAACAGTTGAGGTTTTTTTTTTAAACCTCTGTGTAGGAACACAGGAAGCTGCCTTATAATGAGTTTGGCCGATCTAGTCAAGAATTGCCGACTCTGACAGCAACTCTTCAGTGTTTCAGGCAATATTTTTTCCTGCAAATGATACCAAATTGGGAGGGGTTGAAGCAACAATTTAATGCAGCTTGAATATTTCCTGACATCCATCGAAGAAATATGTGCCTGGCAAAATCCATGTTGCCAAGAACCTTTGGACTTTACATCTAAAAAAACCTTTTCTGGCAAAATCCATATTTGGACTTCGTTCTTTACACTGGTATAAACTGATGAAGTGGATGCTTCTGATCCAGAAAAGCTTACAGATTTTATGATGATTTTTAGTGATCTAGTAGTACTAGTACTACTCTGTAACACTCAAATGTTGGATTTATAACAGATCTCTAATTAGTTAGTCAGAAAGCTTACTCAGCATGTTGGGGCCAGCTAATATTTTCCAGTTAGACCTACCCACAGTATTGTTTTTGGAATAAAATGGAATGAAAGGAACCATGTGAAGCTGTTGTGCTGCTTTCTGGTGCTAACAAATAAAAAATAACATGTGGCCATACATGTGCGCTTCTGGTGATCTCATGAGGTGGTTGTTATATTTATCTCATAAGTTTTTTTTTTACTTATGGCAAAAACTTCTAGAGATCTATGGGAATACTATAGATGTTCTCCACAAGTGACCCAGTGTCATCATGTTTTCGGGGGAGGGGGAGGGGAATAAAGGAGAAAGCAATGGTAAACTGCAAAAATCAAGCTATCATTTCCCTGAGAGATACAGACTGTACATTATATCATAGCTATATAATATTCCAACTTAACTTTCTTTGTCCTATTTAACTATTTATTCATATACCCACCCATCACACAGTTCCTCAAAATCAAATGACAGAAAACCAAGTCTGTGTCTCACCAGGTAAACCCTGTGAAAGCCAGATAAGGACTAATGAGAGAAAAATATTAAGGAGTTTATTGATGAAATCTGTGCGGCTACACATCTCCTTCACAGAACTGATAATAGTGTGTGCCTTCTCCAGCTCCTAGATTAATGACCTACCTAATTCAGTTGTATTTTTGCTTGTGAATATAGCCGATCCTTTTCAGCATGCATAACACACAGTAGCCTTCCACTGAGGCCCTGGGTTGGCACCGCCACTTTGTTATTGATTTAAAATGACAGTAACTCTCACACACATTTTGTGTAATGGCAGCATTTAATTGAACAATCTGCCCAAAAGTTGTCATCTCAGAATTAGGAAAAGTTTTTTATATATATATAAAATCTCGCAACTGACAAGTCTAAATCATAAATCATAAGTCTTTGCCGGTATCTGGTAGATCCCACACTTAACAAATAGAACATGTCCATGGAAAGATCTTGGTGGAGGTTTTCACAATACCAAACCCAAATCACTTACATCTACATTATATAATGTATGTACAAACAATGTATAATGGGCATAATGGCAAACCACCCTTGCTAGGTCAGGAAGGCCTGCTGGAATAGAGGACTTTTGAAGGCCTTCTGAAACCTAAAAGTTTATTTATTTATTTATTAGGTTTCTTTACTGCCCATCTGGCAAAAGGGCCACTCGGGTTAGCCTAGGAAAGTGGTGGCAAACCTTCAGCACTCCAGATGTTTTTGACCACAACTCCCAGAATTCCAAACTTAGATTGCCAGTGACAAAGGACTGTGGGAGTTGTGGTCCACAACATCTGGAGTGCCAAAGGTTCACCATCATTGGCCCTAGGTAGAATATTAAGCTGAGCCACATTCTGTGTTAGACTTCTCCAACCTAAAGCCCTCCAGAGGTTTCAGATGATTTTCTATTATGCTGAGGCTAGGTGGGGATGATGGGAGCTTTACAGGGGGTTCCTATGGGGAACTAGATTGCAATTTGAACTGTGTATGGAGTGGTCTAATGTCATCTAGTTCCCAGCAATCACATGATGTACAGGAAGATGTGCTCCAGCTTGATCTGTGTGGAAGTTGGAGTTTTTTTGGCCCAGCTATAGGTTTTATAATTTTTGGAACAGGACTGGAGTGATTCCCCAGCAGATGGAAAGGTAATTCTAAGGAAGATTACTCCCATTAAAGCAACTCTTTCTGGCTCAATCAGGCATGTACCTTTGCAACCATATGATTGCACCCATAGTCTATTTGTCTGGAAGGCACCAGATTTAGGAAAGCTGCATTGTGTTAATTCAACCATGTGTTCCCTCACTTCAAGAATCCAATGCCTGTTCTTGTCAATTTTCAGAGGGGAGTAACTGTACAGCAATTGCCCTCCCTTCAAGTGGAAAGGAAAATAGATTTTAGAAATCATCCTTGGTCTCAAGAAGTTTGTAGGCAGTTCCGTAGCAGACAGTCTTTGGATTCTTCGATCTTGTCTTCTCTGGAATCAAATCTCTAGTTACTCTCAAGAAAAGGGAAGAAACTGGCCAAAATATAACGTTGCAAGAATAATATTGTATACATTTCTGCACTGCAACACAGGTACTACACCTCTGTTATTTTCATAACCTGTACCAGGGGTACTTGGGAGCAAATCACTGAACTCTGTGGATGGTGCAAGAAAGTCTTACTGTGTGCAAGAGTTTTAAAAAGAAAAAATCCTAACTTCCATCAGTCCAAACTAAATGTTAGACACAAGTCACACCTGCTTTTTAAAGCAAGAGCTCAATGGCTGAGTGTCTTCTTTAAGCGAAGCTGGGTGGTGCACTTAGGTCATTTAAGACTGGATGGAATGGTCCTATATAGCAAGGTGGATTGCTTTAATTAGGTCAAAATGTAGCAAGTCCACTCTGATATATTGGGAGTGTTGAGGCCTAGTGCTCATTCTGCAGAGAAGAGCCCTAGATATCTGTCCCTCCTCTGATGGCACCAGTGCAACAGAAGATGGAGAAATTAAGACCATGCTAATATTTTCCACTACTGTATTCTAAATACTCTATCTGTTCCCTGAACTTAAAAGCAAAGATTAAGGATGAGCATGTGGGTGTGACTGTGTGCTGAGCTAGATTACACTTGAAGTTTACAGCCAGTTCCTTCTCTGTTTCTCAACTCGGAGGCAGAGAAGTTTGCTCAACACAATGTCCACCTACAGGCATAACCTCTTCCTATTGTAGTGTTTTCCTTAATTTGCATTTTGGTTTTCTACCACCCTAACCCGTCCTTGTGGTAGCGGTTGGTTCCTTGCTCAAGCTCCCCAACGTGTGATGATGGTCACTCCTGGGCATAGTGAGGGCGCTTGTGTCTTTAAGAGGTCCTGAGGAGACATGGAGTTTCTTAGACAACAACAACGACCACTTTAGCTTTGAAAGTGACCCTTGAATCTGCACTCCTTTCATCTTTGATACCAGAGCCCTTGGGGATGGACCATTTCCTGGTAGGGGGGAGGGGAGGAGCCGAGACCCTTTCACACCCAAGTCAGGGCCATTCCAATTGGTTCACTCCAGATTTGAAACTAGTTCCAGTCTGAATGTGGGACACAGCTGAGAAAGTGGAGGTCGCTTCGCTTCCTGCGCCAGCATTTAAATGCCCAGGAAACCGCCCTGCGGAAGGCAGGCCAAGGCAACGAGCGCCTGTTTGAACTTGGTTGGGGGTTTGAGCGCCAGGGCTTTGCCCGACGAGGAAAGGTGAGTGGGAGGAAACTTCCGAAGTCTCGGTTTCTCAAGGGAATGCGGATTACCAGGTCTTAATAAAAACAGCTCCCTCCCCCGCAAAAAAAATGCTTTGCTCTGTTCTAGAGAACCCAGACATAGAAGCCGGCGCAAACTCAAGGCAAGCTTGATTAGGAGGAAAGGGGTAGTTAGGCAATTAAGGCTGCGGTCGTCAGGAGGAGTAGGTCCTGTTGAACTCGATGGGGCTTTGCCGGGTTGTGCTGCCGTGGGTTATTTCCCCACAACTGGCACACTGCCTCTCCGTGCCCCTGCTAGGCAACTCCCCCCCCCCCGGGCTCAAAACTCCCCTTCTCCTTCTGTGGGCCTGGGTTCGCGGTGGTCCAGTTTTTCTTACCCACCCCCCTTTTTGGAGCTTGTTAACTTTCCCCTTCTTGTGCCGGCTTTGGGGATTTCCTCAAGCAATTAATTCCGCGGGGAATCCGCCGGACTTCTGGCGCAAGCCAAGGGTGCCTTCTCGCCCTCTCTCTGGATGCTCGTAATTCCTGCGCAGTAGGAAGACACTGGAAGACATGGTTTAGAAAAGGCGCCCTTTTTGTTTTCTAGGGCAGCCAGGTCTAGTAGTAGTTTTCCCGCGTGGGTCCATCCCCCTCTGCGCCAACCCCATTGAGTTTGGTAGCGTGTTTTCAGCGGGACGCAACGCAGCTTCAAGCTCATGCCCAAGTTGATTTCTACGCAGCCCGGCCCGCGTTTTAAAAATGCCTTCTTGGGCGCTCCGACGCAAGGCTGACCTCGCGGGAAGAAGCGTGCCCTTGGGAATGGGTGCATTTGAATGGTGGGAGAAGAACCGGTGGGATCCAGGCAGAAATCCTGACGCCCTGCGTTGGCTTCGTTGGAACCTCTCGCCCGGAATGTAACCTTGTCCACAAGAAGCTCTGGAGAACTCTTGCCAACTTGTGTGACTCCCAAGTTGCCTTCGCTTGAGTGTTTGTTTAGTTCAGCGGTTCTCAAGCTGCGGGTCCCCAGATGTTCCCGGACTGCAACTCCCAGAAGTCTTCATCACAAGCTGAGCTGGCCAGGATTTCTGGGAGTTGCAGTCCAGGAACATCTGGGGACCCACATTTTGAGATCCACTGGTTTAGTTCATACGTGAGAGTCAGTGGCTGGAATTCAGTTGTATTTTGGGACTAGAGTAGACTCATTGAATCAGTGAGGATTTGATGAATCAGTTCCATTGATTTAGTGGGCCGACTCCAGTTGTGATTGGGTTTCAGCAAATGCATGATAATGTTTGTGCCATCTTCCAATACAGTAACATTTCCAATCAGTGCCGTTATTTAGAGCGAAGTCCAGTTGCTGGTGCCAATTAGAGCACACCCACTGACTGACTGACTGGAACTTGCTAGGCCAGTGAGTATATAAATTTCATTGATTCCCTTGGGCGTGCATTTGTCCTTTGGAAGCCTGGAGAACTAATGAGTTGCCGTATACTGAATTTTCAAAACACATGCTGCAGACTTTTGCACACTTACTTTCAAGTACAGAATACCTTCTGAATTGAATAGGATTAATGAGTAGGCGTAGTTAGGATTCAGCTGCCTATGATAAAGAGAAATAGAAATTACTGTACAGTAAATAGAGAGAATTTTTGTCAAGTATCTTGGTTTAATGGAGCATTAGGTTCTATTGTTATGGGCCTATTTTGTCATTTGTGTTAGTTAAGTGACGTGTAAAAGGGGTGGTTTCCATACCAACCAGGTAAAATGGAGGATGAACCAAATCAAGTTATTAGTACAGTATAACACTTTCCCAGTCAGCTTCATGCATATAATGAATAAAAACATGGAGTTTGTGGTTTCACCACTATCATGTTTTGCTGTAAGAGATTTAATGAATCTGTATTCATTGTGGTTTAAGGGGCAGATTCATGAACTAGGACTCAGAAGGCCTGGGTTTAATTTCCTACTCAGTGCTATAAATTGATTCAGATTTGAAGGCACATAACAATTTTGACCAAGTATCTTTAACAGTGCCCATTTGTTCAGAGAAGTGTATTGTTGGATCATGAAAGATAGACTATAAATTGCCTAGTCCTTTATTTGTACCAGTGTGATGTACTAAAGAGAGTGGTGGATTAGAACTCAGTTTGAATTCCTGCTCAGACATGGAAACTCTAATAAATGCCTGTTTAAAATGGCTAGACAGAAAGTAAAATTTCATTAGATGTGAAGTAACATGATTTTGTGCCATGTTGATACAAAACTGATACCAGAATAGTCACTCCTTGATATATTCAGGATTAAACCATAAAATGCAGTTAAATTTCATTTATTGTGTATATATATTTATAGAGTAGTGTTGGGGTATAATCAAATACTTTGTTAACTAGTTATACATGTTTTAAATCAACAGAAGGTACTTTATTCATCAGTAGGTTGGACAATTATTCTTTGTCTTAACACATTAATTTCAAATTTGAAAAATGCCACTTAATTATATTTTTTAGCCGATGTGCTTAAAGCATGTGGAGCCCATATATAATGAAAGAAGCATGCTAGCTTCTGTCTTCATTTAATTCAAGAAAATGAAACAGTCTGAAAGGGGAGAGCATGATGTATAGTCTTCCTAGATGGAGGGTTGTCTATATTTCCTGCAGGTGTGAATTATTCAGTGAACAATTCTTCACTTTGTCTTGCCAGCCCACCCTTGCAAACTTATTTATTTTTAACAAAAAATATTAAGAACCAGTAATGCAATTGTGTGGCACCTAAAACCTAATAAATTATGGCAAGTTTGTTAATCTTTAAGGAGGTACAATATCGTTCTGCTGCAGCAGACTTAACATGGCAATCTTTCTGGGAAGAACTAAAAATAAAGAAAAAAAGCAGTTAGGCTGAATAGTCAGCAAGCCAATTTAATACACCCGTCTTTTGTGCATCATTTATTTGTATTTCACTGCAGTCAAATAATAGATGCTCAAATAATAGATGTTCATCCGTAAGAGGCCTTACAGTAACTCTAGTAATGTTAATACAAAAAAATATTAGTTGTAAAAATATTCAGTGGAAAAATACTGATCTCGGGCATGCAAATGGCAGGGTTCTCTTCCCCAAGCGATTTTAGGGGATCCCTTGAAATTTGGAAAAGTTAGGGTTTCTGGGGGCAGAGATATTAAACTCCAAAGGACGGGGGTACCTAAATGAATGAGTGTCTTTCGGTGCTCTTTACCATAGAGAGGGGAAACTGTCAATTAACCCTTAAATTGGTAAAGCGCACGGGGCACACTCACTCCTTCCATTAAGCATAAGCACCCCCAACCTCCTTTGGAGCTATGCAGTTGTTGGGCTATTCTTTTTGGATTACTGCATCCACCGAAGGGCTAAAACTATGAGCAACATGATGGACGTGTATCAGTACAAATTGGGGTTCTTTTAGGTTTCTGGGCCTATGTTTTAATCAATATCCAAATGACTGAGGAAGAATAAAGCAGACATAAATGGTCAGAAAAGTGCACCAGAATGGAAAAACAGCAATTTCCATCTGTGTTGGGATTGCTGTTAAAAGATAAGACTTAACAGATATCAAGGCTTGGATAACACAGGCAGTGCTGTTTTTACTGTGTAATCTAGAACAGCCTTTCCAAACTGGGGCATTTCAGATGGGTTGGGCTGCATAATCCCTAACCAGTTCGGTAAGAAATTTGGAGAGCATCAGACTGATTAATCCTGTACTAGAATAATTGTGACATCGAACTGATGTGGCCCTAAACTCAAGTTGCTGAATATCTTGGGTTGAAACTGTGAATATCTGGTATTGACTTTTGGTATTTACCTTTGCACATTTTATCAGAAGGCTTAAATCTTGTCTTCAAATGGAAAAGCTCTTCCCAACAAACCCAGTGTATCCTAGTATTTTTATAGATGCTGTGCCACTGTATTTGAGAGCCTCCTCTGTCACTGTCTGAGAGCTGACCTTAATTCTGGTAAACATAAAAGAAGTAAGTTTATGTCTTGCACTAGAAAAAAAAATAGGTTTTCAGCGTTTTTTAAACGTTTCTTCTGAATCGTCTAGAGTTGCAGAACCTAAGTATCTTGCCTCCGAGAGGGCTGGCAGTGTGATATACTGTATATTACTTTCACAAAATGTTAGGGAACATTTTTTTGGTAAGTACAGAGGTTTTCTTCTGAAAGAAGCCTTGTTTTGCTAAAAGATCAGCATTTTTTCTTTTAAGTTGAGAACAGGAGGAGTTTACCAGAAAATGAGCTGGAATATGCATCTTCCTATAAAATGTTTTACATAATATTACAAGCCAAGGCCAATGTTATAGCCCTTCACATAGCACAATTGATGTAAATTTCCTGGGTGAGTTGTCACAGGTTAGCATTTGATATTCCACCCTGAGTCACATACTTACCCAAACATCTTAAATTGGGGCAATTTGCCAACTGGAATCAAACCTTTTGTGGACACCAGTGGGCCTAACTTTAGAACGTTGGCAAATGTCAGTAATTGGGCCAATATATGTGTGAGAAGAGCTAATGAAAGGATTCCAAAGGGGATGGAATAGCACGATCTGGTTATTAACTTTAAAGGAAAAGAGTGTGCAGGAAGCATTTTAAATAAATAGAATATGATGACATATTGAGACTGGGCATGGAAGGCTTGATTTCCCCAGTTGATGGGAAGGAAGGAGTCATAATCTGAATATGGAGCAACATCAGAGCTGGGACACAGCTTTTGCAAAGGAACTGTAACTCACAGTTACTGTTGTATAATATATACAGTAATATAAATATTGCACCAGTCAAAGGCCATGGCAAGGTAAAACAGTTATACTGTAGTCCGTGAAACTGACTTAAAATAATACTAAAATTAGGGTGTGAGTAGGGCTCAGTACTGGTTTTAGTGCAGAATCCTTAACTTTCTCCCTACATTTATCCACCTTTATCATGAATAGAGTGATGTTTTGGCTCGCATATTGGTTTGTCCCTTGAAGCAGGAAGTCCAGTTTATCTTTCACATTTCTTTTCACATCACATTCGCTTTAGCAAAGGTTAAAACAAGTTAGGTCTTCCACAGCTGGTGCCCCACAAATACACCATCTATCTTAGATGGTATACAATAGAATCTCCCCAATTTTATCCTTGATTCCATTTGTTCAAAATGTAATTTGGCAGATGCTTTCTGGAGTTCTATTTTCATAGAATACGGCAGATATTTCTCAGATTGATGCAGATGTTGTGTACCCACTAGCCAATTGGCATTATTCAGGGATCTGATGACTGTTTGGTCAATTTGAGCTCCAGCTCCAACATCTCCAATATAGAGAGTATTCAAGAGTTTTATTTGACCTTGATTTAGTAGAAGAAATCTTGGATACAAAAATCCTGGTACACTTGCAGTACTGAGTCAGTGTGAGAATCGGGCTTTGAAATAATATCACATACCCTTTTTTGCGTTGTAGAGTACAATTTATTTTGCCTATACTGTACGCCTGGTATTTGTTTTCTGTCATTTAATCTTCTTTCTTGATGAAATTCAGGCTTTTGTCCTGACTGTTTATCTAAGCCTGGAGCTAGCCTTAAGTCTGACTCTGCTTCTAGCTTTATGGTTAAAGGTTGTTGGTCATGATTTTTCCTAATATTAATGGTTATCCCAATAAATAAATAGGCCTTCCCCCTTGAAACACAGATGTAATCAAGGACACTATGTGAATATGCAGAGAAATAGGTGAAAAGCTGTACTGAATTAGATTTGCTGAAAAGCCAGGTCAAACATGTAAATTATCCTAAATAAAGTTAAACCCACACAATTTATCTCTTTATTTATAGATTTCCAATGATTTAAATCTGGAGAGCTATCGTCCCCAATGCCACATAACTCGGCAACATTCGGCAATGATGAGCCCATCCTGGCATTGATAGTGTGGCCATGCCACTTGGGAATCTGGAGCCCAGCTTAGAACATAAGAACATAAGAAGAGCCATGCTGGATCAGGCCATCTAGTCCAGCTTCCTGTATCTCACAGTGGCCCTGGCAAATGCCTCTGGGAGTGCACAAAACAAGATATCTGTTTCCTGATAAGACTCCCCTGCATCTGGCCCTTGAAGTACCCTGGTTTTAAGCCTGGAGATTACATATCTCCATCATGGTTTGATGGCATTTTCCTCCAGGAATCTGTCCAATCCCCTTTTGAAGAAATCCAGGCCAGATGCCATCACCACATCCTGTGGCAGGGAATTCCACAGACTAACAACATGCTGGGTGAAAAAAGATTTTCATTTGTCTGTTCTCACTCTCCCAACCCTCAGTTTGGGTGTATGTCCCCTAGTTCTGGTATTTTGTGAGAGGGAGAAGAACATCCCCTCTATCCGCTTTATTCATGCCCTGCATTATTTTGTACGTCTCAATCATATCCCCCCTCAGGTGCCTTTTTTCCAGACTAAAGAGCCCCAAATGTTTTAGCCTTTCCTCATAAGCGAGGTGCCCCAGCCCAGTAATCATTTTAGTCGCTCTCTTCTGCACTGTTTCCAGTTCCACTATGTCTTTTTTGAGATGCAGTGACCAGAATTGTACACAATACTCTAGGTGCAGCCTTACTATTGTTTTGTACAATGGCATTATAATGTTGGGTTTTTTTATTTTCAATATCCTTTTTGATGATCCCTAGCATGGAATTGGCCTTCTTCACCACTGTCACACACTGGGTAAACACTTTAATTGAGCTGTCCACCAGCACACCAAGATCTCTTTCCTGATCCGTCACGGATAACTCAGAACCCATGAGTTGACAGAAAAAGTTTTGATTTTTTGCCCCAATATGCATTACTTTAAATTTTCCTATATTGAAACACATTTGCCATTTCGCAGCCCATTCCCCCAGTTAGGAGAGATCTTTCTGGAGCTTTTTACAATCTTCTCTGGTCTTCACCACCTGAAAAAGTTTTGTGTTCTGCAAACATGGCATCTCACTGCTTATCCCTGTCTCCAGGTCATTATGACCAGTTTCTCCAGGAGATGTTCCAGCTGCACCCAGATTGGGAAGTGAATTATTTTAGTTACTCCAGAGACATGAGGACATAAAGAGTTTCTTTTTAGAACTGGAGCCCCAGTGGGAACATAATAACTTTTGAGGGACATAGAACTGTAGCTATAAAGTGTAGCCTGCATAAATAAATTGTAAACTGCCCAGAGAGGGTTTAAGCTAGTGGTGTCCAAACTTTGGCCCTCCAGATGTTTTAGACCACAACTCTCACATTCCTTTGTCATTGGCAATACTGGCTCGCAGTTATGGGAGTTGTGGCCCAAAACATCTGGAGGGCCAAAGTTTGGACACCCCTGGTTTAAGCACTATGGAGCAGTATACAGTGGTATCCCGACTTACGAGATTAATCCGTTCTGAGCGAAGGCTCATAAGTCGGTTATCTTGTAAGTTGGGGAGCGGTTTCTCATAGGAATGCATTGAAATCTGGATGAACGGATTTCAATGCATTCCTATGGGAAACCGCTTTAAACAACTCGTGGCTTCCCCCACCACCAGGCGTGTTGGGGAGAGAAGCGGCGGGTGCTTTTAAAGGTCTTTAGGCACCGAGGCAAGCGGTTGTCTCGCTGCCTAAAGACCCTTTAAACCACCTGCCGCTTCTCTTCTCCTCCACTGGGAGTCCTGCGTCCGTGAGTGGAAGGCATTTTAAGAGTGGTGCGCTGCCCCCTCCCCGCCGCGGGGACTTGGGAGAAGCAGTGTGCCCCTTTTAAAATGCCTTCCAGTAATGGACGCAAGTCCTGCCTCGGTGACTGGAAGGCATTTAAAAGGGGCGTGCCACCCCCACCCCCCCACCCCCGCGGAAGACTGGTGACTGGAAGGAAATTCAAATCCCGACAACCCCACACACCTGTTGCTCACAAGATGGGGAATCCCAGATCTTGCTTGTAAGCAGCCAGTGTGTGTGTGTGTGTGGGGGGTTTTACTGAATAGTGCTCATAAGTTGGGATTTCCGTAGGTCGGGCCCCTCATAAGTCAGGGTACCACTGTATCGGCAGAACACTTTGATTTTTGCTTTGCTTTGCTATAACTAATTACAATTAAAAGTAAGATTGGCTAAGGGACAGGAAACAGAGTAGCACTAAATGGACACTTCTCCAAGTGGCAGGAGATAAAGAGTGGGGTCTCCCAAGGTTCTGTACTGGGACCCCTCCTTTTCAACCTCTTCATAAACGATCTAGAAGTAGGAGTAAATAGCAAGGTAGCAAATTTGCTGATGACACTAAATTATACAGGTTAGTAAAAAAGGAGAGAGATTGAGAGATGCTCCAGAGGGAACTTTTGACACTGGGGAAGTGGGAAAACCAGTGGCAAATGAGCTTCAAGATTGGCAAGTGCAGAGTGATGCATGTTAGGGCAAAAAAAACCCCAATTACTTTTATAAACTGATTGGGTCTCAACCCTCTGTAACAAACCAGGAAAGGGACCTTGTGTCCTGGTGGACAGCTCAATGAAGGTGTCAAACCAGTGTGCCACAGCAGTGAAAAAAGCAAACTCAACGCTAGGGATCATTAGGAAGGGTATAGAAAATAAGTCAGCAAGTGCCATTTTGCCTCTTTATAAATCTATGGTGAGGCCCCATCTGGAGTATTGTTTACAGTTCTGGTCATCCTACCTCCAGAAGGGTATTATGGAAATGGAAAAAGTGCAGAGGAGGGCAACCAGAATGATCAGGGGACTGGAACACCTGCCTTACCATCTGAGGCTGCAATGGCTGGGCCTCTTCACTTTTGAAAGATGGCGCCTTAGAGGTGACCTGATTGAAGTTTATAAAATCATACATGGCGTGGACAAAGTAGATAAGGAAAAACTGTTTTCCCTATCGCACAACACTAGAACTAGGGGGCACTCCATGAAACTTTTGGGTGCTAGATCTCAAACAAGAGAAAGTACTTTTTCACCCAGAGGATCACTGGTCTGTGGAACTCCCTGCCAGAAGAAGTGGTGACAGCCATCCTCCTTGACAGCTTTAAGAAAGGATTAGACAAGTTCATGGAGAACAAGGGTATCAATGGCCATCATTACAGATGCCTAAGAACAACCTCCGGGTTGGAGAGATAGGCAGGATATCTCTCAATGCCATTTGCAGGGAATCATAATCAGGTGAAGACATCTGCTTGGGAATACCCTGAAGCAAATGATGAGCCACTGTGTGAGACAGAATGCTGGACTGGATGGGCTGTGGCCTGTTCTAGCAAGGCTGTTCTTGTATTGTGATCATGCATCCTTGGGCTTTCATTTGATAACCAAATATAACTTTATTAGTAATAGGTGAGGAAGGAATTTTTTACTTTAAATTCCCAGAGGGATTTGCTCTAACCCTGGAGAATGTCATGCCAGTTTTTCTTCATAAAACATTTATACTAATGCACATCCAGTTCTGTAAAGTGTGTCAGAAGAACAAGATAAAATCTCCATAGCATAATAATGAGTCATATTGTATTTCTGCTATATATTTATAGCCTGGTTTTTGCATCTGTGTAGAGAAGCAGTCGAGAATTACATTCTGAATTGTTTACTGATGGTCTTTTAGCAAGCTATATAGCCATCACAGAGATCTCAGCGAAAACTGGAGTCTTTTCTCTCCGTCGTTTGATTTCAGGCCTTATGTTTGTTAACATACAGTATTATTAGAGTAAAATCCTGACCATCTGAAAATTGTTCTGACTGTAGGATGCCAGGGAGATGTGTACAAGGTGTTTCACGGACGGGATCTAATAGCTATTGTGAGTCTTTCAGGCTGTTTGGTCATGTTCTTCCAGAACGCAGCCAAACAGCCCGAAAGACTCAAAACAGCTTCTTCTTCTTCTTCTTCTTCTTCTTCTTCTTCTTCTTCTTCTTCT
>JAHTLZ010000016.1:11895934-11913977 GCA_023846285.1 Phrynocephalus versicolor | reverse complement strand
CTTCTTCTTCTTCTTCTTCTTCTTCTTCTTCTTCTTCTTCTTCTTCTCCTTCTCCTCCTCCTCCTCCTCCTCCTCCTCCTCTTCCTCTTCCTCTTCCTCCTCCTCCTCCTCTCTGTCACTGCCTTGACAGATTTTTTAAAAGTATTGTTTTTTCAACGACCTAATTCATTGGAAACGATTGCTTATTTCAGCCCAGACAGGCCAGAGGATGAATCTGAAGTTCACTTTTGGCTGGCTGGAAAAGAAACAAGATGGCACTGCAGTGCCTTCCGCAAGTGCTTATGGACTGCCACAGCTAGAGAGATGCTAAACTACCCTTCTCACTACAAATAGGAGCATTCATCCCCTGGGAAGCAGTATTTTGGTTTGGCTTCACCAACAGAGAATGTTGGTTGAATTCAAACTTGCCATAGTTTGTAAACCCTGTGCAGTGTGATGCTTTCTTCCCAGTGTGCTCTGTCTTTTCCCTTCCCAGGCTTGCTTCAAAGCAGTACTTTGCCAGTCTTTCAGGGCTATCTCCAGTTTTTCAGAGCTATCTCCAGGTCCTGGCAGATATGCCTATTCATGAGGGCACAACGCTGAATCTTGTTTTGCTCAGATTGCTTTTGGAGTTCTGATAACTGGTTTTAGGGTAGTTGTTTTATAGAGCCTCATGGCACAGTGGTTAAATGCCTGTACTGCAGGTAAAACTGTGCTCACGACCTGGGTTCAATCCCCGGTAGCAGGCTCAAGGTTCACTCAGCCTTCCATCCTTCCGAGGTCGGTAAAATGAGTGCCCAGCTTGCTGGGGGGGGGGCAATGTGTAGCCTGCACTCTGTAATTAAAAATAAACCGCCCAGAGACTACTTGTAGTAGTATGGGGCGGTATATAAGCAGAACACTTTGCTTTGTTCGTGCCAAAAGAGCAGAAAGATTTTTACCAGAATTACCACCACATGGATAAAGGTCAGTGGCAATGAGGATGTTATGGGGCTAGGAGAAATGAATGCTGACAGGTTTGTAAACATAAGAAAGGCTGCTAACCTAATTGTACAGTGGTACCTCTTAAGACAAATGCCTCTTAAGACAAAAAATTCATAGGAAGATTCCCCCCCTCCCCCAAGAATAAGCATGCTCCTACATTCGTGGGCCTTTAAATGAAAATTTCAGACAGCCCTTCACGGCTTCTCCAGTTTCGTTTTTCAATTCTGTGCTCTTGGGTGTAAACCTGTATTAGAAGACAGCTCTGCCACAACTGAACAAAAAGTAGCTATCTTGATCAGAATGAAAATGTCCAGACGCATCACTAAATCTCGGGACAGTTTGTTCCTGGTGGATAAAGTCGCTGTAAAGAGGCAATTTTCCATGGGGGGGATAAAATGTGGATTTAAAGGGTGGTTACACTATTGTATATGAATCTGATGCTCTACAGCAATGGTTCTCAGCCCTTGTTTCACATAGCACTGACGCAACACTGGAGTAGTCTGCGTGGGATAACAGTTACTAAAAACGAGATTCCTTCAGTCCATCTATAAATATAACATGTTATATAGTACCAACCGTTCTTGCTACATCTGGAATCTTCGGGCATGCTTGCAGGACTATTAAACACCCAGTGGCCAAACTCCTGTTGCTTAATGTAGTAAATTACACTAAAGTAGTGCCATTAAATCAAGATTTAGTGAGCCCACTCTTCCTTAAGTTCTACTGAACCAACTTTACTTTAACTATCTTGCTATGCTAAAATAAGTTGCACTCAGAGTAGCCACATCTGAATCAATTGAATTTATGGGGGAGATGATTCATCAAATCTCCATTGATTCAGTGGGTCTACACAAGTGTAATTTACTACTCTAAGCAAGATGATTTGATCTCAAGTCCCCCTTTCTGTCAATGTAGTTGAAATCATACATCATCATAAGAGAATGCTTGTAAGTATGAGTGCTCGTCGTCCTCGGAAAAACTGGCTTTTAATTTCTGCATGATGAGATTTAGATGTATTGACAGAGTGGTGGCGTTTTAAGTCACATAAGGATGAGAACATCAGCCTTAAAGATTAACCGGAAACAGAGGCTATCCTACTTGAGGAACATCGTGAGAAGATAGGATTCTATGGAAAAAAGACAGTAATGCTGGGGAAAGTGGAAGGCAGGAGGAAAAGAAGACCAAAACATGAGATGGACCAACTCCCCTAGAGGAACCACAGGCTTAACTTTACAAGAGCTGAGTAGGCCTGTTGCCGACAGGACACTTAGGACATCACTCATTCATAGAGTTGCCATAAGTCAGAGGCAACTTGATGGCATATAGCAATAGCAAACTGCAGTGATAGACAACATGTGGTCCCCCAGATGTTGCTGAAAATTTCAGTCTCATAATCTCTTATGGTGAGTATCTCTCATGGATACTGAAAGGCTGTGTGTTACCTATCTCTGCTATTTATTTTTATTTATTTTTGAGTATTTTTACCCTGCCTTTCTCCTTAGCAAAGGACCCAAGGTGGCTTACAGTAATGAGGGACAATATACAGTCCAGTACAATTAAGACATAGTCAAATTTAAGAACAGGGAATTGAGGGGTATCTTACAGCATTGGAAAGCAACATTAAAACTAAAAGAGAACACAAGCAGTTAAGAAAAGAGTATAAATTCTATGTAATCATGTACAGTAGACCATCAGAGGGTCATCCCATCCAGTTCAGGTTGCATCCCTATCCCTATGCCAGATAAGTTTCTACGAAATATAGAACATTGGGCAATACAAGCTGCTGTGCCAGAGGAAGCATTAGTGGGCAAAATATCTTACTGATACACTCCTTGCTTCTGCTTCTGCTCTGTTTTTTTTTCTTACAGCGCAGTACCAAAGTGCTTTGTGTTACAAGCTGATGTTTATTGTTGCCAATCTTGGGAAGACTTTCTAATTGCTTGATCCAGATGCCTGTAGGTTGCTTGAGGGTTCCAGCCAAAAATATTTTTATTCATATTGTGTCTGTTACAGTGTAGCATTGCTCAGCCATCTGGGATTTTGGACTCTTGTATAATACAAATAACAATGCAGGCCAGGAATCATTCCCATTTAATTCTTCTAGCCTTCTTTAATCATAATCATGTGCCATCAAGTCGGAATTATGGCTACCCTTTCCAGGACTTCTGACAGTACTCAGAATTGAGTTACGATTCCATTCTTCTAGGTGTGCCCTGGGACGGTTCAGCTTGCCCAAACAGGCTGGAATCAAACTCCCAACCTCGGGCTCTGGAGCTAGAGATCTAAACCACAGACCTGTCCGGCCATCTTAGGCTTTTTAAGCAGCTCATTACAGTACACCTCCACTTATAATTCATCAGGCTGTAGGACTTGCATTTCTTCCTTCATTGCTATTGATCCAAGTGAGAAAATTTTCATCCTGCCCCGGCGTGATCAAGGAATTTTAAGAAGAGGCATCTTCTGTACTCCGTTTTAATGACCATTCCCCAAGCATAATTTCTCAAGACTAGGAACGAACATCTAAGTCTCTTTCTCCTCAGTACAGATGAGTGTTATTCCAGAACCTCGTGAAAACCTGTGTGTCCTTTTGTTTAGGCATGTTATATTTCTGGAGTGCTTGATGTGCCTTTCTGGCATGGCACTAGAGCATACAGCTATATTAATTAGAAATATGTCCTAAATGTCCTTTAAATCTGTGGGATGTAGTGTCATTTCCTTTATTTATATCGCCACAGCTAGAAGCCAAGGTGATTAACTCATATATATATTCAGAGGGATGTAAATCCTATCACTGGAACTGGTTCCTGCCGTTCCACAGATCTCAGTGGCCATTATAGGGATGAACTTTGTACATGCTTATCTCTGGTTGGCACATTTGGCAAGCTTTTCATGACTATGTAAAGGAAATGTAGTACAAGGGACAAACTGAGCAGTGAGGAATGCTGGGCACATAGTTTAAAAGGACCTCTCTTAGGGTGTGACTACACTGGAATACCAAATGGAAAGGACTCGGCTTTGCTTCGATTTGCTTTAAAGCCTGTCTTGCGCTTAAAATCGTAATCCGTGGCTCCTTGCACAGGAGCTGCAGAATGTTTCAAGAGTCCAGTGTTTGCACTGGATGCGCATCTGTTGCTGTTATGTGCCATCAAGCCACCTCCAATTTATGGTGACCTTATGATGAATGAGTGATCTCCTGAATGTCCTGTCCATAACTGCTGTGCTCAACTTGCAAACGCAAGCCCATAGATTCCTTTAGGGCAGTGGTTCCTATCCTTGGGTAACCCAGATCTTCTTGGACTGCAAGTTGCAGAAGCCTTCACTGCCACCTTCTGGGAAGTCCCAGATCAAGAGCCCCTCGCTAGCCCAAAGCTGGGAACCACTGAATTCATCTCATATTTGGTCTTCCCTCTTTCCTGCTGCTTTCCAACTTGCTCAGCATTATTTTATTTTATAGTGATTCTTGTTTTATTGTGATGTGCCCAAAGTATGGCAGCATCAGTTTCGACAGTTTGGACTCCAGAGATAATTCAGGCTTGATTTGATCTAGGATTTGTTTGTTTCTCTTTCTGACAGTCCAGGGTATCCCTAAAGCTCTCCTCCAGCACCAAATTTCAAACAAATCAAGTTTTTCTCTGTCACTTTTTAAATCCTGTCCAGCTTTCACACTGACATATGGTGATATGAAATACAAGAGTGTGGTCTCCAGTGACACATCCTCACACTTGATGATCTTCCTCAGCTCCTTCATTGCTATCCTTCATAGCCTCAGTCTTCTTCTGGTTTCCTGCCTGCAGTCTCTGTTTCGATTGATGGTTGACCAAATAATACAAAACCTCAAATTTCAGTTTCTTCACTGTCAACTTTAAAGTGGTGTAGTTCTGTAGTCATGATTTTTGTTTTCGTAATGTTGAATGACTGCCCCACTTTGGCACTTTCTTTTTTCAATTTTCCCAACTGTCGTTTAAAGTCACTGCTGCTTTCTGCCAGTCAGAGGGGTGGCATCTGCATATCTTAAATTATTGCTGCTTTGTCCACCTTGTACCTACCAGAATACAGTGGTACCTTGTATAAAGGAATTAATTCATTCCAAATGAAATTATGTTAAGAAAATTTTCCTTTATACACATCTCCCATAGGAATGCATTGAAAACAGAGTAATCCCAAATAGCGACCATTTTTATGTTGAACGGATTTGCCCCATAGGCGGTTCTGATAAGCAAATTTCCCCTATCTCTGGAATTTTTATGTTGTACAGATTTTATGTTATACAAACCGTTTGTTATACGAGGCTCCACTGTATACAGTTTCCAGGGTTTCTTGTACAGTTCCATGATGGGTAAACCACCTTGTTGGCAACTGCTCTGTGACTAAAAGAAAAGAAATAAAACAGCTTGAAACGGATGTAAGAGAAGTGTAGACTCACCACAGTCAGAGTTGGATCACACATGCACAGATACTAATGAGCCTATTCAGGCCATTGTTCCTCTTATGAGCCTAATTCAGATCAGGGTGACAAGAGGTCAAAGCTGACTATAAGATGGAGGACTTGCACTCTCTGTTTGGATGAACAGCGAAACGTTTCTATCTCTCAAAAAGAAGTCCAGTAGCCATGACTCAACTTCCAGATAAACTCACCTGGATGACTGAGAATCTTCACAGACATGCACAGGAGTGGTGACAGAAGAAGGTCTTGGGGGAAAAATGGAGATTAGACATTGGCCTTGGACTGCTAATGTTGGGGAAACCCCATGGACCAGAGGAAGATCAGTCCGTGAGGGGACTGAAAGTGCCAATAGCACATCTGATCCTTTAAACTGAAGCTGTGATCCAGCTATGCCAGATAACCTTTCATCACATGTCCTAACCACCATTTGTCTTTTTCCCTGTTTCCCTGTAACGAGGCAGTGTTTTATTGCTCAGCCTGTCCAGGGGGAGGTGGACAGAGATAGCTTCCTGGTGTTCATGTTCACTTGTGGGTGTTTTTTATATTATTTATTGAGGTAGTTTGTGGCTGAGTGGAGTCTAATTGGGTGGAAAAACATAACATACAATTTATCCCCATCACACTGAACTTTCATTGAGCTGTCGGGAAAGATATGAATTTCAAACAGCCCCAGCTGCTCCTCGCATTGCTGTCAGATCGGGGCCCAATAAATCTCTCTCCCTCTCTGGATGGAATAAGATTTAGTTCAAGTATCACCTGTGAAATCCCTCACAGGATGGTGCTTAAAAGCGCATATCCTAGCAAAGGCGGAAATGAAAACAGTAAAAAGAGATGAAAATGCAGAAATTGGGGTGGGGGGGAGGGAAGAGGTATAGTGTGAAAAGGGCACACACTCGCACACAAGGTTCAGATGCCTGCCTGCCTGCCTGCTTCTGATAGAGCAGCTGTTTCGAGGGGGTCGCTTAGCTAATTCATGTATCATCTGCATTTATCATGCTACTTAAGACAGCCCAACTAATAGCCTTTTTACACGACCCCTAAGATCTGCTGGTCACTTAAATTCGGACCAGAGATCTTGGGGGCTTGTCGCTCTTCCTGTGTCCCCACCCCTCCGCACTTCCTTGCTCCTGTCTGTGTGTGGGGAGGGAGGAAAAAAAGGAAGAAAAGAACGTGGCTCACCTCTGTTCTGCCTCTCGCTCTTGCTGAGGCAACATTCCAGTCTCTTAAGTAGCTCTTAAAGGGGCGGGAGCCAAAAAAACAACAATCAGAAGCGAGGAGAGCCCCGCACTCACTATCGTTACACCGCGTCAAGGAATTTTCACTTCCAGAGAGCAGGTACTTGAAAGGTGCGCTGGGACTCGCTAAAGTGGGTGTGGTCGCACTTAATTTCCTGTAAACTCCGGAGCTGGTGGGGAAACATTTTTAAGCTCCGGAGCTGGGAGCCATTTGCCCCGGAGTTTAGGGGTCGTGTATAAACGCCCTAAGTGCAGGACCAACTGATCAGAAGTTCCTAATTCAAATCCACAGCCCCAAAGTTTCTTAGGAGAGGAAGAAACCAATTCCCAGATTCCGCCCCTCTCCTTGCTTACTCCATGCACAAATACAGCACCATGTGGGAGTGCGTGACATATAGACCATATCTTCCTGAAGGACGATACAGTATAAGAGTCCTTCTATTGCATTTTTTTTTATTTGGCAGTACATGCTTACAAACTCAACCTGGACATTTGGTTTTTATTCCAGCATCCATAGAAATGCAGAAACAGAGACTAGTCTACATGATCCACCGCTATGGCTTTGTGATAAAATATCCCTTAGTGCGAGATCTGACAGCTCAGTGAAATATCAGCTATGGAGTTACTGGAAAAGGCAAGTTCTGTGTTTGGGATTTCTAGGTAAAAGACTGCAAGTAAAGTAGCCATTTTAAAATATATATATATTGTACAAAGCTGCAACAGCTGTACAGTGGTACCTTGTATAAAGGAATTAATTCATTCAAAATGAAATTCTGTTAAGGAAATTTTCCTTTATACAAATTTCCCACAGAAATGCATTGAAAATGGAGTAATCAGTAATCGTGACCATGTCTATGTTGTACTGATTCACCCCATAGGCGATTCTGTTAAGCAAACTTCCCCTAGCTCCAGAAATTTTTATGTTGCACAGATTTTATGTTAGACAAACCGTTTTTTATATGAGGGTCCACTGTATTTGGAATGCAGTACATGGTTCTGACTTGTGTCCCCCCCCCTTTTAAAAAAGTATCCAGGAGACAGAAAAGCAACAGGAAGTGGGAATGCAAAGAAGTAAAGGACATTCAAAATGGAAGTTTATCGTATTAGGTGAGCCTGCTGGAAGTTAGTTTCCTTCAAGCCCCCTTGAAGTAAGAGAGAATAGCACACTCAGCTCACTTCACCAGGCATGCCATGCTTCCATTGGCTGCCCCCTCCTTTGACTCCTTTCCTTCTTTCAACTGCTACTTCAAGATGGCGCTCGCTCACTCGGCGGTGCTGCTTCTCCAGTCTGCCCAAGGTCTTTGCCCCCTCCCCAGTGGAAACCTTCTTCTGCTTCCCCAGTGTTGCTTGCCTTTCCTGCTACCACCCCCACTATTCAGGGTTCAGTCACTTTTGCCCATTGCAGCCATTTCCTATTTCTTAGGCAGTGTGGCAATTGGTGTGTTCGCTTTTTGTTTGACAAAATTAGTGGAGAGGTGTCAGAGGGAAATTGTTTTGTCTGATTCTGTTATTTTGAAGGGGGAAATAATGGTTTTATTTATTTTTTTAGATTTCTACATTGTACTGCCTGATTATTACAGAACACTACACTGGGTGGTGTACAATAAAAAATTGTAACAATATCAGTAAATTGCAGGGTGCCCACCCAATAAACATATGGTATTCATGTTGACTGTAATGAAGTTCCAGATATCTAAAAATTCTGGATCAAAATTTTGATACTAGTGCATATCTCTATTTCCGGAATCAAGTTCCTCCACTCAAAGCTGTTGGTTTTCCAGGAGTTTGGCTAGTTAACAACCACTCAGGTAATTAATCAGGCTCTTAGAACCCCACACATATAAAGAATTGAGGAACACCCTGCAACTCATGATGGCAACGGACTATGCGAGACATTTTGTTAAAGGAACTAGGCTGAATATGTCTCACAACAAATCACTGAGGCCTACACATTGGAAATGTAACCTGTAAAGGGTTACAGCATTTTATATCAGTTAAATGGTGCCAAAAACATGATACCATCTGCTTATGGTATCTGGCTGTGGAGTCAAAGACTGGGAATTCTGATTACCCATTGGGCCTCCTTGACAAGATGGATTAAAGGATCCACAGGGTCTCTTCTGGCTCCACAGTTCTAATATCATGATGGTGGTCGTGGTCTCCATCCTTCAAGGTCATCCTTGTATTCATACTTTGCGGAAGAAGGGTGGGTTGCCTGCAGCTCTAGAAATATCTGTAGCCCTTGGGTTAATTTCAAAAGTTTTTGAAAAATGGTATGTTCAGATCTTTAGCTCTTAGCTAGATAATGCTGTTTCCAGCAGCCTTCTGGGAGAGAAGTACATATGGAAGGGCTTCCCGAGAGAGAGGGGGGGGGAGAGGGAGAGAGAGAGAGAAATGGGTAACAAGAGAAAGAGGAAAGCAGGTGGGTTGTTGACCTCATTCAGACTGCAGACTTCAGCCCCACTATGATCAGCAGGGAGTTCGCCATATAGTCATCACAGTTTGGGATGGAACTGGAAATACAAACTGAAAAGTTCATATTGTTTAGTCTTAGATAATGTCTACTACGAAAAGTGCGAGAGACGGTTAAGGAGGATTTAGTCCACGACCAGTCATCACAGTATGCTTTTTTATTTTTAACTACAGCTCTCAGAATCATAGAGCAGTGAAGTTGGAAGGGGGCTACGAGGCCATCAAGTCCAACCCCCCCTGCTCCAGGCAGGAATACAAATCAAAAGATATCTGCCAGGGGGTTGTCAGATGTCTCTTGAATGCCTCCAGCGTTGGAGCACTCACCGCCTCTCCATTGCTGTACTGCTCAAACGGTTAGGAAGTTTTTCCTGAAATTCAGTCGAAAGCTGGGTTCTCTTAACTTGAGCTCATTCTTGCGCTTCCTGCACTCTGGGATGATCAAGAACAGATTCTGCCCCTCCAGAAAAAATGTTCCTTGGTCTTGCTACAGATTGCAGAATATCAACCTGTCCTTGTCTTCTGCAGGAGCATCGGAATAGCCCTGCCATTCTCTTTTTATGGTTTTTACCCATTTTCTCAAAATGTTGCTTTATGTCTCCCATTCCTTCCCTGCACTTCAGCAGAAAAAGTCTGATGAATGAGTCATTTGCTGTTTCAGTAATCTACCCAGGAGAATTGTGATCTGGCTACAACTATATCAGCAGCATCCTGCCTCCTGTAGCTAAAAGAAATAACAATAGGAATCAGAGAACAGTACATGCATAATGCAGGCAATGGTTTCTCATAGGAAGCACAACTCCTTGGTATGAGATTTTTTTTGTATGCTTCTCTTTGGGGCATGCTGTTCTGAACTAAAGTAAGCATCACATATTGTATCTCAAAGCCTTATCTGGGGTGTAGGTTATTGGAATGCCTAATCTGTGTGAGGTAGAAAATCATAGAATCATAATAGTTGAAAGACATAAGAGTTGAGACCTCAAGGGCCATCAAGTCCAACCCCCTGCCATGCAGGAACGCCCATCGCAGTATTTCCGACAGATGGCCATCCAGCCTGTGCTTAAAAACCTCCAAAGAAGGAGACTCCGCCACCCTTTGTGGCAGCATATTCCACTGCCAAACACCTCCAATCGTCAATAAGTTCTTCCTAATGGAATCTCTTTTCCTGTTGTTTGAAACCATTTCCCCGAGTCCTTGTCTCTGAAACCATGGAAAACAAACTTGTTCCCTCTTAAATATGACATCCTTTCAAATATTTAAACATGGCTATCATATTCCCTCTCAGCCTTCTTTTTGAAAGGCTAAACATTCCTAGTTCCCTAAACCGTTCCTTGTAAGGCATCTCTTCCAGACCAAATCCGACTACCTACTTGTATATTGCCTTCTCTGACATCCAGATCATCACTCTGTTTTCAGAAACTATGGCAGTATCTCATTTGGAACAGAAAGGAAGCAACTCCATAAGCATTTCCCCTTCCTCCAATGTGAGACCAGGAATGCAATCTGGAGCCTGCTGCGTTAATAGGGAGAGTTTGTGATATTGCCTTGTATTCTGAATAGGGTTGTGATGAGATGGGGATTTGTCCAGTGGTTTAGTCCAGCTTGGGAATGACCTGTTTGGCTCATTCTCCTGGCAACCTACCAGACAATGTACCAGGAATTGCAAACCAGCCTGTTCTTGAGCCATGCCTACCCACCCCTTTCTCAGTCCCTGGCAATGGCTACTATTTTCTTTCTCCTGGTAAGATTACTTTAATTCAGTTCAGTTCCAGCACGTGTGATCACTGGGACTAAACCAAAGCGGATGGCTTAAGCTGTCCTTTTGCTTGAACTTCTGGATAGCTCAGTGGCTTAGGCATCTAAGTAGAGAGTTTGATTCCCCACGGGGTCATCATTAAGCAGCTTTATGGAGGGGGGGGGAAAGGATGCAAAAGCGTTTGTCTTTTTAAAAAAAGACAGCATTGAACTGGTTGCTTGGCAAGCCAATAAAGCACTGATGTCACTTAGAAATACTTTATAAAAATTCAAGAGGCTCTGAGGCTGTGCTGCAGTAGTGGAGTCCACCCGACTCACACCTGGAACCTAGATGTGTAGAAAAACTTATACTGCTGGATAGATCAGTGGTTTAAGTCTCTGGCAGCAGAGCCAGAATTTGGAAGTTTGATTCCCCACTGAGCCTGGTTGACAAGGGACCCCACTCAGTGGTCCATAGGATCCCTTCCAGCTCTGCAGTATGATGATGATGAGGAGGAGGAGGAGGAGGGTGCCACCATCACTGTGTATTTCGTCTGCTACTGTCCTTAAGATCAACTTACCATTGCTGGATTTATGTCTACTACTGTCCTTAAGATCAACTTACCGTTGCTGGATTACTGAAGACTTCCATTTGTGGTGCCTCTCCTCTGGGCAGGAAAGAGTGGGACATTATGGATCAAATGGTCTGTGTCTGCCTAAGTTTTGAGAGTCAATGCAACTGCTTAGTGGGGAGACAACCATCCCTAGCTAGGTTATCTCATTGTTCCTAGGCTTGGTTGGCATTAGGCATGGGCCTTTCATTTCAGAATGGTTCCGGTTCCGAAATGAATCACAACAGCACAGGCCCTGTTCAGAACTTGGACCCACCCTCTGGAAAGAAATCACCCATTAACTTGTCTTACCTCACATGCAGTGATACTCCAACCAGGAAGGAGCTTCCGACGGGTCATCGTTCCTTCCTTCTCCCTGGTGCTGGCCAATCAGACAGGGAGGTGGGATGATGCATGTCCTTCCACAGCTTCTGATTGGCCAGCACCAGGGAGAAGGAACACTGATGCGTCGGAGGCTTCTTCCTGGTTGGAGTTGTGCCCTGTGCAAGGTAACACAAGGTAAGTCAATGGGTAATTTCATTTTGGAGGGGCAGAATGTTCTTCTATGCCCCAGGTCACAGTTCCCATCTATTTTTCCTTGAAGGATAACCTGCAGCATGTGATATTTGTTATTGTGCATTTTGATAGTGACCAAAATATTATCATTTTCTTCTCTTTATGGTATTGAGAATCTCTAGCTCTTTAATTCATGCACTGTAATATGGTCACATTAGTGATTCTGGCTGTCAAAAGTATCTTCAGAATTAATCTGTATGTCCACATTTCGAACGCTTGCAGCTTCCTGCATAATGAGTCCATAAGGGTACAAGTTTCAATACCGTAGAGAAGTATTGCAACTTAATACTAGGGTTTAGTCTTTGTGTTAACTACAAAGCTTGTTGTGAAGCTGTTATATGCTATTTGGAAAGCAGAGCCAATGACAACCAAGCTAAGGGTCACTACAGGTATCTGAGGAAAAGGTACTGCATTTGCAACTTTTGGACAGAGTTGGGAAAAGCTGACTAAGGGGAGACATAAAAGAGGACTGTAAAAGCATGGGCTCGGCAATATTGACAGAGGTGCTATATTTTGGCCATATCCACAATACTAGAAAGTGAAGCTGTCCAATGAAATTAGATTCAGGGTGGGTACCCAGTGCAGTGTACTCAATAGAGTGATGGACTAGGACTCAGGAAACTTGAATTCGAATTTCTGGTCACCATGGAAACTCACCTGGGAAGTAGCACTGGTAGCACCATTCCTTAAATATCTTATTTATTTATTTATGTACACTTACAGACCGCACTGACTTTCCCATCGGGAACTCTGGGTGGTTAACAACAGAAGCAAATAAGCAGAGCAGACAACAACCATAATCAACATGAGTTAAAAGACACAAATGTAACCGACGAAGGCAAGAGGGCGGCAAACAACCAAACAAGAGCAACAAAAACAAATGCATTAGTGATCGCCAAAATAGGAAGGAGTGGAGTCAGCTCAAAGCTAATCCCTCTGATCCCCACCTCAGAGAGCCATGGTTGATGGTATCAAAGGCTGAGGATAGATCAAGGATGACCAGCAAGATGGAGCAAGCCCTGTCCCCCCACCCCCGGGAGGTCATCTTACAATACGACCATGGCTGTCTCCGTCCCAAGATACAGCCTGAATCTGGACTGGAAAGGATCCAGGATGCTATCTTCCACCAGGAATGACTGGAAACACTCGGCAGTAGCCCGTTCAACCACTTTGCCCAAGAAGGGAGCATTGGCTATTCGATGATAGTTGGACATATCATCCACAGCCATGCCGGGATTCTTAAGAATGGGCTTAATCACGGTCTCCTTCAGGCAATTGGGAAAAACCCCATCTTTGAAAGAAGCAGAAGTAATTATGGAAGCCCATTCTGGCATGCCCCCCTCCCAGCAATCTTAATAAGCCAAGACGGGCAGGGATCAAAAGGTGAAGCCAGCGCCATGGAGGCCTCTGTGAGCCAGCGCTATGGAAGTCTCAGTAGCAATCACAGGCCCAAACTCAATGAGGCGAGGAGGCCGAGGGGATGCAGTGCTAGCGATACATGGAGGGAGGTTAGTGGAACTGGAGTCCAGATTGTAACAGACGGCCTCTATTTTGAGATTAAAATAGGCTGCGAACAATTCAGTAGTAAAATCACTAGGAGGCGTCCCAGGCTGACAAGGATTGGTGAGGTCTCAAACCACCCAGAATCATACCTGTCAAGTGCCCCGTATTGGCTGGGAAAATCCCGTTTTCCACCACCCCCTTTCCTGCTGTCTTCCCAGAATAGATATTTTCCTGGAAATGTTCCTTATTTTATAAAACTCTGGTATCTGTCAGGCAGGCTTTGACCAGCATTGTGCAGGTAGGGGAGAGTCACTCTGGCCAGTGGCCATGCTAGCCAATAGGGCTCTGCCAACTGGCAGGGAGCATGGCCAGTGGCACTGAACTGAGAAAAATGGACACGGCAGGGGAAAGATACACATATCTCCCTTTTGGCTCTGCTTCTTTCTCCCTCTGTGGTGACACGGCACAGACACGCCACTTGCGCAGCATCGTGGTAATTGTAGTTTTGATGCACAAAACTCCCTTCCCTCCCACCATCATGCCCTGCTGGGCGTGCACAACCCCATCAGCAGTCTGCTGTCTTAACAGCTGCCGCCGCCGCCACACATGTCAGGAGACATGCGCCGCCAGGTCCATGAGAGACTGGCTGTCCAAGGCTGGGGTGGAGGGGACGACCTGGTGTGGCAGCAGCTCAGTGGGGTGGGAGAGGCAAAGCAGTGTGTATGTGTGTGTGGATGGGCACATTATGCCTCTCTCCTCCCACCCTGGGCAGCAGCGGCAAAAACTTGACAGGTATGCCCGGAACAATTCTGCCTGGCAATTCGAGGCCTCACCAATTCTCAAGGAGGCATATGATCTTTTAGCCTCCCTGATTACCCAAACATAGCATTCTTATGTTCTTATGTTCTTATGGTCATGACTCTAACTGCAGCCTGATTAAATACCGTATGATTTTTCCTCCATCTGCTCTCAAGCCTCCTCCATTCTTGCTTCATTATCTGTGACTCTACTGCAAAGCAGTGGATTGGCAGCGGATAAGGCGCTTGGGGGTGATGCGGTCAACATCCTGAGTGGCATCCCTGTATCAACTATCCACCAGGGCCTTGACCAGGTCATCAGCCAGACCGTTCAGGAAACCCTGAAGGCTTCCAAGAACTGGTCAGGGTCTAGAAGCCTCCGGGGGGCGGGCCCAGATGGTGGGCTCCAGCTCCCTGAGGGGTGGAACAGCACTTGGCGGCGGGGGGGGGGACTTGAAAGTCCTATAAGGTGGCCTATAAGTCAGTTTCTTGATAACTTGATATACTTGGTGGCATTCCTCTGAATAAGCTGTTTTCAAAGGGATAAGGGGATACCTACCTTTCCACAGACATTGTGTCTTGATTTTGAGAAACAAGACACTCAAGCACCGATCAATGCTAAAGGTACATGATAATCCTCATGGTGTTATATTTTTATCTCATGTGAGCTACTTCAAGGATCTTTCTGAAATTAAAGATAAGATTGAACCCCAGTATACAATGAACATTCACTACTAAACTCAGATGTTTAAAAGGGCATGTGTGTTAAATAAGTTAATAACGGATAGTGCTGTGAAAAGGTGGAATATTCTGCAGAGCTTTTTCCCTCTAACAGATTTTCTGTGGTAAGAAAAGTTCCTGCCCATCTTCCCTCCTCCAGGTTTCCTCCACTCCTGGTTTCCCCACCTGCAGAAAAATCCTTTTTATTCTTCCCCCGCTTTTCTCTCTCTCTTTATCCCCTCTAGCTCCCTCTTTATACCCTTGACCCCCCCCCCACTCACTCCCCTGTTCTTTCCTCAGGGGTTGTTCCTCCATCCCTGCTGTTTCTCTTTTCCCCACCTTTTCTATTCCTCCCTCCCTCTGTCTGTCAAAGTCAATCGTCCTTTCTCCCAAGTTGACTGAGGAACTAGACTTTGAGAATTGGGCAAATCCTATGGGAAGATGGGACGGCCCACCAGCAGGGACCCTGCTGTCCCTGTTAACCTCCTGCATCTTACAAAGTTGAAAATGAAATGACAGAAGGAGTAGATTATCATTGTCACTGTCATATAATGGGCAGAATGATGGACTACTGGTAGGACTCATAGAACCTGGTTTGAACTCCCTGCGCGAGCCTGGCAAGTCACTGGGGTGGGTGGGTGTGCCAATAGTAATCCCACTTCCTTAAATATCTCACATACCTTGAAAGCCAAGTAGAGTTGCCATAAGTCTGATTGCTTAATGGTTCCCCAACCCAAATGTGATTGCCAATGATGGGGTTATCTATAACATCTGATACACAGATGCTACAGAATCACTATCTAACAACGGACACAGTTGGCAGTGGTTATTCTATAATATAAATGAAGAAAGGAATAAGCGGGGCCAGAAAATAAGTACCGTATTAAGAAAACAATATTTGTGGTCATCAGTAAAAGGCAGGCAGGCATAAGAAATGCAGTTAAAAATCCAAATGAAAGTGTGGGGAATGTTTACAAATAACCTTAGAATTTGGTTGAGATACTAACGTGTTCATAGCCCACATAATAAAATCTGGAATAAAGATGGTTCCAGGCAGTTTCCTTCAACTGAAAAATGCATTTCACAACACAAGCTCAAAATTAGCTTTGAGAATGTGCATTTTACAGTGCTAGGTTTTCCAGTTTCTGCTGTACAGTGTGGAAGCATGGAGCAGAACATAGACTACTATAAAAAGTGGAAGCATTTGAAATTTGGGTTTATCACAGGATGCTAAGGATTTCTTGGATTTAGAATATAATCAGCGGAGGCATAACAAGGCAAATGAATAACGATCAAGGCTGCACAAAATATGCAGAATGTAGAAACTTAGAATACTTCTGTTATATAGAATTGACATCCAGATTTTTACAGCTGATCATAAGAACAGAAGAACATAGGAAGAGCCAAAGGCTCATCTAGTCCAGCTTCTTGTATCTCACAGTGGCCCCACCAAATGTGTACGGGAGTGCACGAGACTAGATATCTGTCTCCTGATACCATTCCCCTCCACCTGGTCCTTGAGGTATCCTGGTTTTAAGCCTGGAGATTACACATCTCCCTCATGGTTTGTAACCTGTGATGGACTTTTCCTCCAGGAATCTGTCCTATCCCCTTTTGAAGGCATCCAGGCCAGATGCCATCACCACATCCTGGGGCAGGGAGTTCCACAGACTAACAACACACTGGGCAAAAAAAAAATCCTTTTGTCTGTTCTCACTCTCCCAACCCTCAGTTTGAGTGGATGTCCCCTAGTTCTGGTATTTTGTGAGAGGGAGAAGAGGTTCCCTCTATCCACTTTACTCATGCCCTGCATTATTTTGTACGTCTCAATCATATCCCCCCCCTCAGGCACCTTTTTTTCTAGACTATAGAGCCCCAAATGTTTTAGCCTTTCCTCATAAGGGAGGTGCCCCAGCCCAGTAATCATTTTAGTCACTCTCTTTTGCACCTTTTCCAGTTCCACTATATCTTTTTTGAGGTGCAGTAACCAGAATAGTACACAGTAATCCAGGTGTGGCCTTACTATCGTTTTGTACAATGGCATTATGTTTTCTTTTCAATCCCCTTTTTGATAATCCCTAGCATGGAATTGGCCTTCTTCACCGCTGCCACACACTGGGTAGACACCTTCATGGAGCTGTCCACCAACACACCAAGATCTCTTTCCTGATCCGTCAGGGATAGCTTAGAGCCCATGAGTTTGATCTAAAGAGAGGTAGTGTGTATATCAAGGTCTAGAACTAGTAGTCTGAGAAGAAAAGATATATTTCCTAAGTGAAGCGGTTTCTCAAGAACTTTTAAGATTGCTAACATTCCCATTGGCACTTCCTGTGTATACTATATATAATACACAGTACAGTATATACTTCTTTTGTGTACTATAGGCATGTGAAGCCAGTGGGATGTTGCTCCTGAGGGGTAGGCATAATAATAATCAGGGATACTGAGATTCCAGGGGCTGTCACAGCCAATAGATTGAAGCTAATCTGCTAAGGAACCATATCAGGGACCAGAGGCATGTTTCTAAAAAAAAGTGCCTGGTATAAAGAATGAAGACCTGCCCTGTATAGTGAACACCAATATGGAAATAGTATTGTACTCTTAGAACTCATTGGCACTCAAGGGATTGCATTACTTACCACAGCTGTAGTGAGTAATGCAGCCACTTACTCCCCTTAAGATGTGTTTTCATACCTTACATTTTTTAAACTTCTCACATTAAATAAAGAACTAGAAGAAGTGCATTGTGTGAGGTGGTGGACTCCTGTCTGGAGAAAAGTTAAAAACAAAGAAAGGTGTATGCCAGTGGGCCCAGGAGGAGGAGGAGGAGGAGGAGGAGGAGGCAGAAGGTCTAAAAGCTTTTCTTGAATATGTCATCCCATTTAGAATTCTGGGTCAGTGTTCTGTTATTTATGCAGAAGAGGTAATAAAAGCTCTAGGCTATTCAGACCGTTAATGGAGGGACAGTGAAAACCTTGAGGAAGGGGTTGT
>JAHTLZ010000016.1:11855152-11881331 GCA_023846285.1 Phrynocephalus versicolor | reverse complement strand
TATATGAAACAAAGATGCAAGTTATACCTGTGTATGTGGTTAATACATTTCAAAGCAATACATGGACATATTGATTACCTAAATTGAGAAAAATATTGAGAGGACCGCTCTTGTATATATATATCCAGTGTATTTGAATTTTAGAGGTACCCTCAGTGTGTGTGTGTGTGTGTGTGTGTGTGTGTACACTGAGGGTACCTCTAAAATTCAAATACACTTGAGCAAGTTCAGAGGGTGAAAAGGATAATCAAGGCACTGGAAATCAAGCTCCATGAGGAAAGACTGAAAAAGCTGGGCATGTTTAGCCTTGAGAAAAGAAGACTGAGGGGAAACATGATAGCACTTTTCAAATACTTAAAGGATTGAGAGGAACAGGACTCTGTTCTTGATCATCTCAGAATGCAGGACATGTAATAATGGGCTCAAACTATAGGAAGTCAGATTTATACTGAATATCAGGGGAAACCTCTCAGTTGTTAGAGCAGTATGACAATGGAACTAATTACCTCAATATGACAATGGAACCAGTTACCTCAGCACTGGAGTGGTGAGCACCCTAGTGCTGGAGTCATTTAAGAGAAAATTAGAGAGCCATCTGTCAGATCTTCTTTGACTTGGATTCCTGCATTGAGCAGCGGGTTGCACTTGCTGCCTTTGTAGGCCCCTTGTAATTCAATTATTTGATTGCTTGTCTACACACTCAGTTTGAACCAGTCTCAAGAAATCCCCCTCATTAGTTCCTCCTATCTACTCACTCTTCTAAGGGAAAGTTTCCCTTTTAGCTTTTATTTTTCAAAAGAGAACCAGAGTATATGCTCCATATAGTAGTATTAGACTTTGAAAAATCACTTCATCAGTCTCTCCACAAAGCTGAGGAAGTGGTCTATTTACCAATATCCTGAAGCGGCTCTGTTCTTAAGCTACTTCATGATACTGGCAATTGACAGGAAGGGTCAAAAAAACTTAGAAGACAGGGGGCAGAAAGGTGCTGTAGGATTGGTCTGGGGGTGGGTTAGTTTGCTCCAGCAAACATAATAGGTTACAGGTGATACCTTCATAGGCCACTATTAAAAATTAAAAAGGAACATTGCAGGCTTTTGAGTGCAGTCAATCACCCCTCTTCAAAGCAGGTCCCAGAAGTTCAGACATGGTGAAATATGTTCTTCACCAGGAGGTTATGTTTAAAGTCCTTAGTTAGATGGTATTCTTAAAATCATGGCTAGGTGATATTGTTTTCAGCCAGGAAAGGATTCTTGTTGGAGGCAAGAAGGGCAGTTGTAAAAGGCTGCTTCTTAAGTCACACCCCGTTCTTCAAACAAAGAAACATGGGTCCAAAGATATTATGTGACTGCCATTTTTAGAAGCAAAACAGCCTGTCCCTGCAGAGGACCAAACTGTGGGCTAAATGCCTGTGTAGTCAGCCTGCTATTCTCTATATTCTGTTCTTTAATCCAATAAAGAGCCTCTCCTTGTAACATGACTGCTGAGTTAATTAAGGGGATGTTCCATAATACCAAACTGAGAACTCCATCTTCATCCAGGCATGAATAATGGTCTTAACTTGGCTTTGACTGATTGTGTCTTACATGGTATACAAACTTTATTTCATTTCAGACTTGTTTGATATAGGGCTTGCTGTGATTCTGTGTGCTGCTGCCAGCCAAAAAGAGTCCATAATCTTTGTTATAAGGTACTGTATGAGGGAAGGGGATGCCAAGACACTGACAATTCTTTATCTGCCCAAAATGGCAAGGATAGTGTAAAACTGCCATTCCAGACCCCTTTTAAACTGCTGCATCCTCCATTTTGAAACAAATTTTAAACAAGACTCTAGTGATGACAAAGTCTTTCCCTCTATCCCCTTTTCCTTAATGCCTTGCATGATATTAAGACTCCATGTGTATTTGAAAGCTCATATCTGTTCATGAGACTTTAGTGCTCTAATAAAGATACTGTGCTCTCCTCAACATTTCATGTTTGTTTGTTTTGCTTTGTTTTTTCTTTGCTAAGTGGAAATATTGAGGTGGTTTCAAAAAATAAAGCAGGGGTAGTTCGGGGAGGGGGGCAGGGAATCAAGCTTTCCCCAAATAAAGAGCTTATTTTCCCTTTCAGTACATGAAGGAAATATATTTTTATATACAGTACTGTATTTACCATCTCTATCGGCCAGGGCATGGGTGGCAGCTAGACTAACAGCAAGGGGCCAGGACCAGGGTATTCCCAAAAGCCATATGGGGGTTGAGACCAAGGGCATGGTCAGCCAGCCTGAGTTCAAAAGGTACAGAAAGAGACAGAGACAATAGTCAGCCAATCCAGGTTCCATATTATGGGATAATAGTCAGCCAGTCCAAGTCCAAGTTCCACAGAATAGATACAAAAGGGTGAAAAACTTGCAGAGAAAGACTTACAGAGTCCCAGGAAAGTCCAAGATAAGCAGGCCAAAGCTTCAAGAGTTAGTGAGGCAATGAACACCCAGCTGCATTCTCTGATTGCCTCAGCCTGAGAGGGGCTTAACTCTGCAGAGAGGCTCCCCATTTCCTGAGTCATGCGTCCCTGATCCTGACATCAGAGTAGTTCACCAGTTCAGTTCTGACTCCTCCTCATTATTAATAATGTTTTATTCAACACTTAATATAAATGTGTGTGTGTGTGTGTGTGTGTGTGTGTGTGTGTTGTGTGCTGCCAAGTCAGAACTGACTTGTAGTTACTCTAATAGGGCTTTCAAGATAAGTGAGACATTTAAGGAGTGGTTTTACCAGTTCCATTCCCTCAGTGAGCTTCCATGGCCAAGTGGGAATTTGAACCCTGCATGCCAACACCATGGTGGGAATCCATAAATATATATACCTTAGTGATAAACACACTGGATGCAACTATACAGAGAGGGAAATGAGAATTAATGTATATCCTTTCACTATTGAAATAAAAAAGGGGAAGCCGTGTGTTCATTACAAAATACAAATGCCAGACTAGGCTATAGGTGATACCTTTATAGGCCACTAATACAAAATATATTTTTAAAAAACCATTGTAAGCTTTTGTAGACAATTCCATTTCTTCAAAGCAAGTACCAAAAGTCCAAACATGGCAAAATATGTTTTCCTGTTGATCACATGGCACAATGGGAAGTGCAACCCAGCCCAGAGTCCTGCACAGCAGATCCATGTTTTCTTCCCAAATACTGCCCCTCCAACAGGAGATTCTTCATAGATGTCAAATTCTTGGCAAGATTATTTGCTACATACTTTGACTATGAAGTTGCATTGAGGCATTTGTTCTCTTCAGTATAAGTGTGACCACAGAGAGAAGATGAGGGAGAAAAACACTTCTAATTACAGTTCTATTTGAAATGCCTGTCGGTGGTGTGGTTTAAAGAAATCGCCTTAAGAATGCTTTTCTTCCTCAGTCATTCATTTCCTCATCATATTTTGTCATCTGGTAGAGCTGATGAAGATGTTTTTAAAAATTAAATGAATAAAAAGAAGTGTTTGAGGAGAAACTATTAAAAACAAAAAGAGCTGGTACTGCTGTTGTGTGTGTGTGCTCTTTCCTTCCCTTCCTTGTGAGGCAAGAGGTGAGGAGGAAGGTGCTCTGCCAAAGCACTGCAACATGTGTGTCGGTAGATGCAGTTGGTTTGCATTTCCCTTCTGCATTGGCTCAAGAGATACCGTTTTAAAAAAGTAGAAGGGTGCCTCTGTTTGGGAAGAAAACATGTGGATCTGCTGTGTGGGACTCTGGGCTGGTTCGCACTTCCCATTGTGCCATGTGATCATCAGGAAAAATGTGAATCCACTTGCCTGAAACCTATAGTATATTCTGCATTCTTTTTCTGTGGAAACTGTTACAAAAACTTTGTTGATGATAGGTAGAGCAAAACAGGATAAAGAGGGCAATGAAGGATCACTAAAAGCAAAAGCAAAGTGTTCTGCTTATATACCGCCCCATACCACTTCAAGTAGTCTCTGGTTGGTTTACAGTTTTAATTGCAGCATGCAGGCTAAATTCATTATTGAATAAGAAGCAATCTGTGGCTACAGAGCCAACAACTTCTTCTTATACTGATTCACATAATGTCTTTCACATAATGTCTGGGAGAGGTCATCAGGAGGTTTGGGCTGAGGAGTCAGCAATATGCTGATGATACTCAGCTCTACCTCTCGTTCTCCACCAATCCAGGTGAGGCGGTTTCTGTTCTGAACTCGTGTCTGGACCAGATAATGGACTGGATGAGGGTTAATAAATTGAAACTCAATCCAGACAAGACGGAAGTGCTGTTAGTGGGTGCTACGTCTGACAGGCTAGAGGGCCATTTCCCTGTCCTGGATGGGGTTGCACTCCCCCTAAGGGACAGGGTCCGTAGCTTGGGGGTGCTCCTGGACCCCGGTCTAACACTGGAAGCCCAGGTGGACTCGGTGGCCAGGGGTGCCTTTCTCCAGCTGCGGAATATATACCAGCTGCGCCCCTACCTAGATGAACGGAGCCTTATGACAGTTACGCATGCACTGGTAACATCCCGTATTGATTACTGTAATGCGCTTTACGTGGGGCTGCCTTTGAAGACGGTTCGGCGATTGCAACTGGTTCAGAATCGTGCTGCACGGCTGGTGAGTGGTAGGGCCACCAAGGAACACATCACGCAGATTCTGTATAACCTTCACTGGTTACCAGTTGCTGCCTGAGCCCAATTCAAAGTGCTTGTTTTGACATATAAAGCCCTAAACGGCTTAGGACCTAGATACCTGAAGGACCGCCTCCTTCCGTATGAACCTACCCGGCAACTAAGATCTAGTCAGAAAGCCCTCCTGAAAGAGCCACCCCTTAAGGAGGTGAAGGGGATGGCTTGCAGGAACAGGGCTTTTTCAGCAACTGCCCCCAGACTTTGGAATGCCCTCCCAAATGAGACTCGCCTGGCACCGACGTTGATATCATTTCGGCGCCAGGTAAAAACCTTCCTATTCCAAAAGTTTTTTAACTAATGATTGTGGGTCCTGATGGCAATTTTCAGTAGTGTGCTTTTAATGTACTGTATTTATTGCATTTACAGGTTTTATTGTTCTAATTTTATTGTATTTTGATGTTTTAATTGTTTTTGATTGTGAGCTGCCCAGAGACCTCTGGGTAGTGGGCGGCATACAAGCTATATAAATAAATAAATAAATAAATAAATAAATAAATAAATAAATAAATAAACTAATATTAGGATGGTCCAATGGAGGCAGAATTATTATTAATATATGCAAAGAAAATAGACCAAATTTCCATAAACTAGTCTTGGTTTTCTATTCCTTTTGTTGTTCTCATTTTATGTGCCAGTTTTCACTGAATGAAATTAACTAGACTTGACCCATCCATGGGTGCACTGAAAAAAACATCCAGATCTTTTCACTTTCATAAACAAATAGCTTATATTCAGATCTTTATGTAATAAAGAACTATCTTGATATGCAAACATGGGTAGAAATAAAATCTGACCACAACAATCTATTTATCTGGTTAGTTATTCTGAGTGTTGAAACAACACACTTCTAAAAGTGTCCTAAAGGGGGATATCCCCAGCAGCAGTTAACACCTAGGGCAGCAAAACTTCTGACATGTAAGGGGTACCCAGGTGCATTACTGGATGTGGAAGTGAGCCAGAGCCTCTGCTGGGTTTTCATGAGCATCCCGTGTTGTCAGCCAGGATGGACATTTCTTCAATTGTGATGCAACCACAGACCACCACCCCATGCCTTCCAAATGACATACCCTACTGGCACTGAACTACTTATGGAAGCAAACATGTTAAAACTGAGGCTGTCCTACTTTAGGCACATCAGGAGAAGGCAGGATTTCCTGAAAAAGATAATAATCCATAATCAGCCGCTGGAAAAGAAGAAAGCCAAGTATAAGATGGACAAATTTTCTAAAAGAGACAATGGGTCTTTGCAGAGGTGAGCAGGCAGTCGAGGGCATGACATTTTGGAGATGGCTTATAGAGTCACCCTAAGTCAGAGGCCACCTGATGATAAGTACATGGTTACTGTAACAAACTGGCACTACATATGAGGCAATATCCTGGAGAACCGTAGAGGCAAGAGTCTCTCCTTTGCTACTACGGTCAAAATGAAACCACCCAGCTAACAGCAGAGTGAGGTGGATTTATTGGAAAAGGAAAGAGCTAGACTCCTACAATTACTCACTATATTTTTATTTATTCAAGAATAATGAAAGGCTGCAACTGCTGCTCTTCCAAAATTTCTGCAAGAAGGTGTCTGCAAAATTAAGTTCTGCCTCAAAGAAACCAACAATTGCTGATGAGCACAGTGTCTCATGACAAATGGACCACTGAGTACTTTGTAGTTTAACTTTTAAACAAGGATAAAGCACTTTGCCTTATTTGTCTTAAAACAGTCTATGTCTCAGTGTTAAAGGAGTGCAATATTAAAAGATGGTTCAAATCCTGCTACAAAAGCTACTCAATATTTCAAGGAGAGGTGAGAGTTAACAAGATAAGTTCTCTTTAAAAACCATTTTTTTCAGCAAAGTAATTTTAGAAAGCACATTGAGGAGGACCTGTGGACTCTGAGGGCCAGCTATCATTTTGCTAAAAGTATAGCTGAGAATGGCAAGCCATTCACTGATGGTGGATTTTTTTTGAACAAGGCATGGTTCGAGTAACGGTGGAAATGTGTCCTGCTAAGGAATTTTGTGTCAGTTTATCTGCACTTACAATCACTAGGAAAGTTGTAGAACTAGAAGAGCTGCATATGTCACCAACTGTCAAGGCATTAGATGAGACCAATGACATTACAGACACGACTCAAGTAGAAATATTTATCAGGAGGATAGACTTTTTATTTGTTTGTTTAAACTTATAACCCACACATTTAGTGGACAAACCACTATTATGGGCAGCTTCAAAATCACAGAATTGTGTGCATTGTAGATATGTCTGTGAAGATTCTCAGTCATCCAGGTGAGTTTATCTGGAAGTTGGGTCATGGCTACTGGACTTCTTTTTGAGAGATAGAAATGTTTCGCTGCTCATCCAAACAGCTTCATCAGTCTGAATACAGCTAGTGCGAGTCCTCCATCTTATAGTCAGTCAGCTTTGACCTCTTGTCACCCTGGTCTGAATTAAGCTCATAGATGAACAATGGCCTGAATAGGCTCGTTAGGGAGACAATAGTATCCATAGCCTTAAGGTGAACAATGGCCTAATGTGCTGAAACCTATAAAGAACGGGTCATTAGCTATAGCCTTGGTGGTGAAGGCTTTTTGATTTGTCTGGGTACTGTTGAAAGCACACCCTGATAAGTTGCAGATAGACTATGCCTGAGGCCGCCACCTCTGTTGAGGGAGGAGGTTTCGATGCTCACTTGAATGGCTTTCCTGACTCCTCTCTCAAATCACCTATCTTCTTTGTCTAATATGTGTACATCCTCATTGCAGCACAAACTAGGAGTCATCAGGGCCCTAAGCCATAGAGCAGAGAGCATCCCCACTTCCACAGAAGCCAGGAAGACGGAAGACAGACACCTGAAGACAGCACTTAAGGCCTGTGGATATCCAAAGTGGGCCTCCAACAAAGCAGTGGGCCATCCCAGAAGAACAAGGGATCAGTCTGAGACCCAGACCCGGCGGAAGAACCTGGTCATTCCTTACATGGCTGGAGTGTCTGAGAAGCTTAAAAGGATTTTTGGCAAACACCACATCCCTGTTTATTTCAAACCCACAAACACACTAAGGCAGAGACTTGTCCACCCAAAGGATCCAATACCAAAACATAAAAGGAGCAATATAGTATATGCGGTCCAATGCAGTGAGGAGTGTTCAGACTTCTACTTTGGAGAAACTAAACAGCCATTAAACACAAGGATGGCCCAACATAGGAGGGGTAGCAGCTCAGGACCAGAATCAGCAGTACACCTCCATTTGAAGGACAAAGGGCACTATTTCAAAGATGAGGATGTCCACAGGCCTTAAGTGCTGTCTTCTGGTGTCTGTCTTCCTTCTTCTTGGCTTCTGTGGAGGTGGGGATGCTCTCTGCTCTGTGGCTTAGGGTCCTGATGACTCCCAGTTTGTGCTGTAATGAGGATGCACACATATTAGACAAAGAAGATAGGTGGTTTGAGAGAGGAGTAAGGGAAGTCATTCAAGTGAGCATCGAAACCCCCTCCCTCAACAGAGGTGGTGGCCTCTGGCATATCTGTAACTTATCAGGGTGTGCTTTCCAAAGTACCCAGACAAATCAAAAAGCCTTCACCACCAAGTCTATAGCTAATGACCCATTCTTGATAGGTTTCAGCACCTTAGGCCATTGTTCACCTTAAGGCTATGGATACTATTGTCTCCCTAACGAGCCTATTCAGGCCATTGTTCATCTTATGAGCCTAATTCAGACCAGGGTGACAAGAGGTCAAAGCTGACTGACTATAAGATGGAGGACTCGCACTAGCTGTATTCAGACTGATGAAGCTGTTTGGATGAGCAGCGAAACGTTTCTGTCTCTCAAATAGAAGTCCAGTAGCCATGACCCAACTTCCAGATCTGCATTGTAGAGTTTGAAAGATACTACAGCTACAGAAAACATATTCTTGAAGGAGTTTGAATCAGTAGAAAGTCTTGGTCTGAGTTTGGATAAATTGAAAAGCATCACAGCTGATGGTGCAAGAAATATGATGGGAAATAAAACTGCAAGAATCAGTGAAGAAATTAATTCCTATACAATTTCACCGCGTCATCGATCATCAAGTATTGTCTAGTAAAATTCTTCAGTGAGAAAATGTGATCCATATTTTTGTACCCAGCATTAACTTCATTAGGCATCAGGGCCTTTCTCGTCATAAGTTTTCAAATTTTCCAAAATACTAAAGGAGCTATATAGTATATGCAGTCCAATGCAATGAGGAGTGTGTAGAGCTCTACATTGGAGAAACTAAACAGCCATTAAATGAAAGTATTGCCCAGCACAGGAGGGGGCAACAGCTCAGGACCAGAATCAGCGGAGCCCCTTCACTTGAAGGAAAAAGGGCACTCATTCAAAGACAAGGATGTACCTATGTTAGACAGAGAAGATAGGTGGTTTGAGAAAGGGGTCAGGGAAGCCATTCATGTTTGTATTTAAAATCCTCTCTTAACAGAGGTGGAGGTCTTGGGCACAATCCGTCAGCCACTTATCCCGCGGCTCAATATCGATCCTCAGACAAATCAGAAGCACTTCCCACCTCCACCAGCAAAACAGCTAATGACCCATACTTAATGGGTGTTGGGAAAGTCTGCATAAGTGGGACTGTCCATCTAACAAACCTATTCAAGCCATCGTCTACCTAACAAACCTATTCAGACCATGGTGGGGTGAAAACAAGGTTAACAATACATTGGAAGCCTCCCACCAACTTTACTCAGACTGACAAAGCGACTTGGATGAGTAGCGAAATGTTTCAATCTCACAAAAAAAGAAGTCTAGTTGCCTTGACTCAACTCCCAGTTAATACAGTAATGTGATATATATATTAAAAAAAACTGAGTTATACTATATGGCTTATTCTAGAGAAAACTTGTTTAGTTTGGTAGTTTTGTTTTGGATATGCTGTTCTTTTTCTCATCATGGGACATGGTTTACATGTTCTTTGACATTGATGGAACCAACGTCCAGCTACCGTAATAGGACCTTCAAGGTAAGTGAGATATTTCAGGAGTGGTTTTACCAGTTTCACTCCCCTAGTGAGTTTCCATGGCTCAGCAGGTTTCAAAGTATTCACTACACAAAACTGGGAATCCTAGGGACATCATTTACTTATCTAGAAATATGTGGTAATGCATTGTACACACACACACACACACACACACACACACACACAGTGCCACCACTGAAGTAAAGGTGATACTGTTGAAGAGTCTTAGTTTTGTGTGTGACTAGGTTCAAGCTGCTGGTCAAGTGACAGCAAGAGTGAACCCAACTGATCTGATTTTTGTGGAGATAGCACAACTAACCTAGAACATATATAGCAGAACTCTTAACTATGATGCAGTTTGTAAGATCAGTTTCTCATTGTGAATTCATATGCACATCCTAGAGAAAACTGTACCTTTTTTTTGGGGGGGGGCACTTTCTTGCAGTTACATGGTACATGGTATAATGCTAAAGTGGATGTGGCTACCAGGTATTCCTCTGAAAATCCATAAACATCCAGTTTTTAAATTGAGTCTTAGGGATGACTATCAGAATATTAGATGACATGATTCTGAAAAAGTCAAATGACAAAAGGACAGGTTCTTTTCTTTGACCACTGGGTTATTTTTTTCAGTGGTTAATACCGCTTTACCATATGCTATTTTGAAATGCATATATGCTTTATAAGTGCAGGTTGGAGGTTCTTCCTTGATGAATGAGGCAAGCGTGTTAAAAGAATAACAATCTAAAACAAAACAAATGACTTGCCGACAGCTTTGTAAAAACAACAAAAACAAAGGCATTCCCTTCCTGCGTTCTTGTTCACATCAAAGTTCAAACAATTCTTGACAATTTTTCTGCTTTTTATTAATGTTTGTAATATAAAACATAACAGCCTCTTTCAGAGGTTTATTCAAAACCGGCTTCTTTTCTAATGTGCTTTTTTTTCCAATTATGGCTCAAATACAGTAGAAATCTCAGACATCAACATGCTAGTTTAGAATAAAATGTACATCTGAACTATACAGAACATGCTGAGCCTCTTACAGAATAGCTACAGAGTGCACAGAATTGATCCAAGAGAGAGGACTACAGGAACTGCACTCTGCACTTCTAGACACAGGTGTGAGAAGTTGAAGGAAGAGAGTAGAAAGGGGGTGGGAGCTCAGATGAGAACCATGAGAAGGGGAGGATGATGAAAGGACAGCTTGGAGGACTATCAGGTACATAGGAAACAAATTGTTAGCCTGTCAATTGTTAGCAGGGATAATAGTGACCCCACTGTGTAAGTGATGGCCTTACGGTTTACAATATTTATTAAGGATACCCAGGGATATAGCCATGTCAACATCTTCCATTTCATATCACCATTATATCCACTCTCTTAAGCCTTGCCTTAACGTGGAATAGGAATTCTCAATCATTTTGTTCTCACACATTTTCTGAAGTTGTCAGAACTTAAAGCAGGGCTTGTGCTGGTGGGAGGAACAAGGGAAGCAAGCCCCTGTTAAAGATGAAGCTTGTTCCCTGCCATTAATTGAAAGAAAGGCATACAGTATTTTCTATACTACTGTTCTCACATTGTGAGAATTAGAACTGCCAATAAAATAGGACTGCAGTATCCACAATACTGGTTCCAAGGTCTCGCAGTGGATGCAGGAAACCATGGATAAGAGTGAACTATCTATATAACATCACATCCAATTCCCTCTAGGGCCCAGCTCTGGTAATAAATTTTGGGAACACATATTTATGGATTTTTTAAATTTAGTAAGTGAATAAGTGGAACCATGAATAGTGACCCCCTGGATGGTTGGTGGAGTCTTGAGTGTTATTTTCATGTCATGTCTTTTGGTTGGAACTCAAAAAAATTCTGTCTAGGGAATTCTAGTAGCTGGCTGGAATCATCATCATCATCATCATCACCACCACCACCACCACCACCACCATCATGGCAACCCCCTAGTGTTGTGTAAAGACATTTTGTGCAAATTGTGTAAACCTCAGCTATTTTTTTAAAAAGCACCAAATATGACTGTGTTCTGGGATGAGAATACTATACTTGGTAGGGCAAGCAATTGTTTGACATCCTGCCTCGTGTGATAATATGAAAAGCAGTGAGAAGTCTTTATACCCCTAGTGTCAACATTCCCCAGGTGTCCATTCTTAATATACCATTTTCCATTCTCCCCCGCTCGGACCCACACATTTTCTTCTCCACCTGTTACCACTCAGATCTCCTCTGCTTCTTCTCTTGATGGCACCAGCGTGTCAGAGGATGGTACAGCTGAGAGAGGTGGAACAGCCATTCAAAGCTAAATCGCTATGGCAACGGCGCTAACTTTAGGCTTCTTGTTACATAGGCTTAAACCCCCACCCCCTTCATTCGCAATACTGTATCATATTCAGCGTTCCTTGTAGTCATCCTTTTTTTAGAGGCAAAAACAATAAATACCACATGGCTTTAGGAAGAGAGCTCTACGGAGGCCTTGTTAAGCACCACGTCTTAAAGAAGGATCTCCTTCCCTAGTGGTTAGCGGAGGGGTGGCTTGTGTGCTATCCAAAATTTAAAACCCTTCAATACCTCTTTTCTGGGCTTTGATAATTAACAAACAGCATTTCAACCCCTCAGGCTAAGAGCAAAGCTGAAATTAAATCATTGCCTCAGGAAAAGAAGATTTGTTTGGATTTGTGTCGTGCAGAGGAAATGAAGCAAAATCAAAACACTTGTGCATTTCTTGTCACAACTGGAAGTTTGTTTGATGCCAATACTCCTTCATCTGTATCAAAACCAGCTGGGGAATGATGTTAGGGAGATTTACAGAACTAAGCTTATGACCAGTTATGTCACCTCCAACAACCGAATCTCATTGTCTTTCCCCAGCTTGGTTTCTCTTTTCATCTTTTCTCTTTCCTGCTTAGCATCTAGCCTGTGCCTTCCTGTTAGCTGTTCTGATAAAAAGGTTGTGCATGTTTATTTTTACATTTCAGCTTTTACACTATCAAAAGAGGGCACTTTCCCAATACAGCAGATCATGTAACACAGTAGTTGATACATTAATAATAAAAAGGGGAACACGCATACCTTAAAAATGCCTCTGCATATATGTCTTTCTCTCAAATACTTGCATGAATAGAAAAGGTTTACAGTATTTCTTTTTACTTTACAGGGAGGCTCCTTATTTATTCAATTAATTTATTCAAAATATGATTACCCCACCTTTCTCCTTAAAAGCACCCAACGTGGCCCTTACTGAGGGAATTCCACACCAGTTATAGGGTGGGGGCCAATTCAGAAAAAAAACTAGTTAATCTATCATAGTTGACCCTACTGTAGTAATGACTCATTTAATCCAACTTCCCTCAAGTTTCCAGAGCCCTCATGTGTTTACGTGGGAAGGGGCTTTCTGTATTAATGCCAACATCATGAAGTGTACCCAGCACCATACTGTTCATATGTTAGCGTACTGCTGAGAATTTCAGTACTTTTCATAGGACTCCTTCACTCACACAGAACTAGAGCCAAGCGTCCATTCATAATTAAGAAATAAAGGGAAGAGATATTTAACTAGGTGTAATTGGCACACTAGTAACGCTGCACCTCAAGAAGTTGAATCGTACACCTTGCAAAAACATGTATACCTTGAACAAGATGACAGACAAAACACAATCCTGAAGGACTTAACAGTGAAAGAGATAATAAGAAATATTTCCTTATAGTCACCCACTGTGTTTTTCCTGCTAGGTATGAACAAAGTCAATAAAGGACACCCTGTATTTTTCACTTTTTCTTCTCCCTAGTAATTTCAACATCTGTATTAAAGAACAAATGTGGATGCAGAAGAACAAAATGAATAACATTCCATGCATTTCAGCTTTTAACACAACACTTTACATGCTTACTCACGAGTAAGTCTCATTTACAGTGCAGCTTACTTGCAAGTAATTGGACATAGGCCTTCATTTAACTGTGTCAATTTAAATCAGAGACAATAAAGTTTGCACTTTCCATAATATTTTAACCATCACTGCAGGACATTTTTTAATAGAAGAAATTTAAATGTTTTTATCAATGTATCTTCTGAATAGTGGTACTGTAATATAGCTATAGTATAGCTTTCAATAGTCTGGAAAGTGCTACAAGACGTGATGAAAAGCAATGATATCACTACTTGGAGTAACTTTCCCATATCAGAATGGTCAGGTTTACACACTCTGCATGATAATGTAACACACATACCAAAATATAATTCAAAAGTAGGCAGCCCTTAAGGACTTTCCTGGCACTCTTTAAGGTACTTAGTTAATAATAATCAGAATGAATAATAGTCAGACTACTTTTCACTTTCTTATTTAAATCAGATGTGTATCTTGGGATTAGAATGATGGCTGATTGTAACTCTCTACAGTCTTACCATTATTGTATAACCCTGTGGAGAACATCTGACACAGCATCTATAGATGGTCAGGCAGCTTATGTGAACAAAGAGAACTCTAATGAAAGCTGACTTCTCTGATAGGTAGTTACCCAAGGGTGAATTAATAACATTTGATATTGTAGGTAGTGTCATTGGCATAAAATGTGAATATCCTGACAGATTCAAGTTTGCCATTCTGCACAGCCCTCAGTCCCACTTCCCAAAGGAAAGGATTTTCATGAATTAAATATTCTCCAACTTTTCACTATGTGCTCTAAGTTAATACAGGTGCTTGGATTCAACAGGTAACTGAACTTCACAAACAGTAGGCCTAGCACATAAGAACATCCCTTTCAAAACACCCTGCAGACAAAATTTTAAAATGCATCCGTCTCCTTTTTTTGCTTTTGACAGTCTCAATATCCAGGCATTTCAAACTGTGTTATCTTCTATGCTAAGAGTATTTTTCAGCTTTCCGGTCCAAAATGTAAAGTAGGTCAAAGTCTATTATTGTTCATCTGAAAAAGAGCGAGTCGACACAAGGAGTCTGTCTGAGCACAGATCTGTGTAGAAAATACTCTGCAAGCACAGTTTTCTCCTATATTCCATAGGAAAATATGCAATCCAAGAGAATTATCCATCAGGTGGAGCAAGGTAGGTAACAGTTATTCCTATACATGGCCACCTTTAGACAAGTAAGCAATGAGTGCTACAATCACTCCAACATACACCCCTGTGCCGATGGTAATAGACAGTGCAGCAAGGAACAGAGCTCGCCGGGATGCTGAGCTGGCAAGGTGGAAGTCCCCCTTGGTGATGGCCTTGCTTGTCTAGAAACAAAGCAAAACAGCATTTAAATCATCAGTCAATATAACATAACATTTTTTGGTACTGAGTAATTGTCAACTATATTCCAGTAAAGAAGGAATCCTTTTGCCTACATCAAACTGTGTGTGTGTGTGCATGCAAATAAAAGAAATTGAACTATATTAGAGGATTAATTGCAAGCTATTGTGGCATAGTGGCTTGACTTTGGTTCACTTACCACTCAGCCACAAAGCTCCATAAGAAAACCGTGGGCTAGTTCCATCTCTCAGTCAAGCCAACGTCACATGTTTAAGAAGATGAAAAGTTGAGGGACCCCACACCCTATATCAGAGTGTTTAAAAACATGTGGTTCTGATTATGCACCCTACTGCAACAAATGAGGCAACAGACCAAATTACTGTAGGCTATCCTGAACCTGTAAGTTAGTATAGGACACACACACACACACACACACACACACACACACACACATGCACTCACCCATCTGCCCGCATAGCCTAATTCATCCAGGATAGTTTTTTCTGTTATTTTTACCCATGACATTAAATCCCAGTTTTGGAGCCATTATGCCTCCAAGAATTTGATGCTAAGACAAATAGCAATAAACAGCTGTGATTATGGTACTCTGCTGGTCAGCTTTCAGGCCATCTGGGTGGAAATCATTAGAAAAAAAACAAGCAAAATGTTTCATTCTAAACTGATGAGCCAACATATTTATGTTTATTCATCTTCTCCAATGATCATATAATGCTGCTTCTGTCAGATTCTTAGGGATTCTTACGGATACTATTACTGTTTCACTGATTGCATTATAGTGTTTCTCATGGATATTTCCTTAGAGAAAAGCTAATCTAAACTCAAAACACACACGTGTATGTATAAAGATAAGCGGAACATGCAACACTTTGTAAATCTGCATCTGTATCATTTCTGTTCCCTTTGCCCTTTTCTCCACCATCTGTCTTATCTACCTGAGTTCTCTTTGGAGAACGAAGGCCAGCACGATCCAATCCAGCAAGAGGAAACTGAGTGGAAGGACTCTAGGAAATAGTTGGCGCCACTCTATCAGGCACACAGAAACATGAGTCAAAGCTGGACCCTCCCAGGGAAGACTCAAAACTTCCAGAACACAATGGGAGTCTGGAAGACAAGACAACTCCAAGGCCCCAGAGAGCACACAAAGCTTAGAACGCTGCAGCAAAGAACTTGAAACAAGAGAAGGCAGCATCTTCAAGGCCAAGCATTGTTTAGCTGATAATGCCCTGAAATCACCAGGAACTGGCAGTGGCTCAGGTGAAGAGCCACAAATACATCTATTGCAGCCAATCCAAGTTGTGGCCTCAACAAGCTTCCGTTTCATCCAACTTCTGCATTTCTGCATTTCCTTTGCCTGATTTGGATTGTCTTTTCCCTGTGTTTGACATGTAAATTATTGATAGACTGACCACTTAGCTTTGGACTCTTGACTATATTTGTGTCCGGGCCCTTGACTATCCCCTTCTGGCACTTGCTGTCAACAAAAACAAAACAGAATTATACAATAGTGAAGTTGGAATGGGGCTTATTAGGCCATCAGGGGTGACATTCTGCTCCATGCAGGAATAACAAAATCAGAAGATATCTGGCAGGTGGTTGTCCAAATTTCTCTTGAATGCCTCCAGTGTTGGAGGACTCACCACCTCTTCTGGTAATTGGTTCCATACTGCTCTACAGCTTCTCTGCAGCTGCTTAGGTTAGGCAGTGTATAGGTAGATAGGTAGATTAGGGAGCATTTGAACATACTCCTCACATGCTCCTTAACCTAATGTAGGCCCATGATCATCCAGGGATCTGCAACATTAACATATGATCATCAAGGGCATCCTGTATTTATATGCTACATGGACCAGTGTCAAGCAGGCAGACTGAGCGCTGTTCTGGAAATTTTGAACTAAAATGCTAGAGCAATGTGCAACCTTTTCATAAGGCCTTGTACACCTGCATGAGATAATTAAATATTGGAAATACCTATCAAATTTCCCATTTATAAGATGCTGCCATGTACAAGATAACCCCCTTTCCGAACCCAAAATTAACAAAATGAACACATCCTTCCTCAATGGAAGAGAAACAGAGGGGAATGGGAGAAGAACCCAAACTGATGGCAGTGAATGAGCTGAGCAAAGTCCCTGCCCCACTGAGTAGCTGATTTTTGTTAGTTGTCCCCTCCCTTGAAATCTCCTGTTGCCCAGTGTTGCAGAAGGCTGGGAGCCCCTCCAGAGCTGAGGAGAAAGTGGTTTTAGAAACTTAAAAAGAATTGGGGACTCAGCAAATATCACCTCCAGGCCCATCCCTTTTTGGCAGTGGAAGCATAATGAGCAAAACTGCACTCAAAGCTGCTCAAGAAATATTTCCACCAATGAAAAACAAGCTGGATCCACCTCATTTTGGTCCTTGGTTTTCCCTTGACATAACATAAGCGGGACAAAACTATATAAGGAAATAAAACAAAACAACACTCGAGCTGAAGCTATACTGAAAGACTATGACAAAAATCTCAGGGATAATCTTTCATTCACATCTCGTTCTTGATTCTTCTAGGTCAGTCTGATTGCTATGTAACTTGAAGGAAATCAGTACTAACCCACTGTTATAATCATATGGCAGATAATATTCATGCTCCAAACCTTTTAAAGTGTTTTCATTTTCTTCAACAGCAACTATTTATTACAGTGGAGGAATATATTTGGTATCACCTATTTGGCTGTCAATCATGCATTTTGCAAATTACTATATCACTATGCAGGACATTTTTATTGAAACTAAAATTAGGATAAGGTAATGATTAAAAAATGGAAGCAAACAACATATTGTACTATGAGGCGCATGGATTGCTGAAACAAGTGGACCCTCAGCAATCAGTCTTCAGACTTATTTTATTCATTATGACATCTGGAGAGGGGAATTGGAGTTTGCTGATGATATTTGAAAAAGATACCAAGTGCAGAAGCCTTGTACAAGCAAAAATGCTGGATTGAATGGAATAATGTACCGTAGTTGACTTTACAATCATTAATATGAGTGAATTCATGCTCTGGGAGCTTCCCCCCGTGCAGTAATTAATTCAAATAAACAGGTTCATAGCCAAATCTTCTGCTGTGGTTAAAATACTAAAATAGCTTTGCTGCAAAAAGAAGGGAAGAGTGTGGAAACTCACAGTATGATGTGTACATCAGCAATGTCAGAATTTTACATCCATATGATTTTGTATGTGTTTGGAAGTCATTGTGTAAGCCATTGGTGGGGATTTATGTGTAAAACTATTATCAGAAAGAGAGAAGAATGTTCTCCCGTCCACTTTTGCCTATTGCCCCATCCATATTTGATAGGCTTCCCTTGATAGATTAACCCCAAGGGAATGCAAGTAGAGATGGGCACGAAACGAAAAAAAAAATTATTCCATTATTTGTTTTGTTAGTGATGAAATTGGAACGAACCAAACAGAACCATGAAAATTAGGTTCATTACGTTTTGTTTTCGTTAATGGCGATGCGCAATGAAATGAGCTGTTTTTAAATGTTAAAAAATGTCCCGAATATCCATAAAAACCCAGCGATAATTATTTATTCTGCCTGATAATACCTACCATGGGGGTTTGGGATCCTTAAAACATGCATTTATGTCTTCCCCCAGATCGCTGTATTTTTTTTCCTTTAAGGGGAGTTAGGGGACATCGACCCAAAATGGCTCCCAGATGCCTAATATTGATTTCTTGGATATTAAAATGCCCTGGACATCCGTAAAAACACAGTGATAATTATTTGAAATTATTACCTACCAGGGGGTTGCGGTCCTTAAAACGTTTGTTTTTGTTTTTCTCCCATCGCAATGTATTTTTTCTTTTCCCTTTAAGGATGACACAAAATGGATTCCAGCCACAAGATGGATGCAAGCCATGTGATGGGATTATGTAAATTCTTGGACAATTTCAACCAATAGCATGCCCAGGTTGCAGACTGGGTAGGTGTGGCAGCCACAGAGGGCATAAAAATCTTTGGCAGCCCCCATCCTCCTTGCAGTCTGTGGTGGGAGTTAGGGTGGAATTGCTGTCTCTGCGACTCGTTACTTTAGGCCAGCCAGGCAGGTTTGTGTCTCTGTGTTCCTGCTGGCTGAACCTGGCTCTTAGGGGAGAGAAAGAAGAGATTTCTCTTGCAGCCTCCCTGTGTGCCTGCATACCTCTTGGTGAGTACACTCCCCTGCCCCGCAGTGCAGTCACTCTGCGGCTGCCTTACGCCCTGGGCAACGCCCGCCGCTGCCTTTGCAGCCTCCCTGCGTACCTAGTCTATACTGTGTCTCTGCCAGCATCATTTCTTTTAGTGTTTTCCCTCTGGTCTGGGGCGTTGGGGGACGTCCACATGCGGAGATGCTTTAAGTTGCACAAAAAGCGGGTAAAAATAAAAAACGAAAAAACGAAAGGAATTTTTTCCAAAAAATTCACGAAAAATGAAAATGAACCAAAACAGACCCGGAACAAAAAATGAAAAACCAAAACGTCATTTTTTCCCTATTTATGCCCATCTCTAAATGCAAGCCTCAAAGATTGCCCACAGATTGCTCAAGATGCAAATGTCACATTGCTAAGCATAATCCCAGCACCACCGCTTTCCCAATAAAATGGAGCATGCAAACACTTATGTAGTCATCCCTGAAATCTGCTACAATACAGAGAACAAGAGAAGCCCAGTCCATTGTTTTTTGAGAATTTGGATGCCGTTCCTTTGTCTTGCGATAAGGATGAACACAGCGATTATGTCCTATGGTTGATACAAGGCTAGCCAATCATTATGCCAAAGAAAGGAACCCAATCTTAGGTGGAATATTATTAAAGCAAATGACTTATTTAGCTATTGTTATTACTACAAAATGCACTTCTTGTTTCTTACAATTATTTGTGTATGGGGGTGGACCAAGATGCCAACCTAAAAATTAGGAATCCAATCCAAATGTTTTGCAGGTGTTATGATGTTTGGAAAATCACTGAGTTTTCAATTTCAGGAAGCAAATTAGCAGCTATTGGGATTTTGTGTTAAATTAGTAATTGTTAAATTGGTTAAATTGTGTTAAAGAAATATGGGGATGATCCTTTCTCCACATTCTTTTAATTTATTGCCCTAATGTTTCGTACTTTGTTGTTTTCATACTTTATTTTTAAGGGTCGTTTGTTGATGGAACTCCAACTTTTATACTCTTTGTTGTTTATCCAGAAATATGATCCAAGTCTTAATAATATCAACTGTTTTATCCATGATAAATTTTGTGTCTGTATAATACTGCACTTTTCTTTTCTAAAACTGGAGGTGGGCGGAATTTATAATATGGAAGTAAAGATGAGTGTAATCCATAATATTTAGCTAAGTGTTAAAAATGATGCTTGGAACTTGGTTATGTGTGCATATAAAATCCACTGATGCTAGTTTAAGGCCTCCCAATATGAAATGATGATAACAATGATGTTGATGATGATTATAACTTAATACAGTACTTAAATCAAAATACGATTATATTTTTACTTCTACTAAGTCTGATATAGCACCGTGTTGTTTTTTGCACCTGAAGCATCATGGTGCCATAGGTCGGTTAGACTTGTGGGTGTGAGTGCATGAAAATATGAAAAGAATCCCACATAGGAAATCAAAGGATGCCCAAATAATATCATCCAAAGGCAAAGTGGGAGTTATATCTTTATTAGATTACTAAAAGAAACTGGGAAAATGCCAACTTTAAACCTGAACCAGCCTTCATCAAACTGGGCATCTCTGAGCACAGATCTACCCCCAGTGGTGCCCAGCCTGATGAAGAGTGGTACAGATTAAAAAATAGCAACCCCTCCAAAAAAAAACCCCTATTTAAACATAGTCTAATGATCATATAATCCCCTCTTACCTTTGGATGATGTACAAGGACTACATCATTTCTTTTATTTTATTGCTGTTAAAATAATTTTATGTCACCTGGGGTCCCTTTTTTGCTGGCACTGAACCATAATAATAATAGGGTGGCTAATAATATTAATAGGGTGGCTAATGCCGTCCTTCCAAGGCTGCTTTTTACAAAGCTGTTCAGCAAAACAAGAAGAATGCTGTGCATAGGAGACATCAGCAGATGCCAGTTCTTACCCCTTGAGAAAAGTAGAAGGCAGCGATTCCCAGAGGCCAGAAACAGCAAAGCATTGAGAAGATAGCTAAGCCCAGGTGGTCTCGTGGGGGGAGCATCAGAAAATTATCTTCACTCTCGCTGTCACTTGAAGAGTCACTCTGGAAAACAAACCAATTCAGGGATGGAGACCCACCGCATAGTAGGAGTCTGGCTCAAAGAGCATCCAAGCAGGAGTGCCAATTCACTCTGCTCCCATTAGGCATTGTTGTGGTGACAACACACTCCTTCTAAAACACGGCAGACAACCTGACTGCACTGGGTAAGAAATCTCTCCATGTGAGTGTGTGTGTGTTGCATTGTTACAGTCATGACCAACTCTTCGTGAACCCATGTCCATGGAGTTTTCTTGGCAGGAATACTAGAGTGGTTTACCAGTTTTCCTACTCCAGGCGTCTATAGCACCTGGTATTCCCTGGTGGTCTCCCACCCAAGTACTAACAAGGGAGCTATCCTAATGTCCCACTTGAAAAAGTTTACCACATATGCAGTGGACATAGTCATCCTTTGTAACATAGGTTGTATATTTGTCAAGGAACATGGCTACTAGTATCAGATAACCCATCCAAGAACATGGTGTTTGATGGTTATCTAAATGATGACACATCATTCATCATATTTTAGTTTCTAGCTAACATCTGTTAGGCAGCAGAGTTGCTGCCTGGCATGCTGATTGAGAAAGACCTCCTTGGTTTCCATCCACAAGGCATTTAATCTGGCATAGTCTGACAGGTGTTTTATAGACTCTAGGCCCCCAGTAAGGCTTTTTAGGACTAAGAATGGTTTCAGCAATCAATAAATCAGTTATGTGAGACCTGTCCAACAGGTAGACCGCGGGCTACTGGTAGCCCGCGAAGGGTTCAAAAGTAGCCCGCTGGCCATCAATAAAAAAAGTGAGGGGATAAGTTCTCCACCCCTCCCTCCCCCAACCCAAGGACCACCACTGCCCCAGCAAAGTTCTGGGTCTGCCAGCCCACTGTCTCAGCCGAGCGTGGCAGTTCAAGGGCCATGGTGCATTGAAATCTGTTCCCTCCAGAACAGATTAATTGGTTTTCAATGCATTCCTATGGGAAACCACTGCTTTACTTACAAAAGTTTTTACTTATGAGCATGTGCTTGGAACGGATAAAATTTGTAAGTAGAGGTTTTAGTGTAGTAGCCCTCAGGCACTTTGGGCCGGAAAAAGTAGACCTTGGCCTGTTCAAAGTTGAACAGCCCTGAGTTATGTTATTCCAAGAGCTAACTACAGAATCTCAGCCCCGGGATAATCCAAAACTGCAATAATACCTAAAATGCAAAATTGGCAAATCTTCTTATAACTCTTAAGAATATGGAGATAAAATGCAGCAATGCACAGATAAGTAAATAAGATCTTAAAGAAAGTCTTAGGAAAGCTTAGGCCCCGTATTTTATACAGGCTTTTACACAATAAAAGTTCTGAAAACCTGAGTCGGAAGATTAGGATCACATGCATTCAAAATCTTCGTAAAGATAACAGTCCATTTTAGGACAACTATTTTTCAACTATGCAGGGGATTTTTTTATATATATAGCTCACCCACAGATACATTCACCTGGACAAAAGCTCAATTCAAAGAAACTTACTTTCAAGTTAAGTGTGTTCAGGGGTGTTCTGTGTTGTTCAAATAACTCAGTGTGAAATAGAAACCCAGAAAGTGTCGATGTACTAATAATAGCAATGACGATGATGGTGGTGATAGTGATGATAGTAATAATAGTAACAGTGTTAAAAACCTATTCACTGCTGTCAGCTCCAGCATTTGAAGAGAAACATTTGGCACCCAACATATTTTTTTCCTTCTCCCACTGATAGCAGCTTCTCTTGCGCTGTTTCAATATAATATTTCTAGGACATCTATCACCATGGCATTTAAATAGCATTTTCACCCTCCCACTCTTCTTCTCATTAAATATTTTATAGTCTTTCTTTTTCAATCTTATTTGACCTTCCATCAAGTGGTACTTTCACATATTCTTTTCTTCTTAGCGGTTTCAAACACAGGGAAAACAACTGCTTTACAGTGTTTTGTAATACACCATATCCTTTCTGGCCACCTGGATTTGGGGAAAAATTATAACAACTTAAGCTTCTGAACTGCAGCTAATTCTCATACTTTTCTCAAGCTAAATTTTCAGCTCACTAACTAGGAATTAGGGCAGTCCTCAGAAATAAGTTTTTCTAAAGTTGGCTGTGAAATGGGGCAATTTTTCATCTTCAGCAACTTATCTCACTTACATAAGGTTCAAAACAAGCATTTTAATTTAATTCTTAATCTCTCAACTATTTCGACTCATTATTTCAAATAAATTGTACTTTCCTCAAGAAATAACAGATTTTGAGATGGTATAAGGATACATATGAGATGGTATAAGTCACCAAGTGACACATGCACAAGTTATCTGGAAGATGAGTCATGGCTACGGACTTCTTTTTTGAGAGATAGAAACGTTTCGCTGCTCATCCAAACATCTTCATCAGTCTGAATACAGCTAGTGCGAGTCCTCCATCTTATAGTCAGCTTTGACCTATTGTCACCCTGGTCTGAATTAGGCTCATGAGATGAACAATGGCCTGAATAGGCTCGTTAGGGAGACAATAGTATCCATAGCCTTAAGGTGAACAATGGCCTAAGGTGCTAAAACCTATCAAGAATGGGTCCTTAGCTATAGCCTTGCTGGTGAAGGCTTTTTGATTTGTCTGGGTACTTTGGAAAGCACACCCTGATAAGTAGCAGATAGACTATGTCTGAGGCCGCCACCTCTGTTGAGGGAGGGGGTTTCAATGCTCACATGAATGACTTCCCTGACTCCTCTCTCAAACCACCTATCTTCTTTATCTAATATGTGTACATCCTCATCTTTGAATGACTGCCCTTTGTCCTTCAAATGGAGGTGTACTGCTGATTCTGGTCCTGAGCTGTTACCCCTCCTATGTTGGGCCATCCTTCTGTTTAATGGCTGTTTAGTTTCTCCAATGTAGAGGTCTGAACACTCCTCACTGCATTGGGCCGCATATACTACATTGCTCCGTTTATGTTTTGGTTTCAGCACCTTAGGCCATTGTTCACCTAAAGGCTATGTATTCAGAATGATGAAGCTGTTTGGATGAGCAGCAAAACGTTTCTATCTCTCAAAAAATAAGTCCAGTAGCCATGACTCAACTTCCAGATAAACTCACCTGGATGACTGAGAAACTTCACAGACATGCACAAGTTATGTTTGCGATCAATGTTTGAGTACTTTATTCTTTCTGTAGTTACACATCAAAAATGTTTACTCAGAGTAAAATTCCCTGGTGAGTTTTAAGATCATAGCTAAAGGAATGTACCTCATACTCCTGCAATTCTTCTTCCTCCACTTCATAGGACACAGTCTGGATTTTCATATCATTTTCCATTAAGGACTGCCCTTGTGTTTCCTGCCCATCAGAGGCCTCAGTGGGGGCATCTTTCTTTTCCACGAATGTTGTCTCACAGCTCTCACCTTTGTTGTCCTTGACCTTGACACTGGCCTCATCCTTCACCAGAATGAAATTGGGGCCATACAGTGCTTCAACAGCTAACTGAAGAGAACTGGCATCCAGTAACTGGTGAGTCCTTGCATTGCCAGAATTTTGGAAGATGTAGGAATATAGTTTGCCCTGACAACGGTGGGCAGGATAATCCTGGTGGTAGGTGTAACTGCCATGGAGGTGTCCATTGTTCTTGGCCAGCAGGGGATTCTGAAGCTCACTCGCACTTTCCATTCTCCAGAAAACGCCCACTAAGATGCTTCAGAGACAGGTGAATATCCTGAAGAACAAAAAGACACATTAATTATAGAAAGCAACTAAGAGCCTTTTCACACGACCCCTAAGATCCGCTGGCCACTTAAATTCAGACCAGAGATCTTAGGGGTTTGTCGCTGTTCCTGCGTTCCCACCCCCTCCGCACTCCTGGCTGCTGGCTGCGTGAGGGGAGGGAGAAAAAAAGGAAGAAAAGAATGCCGCTCACCTCCGTTCTGCCATCCCGGCACTGCATTCAGATCTCTTAAAGGGGCGGGGGGCAAAAAAAGAACAAACAGAAGCAAGGAGAGCCCGGCAGTCACTACGTTATATCCGCATCAGGAATTTTCACCTCCGGAGAGCAGGTACCTGAAAAGTGTGCTGGGACGCACTTAGGTGGGCGTGGTCGCACTTAATTATCTGTAAACTCCAGAGCTGGTGGGGAAACAATTTTAAGCTCCAGAGCTGGGAGCCATTTGCGGTGGAGTTTAGGGGTCGTGTACAAATACCTTAAGATGTTCAATAGCAATGACTGCCACCACGAGTATTCTAGGGACATGTCTGGTTTGTGAGAACTCTGAAGACTGGTCCTTCTCGGATATGTTCCTGGCTGCACTTTGACTTACCGAACCTAAGATGTGAGACTTTTAAGGAGGGCTAAAAAAAGTATTTTGAAGTTATTTCTCTATGGCTTGCATGAAGTTAAGTGCAAGTGGGAGGCTGGCAAAATGGAGAATCCCTTTGGCTATAAGGAAATGGGATAGGGGAAGGAGTTATACTACCACTTCTGATTCCTCCAAAGGAAAAAAATTACAAGGCACTTCAGCCTGCTTAGTACTTGGTCATGTAGCTGGAGACTGGAGACAAATGCCTAGGCTAGATTCATAACATGTTGCTTAAGAATGGATCTTTAAAAAGTATCAGTAGTAAAAGCATGAAGCCACAAATGCTTAATGGACTTTGAGCTTGTGCATTCCTGCCACATAAATTCATTTCTTTCATGTTATAGGAGATCTGCAGCTCACTTCTGTATCCTCTTCCTCACTTTTTGATAACATCCAAAGCCACTCTGGAGTCTCACAAGCTCCTTAATACTTTCATACCCATTTCTTTCCATTATCTTATTTTAGTCTTCTACAAAACCCTTGCGGTGTCAGTCATGAAAATGCTGCAAGGGAAAAACACATCTGCAAAGCACTGTATTGAAAGCCATTACCAAAGTAGTAAAGAGCCAGAGTGTATTTTACAACAACAACAACAACAACAACAACAACAACAACAACAACAACAACAACAACAACA
>JAHTLZ010000016.1:11829579-11855142 GCA_023846285.1 Phrynocephalus versicolor | reverse complement strand
CAACAACAACAACAACAACAACAACAACAACAACAACAACAACAACAGATGTACTGTGAAGTCTAACTTATGGCAATCCTTTTCAGGGTATTTTGGGTAGAGAATTCTCAGAAACGGTTTATGTGGACAACCTGGGACTGTACAACTTGTCCATTAGCCTAGTTCTACTCGCAGGAAGCACATTGCAATTGAGGGGTGGGGGAGAGAATACCTTGGCCATTACAAATAGAAACAAATGCCTTACATTTGACGGCAAATGGCAGCATTTGGCTGCACTGTTGGATATGAGACCCTGTGCTTTTTCTCCCAGCTTGTCAAAACACATACCTGTACTTTATTTGAGATTTCATGTCAATCTTTATGGTGGCAGACAGGGAAATCAGAATACTGTATGTACCATGTGATAAGATGAGAAGGTCAAAGCCATCATGATAGTGTATTGGGCATTGCCCTTTCTCTTCAAGCTGCTTCAGAAATGGGAACAGAATTTTGATGTAAATGCATAGTGCATTCTTTATGCCGGGTCATAACTTCCTGCAGTGTTACAGCGAATAACAGATGGTCCTGGCACAGACCTAAGGTTGGCATCTCCTGCAGAGATCCTCCTTGCATTCTAAACAAGCAGGGAATGCAATGAATTACAGCCCTTTCGTTTGTGACTGTAATATATTTTGCATGCTAAAGAGCTGCTATGGAGTTACTCAGCATTTGGACTGGCACTTCCAGGGAGTGGAAACCAAGGAAGGAAAATGAAGAGAAAAGCTGCACCTACCCATCTATGCAGTCGTACTTCATTTCAAGTGTCTGCCTATTAGGCACAGTGACTCTACGTTCACTACAAAATATCAAGGGGTAAATCCAGTTGTAGTCACACAACTAAACTTAACTGTTTTAATTCTTTTGATTGTAAGACGCCCAGAGACCTTTGGGTAGCGGGCGGCATGTAAAAACAAACAAACAAACAAACAAATAAATAAAGAGGGGAAAACTCTAAACATTAAGAAAAAATTGGCTGAAATCCTGCTGCTTAGTGTAGTAACATGCGACTAGAGTAGGCTCATTACATCAATGCAATTTACACAGGAGTGACTCACCAAATCCCTAATGATGTTGTGATCAACAATGTTAAGCCACAGGATTTCAGCCACTAAGCAGCTGCGGAGTGGATTTGCTTGATGATATCGGAAGCCTTTCATTACAAAACATCCCCACGATTCATCCCTTTGATAAAACCAAGTGGAACCGTGGACACCCCTTTAATTAGGCACTTCTGCCTGAACAGAAAAGTCTGACAGGATATTTTCTCTGAGTAGAACCAGGGCCCTTTCAGACTATTTTACTACCTTTCAGAAAGTAGAGATGTATGAAGATTAATTTTATTGAAGTGTTACCAGTAAGTTCTATTGAATAGACCAATTGTTAAGTGAAAACACTTATTGAATGTACAGTATTTCATCTGACAATAAACATAGAGGAATCTGTGAAGAACGCCTCTTGTTCAAACAAATTTTGTATTTTAGAAAGGTCCTTGAGGAATGATTTTATGACAATTTTCTGCCAGCGTTATCTCACACTGAGATGGATGGGAAATTGTTGCATGAACCCGAAGCCTGGCTGAAGGACTGATAAAGAGCAGCGCACAGAGCTGCCAAGCAGGTTCTGCTAGAGACAGCATGTTTCCATATTCCATCCACTTTTACTGGAGAGAACTTTGGTAATGGATTTGCAGAAAGAATAAAGCACAAATTAATGAACACCATTCAGATGAAAGTATATTACAGTATATAGAGTCGCAGAGAAATCCCAAAGGCTGGAGAAAATTAAAATGTTACCAGAAGATTTTGATTAGAAACAGGGCGGCTAAGATGTGTGGGTGAGTAAGAAGACATCTGAGTCCTTAGGCAGCCTGCAGATCTTGGTGATGGGGGTGGCAGTCACTGCTGATAGAAGCCAAAAAGCACATACAGTATAAGCATTTATGTAGCCCTTTCTCTATAGCAGAAGTTACCTTTCTGCAATGCACAACAGTAAAAAAACAAGTCTGGCTTAGTGGGACAAAACTTGCTGCCCTACCGAGGCATGCAAAGGAGTGAGCTAGGAGACGAGTCCTCGTCTGACACTCTTCTCCGCTGCCGCTGCCATTTTAAACAGCTCCAGCCTAGCTGTCAGAGGCTGGAGCCTGTTTAAAATGGCAGCGGCAGCAGAGAAGAGTGCTGGTGGAGGACTCGGTGCCTTGACTAATAAGTTTTCTTGACTAAGAAAACTAAAGGTGTCTGTTTCATTGGCAGGTGGTCAACCATAGATTCTCCATGTACCAAGAGCAGCACTTCAGCTGAGTATGCACAGACTATCCTAAGCGAGACAGATGGATGCCTAAACTGGGAGGCGATTGGGAATCCCACAGTAGGAGGCTGACGGGGGAGCGTTGACATCAGCACTACCCTCTCAGCCCCCTGCCGGGGGATTCCTTTACATCATTTCGTTGTGTTTTGTATAGTAAGTAAGGAAATTCTTCTGAAAAATTCACATGCGGACCTTTCCAAATGGTTTTTCTTGTTTCTTTATGTGCCATCAAGTCACTTTCAACTTATGGAGACTCTGCAAATGAGTGATCCCCAAAACATCTTGTCCCAACAACCCTGCTCAGCTTTTGCAAACATAAGACTGTAGTTTCCTTTAGGGAGTCAATCCATCTCATATTTGGTCCTCCTTTCCCCCCGTTGCCTTCTACCTTTCCTAGCATTGTTGTCCTTTCCAGAGAATCCTGCCTTCCCATGAGGTGCCCAAAGTATCAGCCTCAGTTTTGACACTTTTTGCCTCCAGAGAAACTTCAGGCTTGATTTGATCGAAGATTCCTTTGTTTGTCTTTCTGTCAGAACAAGGTATCCTCAAAACTCACCTCCAGCACCAAAAACAAACATACAAAAACAAACACATTTCCCCCTGTCAACCTTCTTCACTGCCCAGCTTTCAATACATAGTAAGCAGGAATATAACAGCGTGAATGATCTTGGCCTTGGTCTCCAGAAACACATCCTTTTCCTTGTATGGTCTTTTCTATTTCCTTCATAGCTGCCATTTCAAGTCTTAGATTTTTTTTCTGATTTGTTGGCTGCAGTCCATTTGGATTGGTGAGTGTACCAAAATATACAAAATCTCTGTTTCTGTTCTTGAGTAGTTGTGGTGTTTGTGTTCTTAACGTTAAACTTCAATATTGCTTTGACACTTTCTTCTTTCATTGTCAACATGAGTTATTTCACGTCATTGCTGCTTTCTGCCAGTAAGATGGTGTCATAAGAACAGCCTTGCTGGAACAGGCCACAGCCCATCCAGTCTAGCATTCCGTCTCACACAGTGGCTCACTATTTGCTTCAGGGTATTCCAAAGTAGATGTCTTCACCTGCTTATGATTTTCTGCATAAGGCACTGAGTTTGCTTTTTTCACTGTTGCGGCACACTGGGTTGACACCTTCATTGAGCTATTCACCAGGATACCAAGGTCCCTTTCCTGGTTTGTTGCAGAGTTCAGACCCCATCAGTTTATAAATGTAATTGTGTTTTTTTGCCCCAACATGCATCACTCTGCACTTACTAATGTTGATGCTCATTTGCCACTGATTTGCCCCCCCCCCCCCCAGTGTCAAGAGATCCCTTTGGAGCTTCTCACAATCTCTCTCTGGATCCTTTTTGGAAGATTGACGTTACATTTGCTACCTTCCAGTCATCAGACACAACACCTGATTTGAGGGAAAGATTATGTATTTTGGCTAGGACACCAGCAATTTCAACTTTAAGTTCCTTGAGAACTAAATGTTAGCATTTAGTTTAACAAGACATGCAAGGACCTCCTCCCTGGTAATTTCTATCTGGCTTACTTCTTTGGTTTCCCTCCCTATGAAGATAGGCTTTGTTTGGGGCACGTGGTCTCTGTCTTCTTCAGTGAATACTGAAGCAAAGAATTCATTGAGTCTCACTGCAATCTCTGTTTCCTCATTAATAATCCCTTGCCTTCCATTGTCATCTAATGGTCCAATGGTCTTCCTAGTTGGGTTCTTACTTCTGATGTACTTAAAGAAGTCCTTGTTATTACTTTGAGTGTTTTTAGCTATACGGTCCTCAAAGTCTTGCTTTACTTTCCTGATTGTTGCCTTGCATTTGTTCTGCCAGAATTGATGTTTCTGCCTGTTGTGCTCATTTGGACAAGCCTTCCATCTTCTAAATGAGCTTTTCTTGCTTTTGATCACTTCCTGAATAGCTCCTAGAAGCCACATCGGAGTCCTCTTGGACCTGGCAGTGCCCTTTTTCCTTTTGGGTATGCATTCCAATTGGGCCTCTGTTATTGTTTTTGTGAGCAGCCTCCATACGTCTTGGAGTGTTTGGACTCTCTCAATTTTACTAGTTTCCTCATCTTTGGGAAGTTTCCTTTTTGAAAACTTAAGGTCTCTGTGTTAGATTTTATCAGTGATTGGCAGTCTATGATTAAGTTATAAGTAATTGTGTTGTGGCCACTGTTCCTTATTGGATCAGTCACATTAACATTTTGCACCTGATCCTATGTATTACTCAGGATCAAGTCAAGGATTCTTGTACCTCTAGTTGGGTCTTCAACCATCTGTTCCAGGGAACAATCATTTAGCATATCTAAATGTCATCTGCATATTTTAAATAATTGTTTCTTCTACTGATTTTCCCTTTTCCCTTTTCCTCTAGTCAAATTTTCTGTATGATATATTCAGCATACGGACTGAACAAACGGAGATAAAACATACCCTTGCCTGACATCTTTGTCTATAGGGAATCATCTAGCCTCTCCATATTATGTCCTAGCAAGTTATGCATCGGAACAAACAAGTGCTGAGAATACCAATTTCTTTCACAACAACCCATAGATCTACACGAAGGTTTTGCTGCTGTTTGTTTGCTTGCTTGTTTATTATTGTTTAACACACCATATGGCAATAAAGGCCACTCTGGGCGGTTTACAAGGTCTAGAAAGCATAGAGTGATCTTCTGCTATTATTTGGTGTGCTCCAATAGCCAGCAGATATTTGATGCATGTCTTGAGTACCTCTTTGCTTTTTCGGATTTCACCTTGAACACCAAAAAAATCTCACTCCATATAAGGTAAAAAGCTTTTGTTGCAACACCTTGAGAATTACTTTGCTTGCATGGTCCTATAGTTATTGCATTCCTTGCAATATCCTTTCTTGGGGACTGACATGGATATTGAGTTTCCAGTCTGGAGGCCATTGTTTTGTTTCCCACTTTTGTTGACATATTCATAGTAGAAATTTGGCAAATTCGGTTTCTGTGGCTTGAAATGGTTCTGTAGGTACAGTATTCATAGAATCATAGAATCACTGAGTTGGAAGGGGCCCATAAGGCCATTGAGTCAAATACCCTGTTCAATGTAGGAATAAAAAACAAAGCAGATTTAACACATGGTTGTCTTAATTTTTCTTGAATGCCTCTGGTGCCGGAGTATTCACCACCTCCTGAGGTAATTGGCTCCACTATCATACTGCTCTAACAGCTTGATATTCAGGATATTTATTAATTTTTATTTACTCAGAATATTTCTAGCCCTCCTTTCTCCCTGAAAGGACCCAAGCCTGGATAAATCTGGCTTCCTGTAGCTTGAGTCCATTATTCCATGTCTTTCAAAATGGATAAAGCTTTCTATTTCATCTTGTTCAGGGAACTGAGCTCCTTGCCCTCTGAAGATGCCAGCCACAGAGTCTGGTGAAATGCCAGGAAGAAAATCTTCCAGAACATGGCCAAACAGCCCAAAAAACTCACAACAAGTATCAGATCCCGTTGTGAAAGCCTTTGAGAATATATTTTTTAAAATGGTTCAGCAGTGGTATACCATTGGCATCCTCTGTGCATTACAGAGAAGTCATCCTGAGTGTTGCTGCCATAAAAGATCCACAGCCAGCATCACCTTCAGCTACTGAAGTGGTGCAGCTGCCACCTAGACGTTTTTCCACTGCATCCCCCACTGGATCAATCAATTCTCTTCTGCTGATGTAGCTGTTACTCCTGAAGAAGGTGGGTGCGTCTTAACCTGACACACATTCTGTGCACATTCTGCCTTGGGTGACCCTGTTTGGTGCCCAGGCTCATAATGGAAGTCTAGCCACTTGATGGCATTGCTTTCTGCTTCTCTGACATCCTCAACCTCCACCCACCCACCCACCCAATGCTCAGGTATGCATCTAAGAAGGGTTCCTTTCAAAATATACAATAACAAGGAGTCTTGTGGCGCCTTAATCTAGGAAGCTTCCTTTGGGATAAACATGTGCAGACTTTAACCCACTTCTTCAGAGGAAGACGGTAGCTATGAAAGTTGATGCCTGATAAATCTTGCTAGTATGATGGCACTACGGGGTTCTCCTATACCCTTGGGAGAATATCCCCCCATTTGATGCTTTGGCTGTGGAACACAGGAAGCTGGCTTATATCCAGGCAGATCATTGGCTCATCTAACCTAGTCCTGACTGGCAGTAGCTTTTTGGCAGAACTGTTTCCTATCCTTACCTGGAAATCTTTGTTACTCCCTGCTGGTTTCCCACCCAAACACTGACACAACCCTGCTTCATTTTCATTATTAATGTGATTGATATGTTCAGGATGGTAAGCTGGTTCATTGGGCAGAGCATGGAGAGAGGTTGTTGATCATCATCGCCCTGCGGTTGAATTTGGATAATAAGGATCCCACGAGTAATTAAGAGAAAAGAAATGAAATATGAGATTTGCTCTGAGCGGGCCTCATAAATATGCAGAAAAACAGTGCAGTGCAGCTACAGAGATACAGCCTCCTCATTTAGTGTTTGCACCTGGAGCTGTACCTAGGAAGGAGCTCATTGTGAAGTCAAGGTCCTGCCAGGTGCTGCGTTCAACTGTATCCTAAGCCTCAAGTATGTTTTTTTTGGTGAATGGCAACAACCTATCTAAGCTCAGACATCACATTGGAACTGAAAAGATGAAGAGGCATAAGAGAGAAACAGGAAGATCACTATGAAGATTGAAGGTGTCTGCTTCTTTCTTACATTTGCTGAAGCTTGGGAACACTTCAACAGAGCTTGAGAACATAGAACAAAGTTTGGGAGACCTCCCATTTCTCAACATTTCTGGCATGACTGAGATATCATTTAGACAAAAAAGTGGGGGGGGAAGGCTTTCTCATAAATATGCTAACAGAGATAAGACTTGGCATATCACACACAGATTGTAAAGTAGACTTGACATTTCTTGGGCTAAAGTGTATTTTGTTTAAATTGGGGCTCCATTACCCAGGATCAGGTTTCCGAGACAGAAGAAATCAAATTCAAAAATGAAGCAACTTTGAAGGGTATAAAATTTGCTGGAAGCAGCCATGATCCATTCTCATTTAAAATCCATCCCCATAAATGGATGGAAGGCATCGGTATTCTCATCTGCGCTGTGAGACTGTGTGAGACTTGCAGCAGGGTACTGTTCACAGCGCAGGAAAAGCTGAACGTATATACTAGGGAAGAAACTGACATTAAAGATTGATGGAAGCGAGCAGTGTTGGCAATCACAGGAGATAATGATACTGGACTACATGATTTCTCCACCATCTCTACGTCAGGGTAAATTCATGCATTTCGAAGTACAGTGGTATAAAGGAATTAATTCATTCCAAATGAAATTATGTTAAGCAAATTTTCCTTTATACAAATTTCCCATAGGAATGTTTTGAAAACAGAGCGATCCTATTTTTATGTTGTACAGATTAGCCCCATAGGCGATTATGTTAAGCAAATTTCCCCTATCTCTGGAATTTTTTATGTTGTACAAATTTTATGTTATACAAACCGTTTGTTATACAAGGGTTCACTGTATCTCTATGTGTAGCATCACAGCGTGACTAAAAATGTTTGCGACAATTAGAACTCAATCCTCTGAAACTGGAGATGGGAAACATTGAGTTTTATATCAAGGCAGTTACAGGTAATTGAATCTGCAAATGCTTACCTTGCAAGAGATTCCTAGACTACATTCTGACACTGGGCACATTCTCAGCGGGATATAATAGTTCAGATTAACTGTGAACTAAGTAGTCCTGTTTAAAATCAATCACAAGCTAATTGGCCTATCAGATAAACATTCCATTCACCACTCCCTGTATCCTTTGTATGCACTAGAGGTAAGGACAACATATTGATGTGCTCCCCCCCCCGCCCCCAATTCACATGACCTTCTGCACTGCAGGCACAATTAAACGCCGAGCAAGTCATTGTGCAAAGTCTCAAAGTAAAGCTCTGCTCTGTGTCTGTCTTGTGAGGTTTGTGGAAAGACTAAAAGAGAAACAGCAAAGGAGGAACACAAAGAAGAAGATGGTAGCTTTTTTTATCAATCTGAACATGGTACAACGGCACCGAGACTTCCGGACTATGTATTTACTGATATGAAAATAGCATTTTAAAATATTGAATTCTTGCTGTTATTAAGATGCAGGGAATTAGCTTTCATTTTTTTTTACCAGTTGAGAAAATGTGCAGAAATCTTGAATTTTTGCTACTACTGAGATTTGTGAAATTACGAGCATTTTTCTCATGATATTGTCCTGGGTTCACCCAGACCAAGCATGTGACTAGCAAACACCGCCAACAAGTGAGAGAAACGCAAGGAGGAGGAGGAGGAGGAGGATTTGTTTTCTTATGATTATTATAAGTGTTTTTCTCCATGTCATCACTGCAGAAACAGGGCAACCTTCATCTGCCTTAAAAGCCTAACCAAGCCTACTGTAAAGCCCTTTGCAGTAAGCTTTTTATGCCAGGCAGAAACCTGAGATAGGGTAGACGAAGTCCCATTATTGCATCTAGCATCATGTTGTATTTATTCCTGGGAAACAAAAGACAGAGGAATGGTAGATTTCTGAGCCTCTGGGTGAGCTATCTTTCATCACCACTGGAACATGGGGCTACTAAACCACTGCTTCAGACTGAGAAAACCCTGAGAGAAGAGTTTAGAGAGGTGCAGCTTTGCAGAAAGTGTTGGAAAACGCTGAAGCACCTGAAATTCCATCTAATGCTCATTTATCAAGATCTCAGGAGTTCTCTCTTTCCCTGATTCCAGACATCATTCCAAAGCCTTAATTATTACTAAAAGTGTGAAGATGAGCAAGCGTGAAGGACCTCGTGCTCTCTTCTCAGATGCAAATAAGATGTGGAATTAAGCTCATTTGTCAACCTGTTTCAAGAATCAAGCTTTCTAAGTCCCTTAAATACCAGCCATCTTCTTTGCTCCATACAGTGGTACCCCGACTTACAAATTTAATCCATTCTAAATGCAGGCTCTTAAGTCAAACTACTCTTAAGTTGGGGTACCTATCTAAAAATTGAAAAAATGAGTTAAAAAATCAAAAAAGAAAAGGAAAAAAAGGAAAAATATTTGTAAGTCAAACAGACCATATCTAACATTTGTAAGGCAGCAGTTAAAATGCCAATAGTTTTCCGCTCTTAAGTTGAATTGCTCTTAAGTCGGGGTACCACTGTATTTCTTCTCTGTTTTTTGTGGGAAACAGGGAACCCTGTGACCTAAACCAGAGATTACAGAGGCATTATGTTAAAAGGTAAGGAGAGTTTAGAGCTGTAAAAGGGAAAGGCATTGGTGCCAGAAACTGGGGTGTCATGGTAAAAAAAGTGCTGCCAAGGTAAGAACAGGCCCATATGGAGGTTTTCGTGCTGAGGTTGAATTCGGGTAGCCGTCGATGGAGAGCAACTAATTCACTTGTCTGATTCTGCTAGTTCAATACCATTGGAAGGAGTAAGTGTGCCATTTGTTCTAGGAATCTTTTACAAGGTAACCATTTACAGAAGCAACAGAGTCAGAGGCCACAGTGATGGGCTTCAGAATCTGACAGAGGCCAAATTGCTTTGAGAATTGGGATGCCATGTGCTGATGTTTAGAGGCTTGCTAGTCAAATTGGTCAATTTCCAGCTGGAAATCAAATCTTTATTCTCACTGATAAAAATGTCTCTTGGCAGAGGCAAAGGGGGCTTATTGCCAAGACATCTTTGCTAATAGTGAAAAACCAAAATTAGGTGCAGAGTTCTTGGCGAAGCCTAACCATAAAGCTGCTGCAAAGTGCTGGCATATTGATGGAGAGGAACCAACAGCTTTCCTTACACGGACACAGATTTTCTAGTTGATTTTTTGCAAAATATTTACACTGCATCCTTGTTGGACTCCTTCTTTGAGCTAGATGAAAAACAGTTTGAAGTTTCTTCTTTCTTTCCTACCTTCCAGGTGTGATATACTGTATTAGGCAGTGATGAGGTGGCAGATTATCCTGCACAGGCACTATGTATTCTATACTGCATCTTGGCACTTTGTACTTGCTGAAATCATTGTTTTTGTTTACATTCAGGGATTTTTCAAGCAGAGTCTTACATTTTAACAGTTTTTCCCTTTCAGCTTTCCTCTAGTACAGGGATGTCCAGACTTTGGCCCTCCGGATGTTTTGGACAACTCCCAGAATTCCAAGCCTAGATTGCCAGTTACAAAGGACTGTGGGAGTTGTGCTCCATAACATCTGGAGGGCCAAAGTTTGGACACAAATGCTCTAGTACAACAGCATTCTAACTCTTTGAAAATGCTGATCTTGTTGAGCATTTGTTTTGGGAGATAATCCTGGATTCTTCCCTAAGCTTGGCCGCATAGATTCCGGCAGCGGCCAGGAGTGCTTCTGCACAGGTAAAACTGGTGTGCCAACTATAGCTGTTCTTTGAGATGTCTTATTCGGCTACAGTGATGCATGCACTATTTACATTCTACTTGGACTGATGTAAAGCGCTCTATGTGGGGATGCCTTTAAAGATGGTTCGGAAACATCTGCTCGTTCAGAATGCAGCAGCCAGACTACTGACTGGGGCGATTTACAGAGAGCCTATAATGTCTCTACTCGAAGGACTCTATCTCCCCATACAAGAAAGGGCCTTCTCTGTGGCAGCTCATGGGTTATGGAATGCTCTTCCTTGAAATATCAGGCTGGCCCCCTCCCTTTTACTGCCTGGAGTTATTCCTTGAATTAGGCTTGGTGGTATATAAATTAAAAAAAAAACTTAAATAATTTTATCCTTCCACTGACAGCAAAATACGCACCTTTTCAAACAGGTTTTTAACAATCATGTTTGAGTCCCTGAATGCCATTTTAAAAATAGTTATTAATGTTTTGTTGTTGTTCACTCGTGTCCAACTCTTTGTGACCCCATGGACCAGAGCAAGCCGGGCCCTCCTGTTTTCCACTGCCTTCCAGAGACTGGTCAAATCCATGTTGGTTGCGTTGATGACACCGTCCAACCATCTCATTCTCTGTTGTCCCCTTTTCCCTTTACCTTCAATCTGTCCCAACATCAGGGACTTTTCCAAGGACTCCTCTCTCCTCATGAGGTGGCCAAAGTACTGGAGCCTCAGCTTCAAAAATCTGTCCTTCCAAGGAACATTCACAGTTGATATCTTTCAGGATGGATAGGTTTGATCTCCTTGCAGTCCAGGGGACTCTCAATACTCTCCTCCAGCAGCACAGCTCAAAAGTGTCAATTCTGCGACGATCACCCTTCTTTATGGTCTCACTTCTCACTTCCATACATCACTACTGGAAAAACCATAGCTTTGACTATCTGGACCTTTGTCGGCAATGTGATATCGCTGCTTTTTGAGATGCTGCCCAAGTTTGCCATCGTTTTCCTCCCAAGAAGCAGGTGTCTTTTAATTTCATTGCTGCAGTCACCATCTGCAGTGATCATGGAGTCCAAGAAAATAAACTCTGTCATTGCCTCCGTTTCTTCCCCTTCTATTTGCCAGGAGGTGATGGGAAAGTGCCCATGATCTTAGGTGTTTTTTTTTTATGTTGAGTTTCGGCCCATTTATTTCACTCTCCTCTTTCACCCTCATTAAGAGGTTCTTTAAATCCTCCTCACTTTCTGCTATCAGATCGTGGCTGTGAAAACCTTCAAGAATACAAATCCTTGAAGATCTCAGATATCTTGAATATCCTATTAGGTTCACCAGAAACTGGAAGCAACCTGATCACACATAACACACACAATTCTAAACCAACAACCAATATGGGAGTAAAACTTAATCAGCATAAACCAATAGCAAAGCCCCTGAATCTATATTATACAACACAAATAAATCACAGTTTCCCTCAGCTTTAAAAAGTCATGCAAAGGGTAAATAGGAATAATTTGGGTCCCTACTTATAAGTATTAGTATTAGTGGGATTCAGAGTATCACTTCAGTTCCTGTTTTAGCAGAGATGGGTGCAAACCTCAGAAATAGTGTTTCATGATACAAACCAACTGGAAAACTGAACTCCAAACTGATTTGGTTTTCAGTTCATAGCTGCTGTGTGTGGGGGGGGGGGGGGGCGCCCCTATCTTCTCCTGTTGTGCTGCCACTGCCACCACTGTGATAATTGTGGGTGCAATGGTGTGTCCTTCCAGGCTCCCAGCTCCCAGTTTTTTGCCCCAATCATCTGGGAGGCAGGTACATGTGTAGAAGGCAGTGACCAGCTTCCTTTCCAGGACCCACACTCTGTGCACATGTGCCCAACATCCAGCTGACTGTGCCAATTAGATGATAGCCCAGCATATACACAGAGAAAGCGGGCCTGCACCTGAAAGGGAAGCCAAGCTCCTGTTCCTTTGATGGAGGGGAAGGTGTTGGCAGGACTAGACAGGGAGGGAATGGGAACAGCGGGAAGGGGGCGGGAAGGCATCTGTTTTGCCAAAGCAAAACAAAAAATGGCAACTAGAAAAGTTTGGTGCTTTGTTTGTTTTGGCAAAATGGGTTGCATGAACCAAACCATGAACTGAACCATGAACCAGACCAGTTCATGGGTTTTTCTGGTTCATAGTTTGGTTCATACCCATTTCTGTTTATCAGTTTGAGCTCCATAATCCAGATCTAACACTATAATTGCTTAGCTAAAAACTCAACATTTTTACCTTGTGGGATAATCATCTCCTTACTTCTCAGGTCAAGGTATTCCCAGGACATTTTGCTACATCAGGCAAAAAACTAGGGCCCTTCCTTTCCCCTACAGAAACCAACTGGATCAGCAGTACTTCAACACCTCTGATGGCGTAGCATCCTATACTCATCACCAGGCTACCTTACTTGAGGCCAATACGGAATGCCTCAATCATACCTCTATCCTCAAACAGGGAGGCTTCCATAACTGTTCTCAAACAGACTGGATAGGCTGAGGACTACTAACTCTCTTCTTTCCATTCCAACAAGTAGCTACTGCCAGAGATGACTATCTAATTGTAGAGCTTCTTCTGTTTAACTCTGCCATCTCAAAACCCAAGAGGCTAGTGCAGAGAGGGAGGTGTTCTTTCATCCATTCCTTGTGGCTGTTCTAGTTTTGGCTATTTACTGTACTAGAAACAAGGTAAGCTAAACAAAAGGCTACAGAAGATTTCAAGTTCCATGCGGAAAAACAGAAAGAGAGCTTTCATACATTTTACCTCTATTGTAATGCAGACACAAAGGAGCAAAAACATGGGACAAGAGCTCTCCCTTCACATCCTGATTTTTCAGCTCATCCATCAAATGCTGCATTTTGTATTTTCAACAATGTATTATATTCAGGGATTGGAAAGTTAATGAAAAAGGGTTGCACATTAAGTTAATTCTTAATAAGCTATAAACTAATCCAATTACATTAATACTGGCAAGAGGGCATTTAAATTGTGTTAAAAATTGCATTGCATTTTTGCACTAAAAGCCTTACCAGAATGAAGGTGATTTTTCTTCTCTCCTTCATCCTGTTTTTGGTTTAGAGAGAAAGAAATAGCTGCAACAATTTTTGAAAATCCCATTTGTCATCTAACCAACTCCAAACCCTTTCTTCCTCCTTTCCTTATAATCTTAGTCTTACTCTGTCTTTCTCTTTAAGATTCTTCATCAAGTTGGACAATCCAAATCTTGGGAGTAAAAAACTGGGACATTATGTAGTCCACTGGTGTGTCACCAGATAGCAGCTTAACTTATCCCTTCACCCACTCTTAGCTGACAAACTTATCAATGGAGAAACATCAATGTAAAAAAAAAAAAAGCCCCTCAAGTTATGTAAAACACTGATTAAATGCCCAGTTAAGTTAGAAGATTTCCAATGTAAATGACAACCTAACTGATTGTAATACACGGGTGCCAATCTCTAATTATATTGTCATTTTAATTATCACATTTCTTCCCAGAGTGAATCTGAAGCCAGAGTAGCTGAAAAGAGGATCAGAATGATGAGGACTTCACCATAACAAGATGGGCATAGTCAGAAGATGGAAGAGATATCAGCTTTCTACTACAAATATACCAAGATCAATAACTCAGTAGGTCTTCAGTGAAAACTGCAAATAATGCAACACAGAGATCTAATCAACTCATTTGATTTTTGGTCACTAGATGTCTCTGTTGTGCTGGGATTAATTCCTCTAGTCTGAATCCCATAGTAGTCCCGAATAGGGACAGTTTTGTGTGGGAGGCCTGGAATCCAAATCTCCCTGACTCAACCAAATATGGACAGTAGACTGACTCCATAAGTGCTTTCTCACTAAATGCTTTGCTTATTAACAACAGCAGTTTTTCAATGAACAGACCCATTGTTGCATGGTAAAATAGGTATATAATTATGTAGGGCTTTTTATTGTGAGCAGTCTAAATGCCTGTTACAGCACTGGAAAGGAAACTATATAGACTCAGATTGGTGGAGCCTCCAAACTATGATTTGGAAGGTCTGTCAAGTGCTGCTGTCCATAGTAATACAATCAACTCTCCCATTTAACTACCATTGTGCTATGAATTGGAACTGTTCAGACCTCAGCATTTCTTTGAATTTCCATCCATCCTCCCACTTTTTCCTCACATCTGAAATGTAAGAATACAAGAACCATCACACTGGATCCGAACTGGTGGTTCTGTTTCCACACCGGCCAAGTGCATGCCTGTAAGAAGCCCAAATAGTGTACAACATTTGAGCACTAGTACCCTCCTGTTCATATAACCTAACACAGTAATATTCAGAGATCTACTTCCTCTGTTAGGTAATACATAATCATCCTTTTAAGAAGTAAATTTTGTATTGTTAAGGATTCAGTAGATCAAGTCAATTGAGTTTTATCTTTTTGTATTAAGTCCCAGCCCGTTTATGGATGTGTAATGTCTTTCTTTTACATTATCTGAACGTGTTTTTAATGGCTAAGGCCACACAAATAAATAAATAAAATCTAAATCTATAATCATCCTGACTAGCAGCCACAGAGGCAGGCAGACTATTTACCTGTAGCTGTGGTTCTTTGAGTAGTCATCGTTGAATTCATCACTAATAGAGTCTTCCTATATCGGCATATAGACATCCTTGAAATCTCCCAGAGCCTAAAAATTTGTTGGCCCCATTCTTTTACATAGTGCATGCTTCTCCACTCAATGGCTATTCCTCAGTTCCCTTGTCTACTACTGATTTAAATGCGTGTGTGGCAGACAGAGGGGAGGATGGGTTGGTTTCGGTGAATTCAAAGAACTAGATACAGGTTAATAACGTGTCCCCCTTCATGTGATTCACAGTAATGTGAACTAGGAGATATACACTCAAATTGAGGGCTGGGAGAGTAAGAACAGACAAAAGAAAGTATTTTTTCACCCAGCGCGTTGTTAGTCTGTGGAACTCCCTGCCACAGGATGTGGTGATGGCATCTGGCCTGGATGCCTTCAAAAGGGGATTGGACAGATTCCTGGAGGAAAAGTCCATCACAGGTTACAAACCATGATGGAGATGTGTAATCTCCAGGCTTTACAACCGGGGTACTTCAAGGACCAGATGCAGGGGAGTGGTTTCAGGAGACAGATATCTAATCTCATGCACTCCCAAACGCATCTGGTGGGGCCACTATGAGATACAGGAAGCTGGACTAGATGGGCCTTTGGCCTGATCCAGCATGGATCTTCTTAATGGGTGATTAGAAAGCTAACTTACTGACTTGTAGGATGTCACACCAACACTAATGATATTATGGTTGAATGATGCAGAGGGTTATGCCCTGACATCTAATCTGTAAAGTTTAACAAATGTGATGGGCTGGAATCAAATTGCTAGATTTCTTTCATCTGGACCCTTTTCTAAAAGGTATTAAAGCAGAAACTGCTGTAATGGAGCATTCTTTAGGAATCAGGTCTTGGTTTCCTTGCCCACTGGTATAACATGGTAACAGTACTTAGTAGCCATTTGGATATTCTTTCCAATGATACTTGGTTACCTTTTAAATGCTGTATATAAATTCTCCATCCAGTAGTATCAATTTCTCAGCCTTTTCTGGTAATTGGCATTGTGATATTTCATCCCTTTGATCTTTCTGGGGATGCTACTACAATGATTAAATTGGATTGTAAATGCTTAACAAGAAAACCTGTTTCTTTACCCTGAATTTTGTATACATTTTCAATTCACTTTGAAGTTGGCAAAAGAGTTGATGGCTTTTTACAACACTCCTTCACTTAGTTTAAAAGTGATAGCAAAATAGCTATTTAAATGGGAATAGCAGCATCTCTTTGCACTTTATCAAATAGCTTAGATCTTTATGAGGTCTCTGAACTTTTATTTGTAATGACTTAGACAGTCCTAGCATTAAACCTGAAAAGGATCTGACATTCTCCAGTGGTGAAGAAGGCTTAGAGACACTGACATCTGAATCTAGTGATACTGCTGATATGAATCTAGGAAAGAAATATTATCCTTCTTCTAAAGAATTCTGGTTTTCTCTAATGATCTGAACCTTTTCTTTTACAGATTTGTCTTTCTTACTGATTGGATATTGAACATCTGAAATGGAAGATCTAGCAAAGGTAAGTATTTGAAATTTATTTCTGGCATTTTTATTTAAGGTATTTTTGGAGTAACCTTCTGATTGTTTAGCACTGGATTTAACAGTCTGATATTAACAGCGGCATGTTGATTTCAGTTCTAAGTGATGAGATTCTTGAGATGGAGATACCATTTCTTGACATTAAGATATTTTCAGTGGCAGGGATATTGAACATGAAACAGTGGTCAAGTGATATTTTTGAATAACTTTAATTTTTCTTTCTTTCTTTCTTTCTTTCTTTCTTTCTTTCTTTCTTTCTTTCTTTCTTTCTTTTTGTGCATGGCGACATAGGGCTTGATCACACAGCCAAAATCCAGTTCTGACTTTTAAAAATTGTTATAAACTCATGTGGTATATATGTTCACACTTACAGGTACAGTACTTAAATTACTTTCACATTGCAGATCTTGAAGACATTGAGCTACAATGAATGGTAGTTGCTCCCATTGTATGAACAGCGAAATTTTTCAGTCTCTCAAGAAAAGAAGTCCAGTTGCCATGACTCAACTTCCAGTTAGGTATGAAGGTTTCTTTTTTCAGTACTGAGAATGTTGGTTTTGATGGTGAAGATTTTTGAGTCTTTTTATTCTTAATGATGACTGTTGTAGTGGTTCTGATACCGATGAAATTGATTCTTATTGAATATTACTTAGTGTGTTATGTTGGTTTGCAGACTCCATAGGCACTTTTTATAGAAGGTGCCAATGGCATATAGAAATTGTTGATGTCTACTGTGAAAGGGCGTTGAAGACCTATAATGACCTTTTCCAGAGACAGAACTTAAATCTTGAGGGACTGTTCTCGATGTTTACTCTGGCAATTTTTTTTGTAAAATTGGCACAACTGTGTCTGGTGTTCCTCTCCTTAAAAACAGAGGCATGTAATATAGATTTGTAAGGGGAATTTTGGTTTTGCTTTGTTTTTGCAAGTGACACACTTCTTAAAAGTGTGAGGCCTTAAATGGAAGGAACAGAAAGAAAACACACACACACACACACGTGTGTGTGTGTGTGTGTGTGTGTGTGTGTGTACACATACACATACATACATTCATACATACATACATAGGACCCTGGAATAACAAACGGTTTGTATAACAAAAAATCTGTACAACATAAAAAAATCCGGAGATAGGGGATATTTGCTTAATAGAATCGCCTATGAGGCAATTCATACAACATAAAAATGGTTGTGATTAGGGATTACTCTATCTTCAATGCATTCCTATGGTAAATTTGTATAAAGGAAAATTTGCTTAACATAATTTCATTTGGAACAAATTAATTCCTTTATACAAGGTTACTCTTTCTCTCTCTCTCTCTCTCTCTCTCTCTGTATGTGTGTGTGTGTGTGTGTGTGTGTGTGTGTATGTGTGTGTGTGTGTGTAAGAGAAAAGAAAGACTGTTAGAAGAATTAAACGGAGAAAGGTAAACTATTTGCAAAATTGTTTCAGATTAAGCTCCAAAAGATAAATGAGATGTAGATTCAATGGCAGTCAAAATGAAAAATGCAAGCTGGGTCCCATGGCACCCTGGGGTGCCACAAGCGTATGCCAGGGATGCCGCGGCAATAATATTTAATTAACTAACCTTCCCATAAATATAAAGGAAATAATGAAAACTTCATCCAAACAGTTTCATTCATTGCATTAAAGACAACTGAGCATTAATTTTGCACTGTTTTTTCTTCTTTTCCTAAGTATTCAAACCACTTTAAGGGTAACCATTAGAAATGGGCACGAAACAGAAAAATGGGGTTTCGTTTCCGTTCTGTGCCCATCTCCCTTTGTTTACCGTTTTTTGGACACAAATGTTTTAAAAAACTTCATTTCCATTTTTTCGTGTTTCGGGTTCTTCCCCGTGGTGGATGACAGTGCCAGGCGTGCTGTCATTCCCGCAGGGAAGATCCCTTTAAAGAGACCCCTTTCTGGCTCTGCATGCGGAGGCGGAACGGGGGTCTCTTCTTCCCTGCGCCGGTCATGAGAGCGTCGGGCGCTGTCATCTGGCGGGGGGGGAGGCAGAGGGCTGTTGGGACTCGGGAGGCGACTGCGTTCCAGCCTCCGCATGTGGAAGCCGGATCCCAGACCCCTCTCTCCACTCTCCACTGGGCTGTCCTTCACCAAGCGGAGATAGCTGGACAAGGGGCTGGGATCTGGACTAGTCGCACGGAAGCCGGATCCCAGACCCCTCTCGCTGCCCTCCCTTGAGAGGAGACTGAGGGCTCTGCTCTGCTTGCACAGCTGAGCCCGCGTTCCCCTCTGAAGGGACTAAGGCTGCCGCCCTGTCATGGGCTGGACCCTTTGTCAAATGACCCAGTTGGCACTAGGGGGACCCCCTAGGACCAAGCGGGCCATTTTTGAAGGGGTCCAGCCAATGACAGTTCGGCAGGATCCCACTGAAAATGGCCCCCTCGCCACCGCAGAGCTCCTCCATTGGCAACGGGGCCATTTTCAGAGAGGTCCTGCCGCCCTGTCATGGGCTGGACCCCTTGTCAAATGACCCGGTTGGCACTAAGGGGACCCCCTAGTGCCAAGTGGGCAATTTGACAAGGGGTCCACCCATGACAGGGCGGCAGGACCCCTGCCCGGGCAGAGGCAAGACCACGGCCGAACCTCAGCTGATCTCCTCAGCCCGGTTTGACAGCTGTGCCAGCCGTCACCCTGGGCGGAGGAGATCGAGCCGCGGTCTCGCAGCCCCTTCCTTTCCAACTCCGACCCACAGCCTGCAGCCCACCGGGCTGTCAGGCTGTGGGGGGAGGGCGGTGAGAGGGGGCTCCGATCCAGCCTCCACGTGTGGAGACCGGATGGCAGCCCCTTCTTGACTCCGCCCCCGAAGCCGGAAGCCGGAAGACTGTCACTGGACCAGGAAGGCCAGCAGCAGCAGCAGCAGCAGCAGGTAAGAAGACTTTCTTCCATTCATCGGGCGGCCAGGCCAGTAACGGAAACGAACAGAACCGAAGAAAATTTTCTTGGTTCTGTTCAGTTCGAGCCTGGCCCGTCCAAATTGTTGTTCTTCATTCTGTAAAGTAATGGAACGACTAACGACTAATGTTAACAGAAATTTCATCGTTTTGTGCCCATCTGTAGTAGTCGTGCTGCAAAAAGTTTTTAGCCCAACAAGGATGCTGCAGTGAAAAAAGTTTGAGAACCACTGGGCTAAACAATGACTAGGTTCTTTATATCCTTCCAGAATCCCTCTCTATTTACCTTTGGTAGATATCTCTGGGGTCTAGTATTATAGAGATGGAGGGGGAGGGAAAGATATTGCAACTTACTTTCTCCACACCATAATGAATGTAGCAAACTGTTCATTGGAATGAGACAAAGATCAGAATCTCTCCTCTTGGGATATAGAGCTGGATACTACATACCAATCCCAGAGAAAATTCTGCAACAAATTATAAATCATCTTGGAAGCAATGAAAAAAATAATTCAAAGCCATCTTTTCTCATTTTTTGCTCAGTTTTGATGGGAGATGGTGGGAATGTTGCTGACATAATATATCTTGACTAGGGATGGGCACCTTACAAAAACGACACACTGTTTTGTCGTTTCATAAGGTTTTGAAACTTACGAAACAAAACAAAATGGCAAACAACACGTCGTCACAAACCAAACTGAAATCCTGCTTTCAGTTTGGTTCCTTCGAACCGGGAAGCTGCTGCCAGATCTCTCTTAAGGTAAGGAGCTGCAATCCCGTGGCTGTTTCCTGGTTCTCGCCACTGCCTCCCAGCTCAAGCTGTCAAAACAAACAAACAAACAAACAAACCAGTTGGGAGGCAGTGGGGAGTCCTACAGCAGGGGGTTGAGTGGGCAGCACTGAGGTCAGCACTACCTTCTCAGCCCCCTGCTGGGGGAATTCCCTTACCAGACAGAGAAGCTGCTCCTGCTCTGTCCAGTAAGGGAATCCCATTTTTAAAAGCCTCTAGTTCATTTTAAGGAGCCACGTTTAAAAGGCTCCAGCTGAGCTGTCCAAGACAGCTTAAATGCCAAGCGTTCTCACTGTTGGGGTGGCACATTTTCAAAGCCTCCAGCCCACCACCCGGGTGGTGGGCTAGAGCCTTTTAAAAATGCCCTGCCGCACCAGCTAGAGCACTGGTGCAGCAGGGCATTAATTTCATTTCATAAGAAATGTTTTTTTTTTTTAAAAAAAAGCATTACTAAACAAAACAAAGTGTACGGGGGGAAAGAAATGGAACAAAGCAATATGCTATTTTTCCGTTTTGTGCCCATCCCTAATTTTGACTTCAACCAAGCTTTCAACAAATTATCCAGTGATGTTTTGATTAAGAAGCTAACTAGGTGTGGGCTGGATAGAGCAACTATCAGATGGATACACGGTTACACAGTCATACTTAGGGAGTGCTTATCAATGTCGTCTTCTCAAATGGGTAAGAGGTAACAACTGGGATACCACGAAGCTCAATCCTGGACTTGGTGCTCTTCAACATTTTAATGAATGCCATGGATGAAGAGGTGTACAGAATACAGTGGTACCTTGTATAAAGGAATTAATTCATTCCAAATGAAATTATGTTAAGCAAATTTTCCTTTATATAAATTCCCATAGGAATGCATTGAAAACAGAGTAATCCCATTTTTATGCTGTATGGATTCTCTCCATGGGCGATTATGTTAAGCAAATTTCCCCTATCTCCAGAAATTTTTATGTTGTACAAATTTTGTTATACAAGCTGTTTGTTATACAAGGGTCCACTGTAGTTGTTGTGAGTTTTTCGGGCTGTTTGGCTGTGTTCTGGAAGTTTTTCTTCCTGACCTTTCACCAGACTCTGTGGCTGGCATCTTCAGAGGTCAAGGAGCTCAGGGAACTAGGAATTCTCTCTGTGCTCTGAGGTAGAGTGAGAGAGACTGGGGTTTTTTAAGTTGGGGAAGAGGAAATTTGTCCTCGGCAGGAGAATAGGTGTTAGTCATTGTGTTGTGATGAAGGGATTAAGAAGTTTCAATGCAATCAGGGGTAGCAATGATCCTAGATGGGTGTCATTAGCTGTTCTATTGTGTGAACTGATCATTGTTGCTTTTGTCCGGGTGGAAATAATTGAGCTCCGACTTTTTGCACTCTGCAGCTTTTAGTACTGGAAGCCTGGCTTTGTTGATTTTTAGACTTTCTTCTTTTTTGTTAAAAATGTGCTTATGTTTGTGGATTTCAGTGGCTTCCCTATGTAGTCTAACATAGTGATTGGTAGTCTTGTCCAGTACCTCTGAGTCTTGGAAGAGGATTTCGTGTCCAGTTTGTTTCAGGGTGTGTTCAGCTACTGCTGATTTTTCAGGTTGTTTTAGTCTGCAGTGTCTTTCATGTTCTTTGATTCTGGTCTGGTTTGTAGTCCCAATATATACCTGGCCACAACTACAAGGTATTTGGTATACTCCTGCAATGGTGAATGGGTTTCTTTTGTCCTTTGTTGACCGTAGCATCTGTTGTATTTTTGTGGTGGGTCTAAATATTGTTTGTAGGTTGTATTTTTTCAACATTTTGTCCATGCGGTCCGTGACTCCTTTTATATATGGCAGAAATACTTCGTTGGAGGCTGTTTTTCTTCTTCAGTTTGGTATTGTTGTTTTGGTTGATGGCTCTTTTGATTTCGTTCTTGGAATAGCCATTTGCCTGTACGGCCCAATTCAGGTAGCTGAATTCAGTGTTGAGGACTTCAGCTTCATAATTTCAGTTTGCACAATCTACAAGAGCTTTGATTATGCCTCTTTTTTGGTGTGAGTGGTGGTTGGAATTTTTATGTAGGTATTGATCTCTCTGTGTGTGTTTTCTGTAGACCTTGTGTCCTAATTGGAGGTCCGGTTTGCGTATGACCATGACATCTAAGAATGGGAGTTTCCCCTGTATTTCTTTTTCCATGGTTAATTGTACATTTGGGTGGATATTGTTGAGGTAGTGCAGAGCGAACTCTTAGTTCCCTGAGCTCCTTGCCCTCTGAGGATGCCAGCCACAGAGTCTGGCAAAACGTCAGGAAGAAAAACTTCCAGAACACGGCCAAACAATCCAAAACCACACAACTATCAGATCCTGGCCTTGAAAGCCTTTGAGAATACAGGTGTACAGAATATTTATCAAATTTGTGAATGACCCAAATTTGGGTGGAACAACTAATATCCTGGAAGACAGAAACAAAATTCCAAGAGACCTGGATAGCCTCAAGCTTTCGGCTGAAAACAACATAATTAAATTTAACAGTGGTAATTGCAAAGTTCTACACCTGGGAGGGAAAACTGAACACACAGTAACAACGTGAAGTGTACTTGGCTCAGTAGTACTGTGAGTGGGAACAATATTGGAATTGTTGCAGCCACATCAACAGCGTGGTGTGGCTGCAAAAAGGTCATTGCTATTTCAAGAAGCATTAGCAGAACTATAATCTCCAAATCCCATGAAATACTAGTTCCCTTATATTCGGTACTGGTTAGCCTTCATCTTGAGTACTGTGTCCAACTGTGCATAATGCACTTGAAGAAGGATGCTGACAAATTGGAACACATTCAGAGAAGAGTGACAAGGATGATCAGGGGGCTGGAAACCTACCCCTATGAGGAAAGATTGAAAGAATTTGGCATGTTTGGCCTTGAGAAAAGAAGGCTGAGAGGAGATATGATAGGACTTTTTAAATGCCTGAAAAATTGTCATACAGAAGAGAAGGAGCAGTTGTTCTCGGTCATCCCAGAGTATGTAACAACAAGCTCAAGTTACAGGAAGCCAAATTTCAGTCGAATCTAGCAGTGGAATCTGTTAACTTGGGATGTGCTCAGATCTCAAATGCTGGAAGAATAAAGGGGGGGGGGGAAATCAGCCAACCATTAATATACTTTGATTTGGATTCCTACATTGAGTTGGGGGTTGAATATGACTGTTATATAAGCAACAGGATTCTGGCCAGAGATGCTGAATTTGCCTGTCCAGTGAGCACCTAGTCACCAGACGTAGGAGGCACACAGGCAACCTGGTCAGTCTTCCTCACTTGTCAGAGATATGTTGGGATTCTGTTTACATTTTTAGATTCAGTTTTACATTTGTACATGTACCGTGTTATGCAAATTGCTACCCTCTTTTTTAATGACGTGCAATTAGTCACCCTAGGCCAGAATGTGGAGGTTGTACCAGAAAACAGAAGACTGCATGTAGCAATCATAGTAGTATAATAATTAGCACTTCTATTTCCATTAACTCACGTGGATCTGACAAGAGGTCCTGAGGGTGAATTCAAACAGAAAATGATAATGCCAATATATATCTGGGAACAGAAGATTACATAGCCTGAAAGGCACAAATGATTTTCCCATGTGAGCTTTATGATAAATTCAGGCAAAAACTGAAATATAGAGTTGACATCCCAGGAATATAAAAGTTAACTGAGATAAAATAAAGTCAACATATTGATGGGATCTGTTCTTGAAAATGGCTAAGAGCTGCAGTGACCACCTATTTGTAGATTAGCAATATAGTTACAACTCCTGTTTATTCTCCCAGCTTCCTGACTAGCCTTCAGATGTATTGTGTCCACTCTCTTTTTCACCATCAAACACCTAAAAGCCGTCCTTGTAAATTTGTTAACCCTTACCCAAAGCATTCTGCTCCAGATTCCAAGGTCAAGATGCTCCATCGCCTCTTCCATTCCACACCCAGATGTCAACTGAAGTGGCAACTGAGTCTTAGTTCATTCAATACAGGCAATTGTTAATAGGTCTAATGGCAGCAGGGCACCGTAGAGGATGCAGGGCAAATGTAAGGTTGAAGGCAGCACACATGGTTCTGTCTTATAATGGGTTACTGCTATTCTCTACTCCCCAATATATCTTTTCAGAAGAATTTCCTATACTCTGCTTATGACAGAAGAAGTCTGTACAGAGGTAATCTGTCAAGATAAGAGACAGTCATAGGTTCTTCCAGCAATTGTCTCCGTAATCCAGTTGTCCACAGCTCCTTCACTTCCCACAGGAAACACCTCAAGGGGCTTGCTCACCACAGTAAATAAGAAATGGGGACAGATTGCAGAGTGGGTGGGCCATAAAAACTATGGCTGCTTTCCCTCAATTTTTGGGGTGAGATTTAAGGAGCTAGGTCCAGTGTTTGTGGTAGTTGTGTCTGCCTTCTTGGCAGTTGCCGAGCATGACTTCTTTGGGACAGCGAACAATGTCCTATGTCACAGCGTTCTCCTCCATTGAAAGCCTTGTCGTTCCAAAACTATATAAAGAAGTTTGATTGGTTTTCCTTGGGTTCCTTCTAGTTTCTTTTGCTTGAATTAATTTCTGACTATCTCATTTGTACTTGTAGATAATGGAGGTATCATGGAACATGTATATATAAATTAGTCATGAGTGGTACAGGTAAATGACTTTTAGATCAGAGACAGGTAAAGCGTGATCCCCCAGATGTCTTAGACTGCAATGGCCGGTGTTGTCAGACAACAGCCACATTTTGTCCATCCCTTACAGAAAGGAAGGCCACTTCATATGTAAAATGTTTTCTACCTGGGCTTGCTTGTTTGTTTGTTTGTTGTTCGGCCTTGAAGAGTCTCATGGTGTAGCTGTATTGCAGTTTTGGTTGACTCAAGCCTTCTATCCTTCAGAGGTTGGTACAACAAGTACCAGCTTCCTTGTGTGTGTGTGTGTGTGTGTGTGTGTGTGTGTGTGTGTGTGTGTGT
>JAHTLZ010000016.1:11803989-11829569 GCA_023846285.1 Phrynocephalus versicolor | reverse complement strand
TGTGTGTGTGTGTGTGTGTGTGTGTGTGTGTGTGTGTGTGTGTGTGTCAATGTGTAGCTTTCATAAATAGATTGTAAACTGCCCAGAGACTGCTTCAGAACACACTTTGCTTTGCAGATCGAGGCCACAGAATTTGCATAGTGCTAGGTCGATGCAGTGATAGAACAGAAATTGAATGGGAGGAGGAAGAGGAGGTGGAAGAAGAGTTTGGACTACAGGGTATGCTCCAGTCCAGAACCCCTTGTACTTGGTGTTTGTTTTGGCAAACCCTACAGGCCCCCATGGAAACTATTTATTCAACACAGGAGTTCACACATGCCAAAATGAATAAAAGAAGCATGACCAGAACTGATTCAAAACAAATACTCCTCTTGTGGGTGTTTAAAAAGACTCACTTTCTAACAACAAAAATGCACGCACATAATGTACATCATGTAGGTGGTTATTTTTAAATTAATTTAAAGCCTGCTAACCAGCAGTGTTATGATGCATAGCCAAGCCCTGAATCCAGTTCATTATTCCTATATGTTCTGAGCATTTCTGATACTTAGGAGCAGCACCATTTCCAGCTATTACTGACATTCACCTGTTTTCTTAAAGACCTTATTGTTCCTTCGTGCTACTCTTTGAAATACACACCATACTAGTTTCTCTTGCACATGGGAGATGCCAGCAGATGCTAAGGAAAATTGGAACTTGTCATTTCTGAGAACACATTTGCATAGCAAAAGCTCTTCTTTGCCTCTAGAGGTCAAAATAGGTGATATGTATATAACTTTTTTCTAGAGGCATTCCCAATAAGTGGTAAAGGATGTGTTTGTCAAAACATACAGTTTTCTTCTCCTGCTTGTCTTGCAATTACTGTGCAGTTTTGTGATGGGGCACAGGAAGATAAACACAGATTTAATCTGAAAGTTTGATTACGAAGTATGTTCTTCTGAAGAAAACTCATTTCCAAACAGGAAATTAGTTAATCATAGGCAACACAAGCTACGTTTAAAATCTAGTTTGGCTCTCAGACTAACGATTACTCCAAGCATTCTCTCCTTCTCTTGCCCTCTCAAGTGGTACAACCTATATCTCTGATTCATCTTCATTTCACTGCACTGCTTGCATAGATCTGGTCTGCAGGACAACACCAAGACTTTCCTGAGAGCTCTACTTTTGAGAAGCATACAACACAACAGCTTCAGTTAAACTTTCCCTGCACATTTTGATTCTGCCGAAATACCTTTGATTTGACTTGGCTTTTATTTGTAATACTTTTTCCAGTCTTGTTGCTAAGGTTGGGGCAGGATAGGCCAGCAGCTGCTCCCACTGAAAGCAAGACGGTTTCTGTTTGTGAACAGCAGGCATTAATGGCTATTATCTCTAAATGTCAGTTTCTGCAGTCACTTACGTTTGTAGGATTTTATGTACATTTGATCTGTTGGAGAGCGCCAAACATACCTCTCTGCCAAGAACCTCTTCCTTGCTCATTGTCCTGTTTGTGCTAGTCCTACTGAAAGCATCCACTGACTTTAGCTGCAGCATATTCAAAATATCTGGTAGAGTTTTGTTTTGTTTTGTTTTACTTTCAACACTCTTCATGTTGTTGTTGTTGTATCATTACATTTATGACCCCTGTCCATGGAGTTTTTCTTGGCAGGAACACTGGAGTGGCTTGCCAGTTCCTACTCCAGGCGCTTACAGCACCTGGTATTCCCTGGTGGTCGCCCATCCAAATACTAGCCAGGCCCAACCCTGCTTAGCTTCTGAGAATATCCTGTAAAGACTTCTGATATAGGCATAATATTCAGATACGATACATTAAAATGAGATGACTGAAGTGAAACTAAGATCCTAAACACCCTTTCCTGGGAATAAGTCCCACTGAGCTCAGTGGGATGGATTTCTGTATAGCTAATTATGTGTGTGTTGTGTCCTTACATTCGTGACCGACTCTTCGGGACTCCATGTCCATGAAGTTTTCTTGGCAGAAATACTGGAGTGGCTTGCCAGTGCCTACTCGAGGTGCTTACAGCACCTGGTATTCCCTGGTGGTCGCCCATCCAAATACTAGCCAGGACCAACCCTGCTTAGCTTCTGAGATCAAGCAAGATCAGATGTGCTCGGGGCATTGAATCATAGAGTTGGAAGAGACCTCAAGGGCCATCTAGCCCAACCCCCTGCCATGCAGGAACCCCCCCTCACAATGCTCCCAACATATGGTCATCCAGCCTCTGCTTAAAAACCTCCAAAGCTTTTTTCCACTGCCGAGCAGCTCTAACTACAATACTAGCAGTTGTCATCTCCAGAAATTCTCTGATGACTCAGCCATTGTTGGATGTGTGTCAGAAGGGAAGGAGCTGGAGTATAGGTCAACCATCATGGACTTTGTCGACTGGTGTGAAAACAACCACTTGCACTTAAACCCCAGCAAGACGAAAGAGATGGTGATTAACTTCCGGAGAAAGACACTACCTTTTACACCAGTGAACATCCGGGGTTTAGATACTGAGATAGTGAACAGCATCAAGTACCTGGGTGTTCACTTAAATAATAAACTGGACTGGACTCATAACACTGATGCCCTATACAAGAAGGGTCAAAGCCGCCTCCATCTCCTGAGGAGACTGAGATTCTTCGGAGTGTGTAGGCCTATGTTACGGATTTTTTATGACTCTGTGGTAGCTTCAGCTCTTTTCTACGCTGTAGTCTGCTGGAGTTCAGGTAGTACTGAACAGGATAAGAACAGACTGAACAAGCTGGTCAGAAGGGCTAGTTCTGTCTTGGAATGCCCTCTGGATTCTGTGGAGGAGATGGGTAAGAGGAGGATGTTGGCCAAGCTGACATCCATTATGAACAATACTTCTCACCCACTGCACCAGACAGTGGAGGCTCTGCGTAGCTCCTTCAGTGGCAGACTCAGACATCCCCGGTGTGGGAAGGAGCGCTACCGCAGGTCCTTTATTCCCACTGCTGTTAAGACTCTTCAACTCTACAGTTTAACATATTCATATGGCGTATATATACTGTAGCTTCTCTTTATATTTATTTTTATATACAAATTTTTAGTCTAATATTTGTATATTGGGTTTCTTATTTTATTTAATCTCTCTCTATTAGCTATTTTGTTTTCTCTCACACATGCTTTACACTTTTTTGTGCACCTAGCTATCTTTACTTGTTTTTTTATATTGGGAGCTGTGTAACAAGTAAATTTCCCCAGATGTGGGATCAATAAAAATTTATCTTATCTTATCTTATCTTAACTGTCATGAAGTTCTTCCTAATGTTTAAATTGAATCTCTTTTCCTGTAGTTTGAGACATTGCCCTGCATCCTAGTCTCTGAAGTCATGGAAAACAATCCAGTCCCCTCTTCAATGTGACATCCTTTCAAATATTTAAACGTAGCTATCATATCCCCTCTCAGCCTCCTTTTTGTAAGGCTAAACATTCCCAGCGCCCTAAGCTGCTCATCTTAAGACATTTCTTCCAGACCCTCAATCATCTTGGTCACCCTTCTCTTGATCTGTTCAAGGTTGTCAACATACAGTACTTTTTAAATTGAGGTGCACAGAACTGGACACAGTACTCCAGGCGGCGTCTGACCAGAGCAGAATAGAGTGGTACTATCACTTCCCTGGATCTAGACACTATGCTTCTGTTGAAGCAACCAAGAATCGTGTTGGCTTTCTTGGCCACTGCATCACACTGCTGACTCATGTTCAATTTGTGGTCCACCCAGACTCCCAAATCCTTTTCACAGGTACTATTCTCCAGCCAGGTATCTCTATTCCTATATCTGTGCAATTCATTCTTTTTACCTAGATGTAGCACCCTTCATTTCCCTCTGTTGAAATCTATTCCGTTAACTTTGGCCCAGCACTTCCTCCCAATTTGGTGTCATCTGCAAATTTAATTAGCATACTCTCTATTCCTTCCTCCAAGTCATTAATAAAGATATTGAACAGCACTGGACCCAGAACAGAACCCTGGGGCACCCCACTAGTCACATTTCTCCAAGCTGAAGAGAAGCCATTTATTATTACCCTTTGGGTGCGATCAGTCAACCAATTACATATCAATCTCATATTGGAATTATCTATCCCACATTTTACTAACTTCTTTGCAAGTATACCATGGGGAACCTTACTGAAGGCAATGAAATCTAGATAAGCATTATCCACAGCGTTCCCCTCATCCACTAGGCCTGTATTTCTATCAAAGTAAGAGATCAAATTGGTCTGGCATGACTTGTTTTTAAGAAACCTGTGCTGAGTTCTCGTAATGACAGTATTGGTATTTAAATCCAGACAGATAGGCTCTTCATAGGCCTGCCTATTTATCTTTCCTTATCACACTATTCAATAGCAACCTCACAAAATACATTCAAATAGCTCTCATTTTAGAGATTAGGAATTTGGTTCCACTTCCTTGGATTTTCTCAGTCCAGACATGAAGCATTTCACCAGGGTTGGTTGCTCTTTAACTTTAGTCCTGCTTGTGCATGGCAGTGATCCCATAATAAGCATAATGCTGCTTTTGCTAGGATGCAAATCTGGAATAAAAGGGAAGGAGGGGATCCTAAATGTAGACCAAGGTGAAAGTCAAGTGGAGATTTAACCTGAGCATAATGACCAAAGAATACAGCAGTCAAGAAGCCCCTTGTAATCAAAATTCCAGAGCAAGTGCCTTCCATTTCTGTTTCTTTCACTTCCCAATATACACAACTAATGCAGCTTTCTTCTTTTGGCTGGTTTAAGACATTACAGAATCTTTTTGGGATTGGCAAAATGGTGCTCACCCTACCCACGTTAATATACCCATACACCCACATTCAGTTATATTGGCACAAGAGGCAGAAAGACCCACAATGATAGTTTTCTGTCTCTATTCTTGGCAGTAAAAACACAGTAAGAACAAACTGAACAGCTAAGCATTTGCTGCCCTTGCATGACATCCAAAACCTGCTGCTTCAGGCAGTCCCTTCTAAATAATGGAAGGGCCAGGCGTGAAACCTTTCAAGGTAGTTCCGCTAATGTCCTGAAATGCTTCTTTCCACAAATTGTAACATATGACCTTATACAGTACATATCTGCAAATCACACAGAATCCTGTATCTTAGGATAAAGGCCTCATGGTGCAGTGGTTCAACTGCTGTATTATTGCAAGCAAGACTGTGCTCATGACCAGGGGTTCAGTTCCAGGTAACTACCTCATGCCTGACTCAGCCTTCTATCTTTTCAAGGTCAGTAAAATGAGTACCCAGCTTGTTGGGCAGGAATGTGCAGGCTGCATAATTAAATTGTAAACTATCCAAAGAGTGCTTTAAGTATGTGGTGATATATAAGCAGGTGATATACTGCATAAGCAGTTTTTTCAGTTGTAAATCTTACTGTGATCAATTGCTGTTACTTTGGATGTTTAAAACCAAATTATCAGGGATTTGAGTTAATAATAGTTAAATGCTGATGGACACTTTATGATCTCTTTCACCTCTCCAAGTTTCTTCTGCCCTAATCTCTGATCATTGATCAGTCAGGTTTCTGAGCTAGATTAAGCCAGGGTCAGTGACAACAAGGGATTTAAAGCCTGAGACTGTTTACAATGAAGTACACTGTGGACTGGGACTGAGAATGGTATCACATGGAACAAGATTTTTCATTTGCAGACTGGTAAGATTTTGTATGGAATATATGATCTGTCTAGTGCAGGCCTGCCCAAAGTCCGGCCCGGGGGCCAAATCCGGCCCATCAGGCCATTCTGAGTGGCCCGCAGCTGGCTGGCCCACCCCTCCCTCCCCCTCCTTTGCCCCATTTTTTAAAAAAAATCTTCTGCTAACACTGACACCGCTGGGAACCTTGGGTGGCTGGGCGGACGGTCGGTCTGCCGCCACCGGCACTGCAGGGGAAAGTGTGGGGGTGGGCAGGCCAGCAGGCCTCTCCCACTGCCAAGGAGCTTTGGGGTGGGCTGGCGGGCAAGCTGTCGCCACCGCTGGGGAGCTTGGGGGGGTGCAAGGTCGCACAGATCGCCTCTTCCAAGGGGCCACCTGTGGCCACAGCTCCCTGTGCTTCCTTTGGTCCCCACCTTCCTTCTTTCCTCCCTTCCTTGGTCCCCACCTTCCTATCTTCCTTCCTCTCCTGGTTTCCACCTCCCTCCCTCCCTCCCTTGGTCCCTGCCTTCCTTCCTGCAGGTGGGGTTGCAAGGGGTCAGTGGGTGGGGCTTGCAGTGGGGTGGCAGGGTTGGGGAACAACCGGCCCCTGACACATTCTCAGCCACTAAATCTGGCCCTCCTTACAAAAAGTTTGGGCACCCCTGGTCTAGTGTGAAGCTCTGGGGCTCCACAAATATAGCAACATGCAGAAAAAGTTAAGTTCCTTTAAATTCCATTCCATTTAACAGCACAGGTTATGCACTGATGTCCCACTGTTCACATTCCTAAGGAACTACGAACAGAAGGGTGGTGGTCATGCAAGGTTTATTGTTTTATTGCTCCTGATGGGTTTATGTCTTATGGATCCTATAACAATCTGTGCAAGTTTAAAAAAGAATTCTAGCCTAATAAGCGCGTACAGAGTGCCGAGTCCAGATGGGGGATTATGACAGAATAGCACTACATAGAATCCTTGCTTTTTTGTTTTGTTTCCTTTTTTGCTTCCTAGGTCTCTGACATTAAGCAAATATGACTAAGATAATATATTAACTTTGGAACCAGGAGTAAACAGCTTCTCTCTCAACTCAAACTAAGATTAACCCTGTCTAACTTTCTTTGGGTTGTTAACTAAGAAATAAATGAATAGCAATTAGGGAAATAATACAGGCACAGGGCAAAATATTCGTCCTTGTGCTCAAAATTTTCATGCTAACACCAAGCTCTATCAATTTCTTAAAGTCTTAGAAATGTGGAATGTATCTGCCTTATATAACATGCTCCTTAAAATGATATGTTTCTTGCTACTTCTAATAACGTGTTTTGTTCACAAGAGTTTTATGGCTAATAGTTACAGTTATTAATTAGTTATACATGTTAATTGTTGTTGCTATGTGTCATTGAGTCACCTCCACTAATTAGCCACCTTCTAAGTTTCTGAAGTGAAAAGCGGTATATCAATATTTTAAATAAGTAATATGCAGTAAATTTTCCATACTCACTCATTTCTCCACTTTAATAGCTACATGCATTAAAATAAATGGACAGAATAATAGACATAAATTGTGGGCACATATGTATATTTTTAGAAATGCAGACATTGTCTTCATGCGGAACATTGTTCTTTCTGTATAATCAAGTCACCTTTTGTTCTGCCACCTCTTAATTCCATAGTCTATTTTAGCTATACACATTGTTCTGTCTTTATTTCTTCAATATGACAAGGACTATTGCTATAATTGTCTTAAAATACCCAGAATGCTTTGTATCTGAGTAACTATAATTGTGCTATACTGTATACTGAAAGAACATCCCAGCTAAAATTTATTTTAAGCATTTGTCTGCTGTTACTTTTGAAAACATACCTTATACTTTGGAATCTGCACATTTATGTATCTTTTGAACCTTCAAAATATGCTTTAAAGATACAAAGGATAGAAGATAAAAGAAATACTCTATTGATTCACAGTCAAAAGGGGAAAATCCTCCAGTTTTCTAAAAGTTCTAGAAAATGCTTAGGCTTTAATTTTATACACACTAGCCTGAGAGTAAGCTCATATGAAGATACTGCCCTGTGTCCAAAGATGTTATTGAACTAGCACAGAACAACTCCTACTAACACAAAGCTTATAGCAATGGCTGCTCCACATCTTCAGTTAGCATAAAAACAATCTGATAGTTGTTCTTGCTCAACCTGTGTGGCAGAATGCAGGAGTTGCACAAGCAGTTGCACTGTCAATTACATATCCAATACAACTGCACTAATTGAGATTTTCACTTCACTATTTCCTTTAGAAATTCTTTTTTCACCCAGCATGTTGTTTAGTCTGTGTAACTCCCTGCCACAAAGGGTGGTGATGGCATCTAGCCTGGATGCCTTCAAAAGGGGATTGGAAGAAGTCCACCACAGGTTACAAACCATGATGGAGATGTGTAATTTCCAGGCTTAAAACCGGAGTACTTCAAGGACCAGATGCAGGGGAGTGGTATGAAGAGACAGATATCTAGTCTCATCATGCACTCTCAAACGCATCTGGTGGGGCCACTGTGAGATACAGAAAGCTGGCCTAGATGGGCCTTTGGCCTGATCCTGCATAGCTCTTCTTAGGTTCTTAGGTTCTTACTAGCTTTGCCTGATGTAGGTCCTTTGTAGTAGGTTGACCACCTATGCATTAAAACAGAAGTTCAAAAAGGATACAGAGGTGCATATCCTAATTTAGACAGGTATAGATCCAAATTTAGAAGCATTTGAAATAATTTAAGTAGAAGGGTAGTGTATTTTGTGATAGCGCAAATACAGAGAGAGAGATGAACTGAGTCTGCTCTCCACGTTTCTTGATAGGCAACTTAAAAATTCCTCCTCTCTCTTCCTATTATTTGTTAAATGATACATGGTCTGGACAGCCATTGAGATAGTGGGCAGAGTCAAACAGATGACAGTCCTCTCAAAATCTTGCAAATATATAAGACTGTAGTACATGAAGCTACTCTAAGTTGGGGTTATTTCTGAGTTACCATGTACAGGACTGAGCTGCCAGATTACTGTGTGAATGAGGAGAGCCATTTATGCTGCCTTGAAGGTCCAGGGGTATAGAAGGATACCAATGTAAACAGCAAACAGTAAATAAAGATTCCTTGAGAATACTTTCCTTTAGCAAGGATTCTTCAGGTTTCACTTCACTTCCCAGGATCTCTAAAACTTAGATCTCTGGACCAGCTGCTGGAGGATGCTTCTTATCTCTAATGAATATGCATGTAAAACACACAAGCACAAATGGTGACAGTATACAGCAGTATGCAGACTGTCAGTTCCCATTACATAGATGTTGTCTTGTTCCCCAACAGCTAATATTCAGAGACATGCTGGTACCCCTTGATAGCCTTATCGCCTCTGAATTTGTCAGATTTGATAATTCTGTCTTTCCAGCACAGCTATTCTAGCACCATCTATTTACATCCATGCCAGTTCAATTTGTGTTTTTTTCCTAGTATTAGTGTAGACAAGAATGCTGTTGAGATAGCAATTGGAAATGGCAAAGGAAATCGCATACAGAAGTACCTCCCTGATTTTATCTTTGAAACACTGGACACTGAAACACCTATGGGGGCTAAAAACGTGATAATCATTTTTATCTTTTTTTTTTAAATCTAGCAGTACATATTGCCTTAAAAGAAGGCATGGTGCCTCGTTCAGGGTGGCACTCTGAACAAATGGGCTTCTTTGTGTCGTAAAACTGGAAGTCATTGTAAAGACTTGAACGGACTTTGGTCAGCGCCAGTGGCCGAGGAGGCTTCTTTGTAATGAGAAAGCCTTCGAAACGTATAATTGCATCCCTTGGGATTCCAATATGGCTGTTTTGAGCCAATTCGCTTTCTTTGCAGGTGGAATCCTTTTCCTTGTTACTAAATCCTAAGCAGAAATGACCAGTATCAATACTAAACCACATACCCGGCGTGGCGTAGTTAATAGAGTGATAGACTAAGGAAGCTTGGGTTTGAACCCCTGCGCAGCTATGGAAACTCCCTGGGAGTGTGAAACTCGCAAACCTGCTCCTTAAATATCTCATTTACCTTGAATACCCTTTTAGGATTGCTATAAGTCAGTTTTGATTTGATAGCATGCATTATTAAAATATGCCTTCACTTGGGAACAATGGAATATAGTCGTGTCCTTCCATTTCCCAGGGACCATAGTATATGAAATGCAAGCCCCCCCCCCCCCGGGGCTAGCTGCTTGGGCCTGCTTGAGGCCTCTTGCACTCACCCCAGGCCTAGCGCTGCCCCAAACAGGCCTCTGACGGGCTTCCTGGGCCTGCTAGGGCCCCCAGAAATGGTTTCTGGTGAACTAGAAGTCACTTCCAGAAAACCAGAAGTGACTTCTGGATCAGCCAAACCACTTTTGGGGACTCCAACAGGCCCGGGAAGCCCATCGGAGGCCCATTCAGGGCAGTGCCAGGCCTCAGGTAAGTACAGGAGGCTCCAGATAGGCCCCCCAGTCGTGACCTGACCCAGCATCCGCATATTGTAGACTTTCCATTACTGCAGGTTGGGTAGGATCCCTAACCCCTGCAATAGGCAGGGAATTACTGTACAAATATGGATTAAAAGAGCCAACATTCCCCCACCAAACATTGCCTTCTCTGTTTCCTGTTCATCTCTAGTTGCAAGAAATGGCAAATGCCAGCAAATGGCTCCAGTACACAAGAAGTTCTGCTGAATGCTCTTTTCAATTCTAAGATGTGCCAAATACATGCTAGCAACTAGCGCAGAAGATGTACTGCAGAATGCATGGTGACAAGGAGGTGAATGTACTCTTGCCAGACACTGGAAGCTTGATGAAAGGAATGAGGAGATGGCAAGCGATGGCAGATATGGATTTTTTTTTAATGGAACCATCATGCTGTGACCAGGCTGCACTGAATAACTGTGTGATCTTATTACTAGCATTTTTGTCCTTCCCCTCATTCCCTTCCAGCTCCAACACCTTCTGGCTTATTTTCTTCTTTGCTTTGCTGCTTTTGTGATGGAAGAGGGAAGGAAGCTCCCAGAATGAGGGGTTTTTATTGCCCCACATGTCCTTTAGGTGTTAGAGAAATATTAAGTGATTAAAAAAAAACTTAAGAGATTTGAAACTCTGCCATTTCATGCAATCTTACTTGAAAAACTCATTTGTTTAGGCATCGCTATGGTCCTGGCACATAAAGAGCCACTGAAAAAGCTGACAGAAACTGTAAATAAGCAAGTGGTATTAAGGTGTGGGAGGTGTTTAGGTTCATCTGATGTATCATCTCTTCATTAGAAGTCTAGAGATTGGAACAGGAGGCTTTAATGCAATTCAAAAAATGATAGTAAATCAGAAGTAGCTTAAAACTTCAAAAAAGGCAGGGAAATTTAGATGCATCCATTCTCTCCGCAAACCTTCTAAGGCCAAAAGAAGTATCATTTTAAATGGTATAGAACAGGCTTGCACAACAGGTAGCCCGCAGGCTACCGCTAGCCCACAAAGGGTTCAAAAGTAGCCTGCCGGCCATCAATAAAAAAGTGAGGGGATAAGTTCTCCACCCCTCCATCCCCCATCCCAGGGACCCCAGCAAAGTTCTGGGTCTGCCAGCCCACTGTCTCAGCCGAGCACAGCAGTTCAAGGGTCATGGTGCAGTCCTCTTCTTCCCCCCACCGGTCAGATGATCACCACGCCACTGTGTCATGACCAGCTAAGTTGCTGGTACAGAGCAGAGGGAGGGGAAGGGAGGGGACAGCAGTGAGAGGCAGAGTCATGGCTGTGCCCATCTCCTTTGCGTGGTGGCATCTCCCCTCTTCTCCCCCCAAGAGACTTCCTTCCTCCCACCCTTCCCTCCTCCTCCTCCTCCTCCTCCTCCTCCCACCCCCATAGCTGCCTCACAGAGACTGTGGCCAGCCACCGCCGCTCCTTCTGCTCCCCTTCTGAGCCATTCCCTCCTCCTTGTGCCACTGTGGTGATGTGATTGCCCCGCTGCTGGCTTGGCCTGCCCCAGCTGTGAAGCAAACATGGCAGAGGTGAGAGCTGCGGGCGGTAGCGAGGAGGCTGGAAGGGAGAAGGGAAAAAGGAGGAGGAGGAGGAGGAGGAGGAGGAGGAGGAGGCCAGAGGAGGAGGAGGAGAGTTGAGTCAGGCCCCATTGGGTTGGGAGGGAAAGTGCACCTTTTAAAAAAATTATTTCAGAAGCCCGGGCAAGCAGCAGTGGCGGATCTGCCACTGCCGCTTGCCCAAGCTGCTCGCAAGCATGCACACTTCCCTTGCACCCGCTCAAGCTGGGTGCAAGGAGGCATGTGCATGGTTGTGTGGGTTGCCCCTTGGAAGGGGCAATCTGCGCAAGCATGCACACGCCTCCCTTGCACCCACCCACACCAGCTCGAGCAAGTACAAGGGAAGCGTGTGCGTGGTCAGCCTTCCCATAGGAATGCACTGAAATATGTTCCCTCCAGAACGGATTAATTGATTTTCAGTGTTCCTATGGGAAACCGCTGCTCTACTTACAATTTTTTTTTACTTATGAGGATGTGGTTGGAACAGATAAAATTCGTAAGTAGAGGTTTTAAAGTAGTAGCCCTCAGGCACTTTCGGACTGAAAAAGTAGGTGCCACTCTGTTCAAAGTTGGACAGCCCTGGTATAGAGTGCTATTTTGATTAGAATACCAATTAATGAAATGTTTTTTTAAAAAACCTAAACGCATGAATATTAGAATATTTCAGTAGTGTACAATGAAAATGAACACTTCCACCCCAAAATAATTTATTTCCCCAGTAACCACTAGACAGATCCCAAATGCGGAGTGGGCTATAGAGAATATATATGGTGCTACATAAGGGAAGCCATGACCTTGAATGTGCAAAATACAAACAGGGGTATTATGATAGGACATTTTGAGGCCACTAGTTCACAGGGTCACCATAACTTAGAGGTGACTTGATGACATATAACAACAAATTGTCTGTGAAGATTCTCAGTCATCCAGGTGAGCTTATCTGGAAAATGAGTCATGGCAACTGGACCTCTTTTCTTGAGAGATCAAAACGTTTCACTACTCGTCCAAGCAGCGCCATCAGTCTGAGGAAAGTTAGTGGTGAGTTCTCCATTTTATAGTTCACCTTGATTTCACATCATCCTGGCCTGAATAGGCTCATAAGTTGAATAATGGCCTGAATCAGCTTGTTAGGTGGACAATGGCCTAGGGTGTATGAAAGTCACAAATTAGGCCATAGTCCACCTAATGAGCCTATTCAGGCCATTGTCCAACTTATGAGCCTATTCAGGCCAGGATGATGTGAAATCAAGGTGAACAATAAATTGGAGAACTCAGCACTAACTTTCCTCAGACTGACAACGCTGCTTGGACGAGTAGTGAAACGTTTCGACCTCTCAAGAAAAGAAGTCCAGTTGCCATGACTCAACTTCCGGATAACAATAAATTATACCTTTTTTGGCAGAACCACCAACACACACTTGATTATTGCAACTGTGAAAATATCCAGCTGCACTCATAGATACTCTAGACTGGATAACTTAGGTAATAAGGCTAATCACCTCATAAAAGGAATGCTTAATAGAAAAAACAGTGATGCTTGGGGGAATATTCCAATATGAGGGAATATTTATGGCTCTTTCTCATAGACATGAATCTGAAGTGGAACCACAAATACAGACTACTATTATTAAAATAATATGCTCAGTGCTACCTCTGATCACTGCTGGATTCAAGGAAGCTATTTCGACTTTAAATCAGTGCTTAGCTTTGGTAATGAACTGGATGAGGAAGAACAACCTGAAACTAAACCCAGACAAGACAGGGATGCTTCCGGTCAGTCAAAAAAGGAGATCAAGGGATAGGGATGCAACCTGTCCAAGATGGGATTAACCCCCAACTGAAAAGAGGTACGTAGCTTGTGGGTGCTCCTGGACTCATCCTTGAGCCTAGATGTCCAGGTCACAGCTGTGGCCAGGAGTGCATTTGCAAAATTAAACCTAGTACACCCGTTACATCTGTTTCTTGAGAAATCTGCTCTGGCCACTGTGACACATGCCCTAGTGACCTCCCGGCTGACTACTGTAATGCGCTCTATGTTGGGCTACCAATGGAAAGTCTCAGGAAGCTTCAATGGATCCAAAATGCAGCAGCCAGATTGCTGACGGGGTGAGTTACAGAGATCACATTACACCTGTACTAAAGCAGCTCCACTGGCTGTGCCAGGCACATTCAAGGTGTTGACCTTAACCTACAAAACACAAAATGGTCTGGGTGCAAGCTACCTCAAAGATTGAATCTTGCAATATGAACTGGCTCTGGTGCTAAGGTCATCTGGAGAGACCTTTCTCTCCATCTCACCACCTTCACAGGCGTGCCTCAAAAGAACACATGAAAGAGCCTTCTCTGCTGCTCTTAGACTTTGGAACTCTCTCCTGCTGGAGGCCAGGACAGCCCAGTCTCTGCTATCTTTCCAGAAGCATGCAAACACCTTCCTCTTCAGGCAAGCTTTCCCTGAATGAGGGACTTCCTACTATATAAATTTATACCATACATGATTGCATTGACTGATTTCATAGGAACACCAGTGTTTTCCATGTTACTTTCCACCCCTCATAATGGATTTTTCTTTTCTTTTTGTGTGCTCTATGTAGCTCTACTGTTACCTTTTAATGTTCTAAGATGCCTCTTCTAAATCCCTGTTCTGAACTTGAATATGTCTTAAATGTTCTGGACTGTATATTGTCTCTCATTATTTTAAGCCACCTTGGGTCCTTTTCCAAGGAGAAAGGTGGGGTAAAAATATTCAAAATAAATAAATAATAAAATAAGATTTCATACATTAGGTACATGTACAGAAGGGAGGAGTAACTGAATTCATAATCCCCTGATCAAACACAAATAAACAGGAAATCTAGCCTCAAGTTTTGCATTTGTGGAAATAAAAGCACAGACTGTATTTATCAATTTATTTATTAGACTTATATACTGCACCATCTAGCAACCAGGCCACTCTGAGTGGTGTACAGATAATTCAGCAAACCAAACAAGAACAGTGTACAGTATAAAAATAAAGCCAATAAACAAAAATCACTCAAAGAACAGAGGAATAACTAAAACCAAAATCAGATTAGAGATCATCGAATCAAGAAAGAATTATTAATAACCAGGGAAAGCCTTTCTATATAGCCAAGTCTTGAGATTTTTTTTTGAAGACTGATAGCGTAGCGGCCAGACAAATCTCGGCAGGGAGCTGATTCCAGAAGCTAGGGGCTGCCACAGAGAAAGCCTGGTTCCTCGTTACAGATTTCTGGGCTTCCTTTGGGGTGGGCACCCTCGTGACCTGCTTGAGAAGATCAAGTGTTATGGGTGATATTCTGCAGTAGGAGCCATTATGGCAGATAGCAAGGTCCCAAACCGTTTAGGGCTTTGTATGTCAGCATTAGAACCTTGAAGTCAATGTGGTAGTCTATCAGCAGCCAGTGCAGTGCGGCCAGTGTAGGGTTGAGGTGATATGATGGTATCTCCTTAACCCTGTTACTAGTCTAGCCACAGAATTCTGCACTAACTAGAGCCTCTGCATTAACTTCCAAAGCAGCCCCATGTAGAGTGTACTACAGTAGTCTAATCTTGAGACTACGAGTGCATATACCAACGTAGTGAGAGCGCCAGGGTCCAGGAAAGCATGCAGCTGAACGATCTGCCAGAGATGGTAATGTGCAGAACAGACCACTGACACCATTTAGGAAGGTATGTGCATGTGTGTCTGTGTGTAAAACCAAGGAAATCTGCTTATCCAGGCCAATTGTACACATTGATATCCACCAATACGTTTAAACCACAAGAAAAGTGATTTATATCAGTGGGACTTGTAATCTAAGACCATCCGGGGATCCAAGGTTGGGAATAATTGATTTAGACCAGTGATGATGAACCTTTTAGAGACCGAGTGCCCAAACAGTGATTGAGCTGTGGCCATGGGAAATTCAAAAACCTGCTCTTCGATCCTCGCTTTCCTGAAGAGTAGCATCCCATCTGCCTCTCTGCCCTGCTACACTGTTGGGAGAGCAAGGGGGGTGTGGAGGCGGCTTGTGGGCTCATTCGTAAACCCAGTTTACTCTCCAGCCATGCTGCTCTGGGCATCTCAAAAGCGGCATGGCTGGGGAGCAAACTGGGGCTACAAAGGAGTCCACAAACCACAGCCTCCCCTTCATCCAGCTCTCTGCACAGAGCCATTTCAGCGGTCTCAAAACAACTCTGTGAAGAGAGCCGGACAAAGGGAGGTAGCAGTTTGGGGTTTCTTCGTAGCCCAATTTACTCTCCAGCCATGCCACTTTTGGGATGCCCAGAGCAGCGGGGCTGGAGAGTAAACTGGGGCTATGAATGATCCCACAAACCGCTGCCCCCCTTTCGCCCGAGTCTCTGCTTGGAGCACAGTAGCATGCTCTGAGTGGTCGGGGAGGTACCGTGGCTGTGAGGTGGCAATGTCACATGCCCACAGAAAGGGTTCTGTGTGTCACCTTTGGCACCTGTGTCATAGATCCGCCAACATTGATTTAGACTAAGTATTAGGAAGAATTTCCTGATATGAGCTGTTTAAAAGTGGAACATACTCAAAAGAAGTTAAAGGTTTTAAAGTACAGCTTAGATGACCTCCAATCAAGGATGTTATATAATAGATATTTTGTGTTGATGGTGTTTTGGACTGGATGACCTTCAAGGTAACCTCTAGCCCTTTGTTATACAGTTAGCACAGGCAGAATGTGGCTGTCCAGATGTTGGAGCACAACTCAATCAGTAACTACCAGCAGAGCCAATGCGGAGAAGCTGGGGCTTGCAAGTGAACATGTGTAGGGTCATACTTTGTCTACTATTGTGCAGGAGGTACCTCCACAAAGTACCTCAATGGATGTTCAAGCTCAAAAGAATTCAGAACAATGTAGCCCTACTTGAATTCCAGCACTCACAGATTCCCTGGATTCCTTTCTCATCAGCCTTTGAAGCAAGGGAAATGTGCATTCTGAAGAGTAGCCCCTCAGTCTAATGTTTTGGGAAGAGATACTCCAATGCTCCAACCACAGACTGCCTATGAATTAAAATCTAGAGATAAGAGAATGCTGCTTCATGCAGTCGTGTTTAGTGTGTACTTATAGGCACATCACTCATTTTCCCATTGTCCAATGACTCATAGTTGAATGTGTGAACAGACTCCATTAACAGAACTGTATCTGAGGTGATATAAACAAGGCTACCTGTAGTGTTTAATCTGTGGTGAGAGCCAATTCATTTTCACCTATAGAAGCCACCACTGAATGTTGTTATGAATATTCAGACATGTGTATTGGTTCTTACATGGAGCCTCTTGAATCATAGGAAGTCAGAGCATTTTTCCATCTACCCATGGATTAGAACAATCTCTATGAATTTTCCTGCCTAAAGCCAAGTGTCAGATGGCACCTTTTCATTTAAAACCACAATATTTAATAGCCAATTCCAAATTATAAGGGGGAGGGGAACATACTGTTTCCATCATTCTCTAGTTAGCACGGGCATTGGACTTGGTGGCTTGTGGGATTGTGGAAGGCCCAGCCCCAATGGCAACTTTAACAGGCAATGCTAAAATCTGACCATGTTATTGTTAGTGCCTTGGATCAGAAAATCCAGAAATCAACCCCTCCAAATTTCTGCCAGTTAGAATGCAATGATATGCTTTAATTAACACCTTGTTCCCTCTCATGATTGGTAACTTTTTCAGGCTGTGGTAGGGCTGGCCTGCCTAGTATTGTCTGCTCTGACTGGCCGTGTTTTTTCTCTATCGCCTGCCACTAGATTCATTTAACTGAAGATGACACTGATTGAATCTCGGATGTTCTACATACAAAGTGGGGTCTCTGCCCCTGAGCTGAGGAAGAAGCAACCAGGGGTTGCATAGGTGTGACTTTTACACACTTCCGGGCCATTGTCCATCTAAGGATCATATACAGACTGGGGGTGGGTGGGCGGTGAAACCAAGAAGCTACTTGGATGAGTACTGAATAATTTCTGTCTCACAAGAAAAGAAGTCCAGTTGCCATGATTCAACTCCTGGATAATCTCACCTGGATGGCTGAGAATCTCTACAGACATAAAGCAATCATCACGTATGGAATCCCACAGGAAGAACTTCCTATAAAAATCAGAACCTGAAAATGTTCCTTTTGGGGACTACAGCTCCCTGAAACCCTGAGGCAGCATAGCCAATGCCCATGTTGGCTGAGGGTTTCTGAGAGCTGTGCCCCAAGAGAAAACTTTTCAAAGTATTTGTTTCTGAAATGAATTTACTCCCCCACCCTCACCCCCACCCCACATTGGTGAAAAGCCTATGAGAAAACTGCCATCAAACCTGTTGCATTCTCCTGGAACTACACATCTATTGTCCACATCAGCATCTAGGATAGGCATGTGAAAAATACAGATGGCTCCTTTGGATTTGTGTGGCATAAGATTAAAAGACTATGATTTACCACAACTAAATACCAGTCAAAATATGTTATACAGCTATTCTGTCCTTCTCTCTTCACAGTTCTGTGGAACAAGCAGTGAGAAAACACAGGGGGGTACCAAATGGAAGATAACCACCCTGGAACATACACAGACTAAACCACATGACAGTGGTACCCTGACTTAAGAGCAGCTCGACTTGAGAGCAATTCGACTTAAGAGCGGGAAATTGTTGGCGTTTCGACTACCGCCTTACAAATTTTAGATATGGTCTGCTCAACTTACAATTCCCCCCCCCATTTTTAACTTATTTTTAATTTTTTAGATGGGTACCCCGACTTAAGAGTAGTTCGGCTTAACAGCATGCATTCGGAACGGATTACATTCGTAAATCGAGGTACCACTATACTACCAAAGGCAAAGATGGCGCTCCACGCCCATACCTCAATTCAAGGGCAGAAGCTGAAAGGAATTGCAGCTAAGTCTTATTTCAGAACACACAGGACAGTTGAAGAAGTTGTTCTGGAGAGAGGATTGGTGAGGAAAATTCAGGAGGAAAAGCTGAGGAGCTACCCGTAATGCCCCTGAGGATCTGTGGCCTGAGATAGCTACCTTATTTATCTGGTAAACACCTCGACTGGAGGCATTCTGAGTGACCTCTGTTCTCATGTTTTTGAATTATTACTGACAGAATAGAAAGAAACCATGGAGACAATGGCTGATGGACTTAAGGATGGCTGAGCATGGCTCAGGGCTTACTATAGCCTGGATATATTCCATTCTGGAAATACAGTATATTTTCTAGAGGTATGGAATTCTAGGAGTTGTAATCCATAAATGTTATGATCCCAAGCTCTGCTTGCTACAATCCCTATTGCTCTTCCACAGCTGTTCTGTTTATTTCCCAGGTATTATCCTTCATTTCTCCTTTCCCTATCTTTTTGCACTTTAGTGGCTGAAACTGTGGATTCTAAAGGAGAAAATGCCAAGTAAATATATGTACAGGTGAAGATTTTGCTTCTAACCCACAGAATGTAGAGGAGGGGTGGAATATGAAGTTTAGATTGACTGTAAGCAGCCTGCCCCTAGCACTGACCCAGTAGAACTTTTATAAGTCTCTGATCTGAGACCATCAGAGACAGATGCCTTGATCTCTTTTTCCCCCAAGTCCAGGGAATAAAGCAAAAAGTGACGATCAGAAATCTGCCTTGTAAAAGTGCTTGTTATACATCTCTCTAGGGAAATAATTTCCAAAATGCTCAAAAGATACACTGCAGAAGAAAGAAGCATTAGTAGCAAGAAGGGTTGAAACAGAATGGAAGAGAAAATTAAATGCGAGTTTTCAGAGCAGTGTAATTTTAGAAAATGGTTAGTGCAGGAATGAAGGAAAGTTAGTGCTGAGTGTCAGGGTTGAATTAAAACAACATGCAAATATATTTAACATAATCATTTCATCCTCTCCAGTATACTGTTTAACCCACTTCCATCCCCAGAAGTTATCCACTCCAAATATATTTCTTATTTATTTAAAATATTTTAATCTCTCTTTTCTCCTTATAAAGGACCCAGTGCAGCTTAAAAGAAAATATTTAAAGCTAAAAACAAAACACTAATACTCAAAGGGATCCAACAAACACCACACTCAATAATAGTAAACAAAAGCAACGCCCTAAACACATTCACACCAGTAAGGCACGCTCTACTCTCCATGAGAAATTCAAAATACTGTTTGAGTTTGCATTCAAACTTTTATTTGGAACCTACCCAGCAGTATACAGGGGAGGCTTTGGGGTGACTGGGGTGCAAGGCTGGATTGTAGCATGGAGAAGGGGTTACCTCCCACATCTGAACCATCTTCAGTAGCTTATCATTTTTGTGTGGCCGCTGGAAGACTGTGATATGGCCTTCTATGTAAGTTTCCAGGTTTGGCTCTTAGAAGCCATGCGTGTTTTCTTTCTACCTGTTTTTCTATGTTTTCTATGTTTTTCTACCTGTTTTTCTGTTAATATTATCCTACAAGATGCATGGTACAAGAATTTATATCATTAAATTACAGACAAGGCAGTCGGTGCACACAGCAGTTGCCTAATCTGTGCAAGCATGGTAAAAATATCATGCATTATGATAATGGATCATTCTTTTCCCTATGCTGTCAAGTTTCATGTAGAAATGGCCTTCTTTATTTCATCTGTTGCACATTTTTCTGAACTTACAAGGTTATCCCAACCTTATACTTAGAAATTTCACTGAACAACTACACCAGTGTGCGTTTCCTGTCTTGTCTCTCCTTAACCCACTTGACATCTGTGTCATCTGCCAGGGCTGTATCCAGCTTTTATGCTAACTAATCCTACTGGGTCCTTTAAAGGAGAAAGACAGAGTAAAATATTTTATATAAATTTAAATAAGTACATCACCCCCAACACCACCATGGCTTGCCCAGCCATGAGATAGGGTAGTGATGGCGAACCTTTTAGAGACCGAGTGCCCAAACTACAATTCAAAACCCACTAATTTTTTTTTTGCAAAGTGCCAATACACTAATTTAACCTGTATACAGGTGGCTATGAAGGGGCGATGTCAGGTGCCCACAGAAAGGGCTCCGAGTGCCACCTTTGGTACCCGTGCCATAGGTTCGCCAACACTGGATAAGGTAAGGACAGCTGCCTCAAACTCCTGATGTGTTGTGTCATGGAAGAGCAAGAAATTCTTAGATATTATTAGTAATGGATGAATGAACAAAACTGGACATGTTTAGCTTGGAGAAGAGAAAGCTGAGAATTGATATAGCTCTCTTCAAGTATCTGAAAGGTTATCACACTAAAGAGGAAACAAAGTTATTGACTGCTGCTTCAAATGGTAGGACCTATAGCAGCAGAAAGAGATAAAAAGAATGGTGATTCTGGCCAACACTGCCAATTGATAAGAATGGTTTGACAGTGGGATGGACTGCCCTGGCAAGTGGCCGACTCTGCTTCAAAGGTTTTGAAACAGAGATTTGATGACCATCTGTTTGGGATGTGTTAGTTGGAGACTGCTCAATTGGCAGGAGATCCACCCAGAAAAGCCTTGGGGTCCCTTCCAGCATCACAACTCGTTACAATGTAATTTTTAATTTTGTACAGTCAAGAACGTAAAAATGTGTTTGTGAGATTCCCTATCTCAGTGTCAAAATAACTCCGTTCAAGCTTGGTTTGTGTGCATCTTGACATGGAGGCAAGCTGTTGTTTTGTGTAGTTCCTTAGGGAGCAAAATGTCTCAAGCTGGCCCTGTCTCACTTTTGATACTTCTCCTGCCTCTGCATCTCCATTATGAAATGGCTGGAGATCTCCAGAAGACAGAGGAGGGATTTTTCACAACGCACCTCCATTTCTTCAATTCTAAATGTGGTTGCTACCCACGCTGGTCTCTTAACTTACTCAGGAGATAGGGTAAAGACAGCTGCCTGGGTTATGACCCTTCACAGGCCAGTTATCATAAAGACACAAAGTTATCTCTCTGTGGCAACCCTAAATGAGTTATTTTTTTTAAAAAAATCTCCTTTTGGACTTTTCCACCAAGTGCAGTAGACAGGATATTGTGGGAAATGACAACAACTATGTAGGATTCACATTTCCATTTCAGAGAAGAGGGTTAGGATATGCTGGCCCTTACGCAGGTGTCTGGAGCCAAAACAGAGTGAAAGGTAAAGCACTTGTGTGGCACATCAGGCATTTTCATGCTTCGCCCCAAACGTGTTGATACACTCTCAACCTCGTTTGTAAGAACAGGTGTCTGTTGCTTGTGCCACCCAGAAAAATATAACATCTTTTTAAAACTATACACACCCAAATATATATTCTAAATGATGTTAATTTTAATTTTATATTCATATTACAATCCATTTTTTAAAAAGCAATTTAAATCTTGTGTGTCAAAGTGTGATAAATGGAACAGCAGATGCACACTATGAAAATGCACACAATTTAAAGATTTAAAAGCCTGCTAGTGTCTGTCATAAAAATCCAATGGGTCCTAAAGGGCAAAAGAGATTATGTACGACACTGGGACTATCCTGGTATCCTTTGTGAAATCTTATTTGCATGAAGAGACCCATCTTAGTTGATGCTGGAACTGCTGCTCATATTTATCTTTCCCCACCTGTCCATTTCCCCCCTCCATACTTGAGAGAGAACAGCAGCAGTTCTCATTACCTATAAAGGGTTTCTTTGCCCTTCATGTTTCATTCTCAGTTGCTGAAACAAAAGGGAACTACTGCAGTTTTAGGTGGCATGTGTGCACTTCCTAAAGGCAGCTGTGCCTAAGTGATAACTGTTAGTTTTCAGTTCCAACAGAACTCAGGCATCAATCATGTGCTATCCAATTTACTGATAAGTGAAATGACACTGTATTTGGTCTAGACTACAAAACCGTGGGTTCAAGCCTCCCCAGTGCCAAAATACAATATACAGGGGATGAAACCCCAACAGCCTGTTCTCCTCATTCTGGTCCTGCAAGGGCAACATGGAACAGGCTTCCTCCAGACACCCAGAAACCACGGATACCCATGGGAACATAGAATATTGGTTCTGTTTCCTCCTCTGGTGGGCGAGTTAAAGGTCCTTCTCTGAGGAAATGTGAGAAGTAAGCAGCAGCCAGACTCCACCCTTCCTCGTCCTGGGGTTTAATGGGTCCCCAGTTTTGAATCTCTGTTCCTCAGTACACTTCCTTGGAAGTAAATACTACCGGCACCAGTGGGGCTTAATTTCGAATAAAATAATGTCAAGGGTGGTTTGTCCAGCAGCAAACCGGGACAGAGTGATGTGGGAGCTATCTCCACAGAACTTTGCTTGGCGATAACCGTACTAAGGACCGGGCATTAGGTATTCGTATTTTTTCATCTTCTTGTTCTTTGCCAGCCACAGGTTCATTTCTTCCGCGGGGCACCGCAGCTCTGGCAATGGGAGGGGGGTCTTTTTATATGGGACGTAGCCACCGTCCAGGACCCGACGTTCCGGGACCGGACAATCTTTCTGAGGGGAATTCCCAGGCGGCGGCTCCAGCGGGTGGCCTTCCGTGAGCCCTGCTGGTACCGCCCCTCTCCCGGAGGACGGAGGTCAGCGGGCCAGGAGCCCCCCAGCTCGGCCTTCGTCACCCCCGTCCGGCGCACAGTCCCCGTCGCCCAAGCCCTGCGCCCGCCTGCCTCATTCGTTCCTCAGGGAGGCTGCCCGCGAGGAACCAAACCCCCTCCAACTTCATGGGAAGGCACGGCCTCAGCAGCACCCTGCCGCCCCTCCCGCCTCCGCCCTCCCAGGTGCCCCCTCCCACCCACCCCTCCGGCCATCTCCCCCCCGCCCACGCACACCCACCCTCGGCAGCACAAGCCGCGCTCCTTTGGGACGGCGGCGTCCCAGGGCGGGATGGTGGAAACTTTGAGGGTCCCTCCGCGCCTCGACGGCACCGGAGCGCCTCCGGGAAAGAAGGCACGGAAGGCAACGCCGGCTGGCGAGGGAAGGTCGGCTCCCCGACAGCCTTACCTGAGCCGAAGAGGTGGCCGGTCGCCTCACCCGCCGAGCTGGAGCCGAGCAGCAGGCGGGAGCAAGCCGGGTGCCGGCATGGTTCCCCGGGCGGGCACGGCCGGTCTTCGCGCCTCTTCCCACCTGGTTGGGCGCGGGAAGGCGGGCGGTGGGGAAGGAGGGGCGGCAGCGAGGAGGAGGAGGAGGAGGGCGAACGAGCGAGCGAGCGAGCGAGCGGGAGCTCTTCAGGAGCCGAGAGGCGGACCGAGGCAGAGGGAGAAAGACGACCCCGGGAGGGGGGAAGCGCGGCCGCACAGGCGGAGCCAGCGCTGAAGATGTGCCTGAATGAGGCAGAAAAATGAAAGATACACACGCGCACGCACACAGAGGGAGAGACCACTGACGAAGATGCGCTTTTACGCACAGCCCTCCAGCTGCAGCAAAGCCACTCTGCGCCGGAGGGCGAGAGGAGAGGTCCTCCTCGCTGTTCTCTCTCTCCTCCTTCACCCCTCGCCCCTCCACATAGTGGAGAACCGCGGGGCGAAAGGCGGGCTTAGGTCCCCTTCGAGCCCCCCTGCCCACCCGCCCCCACTCCGAGCTGGCGGCCCCAGTCTTGCCCTTTCCCCTCGACCATCCCGCCCGCCCATCCCTGGGACCAGTACACTGTATATAGTTCCTTCCAGATCTACAATCCCACAGCATGGAGAAGGTATAAGAATTTGTATTCGGTTGTTAAAATACTGTATTTTAGTCCCGAGTTCAATCAGTTTGGCGTTTTGTGTTTTTCTTAGCTCGAAGATATTTGAGCAGCCTAATCGTACAAGATGAGTGTTATTATACCTTGACTCTTCCCAAGTAACTCGGGGATGGGGCTTTCACTCTCAGGAAACGATTGGGGAGGGGGCATACATGCTTCCATCTGCACATTTTCTGAATCATTGATGGCATATATTTGTTTATTTAAGACAAATGACGTTTTAAATAGGCAGTGATCTCGAGGCAGTAGATGGGAAAAATAATGAGAGGCTGTATGAATTTGTGCTGCCAAAAGTGAGAGTGCTTTTTGTTTATGAACTGGCATGTGTGAGCTCACAGCTGGCCTCCCTCAGGGGAACAGTTGGATAGCCAAGTGGTTTAGATGTCTGGCTGCAGAACCAAAGACTGAGAATTTTGATTTCCCAATGTAGCTCCTTGATAAGAGCTGGACACAGTCATCCATAGGGACCCCCCCCCCCAGCTCTGCAGTACTCAGATTCTAAGAATATCCTGTAAACAGACTTCTGATATAGGCATAATATTCAGATACGATACATTAAAATGAGATGACTGAAGTGAAGCTAAGATCCTAAACACCCTTGCCTGGGAATAAGTCCCACTGAGCTCAGTGGGATGGATTTCTGTATAGCTAATTATGTGTGTGTTGTGTCCTTACATTCGTGACCGACTCTTCAGGACTCCATGTCCAGGAAGTTTTCTTGGCAGGAATACTGGAGTGGCTTGCCAGTGCCTACTCCAGGCGCTTATGTCTCCCATCCAAGTACTAGCTAGGGCCAACCCTGCTTAGCTTCTGAAATCAGGCGATAGGATGTGCTTTCGGGCATCTAGGCAGCAGCTACAGTATACACAAATGAATCCTGAAACCTGCAGGCAAAAACATTTTCAAGTAACCCACCCCCACCTCCAAGTAAACATGCATCAGACACAGACTGGGCTGTACAAAGATATTTAATAGCTGCACTGCTATAATGGTAAATCAATATACAAGATTGATTTTTTCCCCAAAAAATAATGTGGTTGTCCACAGAACTAATGCCAAGAGTACAGAATGCTTTCAAGACTTCTCCCTAATCCCTCAAAAGATTCCATCAGGAAAGGAGGGTAGAGGCTGAATAGTTAACATTGAGATTGATTGATTGATTGATTGACTTTCTTTCTTTCTTTCTTTCTTTCTTTCTTTCTTTCTTTCTTTCTT
>JAHTLZ010000016.1:11740898-11803979 GCA_023846285.1 Phrynocephalus versicolor | reverse complement strand
TTTCTTTCTTTCTTTCTTTCTTTCTTTCTTTCTTTCTTTCTTTCTTTGGTGTCTCTGTCTGTTTGCTAAGTGTTGCTCTCATTCCTTCAACTCCCATCCAGGCAACTGAAGTTGAGTAAGTAAGAACATAAGAACATAAGTAAGAACATAAGTGGTGATACCCATCCTGTAGAATTTCGCTTGCAATGATCTGATGATTATACAATAACGATTCTATTCTATTCGGTAGAATTTCGTTGCCAATAAAAGTAAATAGATGCCTATGTTTTCCCCACACTCCTTTTAGTTTTTTTTTTTAAATCTGTGTAGAAATACCTTATTCTCAGTGATAGTATTGAGCAGTTGCACTTTTTTCCCTTACTGAGGAGAGAGACTTTGTAAAAGAAGATCAGTACCTAAGCCTAAGGGAATTTCCACACAGAGGAAAAGCTTGGCTATTATATTTGAAATGTAAGAACAGAGGACTATCCAAACTATGATTCACCTGCCAGTATTCTGTCTCTAACATCCAGATATCCCTGCAAGGTTACCAAATAGTTGTGCTCATACCAGGAGCATATGTTTCAGAAAGGATTGAGTCATTTTCATTGGGGAGAGATCCACTAGTAGCTGAATCTGAGCTTCTGTCCTTAGAGGCAGTATCTTTGCCTCTTTGGTTAGCAAATGCTTGGAGCAATAGGATGGATGACAGTGATAAGTACACTGTCCTCCACATTGGTTCACCATAAACTTATCTTCTTTTCAGATGGCACCAGATGAAAGTGGAAGCATTTTCAAGAAGGGGCGATAGCTTAGTGGGAAGGAAGATATACCAAATCTGTTGATTGATCCCAGGTTTTCTTCCTGACATTTCCATTGAAAAGATAACAAAGATAAATACCTCTCAGATCCTAGAAATAAAATGCCAGGCCAGAGAGGGGTAGAGTGTTAAACCAGTGATCTTACTTCATGTAAGCTTTATCTATTTCTATTCTGTCTTAAAGGAAGAAGGGATCCAGAGGGTACAGCACCCCCACTGCCAAAGTTCAGAGTTAGAGAGCTGCCCCCATCCTTCTCCAAACTGCCAATCACAGCCTAGTACAGTAGGACCACCACATCCACTGATTCAGTTATCCACGGTTGGCAGAGGGGGAAAATTTAAATACTGTAATTCAGCAGCCACAAAGCAAGCTATTGTCATAAACAGCAGCTGTAAAGCAAGCTGTTGTCACAAATTGCATCTGTAAACCAAGCTACTGTCACAAACAGTAGCCATAAAGCAAGCTACTGTCAGGAAACTGCAGTTTGGGTGTGGGTGGGCAGGCGTTCTCGCTTATCCACGGTTTTCATTATCCATGGGAAGGCCTGGAACCAATCCCCAACGGATACTGGGGTCCTACTGTACCAGCCTTAGAAGAATGATGGAGAGGGTAAGAATGAAGAAAAGGGTTGCCTTGGCATCACACTGGCAAAACCCATTTGTAGGAAATGATTCCACACATAGGCACGTTATTGGGTTCAATGAAGCCCAGGCTTTATGCAACAGTTTCCTCTGCCAGCATGAGGCCAGACCCTTTTATTAGTTGCAAAAGGCAGAGCATCAGAGGTGGGGTGAGAGTCTTATGTGTCAGGATGGTATAGGCTGATGAATTCCTGGGAAGGGCTTCCCTGATGTAGCAGTGTCTTAGGGCTGGTCACGTAGGAAGGGGTCTTGATGGATGATTAACAGACAGCTTGTTATTTCCTCACATACCATCCCATGGCCTTGGTGGATGATGTGGGGGGAAGAGATAAGAGCAAGCCTGCTTCCTGAGCATCAGGTCTCATGGAATCCATTGTCCCCTCTGGGGCGTCCCCGCACAGATGGGGTTCAATTATTCCCAAGTGCCCTGCGCAGGAAGCTGGCTGGGGTGCTCATTAATATCTTCCAAGGGGATATTTCTATACCCATACGTTTTCATTCTGAGACAGAGTGTGCAGGGAACAGCCACCATGTTTTAGAGAAGAACTGCATTCTGACAAGCTTCCCAGGAGCATGATTTTCCTCTAAAACGAGGCACAACTTTCTTATTGTTTCTTTTTCTAATAACGAAGCCTGATGTTGAGTTCTAACTGCTTTTGACCTTTGAAGTTGCAGCAGAATGTAGAAGGATGTGAGCCACACCAGGAAGCAGTTCTGTGGTGAAGCCTTTAGTTGGCCCTTAATCCCATCAATGTTACTCATTCTGCTCCAATTGCTACTCTATGGTGTTGTTAACTTTTAGGAACAGTTCAGCTTATCCTACCTAAATTCAATGCAATTCTTTTTGTGGGTCAAACCTGATGTTGCAGTGATTCTGTATCCCTTGCAATTAGCATGCTTTACTTCCAACATATTTATTTTCTTATAAATGTGTGCCTCAGTAATCAAATTAAGCTTGTTTCTCTCCCAATAATGAATATTACAAAACAGAACGCATTGCAAATCAGGGTATGAAGGTGACAAAAAGCACACGGTTGGACAAATAAGTCTTTCAAATTGCCGAAGAGGGCAATCTTTCTCATTATGCACTCAAAGTTTGATCCTTAAAGCCATTTCAGGTACTTGTACTCAATGTCAGAACAACTTTGATGAGTGAATTCCATAAGTTATTTTACTTATTTTATTATTTTATTTATAGAACTTATACGCCACCCACTACCCAAAGGTCTCTGGGCAGCTTACAGTTAACATGAGCAATTAAAACAATTAAAATGTTAAAATACTAATGAACAATTAAAAATGATAAAAAATAGATACAACACACTAAAATTGCCATCAGGACCCACAATCTATGTTATATCAGTTTAAAAACTTCTGGAACAAACAGGAAGGTTTTTACCTGGTGCTGAAATGTTATAAACATTGGCGCCAGGTGGATCTCATTTGGAAGGGCATTACGTAGCCTGGGGGCAGCTGCTGAAAAGACCCTATACCTACAGCCATCCCTTTCACCTTCTTGAGGGATGGCTCTTTCAGGACAGCTCCCTGGCTACATCTTAATTGCTGGGTAGATTCATATGGAAGGAGGCAGTCCTTCAGGTATCTAGGCCCTAAGCTGTTTAGGGCTTTATATGTCAAAACAAGCACCTTGAATTGGGCTCAGGCAACAACTGGTGGTAACCAATGCAGGTTATACAGAATTGACTTGATTTGGTCCCTGGCAACCCCACCACTCACCAGCCACGCCGCACGATTCTGAACCAGTTACAATTGTCAGACCATCTTCATTGCTGCCCCATGTAAAGTGCATTGCGGTAATCAATACAAGATGTTACCAGTGCATGCATAACTGTCATGAGGCTACACTCGTCCAGGTAGGGGGGTGCAGCTGGTATATTTTCCGCAGCTGAAGAAAGGCACTCCAGGCCACTGAGTCCAGTTACTTACATGTGAAGAAGCAGCCTGTTCCAATTTAATTGTATGGGATGACTCCCAAGCCCTACAGTTGGAGAAAGGGAGAAAAACATCTTCCTGTCACCCTCTCATTCCCGGTTATTTATTATTTTATTCAAAATGCCTGGAAGCTGCATGATCTTTGTGCTGACTGTTGTTAATCCAAAGGAATAAATGGCAGCTGTTAGTTTCAGGCTGGCAACGAGCATGATTAGTATGGGTGGCCTAGTCCAAAACAAAAAGCAAACAATAAATCATGAACCTAGAGCTCTGGCATCATTTTCTTCTCATATCTCTGCTGTAGCACAACTGTGATAAACCACTCTTGAGCTCTGTGGTGACCTCATGGCAGGACTTTAGGGCAATGTGTAGGCCTACTCATTCTACTCACCAGAATGAACGGAAGAACTCAGAAATGCAATGGCTGTTTTTTTCCAGGTAAGTGAAGTAATATGCATTTGCATTCATCATACACTCTAGAGTTTAAAATTACCTAGTTTCACTAGACGCAAAACAAGTTGCTTCTAGTTTCTCTATTGCATGAATTTTCTTGTTATTTGAATATACCCTTTGGAGGTACACTCTAAGTAGATTACCCGAAGGGTTCCACTAAAGTCAAACACATGTGTTGTTTGTAATGTAATCTAATCATCAGTTATTCTTTTGTTTGCTTGCATTTTTCTCTACTTGCTTCTAGTACATGGGTCTCTTCCTCCCCATTTTATCCTCATGACAAAATCTCTTGCAAAGTAGGTCAGACAGCAAATCACACTGGCTAGCCACTGGTCTTTATCCCTAAGCAGGGGATTTGAACCCTAGGTATTCTGAGTTCTAGTCCAATGCTCTAACTACAGTAACAGTATATATATCTGTGAAGATTCTCAGTCATCCAGGTGAGTTTATCTGGAAGTTGAGTCATGGCAACTGGACTTCTTTCTCTTGAGAGATAGAAACATTTCACTGCTCATCCAAACAGTTTCATCAGTCTGAAAAAAGCTAGTTGCAAGTCCTCCGTTCTATAGTTCACTTTGACCTCTTGTCACCCTGGCCTGAAATATGCTCATAAGATGAACAACCTGAATAGGCTCGTTAGATTGACAACAGTCTCAATAGCCTTGGTGGTAATGGCATGAAGTATTTTGATTTGTCTAAGTATTGTTGAATTCACAGCCTGAGAAGTGGCAGATAGACTGTGCCTGAGGCCCCCCACCACTGTTAAGAGAGAGGTTTTCAGTGCTCATTTGAATAGCTTCCCTGACTCCTCTCTCAAACCACCTATCCTCTCTGCCTAATATTTGTACATCCTTATCTTTGAATGAGTGCCTTTTGTCCTCCAAATGGAGGTGTACTGCTGGTTCTGGTCCTGAGCTGTTACCCCTCCTATGTTGGGCCATCCTTCTGTTTAATGGCTGTTTAGTTTCTCCAGTATAGAGGTGTGCACACTCCTTACTGCATTGGACCACATATACTATATTGCCCCTTTTGTGTTTTGGTATCGGGTTCTTTGGGTGGACGAGTCTCTGCCTTAATGTGTTTGTGGGTTTGAAATAAACAGGGATGTGTTGTTTGCCAAAATTCCTTTTAAGACTCTCAGACACTTCAGGCATGTAGAGAATGACCAGGTTCTTCTGTCGGTTCTGGGTCTCAGGCTGATCCATTGTTCTTCTGGGTTGGCACACTGCCTCGTTGAAGGCCCACTTTGGATATCCACAGGCCTTAAGTGCTGTCTTCTGGTGTCTGTCTTCCTTCTACTTGGCTTCTGTGGAGGTGGGGATGCTCTCTGCTCTGTGGCTTAAGGTCCCGATGACTCCTAATTTGTGTTGTAATGGATGGTGGGAGTCAAACAGTAAGTACTTAATCTGTATGGGTGGGTTTCCTGTAAATTTCTACTCCCAGGCCATTGTCGGGCTTTATGATCATGGCACAATCCAGGAAAGCCAGCCAGTTGTCTTGGGTGTCTTCCCTAGCGAACATAGTATTATGGTCCACCACACTGATGTGGTCTGTAAAGGCTTGTACTTCCTGAGTCTTGATTTTCACCCAGGTATCATTTACATACCTGAACCAGTGGGATGGTGTTGTCCCTGGGAAGGTGTTGAGTGCCTTCTTCTCCACTTCTTCCATGTATAGGTTCGCAACAATTTGTAACACTGGGGAACCCATGGCACAACCATGCTTCTGCCTGTTGAAGCATGGACCAGTATTTCTGTACATGAAATATGTGGTCTTCAAACACAGGTCCAGGAGCCGGCATATCTGGTCTGGGTTGAGGCTGCTTCTGGAGGTGAGGGTGCTGTCTACTCTTAGTCTTCTCTTTTTAAAGCATTGGTGGTGGGAATGCTGGTAAACTGTTTCCAGTTTCAGCTCCCTGACTTTAAAAACAAACTCCTCTGAACTGTGCACGTGGTGGTCCATGAGTCTAACCAGTGGGGCTAGGATAGTCGCCAAGTATTTTGCAATATTGTACGTCACTGAAGTTATACTACTGACAACAAGTCTGAGGGGGATTCCTTGCTTGTGGATCTTGGGAGCTCCATAAAAGCAGGGGACAGTCTCTCCAGTATGTCATGGTGGTAAGTCACACTGCCAATTGTGTTAGCCTTCTCCAAGAGTTTTAAGCATTCTCTTACTTTTTTCTTGTAGTTGCTGGTGGGGTCTCTTTTTAGTTTTTCATATGTGTGTTGGTCATCTAAAAGTGAGATCTTTTCGTGGTAGTCCACAGTATTGAGGATGACAGTGCATCTTCTTTTGTCTGCAGGCAAAATGGTGATCTCATCCCTGCTGAGGGATGTCAGAGCATTTCTTTCCTGGCTGGTGAGGTTGGATGGTTGTGGTTGAGCACTGGAGAATGCGGCAAAGAGTTTTATTCTGAGTAGTTCAGCTTCTGCTGCAGGCAGATTGTTGTGAATGGCTGATTCTGTAGCTGTGATGAAATCCACAACAGGAACCTGTTTGGGTGTGATGACAAAATTTAGGCCTTTGGATAGGACCTTGAAGGACAAAGGGCACTCATTCAAAGATGAGGATATACACATATTAGACAGAGAAGAGAGGTGGTTTGAGAGATGGGTCAGGAAAGCCATTCAAGTGAGCACTGAAAACCCCTCTCTCAACAGAGGTGGGGGGGGGGCTCAGGCATATTCTATCTGTCACTTATCAGGCTGTAAATTCAACAATACCTAGACAATACCTATATTATACTCCTTGGGTTCCTTTCCTCAGTAAGAAACAGCTGGAACCTGGACTGTATCAGAAACTGTCAGCGACCGGCCCTTTCTTTAACCACCAACATAATAACTTGAATAATATCTTTATGTGTTTTTTTAAAAATGTTAAGCTGCTTTGCAAGATGGGAGGAATTGCAGTGTAGCCTTGCTGATTATGTAAGATTCATAAAAGAGAAAAGCAGAGGCTTCCCTTGGGAAAGATAGATATGTCAAGGGGATTATTTTGCACAAGGTACAATTTAACATTTCTTGCAGTATCACAGAGGCTAACCTGTTTTTTGTGGCATTGCCTTTCTTGGGCACAGAAACTTCCATCTTCAGACGCAGGATGGTGTTGTCCCATTTAAGAATCATAGAATCAAAGAGTTAGAAGAGACCTGAAGGGCCACCCAGTCCAACCCCCTGCCATGCAGGAACCCCATTACAGTATTTCCAACAGATGGCCATCCAGCCTCTGCTTAAAAACCTCCAAAGAAGGAGATTCCACCACCCTCTGTGGGAGCATATTCCACTGCCGAACAGCTCTGTCATGAAGTTCTTCCCAACGTTCAAATGGAATCTCTTTTCCTATAGTTTGAAACCATTGCCCTGAGTCCTAGTCTCTGAAGCCATGGAAAACAAACCTGTTCCCTCTTCAATATGACATCCTTTCAAATATTTAAACATAGCTATAATATCCCCCCTCAACCTTCTTTTTGAAAGGCTAAACATTCCCAGTTCCCTAAGCCGTTCCTCATAAGACATTTCTTCCAGACTTTCAACCATACTGGTTGCCCTCCTCTGTGCCCGCTCAAGGTTGTCAACATCCTTTTTAAATCGAGGTGCACAGAAGTGGATACACTACTCCAGGTGGGGTCTGACCACAGCAGAATAGAGTGGTACTGTCACTTCCCTTGATCTAGACACTATGGTTCTGTTGATGCAACCAAGAATCGCATTAGCTTTCCTGACCGCCGCACCACACTGCTGACTCATGTTCATTTTGTGGTCCACCAAGGCTCCTAGATCCCTTTCACGGGTACTATTTTCCATCCTATATCTGTGCAATTCATTCTTTTTACCTAGATACAGCACCCTACATTTTCCTTTGTTGAAACCCATTCCATTAGCTTTGGCCCAGCACTCTAATCTATCAAGGTCATTTTGGATCTTTATCCTATCCTCTAGGGAATTAGCAGCCCTTCCCAATATGATATCATCTGCAAATTTAATTAGCATACTCTCTATTCCTTCCTCCAAGTCATTAATAAAGATATTGAACAGCACTGGACCCATAACAGAACCCTGGGGACCTACTGGTCACATCTCTCCAAGCTGAAGAGAAACCATTTATGATCACCTATTGGGTGCAATCAGTCAACCAATTACAAATCCTCCTATCAGTAGCACTATCTATCCCACTTTCTACTAACCTCTTAGCAAAAATACCATGAGGAACCTTATTGAAAGCCTTACTGAAGTCCAGATAAGCAATATCCACAGCATTTCCCTGATCCACCAGGCCTTTGGAAATTACTGGGAGCATATGAGCATATGAGCTGCCAGTAATTTCCAAAGGCCTGGTGGATCAGGGGATGACACAGAGTCTTTGATTCCTTTTACTGCAAAATGTCTCCTCTTCTAAAAATCTTCAATAACAGGGTTCTGGTCCAAATTTTTAGGGAAATTTCTCTGAAATCAGTTAAGTTCATCAGAATGTAAACCTACATAAACATGAAGTGTTTGGAGGACTGCTCCCATCCACTTACTAACTTAGCCCCCACTCCAACTATTTGATAGGCAAATATAGGTACTTGGAGTTATTATTGCACTGCACCTAATTGCTTCTGTTGTTATGGCAGCTCTTTCCATTATTTCTTAGTTAAGGAATATTCAGAAGTGGTTTACTATTTCCTTCTTCTTAGGGTGCCTTGAAATCATGTAGCTTGCCCAAGGCCACACAGACTGGCTGTTGTCCCTGGAGGCACAGTGTGAAATCAAACTCTGAGGTTTGCACCAAGTAAACTAATCAGCCCACAGTTTCTCATTAGACACCCCACCTTCAAGACTGTTTTATATAGCTAGATGCCAGAGTGCTTTACTACACACCAAATATAAACCCAGGTGGACTGCAACTTCCAGAAGCCTTCTCTACTTAACTGTGCAGGCTGCATTTTCTGGGAGTTACAGTCCAAAACACCTGGGTTGCCACAAGGCTGAGTGAGAACCATTGTAATACTGAAAGCAGATTAAGTTGTTATTTCATGTAATATGCATTGTCTCTATGTGAATACCATATTCTTGGCCAGTAATATAGAATGGATGCCTTTCACAGCCTATAAACCTCGGACCTTTGCTCAACTCATTTATTTTTTATTTTAATTGTATTCAGAAAAAAATCCTTCAAGAGAATATGATAGGAGACATGCTTCCCCATTGATGACAGTCTGTTCTTACTCATAATCATTTGTCCATATTTATGTTTTGAGTGATTGAGGGATTGTTTTATTTCACCTAAGTAGATATCATTGGGATATCAGCAGCATTGTGCTAGGTACAATGGAGAAACACTAGAGACAAAAGGGCAGCAGTTTTTCAGCTCAGCACCTCCAAGGCAGCTGTCTTTCAAACACTGGAAATGAGATAATTTGATTGGAACAAGAAAGCAGCAGATCTAGTACTGGCTTATAATGTGGATGAAACAAAGAGAACTTCCGTCAACTCAAGACATTGCAGGTTGCAGGCAAGGCATATTACTTGGTTAACCAGGCAAAGGGTGAAACTGAGATATGATTTGACCAGGGCAGTTAACTTGATGTTCCCTTTTGTGCTCAGGTGGATATACACCAAATCTTGAGAGAGGGGGATACCATCCCCTTTGCAGGCAGTACTGAAGCTAGGTCAGAGCTGGCACTAGAGTTGAAGGGGCTATGACAGTGTGGTTAACAGTGGTATCCCTGCTCCCACCAGCAATGTTCTCTTTAATTCTCCAGAGCACTGGGTAGGGGTCCAATCCCATTTGCACAGAGGTCTGGCTGCGATTGGAAATAAATGGGTAGCCCCAATCCACTGCTGCATGGCTGCACAGCCACACGGCTTAGAGGAAATGTCTCCAAGCTTTTTAGCATCAGGCAGCAGAATATGGGAAATCGCCTGTCATATCAACTTCCACAGAGTACCAACACATAGTGAGACATTTAACAGGGCAGCAGAAACTTCTCAGACACAGCTGCTGCATTAGCTAAGCTCATGGCTGGGAACACACATATGAAGAGAGGCCAACAAGAATACTCAGTGGTAACATAATGCTCTGACCACTGTGTGGTGCTGACTTCCCTGAGTACAGGAAACTATGACAGAAACTGCCATACACTGGGTCAGATAAATGGTCCACTTCCCTCTGCGTTGTTGATTGGCTGGTTGCAGTTCTCCAAGGCTGATAAAGTTTTAAAAGCTACAATATGCTTTTTAGCTGATTGGAGGAAAGGAGGATAAATAATAGTGCTAACTGAGCTCTTTGTGTTGCATACAGTACACACTCAGGCACAAACACATGAGAGAGTAAGTGATCAATGTATGCTACATCTGACCAATTGACCATAAGGATGGCTAGCAATGCTACATTTTCACCGGCCAATGCCACCCCTACCTGAAAGTATACAGTAATGGATAGCATCCTTGGGTAATTTCCAGGTCTTTCCAAGTTCAAGTCACAGATGCATTTATTTCTTATAACATTTCACCTGCTCGCTTTCAGGGTTGGAAGCATTGTTGGAAGTGTAGTGTCTGCAGGTCCAAGAGTACTGGTCCAAGAATGGTCTGTGTCTGCTAGCGCCGTGTCTCTCACATCTCGAGCATATAGCAGAGGCTATGTCTTAGCTAACAGCAGTAGGAGAAATTGTCAGTATGATACAGAGCAATAAGATTTGATGGCAGTCTTAGTAGCTGGGACTCTCCTAGCACCACAGGAAAAAGCTAATTCTCTGTGCTCAGATTTCATCTGACAGGTGACCTAAGATATAGTAGCGTACCTGTTCTCCTGTCTGTGCTTTGCTGCAGTCATCAAGCTTTCACCCTAAGATTTGGATTGTGGGGGCTCATTAAATACAGTATAAACATGCAAGACCAGCAATGGCCAAAGTTTTGTGCAAGCTCGGAGATCATTCTTCAGTGGCAAAACAAAATGCTTGCAAAACAAAGCATCCACCCACAAAATCCAAAATCTCTTACTGTGGAAAGTGAAAAAACACTTTAATTTGGAAGCGAGTTATCATAAATTAAAACCAAACTAGTCCTGGAGTCATTAGAAACACATTCTGTATGCATCAAAATCTCATTCTCCAACGACGCAGGACACCAGAAAATAGATTATTTCCCACCTAGAAGAGCTACCCTCACATACAGCTTGCTAATTTGCTTAAAAGCATCCTTTCAGTACATTAGTGATAAGCGGCTGAAAATGCATTCCAAAGGACTAGGGGCACGGATAGTGAGGCTGTCCAAGGCAATCAACTGCCAAAAGAGAAGAATTATCTAAGCCACACAGCATTTCTATCCCCCCCACCCCCAATCCCCCCCAAAATTGCTGGACCTGCTTTGCTCAGTAAGGCTGCAGCCTCTTTTCCTCTGGGCCACACACACACTGGTTGGATTAAAATTCAAGTACTGCAGTTATCTAGAGCTGGGGTGTGTGGAGACAGCCTTTCCAAAGCCCGATGGAGCATGGCAGACCAACAGCAATGCCATTCAATTCTGCTTTCAGATACGTGTGGATTTAGTAGCAATGAACGACATTCGCCATTTTGAAAATAAAATGGAGTCCGTCCTTCAAAAACAACAACAGTGGTTTAGAAATGTGAGATATTGTTTCAGTGCACATGAGTTAAAATGCCATGGAAATAGTCCAATATAGCCTTGCCTGTTTTGAAAGCAGGAAAAAAAAAGATGCTAAGCCTTATATAGCAAAGGCCTGCCAAAATGTTGACAACCTCAGAGTCAGCAGTCATGACGGTGGTCTATAAGATCTCCTCTTCTTGTCATTACCATTTATATCGAGGCACCAGGCAATAGGAAATTTCAGAACCTGATTCCCTTTTGTTTCTAAGTTAAACACATCCCAACCAAACACAAAATAATGTTCATGGTTGTTTTGACAATGCCCAATCATGTAAGCAGGAAATAAACCCCAGGAATATAAAATGGCATGTGGTGGTTTTTCTGTAGAGGCCTAGATGATTCTTGCTCATGTTCTGGAGGTTTTTGTTTGTTTTGCATTTACTGTGGGTTCCAAAGAGGAATTCTGGAAGCTGTAGCAGTGCTGTGTTTCGAAATTCAAGTCTTATGCATTTCTGGGACAAATTCAGAGTATATCTGAAACTTGAAACAATTTTGGGAACACATTATCTGACAAATCACCCACATGATCCTGCCTGAAAACTTAAGATTTGCAATCTGCAACAGAGCCCTGCTCATACACTTGCTTGAAAGCCCTACTGGGCATTGACACAAAACGTTGTCTGGTTTTCTGGGTGGTGGTCCCCTGGGCTATGGAATTCTTTCTGACATAAATAGTGCTTGGCCCTTTCAGTTCAGTTCAAGCTGACCTGTAAATTTATTTTTCTTCAGTGGTGCCTTCTCCTGAGGCATAATTGGTTTTTTGCCATTCAGAACTGCTTTCAGATAAGAAAATTTGGTTTTTACTTATGTGTCCGTGTTACGATTCACTATTTTGTACACTGTGTTTTAGAAGGGTTCTTGACAGTAACCTGGAAATAAAAGGGATAGAAAGGTAAGACAGGCTATAAAGGGAATTTTTGACTATTTTTTTCCATTTGTTGATGGACTGACTCTGAAGCTTAAAGCTTTTCAAGGATGATGGATCAACACAAGCACTTCCCCATTTTGGTATCTCTAGAAAGATATGATGTCCTCAAAGAACCCAAGACAAAAAAAAATCAAACTGCGCACACAGCAGGAAGGAAAGAAACGAACAAAATATAGGATGGAAGCAGTCTTAATATAGAAGGAAAATTGTCGGAATACAAAGTAATACCACATACAAGCTCTTGCTCTACTGGACCTCATTTCTAATCTGTAAGAATCACTGAAAGTGACTCATAAAAAGAGAAGATGTAAGTGCTCCCCTGGTTGCACTTTGATGCTGGGCGAGCTCTAAGAAGAGCACAGGAAGCCGGTGAAAGACTCAATCTCATTATCTTAAACACGACATAATGTGCTATGTTATTATTTGAAAGGCTTTATAGATGACACCAGCACTCCTGCGTTGTGGGGAAGGGGGAGAGTTATACAGAGAGGAAAAGATGTGAGTGAGAAGTGCTGCTATCCTTCTGCAGTTTCTCTGCAGTAGTGGGAGGTGGCAAGCCTCATATTTGACAGGGAGAGGATGATTGCCAACATGAGCCAAGGTCTGCATTCTTCCTCTAACAAACACAGCAACAGATAAATATGTGACGAGAAAATTGTTAACGTCGTATTATTGGCAGCAAAAACAAAAAACAAAACAAAATCGAAAAAAAAATCATTTTGAATTAGGTATCTGAATTCCTGCCAAGAAGTAACAAGTGGATCGGCAGCTTAGCTTGAGATTTAGTGGTAGCAAGGAAAATGCTGTAGAAGCTGCAAATAGTCAAAAGGATTTTTCAAAGGTAATAACTCTATTCAGTTGTGTTCTTGAAACAGGACTAGCCAGCCTTTTAAAAGAAAATAATACATGATCGCTTCCTAAGCTATGAAGTATGTGTCCAATCTCTGAATGTAAAGCACAAAAGTTTCATCTCAATTATTCAGGCTTTTCAGAAGTGGTTCCCAACCTTGGGTTCTCAGAAATCCTGGCCAGCACAGCTAGTGGTCAAGGCTTCTGGGACTTGGGCTGAACTAACATTTGGGAACCACTGTGCTATGACAACTTAAGATACAAGTTTGTCTTTACGAAGCAACCATAACAAAGGCTGGGTGATCAGTTCTTTGATGCAGGACATCAAAATGTAGAGGTCACACACACACACACACACACACACACACACACACACACACACACACAAAATGTTGCTGGAAGGATGAGAACCTGGCTGTCCTGAACAGGTGGGCCACATCTAGTGATTCCTCCCCAGATGGAAAAACAAAACCAGCACCCTCAGCACAAAACTAATACAGTCATACTGTACACTCTTCCTGCAAATCTATCTGGCATATCCTGAAGAGTAATCAATACAGCAACAAACCTCTGGGTGTCAGAATTAAGAGATAGGGCTCTGCTCCTAATTTCAGTTCAGTAGCTTCCACAATAAGTTTAAACTTCAGGCTATTTTCAATATTATTTTAAGGAGAGGGTGGCCACATAGAGAGAGAGAGATCAGAAGAACGTCTATCAGGAAGCTGGTTTTCTCTGTGGTGGCCCCATCCTTTTGGAATGGACTTTCCTTAGAAGCAAGTCAGGCTTCCTCCCTCCAAATCTTCAGGAAACTGGTGAAGGCAGAGCTGTACAGAGAGGCTTTTAACAACATACTCTTCTGAGGTTAATTCGTGACCTGTAACCCATAATTTGTTTCTTTTACATGTTACCATATACGTAGTATGCTGATTGTTGGTCCGGTTATGTTTTGAATTCTGTTTGTTGCAGTGTAGGAATTAATTTTTATATATATTTTTTTATGTTCCTTATATTACCTACCCAAAGTAGTGGCTTTACTAAGTTAGGGTGGGGCATTTGATAGCCAGCAGAGTAAATTTCAAAACAGAAAAAAAAAAACATGGTGATGTTTTGAATTTCTCCACTCTGGGACAGACAGGACAGAGATTTGAATCTTGACTAGCAAGTGGGCAACTTTGAAGTGATAGATGCTAGGAGCAAACAAAGCTTGCTAATTGGGGTTCAATTTGGGGTTTATCTAGGGAGCTGACTGGCATTCTTGTTCATTTTCTGCTACATTATACTTACCTGTATGACTTTTACGAGCAGTAAAGCAAAGCTTTCCAAGAACTTTGTAAGATATCTTCTCTTGAAAGCTAATTAAATTAAACTTTGCAGAAACTAAGCTGCTAAATCAAAGGAAAGCCTGCAAGAGCTCCAGTCCTTTTACAAGTCAAGGCATACTTTGCTATATACCTGAGGGGTTATGTAACTCTTTTATGCCCAAAAATTATGGAGGAAATGTCAATACTAAATTAGAATTACTAGAATTATTCTCTGCAGTAGAATAGGTTGGAACAAGAAGCCTTTTAATGCTTTGCCTTTTAACACAGAATCAGAAACAGGGCATACATTAACAGCTATTACCATGGCGTGTGCGCGGGGAGAGAGTGTGTTGTCTTTTAGTTGCATTTGGGGCCAAAAGTAGTGTCAGAAGGGGGTACAGACCAGGATAAGCAATTTCCACTGGACCAATGTTGAGTTTGTGGACACATGAATACTGTATAGCAAGTCACTATTTCTTGGCTTAACCTTGCTTGTGGGACTGGAACATAAGAACATAAGAAGAGCCATGATGGGTCAGGCCAAAGGCCCATCTTGTCCAGCTTCTGTATCTCACAGTGGCCCCACCAAATGTGTCTGGGAGCGCATGAGACTAGATATCTGTCTCCTGATACTGATCCCCCTGCATCTGGTCCTTGAAGTACCCTGGTTTTAAGCCTGGAGATTACACATCTCCATCATGGTTTGTAACCTGTGATGGACTTCACCTCCAGGAATCTATCCAATCCCCTTTTGAAGGCATCCAGGCTAGATGCCATCACTACATCCTGTGGCAGGGAGTTGCACAGACCAACAACAAGCTGGGTAAAAAAATATTGGAGTTACGGTAAAGGAAGATACAGAGTAGTTCAATATGCATATCTTTTTCAGCTCATCTGTCATGATTAAATGTGAGAAAAATAAATGTGCCATATACATAGAAAAATCATATTGCCTTGCTGCGGCCTGTAATAGCCCAGTTTCTGGGGAATTCATAGGAATAGGCAAGACCAGGGCAACCTGTAGAAGGCCTCACTTCTGTGAGAATAGACCCCTGTGGCTTAAAAGCTGCATGGTGCCTCTTTAGCGTTTGAAAGATGGAGCTTGGGGAGCACGTAACAGCTCTTGGCAGGAGATCAACTCTCTGGAAATGAAACTTTACAACATTGCTGGAGCTTGAGCAGAAAATGAAAAGAAGAGGATTGGGAATAAGACATGAGGTGGCAGCTGTGTTGTCACCGCAGGGATCTCACCCACTTAAGCTCGCTTTCTTGTTTGAGGAGAGCTAGAGCAGCATGACAGAGAAGCTTCAAGGCATTCAGTGTAGATACAGGACAGGCACTCCTCGGGGACCATTTTGCCAGCTTTGGGAGCTTGGCTTAGGGTGAGATATATAACATTGTAAACCAGAGAAGGAGAAGGTGTGGCCTTCTAGGAAACCCTAACCCTAAAACTGCAACTTACACCCCTGCCCTTATAATGAAGACCCAACATCATGATATATAAGATCACCAAAAGACTGCTGTAACAAGAACTAACAGGCCAGAGCTATGCCAGAGCTATGAAGGTATTGTCAGAGGCCATGAGAAAATACAGTATTAATCTCACAATGAACGCATGTTCCTGTTTCATGTTCTTTCCATGGATAGATTTTTCAACAGGGAACAGGGAAAGGTTGCACAGGAAAGTTCCTATTCAATCATGCATCTGTCTAGATATGAGCAAGAACAGTGGAAAACTGTGGTCCTTGCATGTGCAGAAACCTAGGTGTGAATAAAATAGTTCCATCTGGTTTGGAGTGTGCGGTTTCTGATTCCTGCTGCCTGCTACTGCATGATTGCTTGTTTTATTTTTAGTATTATTTTTGTTTGTTGTATATTGCTTGCTAATTTATTTGCCATTGTATGTTGTCTTTATTATTTTGTATTGTATTTTGCATTGTGTTTTTCATTGTGCCTGTCCCCCTTTCTGATCCTCCGGCTCACTGCCACATGCCAGGTGGTCGCTTCTTTCATGCCTCCGACCTGTCTTGCTTGCTGGTTAACTCCACATTGGTCCATAATAAGACCCCTGTCATCCAGTGGTCCTCCTCCCAGACTGGGTGGGTCCGCCCTTCAGCTGGTTGAAAAAGTGAGGAATCTGGATGTTGTCTTGGACCTGGCACTGTCCGTGGAATCCCAGGTGGCTGCTGTGTCCAAGTCAGCCTTTTACTAGTTTAGGCTTATCACCCAAATCTGCCCGTACCTTGATGGTGACTCCCTGCGGAGAGTTGTGCAAGGGCTGGTCATCTCAGGGATAGATTACTGCAACACTCTTTACATGGGTTTTCCCTTGACCCTTATCCAGCAACTGCAGTGGGTGCAGAATGCAGTGGCCAGACTGGTGGTTGGTGGAGGTCATTTTGACCACATCATGCCAATTCTGGTCTGTCTGCACTGGCTACCCGTTACTTCCCGGATAAGGTTCAAGGTACTGGTTTTGGTTTACAAAACCCTCCATGGCTTGGGGCCTGAGTGTCTGGCAGAGTGGATCTCCCAAAGGTCAGCATTGCCCTGACCCACCAGACCATCTTTTGCACTTTTGCTCTGTGTGGCCCAGAAGGTTGTCACCCATAATCAGGCCTTTTCAGTGGTTGGTCCTGTCTTGTGGAACAAACTATCTTGCGGAATCCGCCAAATCGAGCCCCTATCAGCCTTCAAAAAAGCATGAAATACCTTGCTTTTTAGGGAAGCGTATAGTGGTTGGTAATGTAATATTGTGTAGTCCCTGCCCTGTTGTATTTCTCCCACCACCTTTAGTTTTTGCTTCTTGCCGGGCTTTTAGTATGCTGTTTTGTGTTTAGTTTTCGTTTTATGTGTTCTGTTGTTTATTGATTCTTATATTGCTTATTTATTTGGCTTTCGTGTGGACTGCCCAGAGCCCCTTCTGGGAAATCGGTGTGGTCAAGAAATGCAAAAATAAATAAATAAATAAATAAATAAATAAATAAATAAATAAATAAATAAGTTTCCTTTGCAAGTGTATTGATTTCTATATGGAGAAAGCAGTGATGGGAATGGTTGGTGTTAGGTGACCCTTTCTGAGCACAGTGAGAGACATATAACAGTGAAATATAAATACTTTCAAAGGTAGAATTAAGACGATGGGACTCATTGGTACTGAAACTGGAATCCATATTCTCTATACATTTCCAAATTAATGCATCCTGAAATTCTTAGCTTTTTTCATTTTCCAAAACGCAAGTTTTTTTCTGTTAATTATGTGAATAACTCAATTTATACAAAGCTCTCTAAAGAATGGTGGGGATGGGGAGAGTAATGGAGCAGTATACTCAGAGATCAAAGAAGAGCTACTTATATGTCCTTTATAATAGCTGGGTCTTCCGTGTGATATCAGAAGAATAAATTATGCAAAATAAGCAAATATATGCTAATTTTCACTTTGTGCATTGCATTATTTTGGTTTTCCATTTTCTAAAGCACTTGAAAATTTCAAGACAGCTTTGACAGGCTTAGTTTCCTTGTGGAGACAAGCCACTGGAAATTTATGATATTTTTGAAATGTCTCATTTTTAGATCGGCAAGCTGCACTGTATAGATTTGGCTGGAGAAGAACAGGCAGGATCAGGCAGAGAGTGCTAACCTAGAAAGCAGCATCTGTTTCCCAAAAGCAAACTACAATAGCACAGAGGATCCCAACCTAGGGTAATTCAGGTAGTAATGGGACTGCCAGAAACCCCAGCTGGTAGTGAAAGGTTATGGGAGCTGCCATCCAAGAACACCTGTGTTACCTAAGGTTGGGAACCACTGCAATGGCCTAAGTTGTTTCATGCTAGCCAGCTACAAAAAGCACATCTCATTACTTGGAAATTCAAAATGCATTCACCTTGCTTCTCCTTTTTTCTCCCATTCTTCCCCAGGCAAATGTACCCCCTTCCAGATGCTTTTACCTCTCTTGTAGGTGGTGGTGGTGGGGAAATGATCGAGGTTCATGAGTACACTTAATAGCATATTTGTGGATGACAGAACAGGAGTATAAAAAAGTCTGGAGTAAAGGACTAAATAAAGTTAATTCATTTATTTTATATTGAAATTCTGCCTTTCCTCTAATAAACTCAACATGGTGTCAATGCCCTTCTCTTCTGTCCCCACAAAACCTCCGTAGGTTTGGACAGTGAGAGACCAACCAGCCTGAGAGACCAACTAGTCAGTTCCATGGCTGAGCTGTGATTTGAACACAGGTCTCCCAAGTACCAGTCCAATCACTGGCGTTATTTAATTTATGAAAAACATTTTAACTCACCTTTCTCCTTGGAATGGTTTACAACACTGAGGACAGTACTGTATATATAATTTTGGAAATGAGTATATAGCAGAATAAGGAGTGCAAAGAGGCACCTTACATCTTACATCATTAGAAAGGCAATATTAAAGTTAAGAACAATAAGTAAATAAATATGGGGGAACAAAAAGCCATCTAAGAAATGAAATTTTAAAGAATGAAAAACATTGGGAGTTCTACAAATTCAGTCCAAGCAGTATTTATATCTCACTGTTTTATCTCACTGACTATGCTTAGAAAGGGTCACATGACACCAACCATTCCCATCACTGCATTCTCCACATAGAAATCAATGCATTTGCTCATAATAGTTAGGTAATTACTAACTAAGGGAAAGCTTGTCTGTAGAGAAAGGTCCTTGGCTGCTTGTGGAAAGACAGCCAAGAGGGGACAAGTCTGGGCTCATGTGGAAGGGAGTTCCAAAGTCTGGTTGCAGCAATAGAGAAGGTCTTCTCCTATGTATCCAGCAGACCCACCTGTGAGGGTGGTGGGACCAAGAGAAAGACCTCTCCTGATGATCTCAGCACACGAGCCAGCTCATAATGGGGGATATGGTCTTGGCCTTGAGGTAGCTTGGCCCAGGGCATTTAGGACTTCATATGTGAAAACGAACACTTTGAATTGTGGTCGGAAACCAATTGGCAGTGATTGGAGTTGCTGTGACAAGAGTGTTATGTGATCCTTGTGTTGGGGATCTTTGTTGGATTGGTTGTTGCAGATGATTTTTGGTTGCTTTAATGAGAGACACCTCCTCTGTTACTATACGAAAACTATTTATTTAACTAGAAGGGAAGGGTATACGGGAGGTTTTCTAACAATAACCAATCTAACAGCCATCTTGCTAAGCCAGGATTATGCTTCTCTTCTCTAAAAACACAAGGCACAGCTAGACTTCTACCAGAACATTCCAGGAGGGGTGATCTCAACAACCAATCTGCTTCACTCTTCACATTAAATCCAGCCCATAATACCCTACATTCACATTAACCCTGTAATGGCTGAAATGTAAATCTTGCCAAATATTCCATCACCTTGGAACCAGACCCAGTCAGCAGTCTGGCTGCTGCATTTGTTTATTTATATTATTTATTTATTAGATTTCTATACCACACCATCTAGTAGCAATGGCCACTCTTGGCAGCTGGACCCGCTGAAGCTTTCTGGCCCACATTGACCATGTTACAGTAATCCAGCTGGGAAGTAACTACGGCGTGTATCACAGTGGCCAGTTGATGTTGAACAAGACATTGCCCTCCACAGCCACTTTAAAGTAAACAAAACCATAGGAAAATCTCATTGCACCTTTTCCTTGTCCCGTCTGCTTGAACTTCTTGTACCTTTGAAGGACAAGGCAAAGGGGAAGCCTAACAATGCCAGGTATCCCAGCTTGAACCCATACTGTCAGGGAGATCCTCCAGTACCCAATGATGTAAGATAAATTGGCATTGCCTGCAAGACAAAACTTACACGCCTTATCACCGCTTCCCAGAATGGGGCTATTATTCTGCAGTTCCACAGCATGTGTGTCAGATTTGCCTGTGGGGATCCAACAGAGCTAGCAAAGCAGACAGGCCATTATCCTGCTTGTGTTAAGCATGCTGAGGTGCAGTAGGCTCCAGCAGGCAAGAGAGATGTCACCTCTCACTGCTGGTAAGAAAAGGATCTATAAAAACAACACACAGAAGTGCACAGAATAGAAAAAAAACCCTTCTAGAATGTTTTGCAAATTAAGGAATTACCAGAAGGTCACTCCCCTGACTTGTTCCTCCCTTCTCCCGAAACTTTCCTTTTGCGTTGACGCTACAGCACTGAAGCAAGATAAAGCATGAAGAACAGATGTACAGAACATTTAAGTAAGCTAGCAAACAATGTAGTTACTTGTTACTGTAGTAATTACTCTTGGGTAACAAGTATTGTAACTAGCCCAAATCAGTTCTTACAGTATATCACAGAAGTGAGTACACCCCTTCACATTTCGTAGATATTTTAGTATATCTTTTCATGTGACAACACTGAAGAAATGACACTTGGCTACAATGTAAAGCAGTGAGTATACAGCTTGTATGACAATGTAAATGTGCTGTCCCCTCAAAATAATGCAACACACAGCCATTAATGTCTAAACCACTGGCAACAAAAGTGAGTCCACCCTTAACTGACAATGTCCAAATTGGGCCCAAGTAGCAATTTTCCCTCCTTGTTGTCAAAAGACCCATTAGTGTCAAAAGGTATCAGGTGTGAAGGGGGAGCAAGTGTTATCACCCTCACTCTCAGAAGGAACCACTAGAGGGAAGCTCAGAATATTTCTGCGTATTTTTCAAGCCCATTGATATTATTGATAATAAGAACATAAGAACATAAGAACATAAGAAGAGCCATGCTGGATCAGGCCAAAGGCCCATCTAGTCCAGCTTCCTGTATCTCACAGCGGCCCCACCAGATGCGTTTGGGAGCGCATGAGACTAGATATCTGTCTCCTGATACCACTCCCCTGCATCTGGCCCTTGAAGTACCCTGGTTTCTCCATCATGGTTTGTAACCTGTGATGGACTTTTCCTCCAGGAATCTGTCCAATCCCCTTTTGAAGGCATCTAGGCCAGATGCCATCACCACATCCTGTGGCAGGGAGTTCCCATTCTCTGCGCTGGGCAAGCCTTTGCTCCTCCCTTTTGCTCTCTTTTAGCACAGGGTCTGAGGGGAAACAGTCTCTAGACTCCCAGGAGGGACCCCAGGAGCGCGCACCTGACGGCGTGCGAAATCTCTAATTTTACTATTTTTATACCAAGAAGCAGAACTTGGAAAATAGGAAAAACAAATAGGAGGGCATATTTTGAACTTACATGAAAGTTTACGGGGACTTTATAGAACTTGCTCTTAGGGCAATGGGCAACCTGGGCAGGATTCCAAGGAGCAAGAAGAGGAGTAATACCTCCTTAAAAAACCTTGGTCCAGCTGGTCCGGTTGGTAGTACCTCGTAAGGGCCCCCATCTGGGGTTACAGGAGAGGACGGTCAACGGTTTTGAAGGCGGAAGAGGGCTCTCATTGCCCCAACGGCAGAAAAAGCGGAAGAACCACCCTTAGGAGAAGGAAACTCTTTCAAACCTCCACTGCCTTGTGGCTATATCCTTCATTGGAAAAGGCTTCAGGAGTCAACCTCGAGGAAAAAACCGGAGCCGGAGTCCAGGAGACAGTTCATGACTGTATACAATCATGTTCTGGCAACTCCTGCGACGCAGCTGGAACTAATCGTATCAGCTTTGCCGTTCCATTGGACCACTCCAGCTATGTGGAGAGGGGGATTTTGCTGCCTGGATAACAGCCTAATCTCCATATTGAATTACCCAGGCCTTGTGCCCTGGAGAGGACCACTTACAGCAAATAGTGGGGGAACAACACAGGAAGCGGCAGCTACCTGGGTGTAGGCGGATCGGGATGGAAACCAGCAAACAAATCGTTGACTCCGTACCATGCAATAAACATAAAAAAATCTCGAGCCTAAAGTTGGGCACATGGAATGTTAGGACAATGAACCCTGGCTGTTCAGACTATCTCCAAGAAATGGACACTATACGAAAGACAGCTGTCATCGACAGGGAACTGTGCAGACTGCAGATGGACATTGTTGCTCTCCAAGAGACAAGGCTACCCAACTCTGGATCTGTCAAGGAGAGGAACTTTAAATTCTTCTGGCAGGGAAAACCATCAAACAAGACCAGGGAATGTGGGGTTGGCTTTGCTGTTAGAAATACTTTACTAGGTCTCATTATCCCACCTGCTGTAGGAAGTGAGAGAATCCTGTCCATGCAACTACACACTACAGCAGGGTTGGTTACACTTATCAGTGCATACACACCAACATTATCATCTCCAGCAGAACTCAAAGACAAATTCTATGATGATCTAGCTGCCACTATCAAGAAAATCCCTGAGAAAAGACCAATAGCTATCCTCGGTGACTTTAATGCCAGGGTTGGAGCTGATTATAACTCCTGGCCCACCTGCCTAGGTCAGTTCGGCATTGGAAAGATGAACGAAAATGGCCAATGCCTGCTGGAGTTTTGCTGCTATTATGGTCTCTGTGTCAGCAACACATTCTTTAACACAAAGCCCCAGCACAAAGTCTCTTGGAGACATCCAAGATCGAAGCACTGGCATCCGCTCGACCTGATTCTCGTCAGGCGCTCCAGCATCTCTAGCGTTACAATCACACACAGTTATCAGAGTGCCGACTGTGACACAGACCATTCCCTGGTGTATAGCAAAGTAAAACTGAAAACAAAGAGATTGCACCACCTGAAGAAGGAAAGAAGATAGAAAATTGATACCAGTAAGGCCTATAACCAAGGAAAAGTGGAGGAATTCTCCCATGTACTCAGGGAAGCTCTTCCTGGCTCTGCTGAAGATAATGCATCTAAACATTGGGAACATTTTAAGAATGTTGTTTATAACACTGCTTTATCAGTATTCGGCAGGGAGACTCGAAAGACAGCAGATTGGTTTGAAGCCCACTCAGAAGAACTGATGCCAGCTATTGAGGGAAAGAGGAGAGCCTTGACTGCATATAAAGGTTGTCCCAGTGAGTGCAACCTACAGGCCCTGCGAGCTGTTCGTAATAAAATCCAGCAGACTGCCAGGAAATGTGCTAACGATTACTGGCTGCAACTGTGTTTTCGGATTCAGATGGCAGCTGATACAGGTAACATCAAGGGGATGTATGACGGAATTAAACAGGCCTTAGGGCCAATACATAAGAAAACTGCACCCTTAAAGACTGTTTCAGGTGAGATCATCCAGGATCGTGAGCAGCAGATGGCACACTGGGTGCAGCACTACTCTGAACTATATTCCAGAGAAAACACAATAACCGAAGTAGTCTTAAATAATATTGAGTGCTTGTCTGTCTTGGAGGAGCTTGACAATGAACCAACACTAAAAGAACTAAATGTGGCTCTGGATTCACTTGCCTCTGGCAAGGCACCTGGGAAAGATAACATCCCTGCTGAAGTTCTGAAGTGCTGCAAAGAGATCATTGCCACTGAACTGTACGAAATCCTCTGCCTTTGCTGGAGGGAAGGGGGAGTACCACAGGATATGAAGGACGCTAATATTGTTACGCTTTATAAGAACAAAGGTGACAGGAGCGACTGTAACAACTATCGTGGTATCTCTCTTAGTGTTGTCGGGAAGCTGTTTGCACGTGTTATACTGAAGAGGCTCCAGATACTTGCAGAGAGAGTCTACCCAGAATCACAGTGTGGCTTTCGAACCAACAGGTCCACTACTGATATGGTATTTTCCCTCAGGCAGTTGCAGGAGAAATGCAGGGAACAAGGACAGCCACTTTTTGTAGCCTTCATAGATCTTACGAAGGCGTTTGATATGGTTAGTAGGGACGGACTCTTTAAAATACTCTTCCGGGTTGGATGCCCACCCAAGCTCCTTAACATCATTAGGTCTTTTCGTGAGGATATACAGGGCAATGTAGTTTTTTTTATGGCCTAGTGATCTCCAGCAACTCATGGATCATTTTAGTAAAGGTTGCAAATATTTTGGGCTAGAAATCAGCCTGAAAAAAACACAAATAATGGGCCAGAATGTGGACTCTCCTCCTCGCATTACAATTTCTGCAAAAGAACTGGAAGTTGTCCATGACTTTGTGTATCTTGGCTCAACTATCTCAGATACACTCTCACTAGATTCTGAGCTGAATAAACATATAGGCAAAGCAGCTACTATGTTTTCCAGACTAACAAAGAGAGTATGGCTCAATAAGAAGCTGACAGAACATACAAAGATACAGGTCTATAAAGCTTGTGTACTGAGCACACTTTTGTATTGCAGCAAGTCTTGGACCATCCATGCCCGACAGGAAAGAAAGCTTAATACCTTCCATATGCGCTGTCTTAGGCGAATATTCAACATTACCTGGCACAACAAAGTTCCAAATAGCATAGTCCTGAATCGAGCTGGAATCCCTAGCATGTACACTTTATTGAAACAGCGACGCCTACGCTGGCTTGGACACGTTGTGAGAATGGATGACGGCCGGATCCCAAAAGATCTTCTATACGGAGAACTAGTGCAGGGAAAGCGCCCCAGAGGGAGACCACAGCTGCGGTATAAGGATATCTGTAAGAGGGACCTGAAGGCCTTGGGAATGGACCTCAACAGATGGGAAACCCTGACCTCCTATTGCACTGTCTGGAGGCAAGAGATACAGCATGGTCTACATAAATTTGAAGAGGCATTTGTCCAACAGGCAGAGGAAAAGAGGCAGGCATGGAAAGAAAGAAACTCGAGGACCGGGCAAGAAACAGAATACATCTGTCCCCAGTGCGGTAGAGACTGCCATTGCTGAATTGGTCTATTTAGTCACACTAGGTGTTGTTCTTAGGATCTCTACTTGTCAAGATATGTAAAAGTTGATAAAATATATGTTATGTATATTTAACAGATGGGAAAGAGAATTGTAAAATGGAGGCAGTTAAATCTTCAGTCTCATGATGTTATCCACAAGTGCAAGGGATAAGTAATCATCAGCATGTTCAGTGATGAAGCACAGGTGGAATAGTTTATAATATCATGGTTGCATCAGATTGCATCAGATTGTAGATGAGTGATGAGTCATATCTGATGGGGTCTGTAACTGTATATAAGCACTAGCTTGTATCATGTCAGATTGGGTCTGTCTATGGTGAGAAGACAGAACCCCACACTCTGTTGCTTGTATATATTGCTTGGTATTTTGCTGTTTGTATATTTTGATGTATATATGGAATATAAGAGTTTTACTCTAATCCATGATTTGTCATTCTCTGTGTTATTTCTAAGCTCTGCTATATGCTTATATCAATTTAACTACACTTTATTCCACGTTTTTCTGCTGTGTTAACCTGCTGCTTAAAAGATAAGCCGCTGATACTACTCCAGGCATGATACCATAGTCTTTCGAGACTGAAGGATGTCAATGATGATGATATTTAAAATATTTTTACTTTGCCTTCTTCCTTAAAAAAGGACTCGAGGTGGCTTAAATCATTAAAAACACAATGCTAGTAGCTAAATACATATTGTACACACTGATGTTTTTAAATAGAGCTACAACAATCATGTGCCATCAAGTCAGTTCTGAATGATTTGTGATGACTCTTTGAACTGTTATCCTGGGAGTGAAAACTGGGAGTGTGCAGCTTGCGAGGTTGGCTGTTCCGTGATGAACCGTGAACTGAACTCCCAGCCTCCAGCTCCACAGCCAGATACCTAAACCAATGAGCTATCCAGCTGGTATAAAAAAGAACTAAATAAACATTACATTAAAAATGATAGGTATCAAAGCCTTACAAAAAAAGAAGTGCAGAAGCAACAAAATATGTACAAACTACTCCATTTATTGACTCCTAGACATCGGGTCACCACTAAAAATGGGCATGAACTGCAGCTCAGCAATTTGATCCAGTTCAATGAGTGCATCCCTCCCTGTCTCCTCAGTATAACTGTCCATTCACCAACCACAGTGCACACTTCCCTCCTCTGCCTCTTCTGCCAGCAGGCCATTCAAAGGAAGCACTGCAGTCTTGCCTTTGCTGCCTCTTCCTCTGATCGCAGTGGTGGTGGTGGCGGCAGCGGGGGGGAGCTACCAGAGCAGGCAGAGTAGGGAAACATGTGATTGGTAAGTCATCAGTCACGGTGAGGAGGCAGAGAGGAAAGCTCACATTGCCTGGGTAATGGGCAGCGATCATGCAGAGGAGGCAGGAGAGGGGAGTGTGTGGCACCCTAGGAAGATCTGAGCAGTCACAGCACTGACCTGTGAGTTTTGTGCCCATGTCTAGTCATGAGGAAACAGCCTGCCTGAAGAAAAAAGGTATCTGCTTGCTTGTGGAAGGATAGGAAAGATGTGGCCCGCCTGGCCTCCTGTGGGAGGGTGTTCCAGATTCTGGCAGCAGCAACAGAGAAGGCCCTTCCCAGTTTCCCCACCAAATGTGCCCAGTGAGACCTAGAGTAGAGCCTCCCCATATCATATATACACTCTGTTAGGCTCATAAAGCAGTGATGGCGAACCTATGGCACGGGTGCCAAAGGTGGCACTTGGAGCCCTTTCTGTGGGCACCCGACATCACCCCTTCATAGCCACCTGTATACAGGTTAAATTACTGTATTGGCACTTTGCAAAAAAAAAAATAGTGGGTTTTGAATTGTAGTTTATGCACTCGGTCCCTAAAGGGTTCACTATCACTGTCCTAAAGGGAGATATGGGGACTAGGACTGAGGGAGATGGGGTTCAAATTTATACTCCATCATGGAAGCTCACTGGGAGAGTGGAACTGGTAAAAACACTTGCGCGTTAAAGGCCTGTAACTGCAGGTAAAACTGTACTCATAACCTTTGGTTCAATCTCAGGTAGCAGGCTCATGGTTGACTCAGCCTTCCATCCTTCCGAGGTCGGTAAAATAAGTATCCAGCTTTCTAGGGGAGCAATGTGTAGCCTGCATACTGTAATTTTAAAAAGTGTAAACCGCCCAGAGACTACATGAAGTGGTATGGGGCAGTGCAGAACACTTGGCTTTTTTTTTACTTTAATTTTTTTTTTTTTTACTCACAGTACCATGGAAATCATCAAGATATCAAGATATCAAGATCAGTATGACAGTGGAGCCAATTACCTCAACAGGTGGTTGTTTTTCCACACTGGAGGCATTCAAGAGAAATTTGGACAACCACCTGGCAGATATCCTTTGATTTCTATTCGTGCATAGTGTTTGTGTGTGTGTGGGGGGGGTTAGACTTGATGGCTTTGCAGCCCTTCTGACTCCACTCTTCTATGAATTACTTAAAATTACAGGACATAGCGAGGGTAATTACTTGTCCACCTGGTAGTTTTGGCTGCCACAGAAGTGCAAGGACTTGTTTGTGTCACAGAACTCAGAACCTGTCAAGGAAGAAAACTGCTTTATACCCATAAAATGTTGCAGAATGCTGAGTTATTAATATATCTAGTGCATTATGAAGCCTTGCTCTATATTTTAAGTCCTAAGAGATACACTGGAACTTAATTACATAGCCAGTTTCTTCTGCCTCCCTCTTGAGTCTGCTTTTCAATTCCATATTTGTACAATAACCCCTTTGAGATCCATAATAGAGTCATGGTAGGCTGAAGTGGCCTGAAACTACTTTCTCTGTTGCCTTTCTTGATGTCAGATTTGTGTCATCATTCTTTTGGTGCCCAGATTGTCCCCTTTGTCACATTAATAATGTAAAGAGGCACTGTTGGTCGAAGACAACATAAATCACAATAGAAGATAAGCAAGTAAATGAACGCCTGCTGTTGTGACATATTTTAAGACCCTTGATGGTGCTCAAGTATAGGTATGAAGATCCAATTAGCATCTCAGTTTGGGTCAGTGTCTTCTTCTCTCTCTATCATCATGATGTGTTGCCTTCTGGGGATCAATCTTAGAATACACCAGGGTTTAAGAGAATCATCACTTGTTATTGTTGTTGTTCAGTCGTTCAGCCATGTCCGACTCTTTGTGATCCCATGGACCAGAGCTCGCCAGGCCTTCCTATCTTCCACTGCCTCCCGGAGTTTGGTCAAATCCATATTGGTTGCATCGATGACACCGTCCAACCATCTCATTTTCTGCCGTCCTCTTTTCCTTTTGCCTTCAATCTTTCCCAACATCAGGGACTTTTCCAAGGAGTCCTCTCTCCTCATGAGGTGGGCAAAGTACTGGAGCCTCAGCTTCAAAATCTGTCCTTCCAATGAACATTCGGGGTTGATTTATTTCAGGGTGGATAGGTTTGATCTCCTTGCAGTCCAGGGGACTTTCAAGACTCTCCTCCAGCACCACAGCTCAAAAGCATCGATTCTGCGGCAATCAGCATTCTTTTTAGTCCAGCTCTCACTTCCATACATCACTACTGGAAAAAACATTTGATGGTATCAAATTGCCTCTGACTTGTAGCTCAGTGGTTTGGGTATCTGGCTGCAGAAGCAGAGGTTGGGAGTTCAATTCCCCACTGTGCCTTCTTGACAAAGGCTGTACCCAGTGATCCATAAGGTCCCCTTCCAGCTCTGCAGTTCCAAGATGGTGAGATGATGGCTGAGCCATCTACAAAACGGCCTGCCCTCAACTGCCCTGCTCAGCACATGCAAACTCAAACATATGACTTGCTTTAGGGGAGTTAAGCCTGCTCATATTTGAGTTTCCTCTTTTCCTGCTGCCTTCAGCCTTTCCCAACGTTACTGTCCTTTCCAGAGGATCCCGCCTTCTCATAATGTGCCCAACAGCTTCAGTTTCAACATTTTTGCCTCTAGAGATAGTTCAGGATTGATTTGCAAGAACAGTTGCTCCTTTCTCTTTCTGTAAGTCCAGAGTACCTTCAAATTGTTCCTCTAGCACGATGTTTCAAATGAATCAATTTTCTCCCTTGTCAGCTTCCTTTACTATCCAGATTTCACAATGCTATATGATGTTCAGAAATTCAAGAGCACAGATGATCATGGTTTTGGGATCCAGAGACATATCTTGATACTTGAGGATCTTTTCCAATTCCTTTATTGCTGCCCTTATGAATCTCAGTCTTCTGATTTCTTGGCCACATTCTCCATTTGGATTGATGATTGAAACAGGGTACACAAAATCTTTAACTACTTCAATTTCTTCACGGTCAACATTAAGATTGTCTAGTTCTTGTGCACTCGTGCTTTTTGCCTTCTGCAGTTCTGCACTGGCACATCCTTCTTTCACTTTCACTTTCACTATAAGTCATTTCAAGTCATTGATGCTTTGTGCCACTACATGTCAGCTGCTTGTCATTGATGCTTTCTGCCACTACGCGTCATCTGCTTATCTTAAGTTACTTATTTTTCCCCACCCTCTTTCTTCTGAATCTAGTCTGCCTTTCCATACATTATGCTCTGTGTACAGACTGAACAGATATGTCTGACACCTTTGCCTACAGGAAATCATTCTGTCCTAATCCTAACTCCTTGTCCACAATACAAGTTATGCATCAGGGCAATCAAGTGCTGAGGCATATCAATTTATTTTAAAACAACCCATAATTTCTCATGATTTCTATAGTCAAGAGCTTTGCTAATAGGTTCGTATCCTTTTGAAATTCTTTGGTGCACTCCAGTAACCACTGGATATTAGCAGTTTATTCTTCAGTACCTTTACAGAATCCATCTTGAACACCAAGCTGTTCTCACTCCATATAAGGTAAAAGCCTTTGTTGCAACCTCTTAAGCATCACTTTGATTCCATGGGAAATGAAAACAGTGGTTCTATAGTCAGCTTTTTTTTTTGATTGAATGCATTTTTATATAAATGATTTCACTGCAGGAGTGTTGTGTGTGTTGTGTTGTTACAATCATGATCAATTCTTCGTGACCCCATGTCCATGGAGTTTTCTTGGCAGGAATACTGGAGTGGTTTGCCAGTTCCTACTCCAGGTGCCTACAGCACATGGTGTTCCCTGGTGGTCTCCCATCCAAGTACTAACCAGGGCCGACCCTGCTTAGCTTCTGAAATCAGGCGAGATCGGATGCGCTTAGGGTGTCTAGGCAGCCCTGCAGGAGTAGAGCTGAGCTCAAGTCAGGTGCAGCACTGCTGAGGGAGGAGTGAAGTTGGGTCTGCCTGGGTGGTGGTGCTGCTGGTGCTGGTGCTGCGGCTGCCTGGATGAGAGCAGAACAGCCTACTGAGAAGGCACTAGCTGGCAGTGTTGCAGTGTAAACAAACCCAGATGGATGCCACAAACATGGCATTGACACTTTGTGTGCATTCGCTGAGGCACTTCTGTATCCAAACCCGAAACAACAGTGGTGAGAACATCCCCCTTGATCCCACCTGAGTTAACATGACAGGTGAGGGCTCTGCAGAGGGAGGAGCGTGATGGGAACCAAAACTGAGAAGCCCTTGAGCTAGCACTTGCACAAGCTCATAGAATCATAGAATAGTGAAGTCGGAAGGGGCCTACAAGGCCATCAGGTCCAACCCCAAAGGAAATCTGCCAGGTGGTTGTCCAAATTTCTCTTGTAGGCCTCCTTTGTTGGAGCACTCACCACCTGGTCCTTCTCTATATGACAGCCCTTCAAATGTTTGAAAAGTGCTATCATGTCTCCCCTCAGTCTTCTTTCCTTTAGTCAAAAATTTAAAAAGCCCAGTTCTTTCAGTCTTTCTTCATAGGGCTTGGTTTCCAGCCCCCTGATCATCCACGTGACCCTCCTCTGAACTTATTCCAATTTGTCGGCATTTTTACAGTGTCCAGAACTGGACACAATATTCACGGTCAGGCATAACCAGTCCTGAATATCGGAGAATGAGCACCTCACCAGTGCTGATCAGAGGGGAATGAGTACCTCATAGACTCATGGCTGGAAAGAACAGCCTACACCTCTCCTTCAGCCATGCAGCTTCTTCAGGCTTTCTCCAGAGGTGAAGGAGCTCCCACCAAAGATGCAGGAGCTCTGAAACAGACCAGGATGCATCCACCCTCTTAAAGGCAGCTACTGGGTGGCAGCAGTAACTGACTGTATCACTGGCAGAGAAGGCAATGGCAACAATACTAAAACTAAGTATTGTTAGTACTATATATTAAGTGATAATAATAATCCTCTGTTAAACTTGAAAACTCAATGAAACAGTCTAGAATGAAATATGAGATAGTACTGGGAAATGAAACTCCCAGGTCAGAAAGAATCAACTGTTGAGGAAGAGCAAAGGATAAATATGAATAGCTTTGTTTTCCATTTGGGAAAAAAAACTTAATGTGAAAGCAGACCAAACTGGCAACTACAGACCTGTCACCAATATTGCTTTTATGAGCAAGGTCTTGGAGAGGGTGGCAACAGAGCAGCTTCAGGGTCTTCTGGATGAGTCCAGCTTTAGGCGTACAAAAACAACATTGGTCGCCTTGCGTGACAACCTCTTGAGGGAGGCCAACAGAGGTAAAATGTCCCTATTGGTCCACCTCGTTATCTCAGTGGCCTTTCATATCATCGACCATGGTATCCTCCTGGGGAGGTTCTCTGTCTTGTGGATCAGAGGTCATGCTTTGCAGTGGTTCCGTTCCTTCTTGGAGAACCATCCCCAGAGAGTGCAGCTGGATGAGATGACCTTGGCCACTTCGTCCTTCAATTGTGGGGTGCCACAGGGGTCAGTCATCTCTTCCATGCTCTTCAACATTTACATGAGGCCATTGGGAAGGGTCATTTAGGGGTATCTGCATATGTCACCAATATGCAGATAATACCCAGCTCTATATCTTCTTTCCATCTTTTGCAGTGGGTGCCATTCAGTCCCTTGAGTGCTGCCTGGGGCCACGCTGGACTGAATGGGGGCCAATAGATTGAGGTTGAGCCTGGACAAGACAGAGATCCTGTGGTTGGGAACCCATGATGTCTGCAGTTTGTTTGTTTGTTTGTTTGTTTGTTTATACAGCTTATATGCCACCCACTACCCAAGGGTGTCTGGGCCGCTTATAATCAAAAAGTATTAAAACGGTTAAAACATTTCATTTCTCCCTCTCATTTGAGGGAGTAGCTCTCTTCGCGAAAGTTGGAATCAGCAGTCTGGATGTCCTATTGGACCCAGTGCTCATCAAGGTGGCATCAGTGGTCCACTCTGCTCATTACCATCTGTGGAGGAAAACACAGCGGCGGGCCTTCCTGGAAATTGGGGTGTTGACCACACTGGTTCATGTGCTTACAGACTACTGTAGCGCTTTCTTTGTGGGGATGCATATGAGGCTAATACAGAGACTACAGCTAGTGCAGAATACAGTGGACCGGCTGTTAACAGGGTTTAAAAGGCTCCAGCATCTAACCCCTGTCCTAGCCACTCTGCACTGGTTCTCGATATGCTACTGCATTGATTTCAAGGCTTTGATGTTAACATACAAAGATCTAAATGGTTTGTGACCTCTGTATCTGACAGAACGGCTCCTCCCAAGAAGAACTACCTGGATCACTCATGTGAGACAGTCTGGCCATCTGCAGGTGCCAACCCTGAAGGAGGTCCAAGAAACTGGGTCTTCTCAGTGGTCACACCACACCTGTGGAACCAGGTTCCACAAGATATTTGCCTGGCGCCCTCACTACGAATGAAATTACTGAAAACCTGGCTTTATAGGTTGGCCTTCCCCAATCCATTTCCAACTTCTTAATATAAATACGACACCACTCTTCTCTTCTGCCTTATGATACATTTTTATCAGTTCTTTTTCTTTTCATTTAAACTTTATTTTGAATTGTTGAATGGTTTTGATTTATTTGTGCTTACTTTCCCTAGTTTGATTGATGCTATGTTGGTTTTGATTGTTCAGTTTGTTTACAATCTATAATGTGTTTTATTGTATTTTGTTTATGTTGTAAACTGTCCAGAGTAGCTTTCTGGTTGTGGTATACTGAATAAATAAATAAATAACTAAATAAATTGTAATTAATGATGCAGTTAGATTAAAACCAAAAGGATGCCTAGTGGCTTTTGTGCAGAGAGGTGAAAAGAAAGTATAAAGCTGTACAACACACACAACTGAATCATGGAACACAAGAAGACTGGATCAAGAATCTTCATTCTGCACATGCAGTTCCACCCACCCTACTCTGCCCCAAGTAACTGTGCTTTATAAGCTAGATTTCTAACATGGCAAAATACTTTCCCTCTATGTTGACAATATACTTGCTTATCCTTAACAATGTCACTGAGGGATTGTATTAGGGGGGAAAGCTATATATTTAAGATGAAATGTAATTGCCCATTTTAATCACTAGAAGAGGTGGCTCATCCTTGGAGCTGTAAGATAGTGCAGGATGAATTGAGATAGTTTAGCAAATATTCCTCTTAGAAGCAATCAACTACTGAGAACCCAAGCCGGCAATAAATGGCAACTTCAGCATAATAAGAATGGTTGAAGGAGTGAGGCTGTCAGCAGCAGCACCAATATACTGTAAGAAATCTTAAGCCAACAAGCTCCTATACTGTGTTCACAAATACACCTTAGAGGGGCTGGATTAAGAGAAGCTGTGCATGAAAGACTCAGAGTCAGGAGGCAAGGCACCATAGGGACATCTTGGTAACAATTCAATAACATCTGGGCATAGGGAGGAATGAGCGTCACATTGATCGAAAAAAAATTCAGTTTCTCAGGAACACAGAACTGTCTCAAAGCTGGAGAGGTGCCAGTTACACAGCATCCGGGACCTCTCAATTAGCAGCTTCTTCCCAAAGTGACAGAGAGGTAAGTCGAAGCTCGTGTAAAGAGGTTATTCTAAGAGCATGCCAGGGGGTTGGTTTACTTTCTGATATTCAACAACCTCCATAAGCCGATCATGGAGTCTATTCAACTGTCTGAATTTTCTACCAGCTCTGGTGGCTTAATTGAGGCTATTTTGTTACCTGTCTTAACTTCATAATAGTTTCCTTCTTAAACAGAGAACCACTTCCAATTCGTAAGATATAGGAGTAGAGTTAGGACCAAATTAGAGTTAGCATACTGCCGTGTCTCTCTCTCTCTCTTTGCTTCTCTAGATGCTGGACAAGGGAGAAGATGGAAGAATCCCACAGGTATGTAGTATTTTTTGGTCATGAGATGGTCAGTGAAAACCCAGCATAACATTGCTCTAACAAAATTGGCGGCATCTTGCTTTTTGGAAGTGCATGTTAGCTGCTTCGTCTACTATACTACAGCTTCTTCAGTGTTTAAGAGATGTACAATCCATGAGTACATAAGAGGGGAAGGAAGTAGAGAGAGAGTTGGGTGTCCTTGTTTATATATATGTTTACAATTTTTGAAGAAATAGACGTGTTAATTTATGCAAGCATATCAGGCAAATCAATAAGACAAGACAAAACAAAGACAAACACTTGTGGCAAATTAAAGACTATGACAGTGTTGGCGAACCTATGGCACAGGTGCCAAAGGTGGCACTTAGAGCCCTTTCTGTGGGCACCCGACATTGCCTCTTCACAGCCACCTGTATTCAGGTTAAATTGCTGCATTGGCACTTTGTGAAAAATTAGTGGTGTTTTGGATCACAGTTTGGGCACTCGGTCTCTAAAAGGTACGCCATCACTGGACTATGATATTTTGACGTGAGCTTTTGTGGATGTACCCACTTCATCAGACATGGAAACAGTGAAATGAAATAACCAGTTTCACTAATAGAATGTTACAGTGTTACATAAAGTTGCCATTACTACTATGGAAATAATGGAAAATCCTTGCAGAAATTCATTCTGGAGAGAGACTCAGTCCTTGTTAGTCAAGGGCACTTCATACTTAACTAACTTACTGAAGCGTGCTGGCCTAAGACAATTGCTGCCCAGGCAGAAGAGAAAATAGTTCTTGCATTCCTAGTCAAGGTACACAAAATCCAAGGTGCACACATCACAAATCTAGTTTGGTTACTTGGCATATGAGACAGAAAATTCCTGCATTCCTAATACTAAAAATGCAGTAGGAATTAAATCAGCAATAGCTTCCTGTCCTCTCAGGCCACACCAAATCTACTGTGCGAGTCAGCCACTTACCATAATTCATCTAATGACATTGCCTGCCCTGATGTGTACTGTTTCCATTTAATTTGTGAAACTAGTCTGGGAATTGTATTTATTTCACACAAACAGGATAGGTACATATCTAGCTATTCAACTGCATATATGTGTGCATATGGTGTAACACCAGCGTTATGCCAACACTTATGATGTGTATTCTCTGCAGCAGGCCCACGCCCGTAATCATAAACGGGATATTTCTGCACCAGAAATCTGTCGTGTGTAAAGAGGCTTTACTTGGATCAGCCTTGCAGTCACTGGGCTGTCACAAGAGTGTGCCCAACTAGATTTCTAACACAAGTTAACGCAAAATGCTGGACATGAAGATTGTTGAGGAAGCATACCAAAAAATTTCTTGGACCACACATGCAATTTAGTTATGGCAGGATTGAAGCCATCTTGAGTCCATATAATTTGGTATGACAAAATTATTGTGACTATTCGGCACCATAACAGGAAGCTCAGCTGGGCAAATTTATCTCAGACTTGATGCAAAGGCTCTTCCTTGTTCATATGATGGCTGAACAGATGTTCTATCAGCTTTAAATGCAGTCTTACAAATGTACTCAATGTTCCCTTGTTCTTGTATTACTGGTTAGTCTAATTTACCTTTTTTTACTTCTCTAGTTATCATTTTGTATATCCTTTTCCGTGTCCATTTTACTACTCTGTCCCTCCATTAACAATCTCATTTACCTTGCCACTCTTTGTTTCCCAGCATACAAAAATGCTCCCTCTCATCTCACTTCTGTTGCCCTCTTTGTTCTTCCATAAAATCTTTTAAGGGATGACATGATTAGCCTTGAATATGATATTCAGATGATTATCTGTATTTTATTAATCCATTTCCCTCTTCCTTTCTGAGCAATGCTCTTCACAAAGTGCTAATTAATAATACTAAACAACCCTCTTATCTCAAATGCAAATGGATCACAAAACAATGTAATGTGGAACCCAGGGAACAAGTACTCAGCCTAATGTCTTTTTTCACTTTACATGTAGATCAGACCAGATAAACAATCAGCAGCCCTTAAATAATCAGAAATGCTATACTGTACCATCTCACAGGGCAGCAGAACTGTTTCTCCTACCCCTCCAAAATTCATTCCCAGAAATATAGGGAAAACAGAGGGAAAGGGCTTGTCCCATTATCTCAGTCAGCCTTTTTTACTAACTTCAACCACAAAAGAGTAATGCCGTTTACATTACAATTTGTAAAGTGCAATTTGTGAGTGCACATTTACCTCTTCAGATTAATTCATAAATAGGTATGAAAGAAAAATAAAAGAGTTCAACAACAGGCAGTGTCTGTTGAAAAGCTATGGCCCAAGGATGCCAAATGAAGGATGACTGCAAACAATAATTAATCATTCCAAGTGGCCCCTAACGACTACATGCACCTTAAATCATCTTGGGAGATGGGCCAGTTATCATTGCATGAGAGTGCAGTGAGGTTATTGTGCTGGCAGAGGAAGTCAACATTCCACAAGGCAGTTCTAAAAATGGAGCAGCCAAAAAGACAAGCAAGCAAACAAACTTTGAAATGATTTCAAATCAGCACCAGTCAGACAGTCTTCTCTTGCTCTGTGTCATATTTGGAGAAGTTTGGCCAAAGGGTTTTCAAATTATTACTTTTAAGGCAAAACCTTCCCGTCTCCCATGCAGAAAAAATGACCTCAAATTATCCCCAGATTTAAAAAAAATCCAATCAATCTATCTATCTATCTATCTATCTATCTATCTATCTATCTATCTATCTATCTATCTATCTATCTATCTATCTATCTATTTTCATACCACCCATCTTGCCAAAGATCACTCTGAGCAGTTTACCCACTTTAAAAAAAAGGAACCCAGGAGTCAGGGACAGAAACATTGATCCTCAAAACTGAGAATGGATGCTGTACCTTCTTGACTGCTCCCATTGGAGTTGTTAATATTTTGGATGCCCTTTGCAATGTAAAGCTTGGGATCCTTTTTTCTTCTGGCAACACAGGTGCAATCATACATAGTAGAATTAGGCCATTTCCAGGTGTTCTGAAACATGAGTACTGGAGGATAATATCTCACATTCATAATCCAGAGATTTTTTTAAAGAATTGAATTACAAGTCAATGTACCTACCATCATTTATATTTAAATCATGGATTCAGCTTTTGATGTCACTTGAAAGTTGTAGGGTAGTCACATGGCTTTGGGGTTTGTGTGCATCCTATTGGGAAAATGTTAAAGCCATTTTAAAACTTTGTTTGTTTGTTTGTTTGTTTGTTATAATTACTGCCCCCTGCTGGACAAGATGTTTGTTTGACTGTTTGATTGGATTGATTGATTGATATCTAAAATATTTTACACTTCTTTTCTTCTTAAGTAAGACCCAAGGAGGCTTACATTGTTAAAAAGATAATATTTAAAACCTGAAAACAGTCAGTATACAAATATTTTAAAAGAATCAAACAAATACCACATTTAAAAGGTAAATAAAATCAACACCAAAAACACATTCAAAAGCAACATAGCACAGCAAGCCATTTATCACAGGGTACAGTTATCCTATGAAAATGAATAGGGAGATGGGTTAGGCTTTTGATGTACCTTGACAATTGTAAGGTAGTCACATGGCTTTCGGGTTTGTGTGTATCCTATTTGGAAAACTTTAAAGCCATTTAAAAACTGGCATTGTGTGCCCCCTATCAAGCTTGGGTGGCCTGAGGACAAGGTGGGAGGTGGGACTGCTTGGCATTCTTCCCTAGCACAGTTTGCATAGGCTTTGCCCTTATTTAGAGAGTTGTGCAATGACCTTGTAAGAGCAATATAATCCCACGTGGTCACAGGCCTTGGCTCGACTATTGTAATTTCACTCAGCAGGTTCTTCTATCACTCTCAGCTTGTTCAGAAACAAGTAGCATGTTCGCTTTTCTAGTCCAAACTACACTGATCATATTAGCTTTACTCCGGCAGCCTATAAAGCGTTGAACTGACTGAGCTGGCTCTGTCATTCTTAAAAGCCCTTCACTGTACAAGCTTAGGTTACTCTGGAGACTTGGAAGTGCAGTAGCCTGATCCTGATTGGAACGCCTTTTCAAAATCTGTTTCTCTAGCTGCTTCCCACTCTTCACCAGACCCCTCTTCGAAATTCAACATATAAAATGTGTGGAGGCGGACACTTTAAAAAAAAAACAAAAGGTGGAACCACCAACACATGTCTACATGAGGTAAACTTGACATGCTTTTTTTGTAACTCCCAAGGTCTCACACTCAGGTGCGGCTGCCAATAAACATTGGACACTGGAGAAATTGTGACTTAAGGAAACTTCTTTGTTTGCTATATACAGTACTGTAATATGGTTTGAGACTGTCACACCTGAAGGGATGGGATCTTTGTATTTTTGAACAACTACATCTGGAAGTCTGCTGGAACTGCCCGAGCCCGAAATCTGGGGGCTCTCTCATATACACACACACCAGAATGCCTCATAGTTGTTTGATATGATTTACAGCTGGCAGACTTAGAACTACCAAGATCGACAACAGTAGCAAGAGTGCAAGAAACGTTGCTGGTGCTCTGTGAGCCCTGGGTGGCCTTGATATTTTTCCATATTCTGTATCAAAGATACAAAAGGCAGAAAACAAGCAGGTATAATGAGTAATTGTCATTTAAAACAGTAAAAACCTTGGCACAATCAGCACACATTTGTTAACCCACTGTTACTTCTTTCTAGGTGTGGTTTTTTTTTTTGTGGCTTTGCATCGAATTCTTACTAAGCCCACACTATCCCCATATGCCTAACGGAAAGCTTATGACCTTGTATCAATGTCACTGAATTTTTTAATCAAAAAGAGCAGGTTATAAGACTTTTGACAAGGAGAAGGTTATGTTACAATCACAAAAATATGTGGGGTGGGGTGGGGTGGGGTGGGGAGTCAGTGAAGAAGCCATATTCTGTCATATGTAATCATGTCCTCAGAATGTCAAAGCTTGAAGTGACCAACAAAATAATAAAAATGAAATCGGAATGATGATGCATCTCCTAAGCAGCTGTGGGAGTCATAAAGTAGTCTTTTTGAACGGGGGTCATATAGCTTCCCTTCTCCCCCAGTGGGGCCCTGGCACATTTGAAGGAGACCATAGACTGGAAAACATGAGAGGTTTCTGAAAGAGTTCTGTTTGTGCTGGATCTTTGTTCATCAGGGAGCTCTGAACCCTATGAAGAGCTCCTAAAGGCCAGCGGCCATAAAATAAAATAAAATAAATATTAAACCTTAAACCACTCTTTCAGCTTTTTGATAAGACTTTCTAGGAGTGATCATGCTTTGTGATCAATCATAGTATCTCCCCTGCCAGGTAAGTATTGCATATGTGATCATGCTTTTGGTGGAAGTAAACTCCAAAATGAAGGCATTCCTTGTGAGAAGCCCCAAAGAGTGTCATAAAGCATCGGTTCTGATGTTGATCCAGAGAACAAAGAAGAGTTACTGCTATCATCGCTACCAATAGCAGATCTTTTGTAAAGCCAATGGATCTTAGCTACCCACTCAAGATCATGTCATTATAAAACTCTTTATATCACAACAGCAACAGCCCACAGTAATATATACACTGGAACCTTGACTGTCTTACATGCTGCTTGATTTGCAGCATATTTGACTTGCAGCAAGAAGGGGCCTGTTTGACTTGAGTCACAGGCTTTGACTTACAGCTCGGAGCCCCGGGACAAGGCCCCGGAATCGGGCAGCAGCCACGACCCAGCATCGCAGCTGCTGCCTCCAAACTGCTCCTACCTTCTTCCCCTCCTCCAGCAGCGGCGGCTTCGGCGAGGCCAGCTCAGAGCACCTGGAGCTGGTCCTCGGCCTTGCCAAAGCTGCCACTGCCGCTGGAGGAAAAGAAGGCCCGGGAGCTTGGGGCTGGCCTCGCTGGTTAGACAGTCGGCTCAGTCTTGTAAAAAATCTGGCTGCAGAAGTCTGGTCCACAATGGAAGCATTTTAGTTCGGAAGCTGTACAGTTGTGGGACTCTAATGGTAAGCATAGAGTTGTTCAGAACTTGGAACATCAGGTTAAAAATCAGTAAAACTTAAATGTTAGACATTGTTGCTATGAACATTAAAAAGTGGAGGCATATAACTTGTGGACTATAATTCCACTGCCTCCTCCTCTCTTTGAAGAGACATTTCATTTACATCCCCAGAAGGAATCTCCTATCCCAGTCAAATTTGTGTTAAATTGCTGTTTTCGGGGGTCTTTTTCATCATCTGGAACGGATTAATCTACTTTCCCATTGCTTTCTATGGGAAAAAATTGTTTGACTTAAGGCATGTTTGACTTATGTCTAGACCTTCGAAACGGATTAATGACGTAAGTCAAGGTTCCACTGTAGTTACGAGTTTAATCTCTTCTGAATGCATGCTCATAAGTCGATCAACTTGTAAGTAGAGCTGCTGTATCTAAAAAAATAAAAAAATTGAAAAAATAAAAAATTGTAAATAGAGCAGACCACATCTAAAATTTGTAAGGCAGCAGTTAAAAAGCCAATGGTTTTCCGCTCTTAAGTCGAATTACCTGTAAGTAGAGCCACTTGTAAGTAGAGGCACCACTGTATTATCATTTAGAAAAAGCATTTCCCTCAGCTAGAACCACACACAGTTTCTGATGGGGAATCATGAACCAGGGTGACCCTGGATCATTGAGATGCTTTCTGTCTGCTTGAGACCTATAAGCAATCAACTGGTTGTGGAGAGAAAAGCAGCTTTCTTCTTGTCTTGCCTAGGCCCATCCTGGGCTGCAATATATAAATCTTATTTCCTGTTAAGTATGCCATTAGCTAATCCCAATGACCAACCCCGATTTACCAGGGGATCTGTAAGGGTCAAAATAGAAACAATATTAAATGGGCCTTTTCATCTAACCTCCAAGTTTTTGGAAATGCAAAGTGTATTGGCAGTGGTTGCGGAAGGGCTGATAATTAAAACGTGTGGAATGGGAAATTAATCCATTCCTTTACATTTCCCCTGACCAGCTTTGGCCCCAAGAAAAAATGCTTCATCTCAAGGAAGTATTTTTTCGTTGTGAGAAAATGGTTGGTATCAAATCAGTGCATGAGGGCAAACTCATTAATTGTTGGAACATTATACTCCAATAATCAAAGACCAAGTTCTTTGTGATGGTTTAGCCAACTAATAAGTAAGGAAATAAGTAAGGGTACTGGGCCTCTTACTGGCATGAAAGGCAAGATATAAATGAAATGGAATGGGATTTCATTTAAAAAAACGGATTTTAGGTGACGGCTTTCCTATAGATGGCTCCTAGAACTATCAGAAAAACATTATGCAGCTGTCCCATTTTTTCCTCCATAAATGATTTCCTATGGAAAGAAAAAGAAGCAATTGGAAAATATGGTAGGGTTACACATGGAAAATGTTGCCATCTGCCCCATAACATTCAGTGAAGAGAGCTAGCGGATTGCACAATAAAAGCCTCATCTGAATGCTCCCATAGGCTCTATGCATGAAAGGCTATAACCTGTAATTAATAAATAAATAAAAAGCTTTGTTCAAAAACTAAACTGCATTTTATTTTAGTCACAATGCTCTCTGCAGGTCACATTGCGAAGTGGGGAGATATTTTTCTGGCTCGCAATTCTCTGTTCCTTCAGAATGTTTTGTTTCTTGTGGTGCTGGATAAAAGGTTTAGCTGGAAAACTTCCAGATACTTCCAATACAGCCAAATAATTTATATCATCTGGAGAGGGGAGAAGAACAACAGCTCTGAATGTCAGGGAACCAGCAGAACAGACCTGTAGTTTGGATTTTCTGGAAAGTTGTCAGTATGAGCACAAATACAATAGCAGGCACAGGTACCAGGCCTAAAAACACCACAGCTTTCCTCCATCTGTGTCTGAGCCAAGCCAAGCAAATGTTCCTGTTCTGCAGTAAGGAAAGGGTCAAGTACAGAAAAGAGAAACTTAGCAGTTCCAAGGGTATAGGATGACCTTGGGCATGGTCAACTTAAGAAGGAACCAGGTGTGAACCATTTAAAAACCCTACGGAGCAACTATATTCAACATGCACTGGGGAAAAGCCAGAGTCAATAGTAAGGCACATCCTTTGTATGCCAATAAAAAAATTCATATACAATTCATTATATCTCCAGATGGACTAAGAGTGACACACGCCTGTTGTACTGAACAACCCCAACCACAATCAATGAATGTAGGCAGCAAAAGCCTAACTCACGGTAAAAATAAATTAAAAGAGGGGGAAAATTCTAACTAACACAAACCTCGGAGCAATCAAAATAGAAGCTTCTCTTAGCTCCAGGAGTTTGAAAATTAGCTTGTTTTGTTAGGCAATTGATTTTCAGGATTTAGGGGCTGGACAAGTTCTAAAGTCCAAGTTTTAAAGTCCAAGTTCACAAGTTTTACAAAGTTCACAAGTTTTAAAGTCCAAGTTCACAAACAGAAAAGACTGCCTCAATCACTTATCTCCAACAATGATGTGTTCTCAGGCCTAATATGGCTAATCAATATTGTCTGTTTCTGGCCATCAGTTTCTATGCTGTTTTTTTTTTAAAAAAATACTAATAGAATTGAGCCATAACTGCCATATGAATGAGATATTTTATATGACAAAATATTGGTAGCACTTGGGCATGTTATTGTTTGGACTGCAGCTCTCATGACCCACGAGTCATCCCTGTTCCTTTTTCTCCAGAATCATTCCCACAAACCAGTAATTTGTTCACATACTTTGTGCATAGCTGTTTTAATCTGAACGAAGAACAGCAACAGAATGTTCATAATCATTTCACAGTCTACTATTCCCTAGATTCCGTAGGGTTATACTCTTTAAAACGAGTATCATAACATGATGAACTTTACAAAGACGTGAATACCTTTTTTTAAAAATAACAAATTACATCAGTAACGGAAGTCAAGCAAGTGAATACTCTAAAATATAAATGTCTGAATTCCAAGTGTAACGATATCCCAGAGATTGCTACCCTGGGCGAGTTTGCAACTTCTCCCCAGACTGCTCTCTGCTATAAATCTTCCTCAGAAATACTGCAGGGGTCTGGAAGCTGCTAAACTCTGTGGGTTCTTTCAAAAGACTTCAAGCCTTTTTAATGCTGTGATGTTCTATAAAACTTATCAACACAGAATCCAAGCACCTTTTAGAATTAAATTCATTTATTAAAACCTAGTGAGGATTACACGTGATATTTGCTTCTATCTGGGAAAGAACAAAGCTTAATATGTGCTACTCTATTATGGTACTTCAAAAAGCCTACAAGGCCAAAAGTCTTCTAATACTTTCTAGCCTACATCTTGTCGCTGCTGTTGTATGTCCTCAGGCAAAGAAGAATCGAAACTCAGTCTCTCTCTTGGCTCAGCTCACAATGCAAAGGTATGGGGGGGAGAGTCACATGTGATATATTGTCCAATAGGATTTCTCTTGGGTCTTCACTGAGTTCTTGTTGACAGATTCCATAGGTAAGAGAACGACAGAACAAAACTGTCTCTTAATATTCATATTTACATGATGGCCTAGCAAAAGTCACTAAAGTCACTACTTGATAATTCCAATTTCCTGACACCAAGCACTATAGGGGGACTCTGTGGAAGGTGAACTTGGGTATCCCTGTAGTGCTGGGAAGTGTGAAGGAGGGGGTCCTTGGATCACAAAGAGGCACTGTCATCAAAGCAACTGAAAGCCTTTTTACAATCAAAGTCTAGGCTTTGAAATTTCCTGCACCAACAGAGCTCTCTTTGTGCAACGAGGGGGAAATTCAAAAGCCCCATCCCTAATCCTGGCTGCCCCGACGCAACAAGGGGACGAGTGGGTGACCGGGTAAGTCACCCCTCAACCACTCGCCCTCCTGCTGGGCCGGGGCAGCCAGCAAAAGCCCTTTCCCAGGGACAGGAAAGGGCTTTTTTGTGTATGGTGGTGGTGGGTTTTAGTAATCTGTCCCCCCTTTTTGCCTTTTTTTCTGACCTCTGGAATTGATTAATTGGTTTTCAATGTGTTCCTATTGGAAACTGAGCTTCGCAAGTCGAAAATTTCATAAAATGAAGCGATCCGCAGAATGAATTAATTTCGTCTTGTGAGTAGAGATGAGCACGAAATGAAATTTTTATTCATTCCATTATTCGTTATTTGTTTCGTTATGGAACGAAATGAATAATGAACAGACCCATCAAAGAAAAATGAAACAAAATGAAACAAAAGTTTCCATTTTGTTCACTTCGATTTTATACTTTTCTGCAAGCAAATTAGGATCATAGCTTTTTTCCTCCATCTCTTAGATATTTATTTAAAAAGGAGTCATGACATATTAGAAAGCCCACAAATTTACTTCTCACCTTAAAGTGCTCTACTTATATACCACCCCATACAACTTCAAGTAGTCTCTGGGCAGTTTAGAGTTTTATTACAGTATGCAGGCTACACATTGCCCCCCCCCACAAGCTGGGTACTCATTTTACCGACCTCAGAAGGATGGAAGGCTGAGTCAACCATGAGCCTGCTACCTGGGATTGAACCCCAGGTTGTGAGTGCAGTTTTACCTGCAGTACAGGCATTTAACCACTGCACCACCAGCATAACATAGATTTAATAATTCTTTACATCATTTATTACATCGTCCATTGCTTTTTCACTCTTCTTCCTTACCTTTGGAAAAGTGACCCCTTTAAATCATCATGAGCAGACTGGCAAATAATTTTAAAAAAACATACTTAAAATACATCTCAAGCAGCCTTAAAATGCCTAAAGTTATAACATGAAAAAGGAATGCTATATACTACCAAGCTAAACACCAAAAAGTGCTAACATAATTCTACTTGTTATATAATTTCTGAAATATAGTACTTTGTTACTCTTCAAATAAAAAAGTAACGAGCCACCAGCAATGATATTGTTGGTAACACATTACTTCCACACTGTGCATCAATCTATGTTATAAACTTTATCCCCTTTGCAAACATAGTAAGTGCTTAAAAACATTACCCATAGATGGCTTTTTGACATCACAAATTGATATATAGACTGTCCGCCAGCAGATACCAAATTGTTCTAGGAGAAAAGGCAGCAGTTTGTTTTCGTAATCACTTAGATTCTCTGGCAGAAACATGGATTTTATGGACAGGCATTAAAACTCCTACCAAAGAAGCTTTTTCATATTTTCCTACTTCTGCTTCTTAATAGAGTTGCACCTCATTTAAGGAATTTCTATAACATAAGAGGCTGAAAATAATTACAATTTCAGGAGTCTCGTGGCGCAGTGGTTAAATGCCTGTACTGCAGGTAAAACTGTGCTCACGACCTGGGGTTCAATCCCAGGTAGCAGGCTCAAGGTTGACTCAGCCTTCCATCCTTCCGAGGTCAGTAAAATGAGTACCTAGCTTGCTGGGGGGGGGGCAATGTGTAGCCTGCATTACTGTAATTAAAATTGTAAACCGCCCAGAGACTACTAAAAGTGGTATGGGGCGGTATATAAGCAGAACACTTTGCTTTACTATCCCCAAAACAGGAAAAGTGAATAAAAAAGAGGCCATGAGAATACAGCCACAACTAGAGGAGGGCACAAATTAATTTATGCTGTTTCTATATATGGAAGTGTTGAAATTGCTTTAAGGAAGAACAATCCCTCTCCTTTCTGGTCAATTTATACAAAGCATCTATAGAAGTGGAACCATCCCACATGACTGGCTCAAATCCACTTTTATACCACTTCCAAAGAAACTTAATGCAAAAAAGTTGTAATGAATACAAGACAATCACTTTGCTGAGTCACATCCTGAAGTTATTTTTAAAAGTCCTGTATTTAAGACTATATAGAAAGTGTGAAGAGAGCATTGGAGATACCCAGTTTGGATTCGGGAATGGATTTGGAACTCAGGAGGCATTATTTAGTCTTCAAATACGTCAGCAATGTCTCAATGTCAGTGTCGAAGTTTTGTTTGCTTCATTGATTATGAAAAAGCATCTGACTCAGTTAAACATGATAAACTTGTTAATATTCTTAAAGAACTGGGCCTGGGCAATCGTGATATCAGATTGATTGGGAATTTGTATTGGAATCAGCATGCTGGTGTCCGGACTTTGCAGCCAACAGCTTTCGGAGTCTTAGTCCGCTGAGCCACCACACCCCCTTTGAGTATTTGAGTATTGAAAGAGTATTATCTCATAAATACTTGTGGTGCTATGTCAAGGATACCTGGGACCCTTCATACAAAATCCGTTGTAGAATTGAACAAGTTAGAAATTCCTCCCAGAAAATGAGAAAAGTGTTGACAAACCAGGACTTATCTATCAGACTTCGCACTCAAATATTTCAATCCTATGTAGTCAGTTTATTTATTTATTTATTTATTTATTTATTTATTTATTTATTTATTTATTTATTTATTTATTTATATTTGTACTTATTAACTGCCCAACTTCCCTCAGGAACTCTGGGTGGTGTACAACAAATTACAAAACAAAACAACTAGACCCCCCAAAACAACCTGCATACAAAATAAATAAAAAAGGATAAAATACAACAGCATACAAACAAACAAACAAACAAAACTCCTGCAAGAAAAAGGCTGGGATAGACAAAACCAACTAAACTAAAATACCATCATGCACTCAGCGATCACTGAGGCTCTCCTTAAAGAGCCAGGTCTTAAGAGCTCTCCTAAAGGCCGGCAGAGACCCTTCCAGTCTTATCTCCGGTGGCAGAGTGTTCCAAAGTGTTGGGGCAGCCACTGAAAAGGCCTGATTCCAGGTAGAAAGCCTTCGGGCCTCTCTCGGAGTGGCCACCCGGAGTAATAGGGAGAGTGAGGCTCTGGTCTGTCAGGATGAAGTTGACCTTTGAGAGATCCACTCCGCCAGATAGTCAGGTCCCAGGCCATTGAGGCTTTTGTAAACCAAAACCAGTACCTTAAACCTTATTTGTGAGGCAACGGGTAGCCAATGCAAGCAAGCCAGGTTGGGGGCGATGCGGTCAAACCTGCCCACACCAACCACCAGCCTGGTTGCCGCATTCTGCACCTGCTGCAGTCGCCGAACAAGGGTAAAGAGAAGCCCCATGTAAAGAGCATTGCAGTAGTCTATCCTTGAGATCACCAGCACCTGCACAACTGTCCTGAGGGAATCAACGTCCAAGTATGGGTGAATCTGGGCAATAAACCTAAGCTGGTAAAAGGCTGCCCTGGACACAGCTGCTACCTGGGCTTCCAGGGACAAAGCTGGATCCAGGACCATGCCCAGACTCCTCATACTCTCTGCCAGCTGGAGGGTCAATTCCCCCACACTGGGAAGAGTGCCACTGTACCCATCCAGAGAGCCCCCAAGGAACAGGGCCTCAGTCTTCCTGGTGGTTGAGCTTAAGCTTGTTAATCCTGGCGCATTCCATGACTGTGGCCAAGCAGCAGTCTAGGGTTTGCACAGCCTCCGTTGCAGAGGTAGAGGAGAGATAGAGCTGCGTGTCATCAATGTATTGGTGACAGCAGACTCCATAACTCTGAAAGTCCTCAGCCAGTGGCCTCATATAGATGTTAAAGAGCATAGGGAATAACGCCGACCCTTGGGGCACCCCATAAGAGAGTGTCTATGGGGCCAACAAACACCCCCCCCCATCTCTACTCTCTGGGCTCAGTCATCAAGGAAGGACTGGACCCAGCTCAAAACCTGACCCCCGATACCAACCTCAGACAGCCGGCCCAGGAGGATACCACGGTCGATGGCATCAAAGGCTACTGACGGACCGAGAAGGACCAACAGAGTAGAGCAACCCCTGTCAGCCCATCTCAAGAAGTCATCTTGCAAAGTGACCAGGGCTGTCTCGGTTCCATGCTGTGGCCTGAACCCAGACTGGAATGGATCTAGTACATGATCTTCCTCCAGCAACGACTGGAGCCTAACTGTGGCAACCCAATCAATCATCTTGCCCAGAAAGGGAACATTGGCTACCAGATGGTAGTTAGTCAAATCGTCAGCAGTAACGCCAGATCTTTTAAGAGTGGGCCGGATCACAGTGTCCTTAAGGTGGCAGGGGAAAAAACCGTCCCTGAAGGAAGCAGACATGATCACAGCTGCCCATTCTGGCATGCTCCCCCCCAAAGGTCTTAATCAGCCAGGACGGGCAAGGGTCGAATGGAGAAGCTGCTGGTCGGCAATGAGCCAGCACCCTGGAGGCCTCATCTGAAGTCACAAGTCCAAACTCCATGAATCGGGGAGACTGAGGGGGTGGGGCGCAAGTGATACTCGGGGACAGACTAGTGGAACTGGAGTCCAGATCGGCCCAGATGGCCTCTATTTTAGATTTAAATGGACTGGGAAGAGCTCACTGGTGAAATCACTAGGAGGAGCCCTCTGCGGACTAAGGTTGGAGAGGTCCCGAACCACCCTGAACAACTCAGCCTGGCAGTTCTCAGGGAGATATGAGATCTTTTAGCCTCCCTGATCACCATGACATAGCACCTGGTCAGCAAATTAACCACAGTCCTATTGTTTTCCGTGCAATCCTTCTTCCATCTGCTCTCCAGCCTCCTCCTTTCTTGCTTCATCACCTGCAACTCTGCCGTAAACCACGGTGATGGTCAGGATCGGCAACGGATGAGGCACTTGGGGTGTGTGTGTGATCCGATCAACTGCCCTGGGGGCATCACCATACCATCTATCCACCAAGCCATCGACAGGATCGTCGACCAGATCGTCCAGAAAGCCCCTGAAGGCCTCCTCAAACCGAACAGGATGCAGAAGCCTCCGGGGGCAGGCCCAAATGGACCCTTACAGACATGTTACGCAAGAAGCTGGAAGCATTTGAAATGTGGACGTACAGATGAATTCTGAAGATACCTTGGACAGCCAGATTCACTCACTGTCTGCATCGTCTTTCTGTGGCAGCACTCCTGTCCAAGCAGGAGCTTGGACTGCCTTTCCTCTCTTCCTCCAGCACCTGGTGAGTGGTTGGCTACAGGAGAACCCAGAGAAGGACAGCCCAAGTTTCCCCACAGACTGGAGCACTCCTGAAGAAGGAGGGGAGTGGTATCAGGAGACAGATATCTAGTCTCGTGCGCTCCTGGACACATTTGGTGGGGCCACTGTGAGATACAGGAAGGTGGACTAGAAGGGCCTTTGGCCTGATCCAGCATGGCTCTTCTTATGTTCTTATGTTCTTATGACCCTGGTGGCATGCAACTAAAGGTGAGTGGGCCAGCTGGCTGGGGGTGGGGAGGGACGCAGGGCACCTGATGTGCCATGCAGACAGCTTCATGCGTAGCATCATTAATAAATTTATGACCATCTCTAGTTACAAGAGCTTTCAGCCACAGGCAGTGACTGATATGTATGTGTGATTAGCAAGATGTTTTAACACATATTTTTGTAAGAGGAAATTGAGAAAATAAACAGAAGTGTTAAATAGAAGTGATTCATAATATTTTTTTGAAATGTCTACATTTCAATTTTAATTGAAAACTCTAAATTTTAATTGAAATGGTTGTTATGTGCCATCAAGTTGCTTTCAATTTACAGCAACCCTATGAATGAGTGATCTCCAAAATATTCTGTTCTCAACAGCCCTGCTTAGCTCTTTTAAACTCAAGCCTCTGTCTTCCTTTAGGCTAGGGAGTCAGTTCTTCCGTTTCCTCTGTACCATATTTGTTCTTCCTCTTTTCTTGCTGCCTTCAATCATTCCCACCATTATTGTCTTTTTTCAGAGATTCTTGCCTTCTCCTGATATGCCCAGAGTAGGACACACTCCGTTTTTAGAAATATTTGGAATTTACTAAATAAGGCCATATTTGGATACTTCTGAGTACACCAGAATCCAAATCCAGTAGTTCCACATATATTTAACATTAATCTATAATATTTGGAGTTCCCTTTACTCCTCTACATTAGAAAGCAAAACAGCTAAATTTCTGCTTGCTATAGGAAGAAGTTAAAATGAAACCAATTTCCCGGGTACTCTGGAGTGATTTCTTAAGAAATAAAACTCAAAGACAATCTAGCACCAAGGGTAGTGGGGTCAGAGAACTCCCAACTGAGGATGCTATAGATTTCCCATGGGAAGGGTGCTGGGGTGTGATCAAAACCTGTAAATGATGCCTGACTGTACAAGTGAAATCTAGAAGCAGACATAGATAGCAGAAGCCATTCTGACACATTGTTTCTTTTCAATTGGGAGGTGGGCCTATTAGCTGCTTAAGAATTGCATGGTCATTTGCTGTACTATAGTTAAGGAATAAGATATGTTATAAATCAACAAGGAAATATTCTCTTAGGTTTAGGCCCTTTATGGGTAAATCAGGCAGGCAAATATATATACTGTATAGACATATTACATTAATAGGTTTTGTGTCTCTCTGTGTGATTTTCATTGGAAGGATTTGAGCTCTATTGTAGCACAACCAGAAGAATACTGTTCTTCTTTGGGTAGAGGCTACAGGCAAGAGGCAGAGAAGCTTTTGGTTCAAGGAGGGACAGATGTGAGTGAACCTCAGACATGTTCCAGCTATGTTTTTGTGCAACTCAGCCAGGGCAAGGGGCCGAGAAATGGTGGAGAAGTCCATTTTTTCTAAAATAATAATACAGTCAAAAACCAGAGCTCCCAAGAAGTCATCTGGAAGCATCAACAGAATGCAACAAACGCTTAGGTGACTGAGTGCATGGACTGCAAGAAGGTACTGTACCCAAGTGTTGGCAGGTTCACCTCTCCAATAGTAGCATGTTCAGACACCTGAAGGCACAGCACAGGGCTTTGCTGCTGGCAAGTGACTTCCTTATTGTAAAGTGTCAGAGTGGTCAGATGGCAGAGCCTCAACCACCAGCATGGAGCTAGATGGGCAAATAGTAAGAGGTGGGAGGCAGCAAATAGCAGAGATATTGGAGAATTTGGTTGATTTCTTTTAGTTAGCAGAATGTAAAGTACAAAAACAACTGCATAAATAAAGCATAGGAAAATACTGTCGCTTGAATCTCTGTAGCCCACCCCTTTTCTCAGTGTCTAGCATATTATATGGTGTGTTTTTTTTAAAAAAATCACTCTGTAGACATTTAAAGTAGAAAAAAGGGTTTTTTTCTTTTCTTTTCTTTTGTTTTTACTACTGTTGTGGTGAGAAGAGTTAAAAAATAAATAAAAATGAGGAGTCAGGGACTCTGCCATGTGGGGAAGACATCCTCCTTGTCTGCCACAGGGTAGAAGGTCACAAAGAGAGAGAGAGAGAGAGAGAGAGAGAGAGAGAGAGAGAGAGAGAGAGAGAGAGAGAGACTAACAAACAAGGGAAGCACAGAAAACAAGCAGGAAGAGGGGAGGGAAGGTGGGAGGCAGGAAAATGAACCTTAGTATTACAATCAATCACTGAAGGTTGTAAAGAGCTCCTCCTATTGGTACCCAGTGTTACAAGTGCAAGATTGTGATTCTCTCAAGACCCACATTTTAAGAGTAAGTTCTAGGCCACCCTGGCAGGGTGCTGAAACAGTGGAGTCTTTCTATAGAAAGGCATGGTGTGTCACAGACAATAGGACAAATATGGTGGAAGCAGTGCAAGCTGAGAGGACAAAAGAAGTGCATTGTGTGGCTCACACTCTCAATCAGATCATTCCATGTGCTTTGCAAGATATGGAAGACACATGCATAAATGACATAATTGAATCAGCCAGAAAGTGGCAGGGCATTATTCACCAAAGTATCTGTAGCCAGAGGCAAGATGAGTGAGATTGTAACACCACCTAGAAAGCTGAGGCAGAAAAAGGAACTCTATGATTTGGCACCAGAGACTTCCATTGGCCCAAATGCTCCTATGGGCACAGAAGAGTAGGACATTATAGATCAAGTGGTCTATGTCCTCTGATGCTTTGAGAGTCAACACAGAATACAGTGGTACCTCTAGTTATGAAACTAATCCATTCCAAATGCAATTTCTTAAGTCGAAACAGTTTCCCATGGAAATGGATTAAGCCATTCCAAGTGGGAAATCACCCCCCAGAATGAAAAAAACCCCACATTAACAGGCATGCAAACAACAGAAGCTCAGCTCCCCACTTGAGAAATCCACCGAAAAGTTCCAAAAAGTCCCCAGAATGGTATCCAAAATGGGCAATTTGAAAAGCTTATTAAAAAAGAAGCCCCAGATCTTAGCTTTCCTGTTCAAAATGGCTCCTTCTTCTTCCTTATTGCAGCACTGGAGTCGGGTGGCCACAAGATGGCAGTATTGCTATTGCAAACAAGCAAGAGCTATTTTGAAAGGAATCTTTCCTTTCCTTTTCCCTTTCCTAACTTGAAAAACACGGGCTTTTTTCATAACTCGATTATACCCACAGATTTCTATTCTTAAATCGAATTATTTTTAAGTTGAGATGTCTGTAAGTCGAGGTACCATTGTATGTTCTAGCAACTCTCTTGTTCCATTGTAGGCAATAGATACTACGCAGCAGTGGGGGTGAAGGCAGTGCTTGCCAACTTCCCATGACATAAAACAGCAGCAGCTAACAAAGAAGGTCCAGCTAGCATTGAGGAATCACACAGACTAGAAAAAAACCAGCACTGTTCATAGCCCCAAACAGCAGTACCAGTATTCTGGGGACCAAGTCCTTTACCCCTACGACAGTTTTGTTGGGATGCTGTCTTGATATGCATGGCAGAGCCTGTCCTCCATAGACACCACCTGTCATGGTTCCCAGTCAGGATTCTCTCTGTATAGCCACTCAACCACACTATGCTTGCTCATCCAGGGGTGGGAGAGTTAAGAGTGTAGTCACATATGGAAGATGACTGGAGCCATATCACTGCCAACCTGCTTTGTCTCCTAGATTTAGCAGTGCTCCACGAAGCCTAACATAGGAACACCCAAGGGTAGACACTTAGAGCTAGAGTGCCAACCTTGCAAGGTAGCTGCCAGTACTCCCACGAAAAATCCCATTTGCTGGTCAAGGCAAAGATTGGCTTTAATGCCATAAGCCCTCTCAGCCAAAAATCCAGACAGCTGCTTGAAAGGATTTTAATAGTCTAGTAGCATCTGCCTAGATGCCCTGAGCACATCCAATCTCGCCTGATCTCAGAAGCTAAGCAGGGTCCGGCCTGGCTAGTACTTGGATGGATTACCACCAAGATATACCAGGGGCTATAAGGGCCTGAAGTAGGAACTCGCAAGCCATTCCAGTATTCCTGCCAAGAAAACTCCATGGACATGGGGTCATGAAGAGTTGGTCACCAAGAGTAGTCACAACTGTAATGATACAACCACAACAAAAAGAAAGAAAGAATGGGGGGGGGACCCAAGAAGGACAAAAGGGTAAAAGTTCCAAAAAGTAACTTTTTCAAAATGCAGGAAAAATGCAGAGACCTAAGAGCATTCCAGAAGAAAACACACCAGAAAATGATAAAAACTAATCTACTCTAATGGTCCTAGGGATGAGACAGTATAGTTTTGGAATGTGCACAGAGTGCATCCTCCCAGCACAACTTTGTGAAACAGGAAAGAGACCCAGTCACTCCTTATAGTCAGACTAAACCCCTACTAGACATCAAGGAGTAGCAAGGGGGGAAATTACTTTTCTCAGCAGAGACAGACTCTTTTTCTTAATCCCCATTATATATCTGTTGCTAGCAACATCTTAGTTCCCTTTTATTTTTCAGGACAAATGGCATTGGCATTTACCTGTCCTGCTCCTTTTCCCACCACCAAAATCTGGAGAACTCTCTGGGAGATAAATGAACGGAGGGTTTGATAAAGGGAGAACAGCATTTTCTGGCTTGAAGTGGTAGCCACCTTGGATTCTGTTTAAGGAGAAAGGTAGGATAAAAATATTATAAATAAATAATTAAATAGCCCTGGCCAGCAAGGTGAAAGACCTGCTCCAGTTTATGTTTGCCTCCTTCTGAAAGAAGGAGGTGTATGTTCTAGCAACCTTTTACAAGGGTTAAACTTAAGGCATTAGAGTCCTTGTGGGGCTGCTTTGATATGACTGTTGATAAACATGTAAATGTACATTCATATACAGTAGGACCCCCGTATCCACTGATTCATTATCCATTGATTCAGTTATCCACGGTTTCTCCACTGATTCGGTTATCCACAGTTGGCAGAGGAAAAAAATTAAATTATTCAGCACCCACAAAGCAAGCTATTGTCACAAACAGCAGCTGTAAAGCAAGCTATTGTCACAAATAGCATCTGTAAAGCAAGCTACTGTCACAAACAGCAGCCATAAAGCAACCTACTGTTTCAAAACAGAAGTCATAAAGCAAGCTACTGTCAGAAAACAGTAGTTTGGAAGTGGGTGAGCAGGCGTTCTCTCTTAACCACAGTTTTCATTATCCACGGGAAGGCCTGGAACCAATCCCCAGTGGATACTGGGGTCCTACTGTATCAACCTTTTAAAAAAAGTACTTAGTAACAGGAGATAAGTTGAAGGTGTGAATTGTCCTATTACATGCGGACCTCTTCTTCACAGAAGCATAGAGTTGTCCAGCAGTTTAATCTCATATTTCACATTCCCCATGTCCTCAGTTTCCTCATATCACTCTAGTGGAAGGAAATGGCAGAGGCAGAGGTAGAGGTATATATGCACGAGCACTGTAAACCAAAAGAGACTGTCTCCTCATCTTATTGGGCTGAGAAGGAATCTGTTTAGGGAGGTCTGGAGATCTTATTTATTTATTTATTTATTTATTTATTTATTTATTTATTTATTTATTTATTGGATTTCTATAGTGCCCATCTGACAGCGAGGTCACTTTGGGCGGTTGTGCCTGCACCAGTTAACCTACCCAGTAAGAATGTTCTCTCAGGCAAGGGATATTTTCAGTTCACTCATGCCTGGAACCTGGATCACTAGGAAAACTTATTTTCCTTAAGGACAGCTTACTATTGAGGGGCTTCCCTGAAGTCCTCTTTAAGTAAGAGATAATGGCATACTCTGCTCACAAAACTAGGTCTGCTGTGCCTCAGTCTGCTGTCACCTCCTTCTTCTTTCACTTTTCCAACAGCTATTCCAATACTGTGCTCACTTCCTCACTCAACTGTGCCATGCCTCATGCTGTTGGAAGGTATAAGCACAGTTGGATGGATGAACAAACACAGCTGCCAGTCTAAACAGATACAGTGTTGTGGTTAAAATGTAGAACTGAAACTTGGGAAATTCACTGGGTGAGTGTGGGCTCTAAGCCTAAACCACATTGCACAGTTTGGAGGATAGAGGGGCCTTGAATTTACTGGGGGGAAACTGGATTATAGATTATATCAAGAAAAAAATGGATTCTATAAAGAAAAATGTCCAGCCATGGATACGTCATAGTAATGAACATCTGCATTTCATAGCATTAAGTAAGCCCTACCAGCAAGAATAAAAAAGAAGCAATAACCTTGCTAGAACACATTTTTCCCTTTGACAAAAAGTTTACTTAATATAAAATTATTTTGATGAAAATACATTTGCTATACAGAAGCTTTAATATGCTACAATGCTTGGCTGATAGCTCCATAAACTGTACATTATTACTGGGCCTTCTGATTAGGGACGAAAGAATTAGTCCAATGTCTCAGTGAGAAATTTGTCAGCTCCTATAAATTGACTCAACAAGCCATCTGCAGCAATGGGTCGAGAACTATTAGTGTGTTATTGATTGTGTTTTTAGCTAATGGCCCAAGGCAGCATTCATTTCAGAGAGAAACTTTGTTTTATCATTGATGTGAATGAATAAATAAATAAAACAAAAGCCCAGGCTTCTGTACATGCCAATAATGGAAAGAAAGAGGTAGGGATTTGCTGGATTGGAGCCTCAGTTCTTTGCCACGACCAAGGGGGCGACGGAAACATTTGTGGTTCCTTTTGCTACTCTATGTCCCCATGGCAACTGGCTGGTGGATGTTCCTGGCCTGCAGTACTGCACAAAGATGAAGTTTCAGTGCGATGCTAGCTTGGCTTTCGACTTTTATGGCCTCTCATCTCACGCTTCACCTCTCTGAAAATGGAATTTATGAGGAGAGCTGTGAACTTTACCACATCACTAATTTTATGGCTGCCCTTGTCAAACGGCTTCCTGCTGTTCATTAGCAACGTACTGAAAGCAGGAGGATGGTGGTAGCAGCCCCTGGTCCCCAGTGCATGGGTATTAGTAAGTGCAATGATGGTATGGCAGTAGGAATTTGGCTGTACTGGGGGATCCAGTTTATAAAAGAAAGGTTTTTTTTAAAATTCCCCTGCTGTTTCTATAGAGGGTACAGAACAAAACTTTTTTAAAAATAGCACATATTGGGCAAAATCCTATTGTTTATTGTAAATTGCACTAGAGTACGCCCAATTGGGAGCTAGGGAGCCCATTCCTCCATAAGTTCCACTGAATTAAATTGCCCTACTCTAAGTATGACTTACTTGGGGGTCATGACCCGGGGTTCAATCCCAGGTAGCCAGCTGGTGGTTGACTCAACCTTCAATTCTTCCCAGTTCAGTAAAATGATTACCGAGCCTCACTGGGTGGAGAGGCAATGTGTATTTAATTAAATTGTGAACCACACAGAGAGTGCTTTAAGGGGCAGTATATAAGTAGCACACTTGGCTTGGCTTTTGCATAGTCACAGAGCAGGCCTACCACCTGAAGAAGAGATGGTAAACTACCAGAGAACCCTGAAAAGAGTTATAAGTTGGAACTGACTGACATTGGCATTATTATTCTTCAAAAATATCAGGCACAGTCAATAAAAATTATAAAAAACATTTACTGGTGTTATACAACAGGTAGAAGTTTTAACCAAAAATCTTCATATCTGTTAAATATTGGCACAATATTATGCTGTTCCTAATATTGCCATATATGTAGCTCTGATGGCTTTATTTCTAAAATCTGCAACTGCTTATACTATGTGAAGTTTCTTGATATTCTTAATGACTACAGGAACAAGTAAAGTCTGTTACATCCACTAGCAAGATGTTCTCTGTGTTTTGTTAATTTTCCCAGTTCCTTACCTTCAACCCCAGCATCTCCTAGAATTGCAATGGCATTAATATGCTATTGCAATTCCATCTTCCCATTTTCACCTTTGGCAGATTGCCCGGCTGCATCCATATCTGGACACTGGGCCCCCCATTACACTGATCCATGCATTGGTAATATCTAGATTAGGCTACTGCAGTACTCTCTTATGCATGCCATCCATGAAACTAATGCAGAAGCTTCAACTAGTCCAGAACACAGTGGCCACATTATTAACTTGAGTGAGATGTTATCATATCTCCTACACATTGGCCACAATGTAATGTGGTTTGCCTCCACATTGACTTCAAGGTATGAACAGTTTTGTTTAGGACCTCAGTACCTGACAGAACACCTTATCCCACAGAGAATTGTGCAAACCACCCCATTCTTCCCAGGCAGGGTGACTGAGGGCCCCGACACAAAGGGAGGCTTTGAAAACAAAAACCAAGGACGGGGCCTTCCCAGCAGTGGCCCCTTGCCTGTGGAATTCTTTACCTTCAGACATTCACCTGACCCCTACACTGGGTACGTTTAAACACACACTAAAGACTTGGCGGTTTAAGCAGGCCTTCCTCAAGTTGGATTCATAACTCTAGGGTTTACGTTTATATCCTAATTTTTTTCTATCACCTAAATATCTGCCTGTTTATATTTATACTGCCTGTTATCAATTAATAGTTTTAACTGTCATTTTTGTTTATATAGCTTCAAATTAGTGTTCTTAGTTATTATTTATATTTCTTGTCGTTAACTTGTTGTACACTGCCCATAGTAGCCTGATAGCTAGATGGAGAGGGGGGTATAGAAATCTATTAAAATAAACTGATCTAGACATTTCTTCATTCTATTACTACTATGTCTGGTGTGTTACGTTTAAGGTGTCTATTAGTCTACATCTGGAAATCCCATAAAATATTGTCTTTGTCATTTTCGGACACCTTTTCTACCAGATGTTCCTATGGCAGTGGTCATGAACCTTTGGCACTCCAGATATTTTGGACCACAGCTCCCAGAAATCTGAGCTTAGATTGCCAATGACAAAGGACTGTGGGAGATGTGGTCCAAAACATCTGGAGTGCCGAAGGTTCGTCACCACTGTCCTATGGGATTTTGGAGGCCACCAAATTATATTTTTCACATAATAACTACTGGTGCACTAATTTTGCCACTCAATGAGGCACATTTTGTAATATCTTTGGACATTCACAGCTGAGGTATGACACTGATTCATCCTTTTCTTGGCAGAACTGAAATATGCTCTTAGCATTAATTCCTTGAATCTTAGCTTTTATCTATTTGGTTTGGACTGCTTGTGCAGCAAAAATCAAGCCTTTGGTTTCTCTCTTTATTGGTCCCTTATTTTAGTCATGGCCGTGTTGAATCACTGTCATGCTTTCCACTAATATTTCTCAGGTGTTGTCCATATAGTGATTAGAGATGGGCAAGAAATGAAAATATAGTGTTTTGTTTTGTTTTGTTTTTTGTTTCCTTCTGTTTTGTTATTAGCGAATTTTAAAAGAATTTTTGGAATGAAATAAAACAAAACCAAATTATTTGTTATGCTATAAAATGGCTTCCCCGGGTCCTTGAGGCACCAAATTTGGTTGGTAGTTTCCTTGGACTCTTTTCTGTAAGCCCTCCAAGCCTGGAGAGTTTTGGGGTTCAGGGGGCTGAGTTATTAAACTACAAAGTGGGTCCTCCATAGAAAAAGAGGAAGAGGAAAAATGTGGTGTTTTAAACTCAAGCCTCATTCATCCCCTCTGTGCTGTGGAATGCGAAGGAGGCGGTGCTGAAATGATTCCATTCTGTTCTATCTTCACTTGCTTTTACCTAAAGGAAGGAAGCACAGGCTCAGGGTTATTAATTTTCTCTTACTCTTTCAGAGAGTGAAACTGTGGGGTTTATTGCTTTAACCCTTCAAACCAAGACCTATCAGCACTTGCCTCAACCCCCCCCCCTCACATTCCACAGTACAGAGGGGATGACTAAATGCCACATATTCCATGGGGGACCCAATTTGGAGTTTAGTAACTCGACCCCCTGAACTCCATACCACTCCAGATTTTGAGGGCTTAAATGGAAGAGTCCAAGGAAGCTACCTGCCATATTTGGTGCCTCTATGATGAATTGTTTCATTTCTAGAGCCAAAAATGGTGGATCATTTTATTTCGTAACAAAACAATTCATTACATAACAAAATGATGAAACAGGGTTTCATTTTTAGTTTTGTGCCCATTTGCAGTAGTGATTTATTTTTCCAAGTGTTTAATTTATTTTCATATTGTTTCTTATAATGAGCCTTTGTTTTTGCTGTTTTCAAAATATTATCCATTTTCACCACCCAGAGTAATTTTTCTTTGCTTGTGCTAATATAATAATTTTGGCTTCATTTTTCCTCCTTGACTACCTCCTGGATTTGCAATAAACTACAGTCTTCAGTTTGGGTGGTAAATTGGGTGGTAAAACATATGTTTTTGGACATAGCATGTTATGTATATTCATTAGTTTTTGTGTTTTTAAATCCCGTTGTTGTTAATGTTATAATAAGACAAAGCAGGCTCTGATATTTTACATCTAGAAGTATGATACACCTCTGTAGAAGGGGCTCCAATCGAAAGAAGACAACATTTCAGTATTCGAAGGAATCAGTTTTATTCTCTAGAAGAGCTGGACATGAAACATTTGAGGAAACCCAATCTAGAAATGACACAAAGCCTCAAGAGACAGGAAAAGGAGGTTATTCAAAGACCCCAAAGCATTTCATTATTTCATGACTTTTAAAGCCAGTAAACTACCAAAACACAGACAGAGATCTTCGAGAAACTGTTTCAAATTTCAATCTGTTTTGTTTTGGAAACAGATCACTGGAGCGAGATCTCTTTATATTGGTAATTTTTCACCCCTGAAAAAGATACAAGATAATGAATGAGTAGAAATGCATTGGATTCTTTTAGTGAATAAAACCGTATTTCTGAACCTTCAGATTCTTCTTTGGATTAGCTTTCACTGGATGTTTCCATTTTGTCTAGATTTTGCTCCAAAATTTAGTAGTAAAACTGACTGACCTGGTATAAACAGCATCTGTTTAAATGGACACCTTTTGGGGCCAAATTGCTGAAATTGCTGGTAATTCCTGATTATTATTATTATTTTAAAAACTTCAAAGGCCTACATCACTATTGAAAGAGCAATTATATATCTTCAGACTAGACTGCTGCCAATTCCAATTCTGCTGTGGAAGACAACAGCACGTTTTCTTTGTCAAATGTTAATTTTACAGTGGGAGGAAGAAAGGGGACAGTTATCAAACCTTGCACAATTGTGAAAGATGGAAAATTGATCCAAGAAAGCATCATGGACCTCTAAACACCTCTAACATTGCCAAAGTGAAATGATTTGGCTATATGTTGTGAAATTTACAAGTTAGTTTCCAGTTTAAACTAATACATTGAATTTGTTGTCTTGCTTTTTTTCCTCACACATAATGATGACTGTACTATGGAAACTAAATTGAACTAGATAAGAATGCAAAGCATGCTGCTTAACCCTATCAAGCCCAAACTTGCTGTACAAAAGGTAAAAGCTCCCCCTGCACATGCATGCTAGTCGTGTTCTAGGGGTGGTGCTCATCTCCATATTCATCCCGAAGAGCCAGTGTTTTACAAGTCCATGGCCGTGTGGCTGGCGTGGCTTCAAGGAAACATTGTTTTAGCTTCCCACTTTTTATGGTGTATCTATTTATCTACTTGCATTTACATGCTTTCGAACTGCTAGGTTGGCAGGAGCTGGGGTCATTACCAGGAGCGGTGTGAGGCACCCGGGATTTGAACTGCCAAGCTGCCGACAATTTTCGGAAGCCTTAGTCCACTGAGCCACCACACTGTACTATATTCTTATTTGCGGAGAAGCCCAAGTAAAAGAAAAATGTCCAAAGACAATAGTCTATAGTGTGCTGCAAACTGACCAACATATGAACTGATCGTTGTTTTCCTTTTCTTCTTAGCATAAATACTGATCATGAACTCTTGGTTTGGAAAAACTGTGACAATTAACTTTAATTATCCTATTATTATTTCATAATGATCATAATTATATACCATCAAGTCAATTCCAATGACCATTTCCAAGGCGTTCTATGTACAGTGTAGTTAGAAGTGGTTTACATTTTTCTTCTTCCTCTGGAGCTGGTATGGGGCTGTGTGCTTCTTACCCCTCCAATCAGCTTTTTATTTCATTCCTGAAACCACAACTGCTTAGTCTTGCGTGACATACATTTGATGGTTCTAGTCTTCTCTTTAGGTCAAAATCTTCTACATACCTGCCAGAAAGAGGTTTGATATGCTCACAATGACACATACGTTTGTTACATCCCTGCTGGATTACTGTAACACTATGTGGGTCTGCTCCTGCTCCAAAACATGGCAGCTGAATTGCTAACTGGGGTGGTGACCGTGATCACAGAAGCCTCTTGTTACACCAGCTGCACTCCCTGATTTAATGTTCGGTCCCCACCTCACTTATGTCATCCTCTGCTAGACATGCTCCAATTTGTTAATGCCCTTCTTGAAATGTCATATCCAGAACCAGTCACTGTATTTCTGATTAGTCTGATCACAGCAGAAAGCAGAACCATTGATTTCCCTAATCCAGACTTGTATTTAATTTGAATGCCACCCCATTAGTGCAATGCACTATTTGGGGCAATTTACAATGTGGTAAAAAGCACAACTCCTCATAAGATAAAAAAAATAAAAACATACATACAATAACACAGAAACTACAAGAGGCATCATTTGCAGACTTTGTTGTTATGTGTCATCAAAATGTAACTGACTTATAGCAAACCTAAAAAGGCTTCCAAGGCAAGCAAGATATTTAAGGGGTGGCTTTAACTGTTGTAAACCTCCAATGGCTTTCCATGGCTGAATGGAGATACAAACCCATTGCATTCTGTGTACTAGTTCATCACTCAATCCAATACATCAGACTGGGCATCAGTCTAGATATTAAGCTTGTGTTGATGCAGCCTAAGATTTATGTTAGCTTCATTAGCAGCTCTGCCACAATGCTGGCTCATGTTCCACTTGTGATCCAGATATGTAGATTATTGTTAAATATAACACTCCCTAGTCTGAGGAGATTCTTCTATCAAACTTTCTTTATTCTATAGTGCTTATTATTGTTGCCTTTCATTTATTTCTTTCACTGAAGGCTCCCTACCTTTGTGTAAGTGATCTGTCTGTTCTGTTGCCACAGCTCAGCTAAGCACCACTTATACAGTGAGACATTTCTGAAACCTGAAAATATGCCAGCTAGTCCAGTTCTTAGCATCAATTTGTGAGGGTATAAGCATGTGGTTAGGACTGGTGCAACCATCACCACCACCACCACCACCACCATCTTAAAATGAGAGAGATAAAAGGGAGTCGATGGATCATCAAGTCCAGTCACTGTCAGGGAGGCACAGCGGGGAATTGAACTCCTATCCTCTGGGTCTGTAACCTAAATCCCTGAGCTATCCATAAGTTCTGGACTTCTTAATGTCCCAACAACAATGCATTTGGCAATTCTGCATAGCTGCTGTAAGAAGGTAGTGGCAGTACACTTTTCTTTTCTTTTCTTTTCTTTTCTTTTCTTTTCTTTTCTTTTCT
>JAHTLZ010000016.1:11705445-11740888 GCA_023846285.1 Phrynocephalus versicolor | reverse complement strand
TTTCTTTTCTTTTCTTTTCTTTTCTTTTCTTTTCTTTTCTTTTCTTTCTTTCTTTCTTTCTTTCTTTCTTTCTTTCTTTCTTTCTTTCTTTCTTTCTTTCTTTCTTTCTTTCTTTGTGGTGTCTGTCTGTTTGCTAAGTGTTGCTCTCATTCCTTCAACTCCCATGCTGACAACTTATCAACTCCATTGATAAGGCCATGTCCAGGAGCACCTCCAGTACCCTAAAGGAGACAAACAGTATAAACAGTGCAATTTTATAAATCTTCATTTGGTGTAGGCTAACCTAAATTATAGTTCAAACCAGCCAAAATAATAATAATAATAAGCGAGGCAACATTTGGTCCTCCCTACACACAAATACACCGCAGCATGCCTTAAGAGTGTGTGCTCTTATTTACTGCTTATCCAGTGCAAACTTGAGTTGAAAGGAAGTACAAGGGAGTAATGAGTCTGTGGTACTTCCACTGGGCCCCATCTATATGGGTCAGTGGTGTCTATTCAAGTGGATGAAGTTCTACACTCAGAGGAGCAGTGTGTAACAATAGCTTTGGTGGATAACGTAAGAAGTCTGCCAGAGAGATGTCAGGGCTGTCAAACACTGTGCTCTGAGTCTGAATCCAACACATTGAACACCAGGATTTATGACAGATTCTGGAATTTCGGCACACTCCCTGCTACCGGGGAAACTTGGAGAACATGGATTGCTTAGATTACTTAGAGTTTATATATAAAAACCTTGGAATGGACACAGCATTAAAATAAAACCCACTGTAAAGTGAAAGCAGAAGTTCTCTCTCTCTCTCTCTCTCTCTCCAGACTGATGTAGCAGTTTGGATGAGCAATGAAACATTTCAATCTCTCAAGAAAAAGTCCAGTTGCCATGACTCAACTTTCCAGACGCCTAAAGAATGCTTAACCCCTCCTGAATCAATGAATCCCAAGATATGGGGGGAAAGCTGTTAAATCCAGAATAATGTTTGATTATAACCTGGGATGTGAAAATAATATTAACATCTTTTAAATGACTCAGGATGGCCAGCAGATTTTTAAAATTAGATCTAATTGTTTGTTTGGGCTTTTTAAAAAATATCTGCTTTGCCTTGCCTGAAAGCAGGCCCCACAAGCAGCTGAAGAGTAACTGAAAATGAATGGAAAATTACATGCTGTAAAAACCATTGCACACTTAAGTTCTTGGGAGATGATCATGGAAAATGTTCCATCCTTGGGCCTTAGATGATAGTAGTAGCATGGCTTTCAACTCAAAGATTCTCCAGATACCATGATGGAGAATACCACTTCTTGTGTGTTACTTAGCAACCTAGGCCAAAACCACGGAACTTGTACTACCATCTCTGAGGCTTTTGGACTATGGCTGCCATAATTTCCTAGCCATGCAACGAAATGGTTCTTAACAGCATCATTTGCTTTACCCTAGTAATGTCCCAGAGATGGAAAGAGACCAAGAAAATAAAGATTTGCATAAATGACATACTTACATAACAAGCCATGTAACTGACACACATATACAAATGGATGACTCAGAATTGTCCATCAATAATTATTTATTTTTTATATATCTTATAAACCTCAATATCCTTCTGATACCAAAATCCCCCCCTCTCTTTCTGTCTCTTTGTACTTAGCACTCAAGCCACAGTTAACAGTACAGTATCTTCTTATTTAGAAAATGTGATGATGCGTATTTAAAAACCACATGGTTATGTGAAAGATAGTTGCAAATATTATGCCAACCTATTGCATAGGAACCCATCTCCATTTTGGAGTATTCTTCATATGTTGGCCAGCATAATGTATTTTTAAGGAGAGGTAAAGGTAAAGGTAAAGGTTCCCTCCGCACATGCATGCTAGTCGTGTCCGACTCTAGGGGCGGTGCTCATCTCCATATTCAACCCAAAGAGCCAATGTTGTGCAAGTCCATGGCTGCAAAGAATCACTCTTTTACCTTCCCGATTTTTACGGCGATGCCTATTTATCTACTTGCATTTACATGCTTTCAAACTGCTAGGTTGGCAGGAGCTGGGGATATCAGCGGGAGCTCGCTCCGCTGCGTGGCACCCAGGATTTGAGCCGAGCTGCTGACTTTGCAGCCAACAGTTTTCGGAGCCTTAGTCTGCTGAGTCACCATGCCCCTGACTTTTAAGGAGAAAGGCAGGATAAAAATATTTTAAATAAATAAATATTGAATTTGTGCATTGGTTGTGCTATTAACTGGGATAAAAAAAAATACTCCAATCTGATGAAAACAGAAAATGATTCAAGAGGATTTAAAAACTGAGAAGGAAATAGAAGAACCTTCAGGTGAATATGACAAAGTGCCATATTCAGAAGCATTGGGAGATTCAAGGGATGCGGCTATACTGGCATACCAAGTCATTCTGATCTGAGAGTTCACAGTCAGTGATCACACAGGGGCTGTGGATTTATTTGGGAGTTCAGTATTCACACTTCATGCAATGTGGTTTGCATTTCAGCCGTCAGTCCCCCTTCTTTCCTTCCTTTATCTGGTCCTGCCTCTGCTGATCATGTTATGGTTCGCTGTCAAGATGCTTGGTTTTGAAAGGGAAAAGATGGCAGCATCTACGGTTTTTCTTAATTTGTACAGAAATACTGTAACGCTTACTACAGGAGTGTAATTTATTTCATCTGGGCTGTTTCTGTTTTGTTGCTAATTTGTTTCCCCCCCCTCTTGTATGGAGGTGATCTAGCATTAAACTAGTATAGTATATCAGTTGTAGTGATAAGGTGATCTAGTGTTAATTCCGTACATTAAAAAAATAAAAATCAATGGATGGTTAATAGAGGGGCAGATGCAGCTGCAATCTGGAACATCATGTCCCTACTGTCTATATCACTAAAACACTGCCTACAGTATATGTCCCCGTCTTTACAAAAATACATCAACGAATCCATGGGGGAAAGGGTCTATTCAAATAGTTCCATCTTTAAAAAAAGTAGAAACCCCCAGTGGCAGGAGCAGGGGAGCCTTGTTGGGTTTTTGGACTGGTTCTAATTGCTTTTTTGCATAGTGTGATCAGAAAATAAAATATTTTTATCAATCTGTACTATAACCACAGCAAGTTCTACAGTAATATCAGCCAAATTCTCCAAGTGAGGCTGCCTGAACAGCAGCAAAAGCACTGGAATAAGGCCAGTAAAATGAAAAGGACTAGAGAATAAAATGCTGGGAGGATAGACACAGAAGTGAACCTGTAAAACAGCCTTTATCATCCATCTCACAAACAGAAATCTAAATAACAAGTTATTTCAGTACAGTCTTTAGTTTTAGGGATATATTTTAGCTTTTTCTATGGAAAGCTTTGTAAACACCTATGCCCTTTCCAAACAAGATCTGCTAAATAACAAACAATTTTGCACCAAATACACAGGTTCGGAAGGTCTGTTTTAGTAGGTTGATTAAATCCTTCTTTCTAGGCTTTTGTACCAAATATGGCTTTTGTGAAGCTTGAAATTCCTGTTATTTTGAAGCGTCACCATGTACATAACAAACAGAATGCCAAATTGATGCTATCTAAGCTTCTGTTATGCTTTGCACACAATAACACCCATTGCCATGCAGTTATCCAGAATTTCACAAGAGATAATACGCTATTTTCCTTTACTCTTTGATCACACCACCAGCATTTCATTGTGCCAAAATCACTGTTATTATTGAGAAAAATTTGTTTCACTGAATCCAGTTTCGCTGCGTTCCCTGCATCAATAATCCACCGCTAATCCAGAGCCCTCTCTGTGAACATTGTCTGTTCATCTTATGTAGAAATGCTTTCTTCTCATTATCATCTTTTCTTCTCAGTATGTCTCATATCTCTGTCTTCCATCATCTTTTAAAAAAATCCCCCAAAATAGGTCCCTCTTCTGTCTTGCCCTCATAGTTATTCTCCTACTAATCTGCATTTGTATGTTTCTTTACTGCTTTCCGTCTTCCACGCCCTTCTTAAAAATAAATAAATAATAAACACATCATTTTGGTGACAGCTTCCATAAAGAAAATTACAGAGAGAAGGAAATCACAGGACCCATATCTTTTTCCTTTGGAAATGCTATTTATTTTGTTTTTGTCCAGTCTGTAGTATTTTAAAATAAACCAGCCTTGAAATGAACTGTGCATTGTATTGGAGCAACTAACATCACTACTGATGCTAAAATGCTGCCAGGGAAGATTATCACAGAGGAAAAATACCCACGCTCTGCTCCCCTATATATTAGTTGATCAATGGTGAAAATTAGGAATTATAATGATGACGATTCTCATGTTGCACTTCTCATTTAATGGTTTTAATTTAGAATGCTTATGTTGTTTTGGCAGCAGTTACCCCAACGTGGATATATTAAATGACAATATTGTGAGCCAACCCTTGACTGTTACAGCGGCTTTTTATGTGGCTAGGGATTCAAAGCGATTTCCTACATTTCATGCCCTGTCTGAGGGTGTGATCAAACAGAAAGGAAGGATTGCATCTGATTGCACTGGAATGGGTTGCTTTGTTGGCTTTTCCATAAAGCAATCCTTCTGTCTGTGTGGCAACTGCTCTAGTCCTGCCCCAAAACAGAATGCTGTTGTTGCTGTTGTTATTGAGTGTTGTCAAATTCAAACTAACTTATAAGGATTTCAAGGTAAGTGAAATATTTTACCAGTTCCACATCCCCAGTGAATGCTCATGTCTAAGTGAGGATTCAAATATAAGACTTCCTGAATTCATAGAATCATAGAATCAAAGAATCATAAAATCATAGAATCATAGAATCATAGAGTTGGAAGAGACCTCAAGGGCCATCCAGTCCAACCCCCTGCTATGCAGGAACCCCTATCACAGTACTCCCAAAAATTGGCCATCCAGCCTCTGCTTAAACCCCCCCCCCCAAAGGAGACTCCACCACCCTCTGGGGCAGCATATTCCACTGCCAAACAGCTCTAACCATCATGAAGTTCTTCTGAATGTTCAAAAGGAATTTCTTTTTCTTTAGTTTGAAACCATTGCCCCGAGTCCTAGTCTCTGAAGCCATGGAAAACAAACCAGTGCCTTCTTCAATGTGACATCCTTTCAAATATTTAAACATAGCTATCATATCCCCTGTCAGCTTTCTTTTTGAAAGGCTAAACATTCCCAGTTCCCTAAGCCGTTCCTCGTAAGAGATCTCTTCCAGACCTAGTATATCATATTATCCACTATACCACAAAACAGAATAGCTCTGCTAATTATCTTCGTCGTCGTCATCATCATGTGCCGTCAAGTCAATTCTGACTGTCAGTGACACTTTTCAGGGGCTTCCAGGTAGAGAATAGTTAGAAGTAGGATTTACCATTCCCTTATTCTGGGGGCATCTTAGAACTGTGTAGTTTGCCCAAGGACACCCAGGCTGAGTTTTCTCCTTAGAGGCAAAGACGGAAATCAAACTCCCAATCTCATACTGTATAGCCGGATACCTAGACCACTCACCTAAGGTCCATCCTGGGCACAGATCAAGGTTGGGCTGAATCATTATTGCCTGCATGCTGTGTGATCACTGGGGAACATCTCACACCGGACCATGCCACAAGCAGTCCACAACCGAAAGTAAGCTACTGCCCCAACTGATCGCACCCTCATTTTGTTTCATACATAATCTCTGTCTCTTGGTTCTTAATTAGCACCCTAGCATAAAACAATAAGCAAAACAAGCTAAGCAACAACAAATCAGTTATTTGATGAAAGCCCTGCAATTGTGATGAAAGTTTCCCATCTCATTTTCATAACAAATCTGCAAATATAGCTGTTAATCTTGAAGGTGGCACAACATTTCTGTCTTCTTACTTTTTTTCCTTTTCCTTTTTTCTTTTTGCCCGATATACCAGCACAGAGTAACATGACTACCTCTCCTTTAAAAAAATCTTTAGTATGTGACATTTCCAGAGAAGTAAAACACTGCTTGATACTGGGGAGTGGGGAGGTAGCATTTGCCCTCAGCAACCTAACTGCAAGCAGTATCGGAATTTTCCATTTTTCTTTTCTTTTCTTCTATTGAGCACTGTGTGACTCACATTGTATGATCTCAGTAAATCAAAACAGGTCCCCAACTGTCAATGGAGCATTTGCTATACTGGGATTCTTCTTGCACTGGCATGAGCTGTTTCAATAAGATAATGAGAAATTAGCCAAGTGTTTATGAACAGATGCTCTTTCCTCTGAAAAAAATAATGCAGGGCTCATTTTGTTATTTGAACAAATCTTTCACCTGAGCTGTTCTGAGCTCTGATGGTGCTGATTTGAAGTGACGTGCACCATTCATCTTCATAAAAGTTTTAAGCTCAAGAGAGATAAACTGTGTCTTGTTGTCATTTACCAGCAGCTCTGGTGAAACATGACAGATGAACACCGCATATCATCTCTCCCTGCACCCCACCGGCACTTTTAGGGGGAATTGTACAGCTCCCTGAACTTGTCCATAAGCTGACAGACTTCGCCTTATTTGCACCTCTTCTGAAAATCTGTCATACCACAGACTCCAGAGGAAATTATAAAACAGGTTAATTTTTAAAACATCATCTCAGATTGATTAAACCCAACAGATAATTTACAGTGATCCCGGATAAACATCCACAGAAAACAGCTCATGTATTTATAGAGAGGTGGGTTGCACATTAAGGCAAGCAATATCAACTTGAAAATACACATTTTCCATAACAGAATTCCTGACCTACCTAAAAAATTGTTGGGTCTTTGATATGATGCTTCTATTAGCAATATACAACGCTAGGATGAAGAGCTGCCTCCTTATTTATCACACTTATGTTAGGGATCCCTTTACTTCTGGAATATTCCACCCATAAAATTATAAACATCAAAATAAATCCAATGATCAAAGCCAATGTAATTAATAGTAATAGCACAAGGCAGTACAAGCAATATAACCTCCTGTTCAGTAGGATTTCAGGAAGGGGAATTTAGAAGCTTTTGCACATTCCCTGAAAAGCACAAAACTTTTAAACATGCCTTCCATTTGAAGGGCTGTTCAATTCCCCTCCAGTTCAAACGTCACAATAATCCTAGAACTCCAGAGCTGGAGCAGCCCCTGTGGGTCATCAATTCAATCCCCTGTCAAGCAGACAGAGTTGGGAATTGAACTCTGGACCTCTGACCTAAGACACTGAGCTCTCCAGCAGGTCTCTAAAAGGTGCCCCTCCACAGTGAGCACCTAGGCTCCTAAGACACCTGGTTGCAATCTTTCCCTATATCATTGAGGGGTGTGTGTGTGTGTGTGTGTGTGTGTGTGTGTTGTGTTGTGTTGTGTTGTGTTGTGTGTTGTTACAGTCCTGACCGACTCTTCGTGACCCCATCTCCATGAGGTTTTCTTGACAGGAATACGGGAGTGGATTGGCAGTTCCTACTCCAGGCGCCTACAGCACCTGGTATTCCATGGTGGTCTCCCATCCAAGCACTAACCAGGGCCGACCCTGCTTAGCTTCCGAAATCAGGCGAGATCGGATGTGCTTAGTGTTTAAAACATGCACTTCAGTATACATCTACAGTATGCCTATACCGTAATTCAACACAAGGGGAGCCATCTGAGCCTTATTCAGATGTGTATTCTGAAAATGTTATAGAGGGGATACACAGTGAAAGGAATGCACCCATCCTAATCCCTGTGTACAGTACATATATTCAACATGCAAAACCATGAGTCTGAAGAGAAGACTGTTGTATCTGTGTAAGCTCTCTTCATGGGCCAACCCTCTGACTACTGCATGATCTGGCTCAGATGAAGAGCCTATATTGGCACAGCAGTCTCTGCCTCTTCAGACTGTTACTTCTGCATGTTGAAAGCAATGATAGATGGTGGCAGCCAGCAGACTCCCTTTGTTACAGCTGCTTTTCAAGCACTTTCAAAACACGCACAGAGAAGTTCTGTTGTACAAAAACAATTACCGTTAATTCTCCTGCAGCACTTTACAGACTAGCACATTTTCTTTAACATAACCATTCTTGGACTTCAGTCTATTGCTTCTAAATAAATGGCTGGAATCCAGAAAGGCTCATGCCAATAACATATGCTTAGTATTTAGGTTTCCACAATACTTTGTTCTTTTTCACCTATAAATCAGAACATACACATTATGGAGATCTCTACTCTCCTTTGTCCTTCTTTTCTAATTATATGTAAGTTAACCACCTTGTCAATTAATATAGAGAGCCCCAGAGCTCTCCAGTGGCACAGAAAAAGCCCTGTGGGCAGCAGAAATCTTGGGGAAGGAGAAGGCAAAAGGTATTTGAATCTCTGTCACTCTTACATTTAAAGCGCAAATGAAGAGGACACCAGCATAAGGCCATGTCTGGATTCCCCTCCTTAGCACAGCCTACAAGATTGAATGGTTTCTCTGTCTAAATCTGTATACAGTGAATGTGAGAGGGAGAGTGCTGGAGCCTCATGTCTTATACTAATGCTTAAGTAGCTGAATGACTCACAGGTTCACAGCTGTGTGGGCATGTCTATATTTAACGGTGCTTTAGTATTAATTATGTTAGGCAATGGTAAACCACTTCTGAGCATTCTCTACCTAGAATCCCCTGAAAAGGGGTCATCATAAGTCAGAACTGACTTGATGGCACATTATTATTATTATTATTATTAAATTATCACACAGCGAACAAGATAACGATGCTGGATTTTGTATTACCAATCACTAGTCGAACGCTGCCCAAGTGTTTAGGACTACGTGATGTATCGGCGAATTATGCCAGCGGATCCCAGTAAGGTGGCCTTCTGAAGCTGACTGATGGTGACTTTGTCAACTCCAATTTCTTCTAAATACTTGCTTAGCTCTTTAGGCACCGCACCCAGCGTGCCAATTACCACTGGGACCACCTGTACCGGTTTATGCCAGAATCTCTGAAGTTCAATTTTCAGATCCTGATATTGGGTAATTGTTTTGAAGTTGTTTCTCGGTAACTCTACTATCACCTGGTATAGCAACACCAATGATCCACACTTTTTTCTTCTCCACAATCACAATATCTGGGGTATTAAACTCCAAAACCCTGTCTGTCTGTATTTCGAAGTCCCAAAGTAATTTTGCATGCTAATTTTCAATCACTTTTTCAGGCTTATGATCCCACCAGTTCTTTGCTCCGGGCAGATGATAGTTGTGACAAAAATTCCAGTGGACCATTTGAGCAACTACATCATGATGCTGTTTGTAATCGGTCTGAGCAATTTTCTTGCAACAACTCAATATATGGTTGATAGTTTCATCTGCCTCTTTACAGAGTCTACATGTGGGGTACTCAGCTGATTTTTCTATTCTAGCCTTAACTGTATTTGTTTTGATAGCTTGTATCATCATCATCATCATCATCATCATCATCATCATCATCATCATCATCATCATCATCACCACATAGTACATTTTTACCTGTATCCATTTTTAATCCATGTACCAAACTGATTTGGATCCTGTGAGAAAGGCACAATATTAAATGAGGAAGGAAGGAACAAACGAAGGAACGAAGGAAAATAGATGCATCCACAGTACAACAAGGTATTCTGCTACCTGAGATCAGAGGACAGGTGTCACAATTCTCCCATTGTTGCTTCCTCTCCCCCCATTGTGATCAACAAATGGCATGGGCCACACCAAATGGCATATGGGATCTCTACCCAACCCCATGCAACCCTACTTAGCCTGCTACAGCCTGCTCCAAATGAGCCAACCCTCAAGTCCCAGTGTTTGGTCCTGAAATTTCTTTTTTGGGTGTGTTGTGCAGGTCTCAAGCTTTACACCTGAAATTTGACAGGTTGGGATCTGTCAGTTTTGGATTAAAAGATCATGCCTTCAGGACATGTCCATTGTAAATTGGATATGCCAGAAACATCTGTGCTTTGCCTTGTGTGTCTAGAGCAACTGCTAGAATTCAAAGGTTGGCCTTCAGATTTATTACTGAGGGTCAATATTGTCTTTTTTGCTGCATAAAACATTTTGAAATTATGATAAAGGTTCCTCCATGACATCAAAAGAGTGTGCCCATGGATTAGAGATTTTAGCTCTGATACCTCAGGTAATGGGATGCTGCTAACCTGACATCCCCAACCTTGATTCACCAGCTACCCCTGGCAGAAACAACACAATCCTCCTGCCTAAGAATATACATGGAACTAGAAAAAGAGCATGACCCCTTTGATGGAGGGAAAAAAGCTCTTAAAACTGAGGCCTAGGACACACATATTTCTGAAAGTGTACTTCAACCCACACTCACAAAGTGAGACTGAACATGACTGAATGGATAGAAAAAGAGTTCAGCCCACCACAGTCGATACCCTAAGCTACTTCCTCTCTAGTCTAAGAACTAGGACTAATTCTTCAAATGGAAGGCATGAACTAACTCTGGTAGTTCTGATTCCTATATTGGTCTTGTTATTAGAGATATGCAAATCTGAAAATGACGAGGTTGTCAAGGTCCTCAAACGACTATGCTGAAGCTTATTCTGATGCAGTTTGGTATCAGATTCCAAGTCTCTCTATTTCTCTGTGCATTTTCTCAAAATGTTTGCATTTGGGCATGCATTTTTGATAGATACGTTTTTAGTCCCCTATAATATAACTGAACAAGCTCAGTGGATTTCCTACCTATGCCTTCGTGCAATTCCTGCTTCCAAGAACTTGGAATATGAGCTAGGAAATCGGAGAAGGGCCCAGAATGGAAAGCCCCCAAAGGTATCCTCATTTTAAAAAGGCTGTTGGAAACTGGAAGGCAGAAAGAGATTAAAGAAGTCACTAGAGTGAAGTGCTTCCACTGAGCAAAGGAGAAAGGGAAAGTCCAAAGTCAAATGGAAGGCAATTTAAAAGAAAGAAAAGAGAGGGAGAAAGCAGCCCTGAGCTGGGGTGGAAGAGCAAAACTTAGCAGCTGAAGCCAGCACTCAGACTGGAGAGAAAATGTATGTATAATTAGCTGTGCTTGTTGGTTATGATTCTTTGCATTTGGTTTGTGCCATTATACTGTATTTGCATTTAGATAATATTGCTACTGAAAGGAAACCTTAAAGCCAAAAATATATTTTTGACTTATGAGTGATTGCCTGCCTGCACCTTCTGACCCTGATAACAGGATGCTGCACACTGGTAAGCTGCTAGCTTTAGTATATTGTATACAATTTGTTCTATATCGTGTTCAAACAAATAAGAGAAAGTACTTTTTCACCCGGAGGATCACTGGTCTCTGGAACTCCCTGCCAAAAGAAGTGCTACAAGTTCATGGAGAACAAGGGTACCAATGGCTATCTTTATAGATACTTAAGAACATCCTCTTGGTTGGAGAGATAGGCAGGATATCTCTCAATGCCATTTGTGGGGAATCATAAGCAGGTGAAGACATCTGTTTGGGAATACCCTGAAGCAAATGGTGAGCTACCTGAGTGAGACAGAATGCTGGACTGGATGAGCTGTGGCCTGTTCCAGCAAGGCTGTTCTTATGTTCTTGTGTTCTTATGTTCTCATGTCAGTGTTTCTTGGCCACCTGACTGTGGAGTTTTAGAGCCATCCCCAGAACAGAGTGTCAGACGGAGTATTTTTCCTGCCTATTGTATATTAATTGCTCAGTAGGGTTCCGAGTGCAACCTACAGACACATTGTACCAGCTTAAAATGTAGTTCATTTCTTAGAGTGCAACTACACAGCAGGAAAAAAGTAAATTCATCCATTGTGAAGTCAAATCCACATAGTCAGGATTCTGCGGATGAATGTGCTTGAGCGGATGAAACAGGAGTTGGCAGAGAGAGCAGAGGAAATTGTCATTCCACGTTTATTGGCACCCTGTTAAGGTGGCTAATGGCTATACTACAGCTGTCCAGATTTGTAGGAGGCACGGCTACATTACAGCTACCTTAACAAACTAGAAACAAGGTCCGGCTGTGAATTTCCTCCTCTGTGCCTTGCTTACCTGTTTCGGGAGGGGTGATCTTAGCTGCTTTAGGATACTAGAAACTGGCACCAAGACTTAAAAATTAATAATAATTTATTTGGGGACAGAGGGCTGCTCAGCTGATGGGAACTGATACCCCCATAAGTGTCCCTTTTCTTCTTTTATGAGGAAACTTAGAGAGTCAGCTTCTGGTAATCCATTGCATCAGTTCAAGCGATCACACAGCCTGAACAAAGGCAAGTGCTTTTGATTTGATGGAAAGTTGGAGCCCCAGTGATAGAGTAAAAAGAAAGAAAAGAACTCTAGGCTTATTCACATTGACTTGTACACCATGTCGGCAATGGAAAATAATGTGACTGAGGCCATTTCAATCCCAGAGCATTTGTTGCATTATCTGTCAATTAGTCTCCTTCTTGATAGGGATTGCCATGCAGACAAATAAAATACAATTTGACTGATTTGAGGTATCACATGTGTTTTGTTTGCCTTCTGGCCACTATCTGCTTTTTCCTCTTTGCTAGGCTATGGGCAATTTGCATAGAAAATAAATTAAATCTCTTAAATTAATTAATATATGTAAATAGGAAATAACTTAAGGGCTTTCTCTGGGAGAGCTGGAAACACTAATCATGGTTAGAGAGTTCCATACAGATTATTTTAATAGCTAATATGGGTGAATATCCCTGCTTGCCAAATCGCAGCTTCAGTATTAGCAAGAGCTTGTATCCTGTGTCTCATTTGGTTCAGAATCATTGTCCTTCCTGCTGTAGACTCTCAGAATCCTTGGAAGCCTCCTAACAAAGTGAAAATAGTTTTTAAAGAAATCTTGGCTTACAAAAGGTCTATCTCTTCTCCTGGCTGCTATGTTCTCCTCTACCAGAAAGGACTCAAGAAACTATCCCATTTTCTGAATTCAACAAATGTAGCCCCCATTTTGTGAAACTGCCTTCCAGATAATGTCATCTTTAATTTGCAATATTCTGTGTTTTCTTAGTTTCTTCTGTATTTTTCATTACCAGAGGAAAGACATTAAGGAGGAAAAGGCTAATTGGTAGTGTTTCCATCTGAGACCATCTTTACAGTCTTAGAAGGTCTGTGAAGATTCTCAGTCATCCAGGTGAGTTTATCTGGAAGTTGAGTCATGGCTACTGGACTTCTTTTTTGAGAGGTAGAAACTTTTCGCTGTTTGGATGAACAGCGAAACGTTTCTATCTCTCAAAAAAGAAGTCCAGTAGCCATGACTCAACTTCCAGAGTCTTAGAAGGTGTTCTCAAAATGTCTTCTACCTGTTATTAGGCAATTAGAGACACAGCCTAGACCAGTGATGGCGAACCTTTTAGAGACCGAGTGCCCAAACTGCAATTCAAAAAACCCACTAATTTTTTTTTTTTGCAAAGTGCCAATACAGTAATTGAACCTGTATACAGGTGCCTATGAAGGGGTGATGTCGAGTGCCCACAGAAAGGGCTCTGAGTGCCACCTTTGGCACCCGTGCCATATGTTCGCCATCACTGGCCTAGACTAAAGCATTACAGATAAGAGCAACTTCTTACAAATGATGAGTTACTCTTTTTTGTCAATACTCTGGGCATGAATGAGATCCTTTCTATTTGTATCATTTCTTTTTTTTACATGTTAAGTTAATTTTATAATTTGAGGGTAGTGATGCTTAATTACTAAGGAGGGTGCGTTGCAGCATTCCGATGCTTCTTATAACATAAGTAAAAGTATTCATTATACTCATTTTTGGATAGTGAAATATTATAGAAGTACTGTACCTTGGACTTTGAAATGGTAATGATAGCTAATTATGTCCTTAATTAATGTCCATTATATGCTAGGAAATCCATTTATTATTATGCCCATCTGTAAAGACCTGTTTTCATGAAAATGTCTCGGTTACCAGCTCTGTAAGTCTCTTCTTACCAGGTCAAAACCTTTCTGTTTGCCAAGGTATTTTAAGTACAGATATTGGTATTATTTAAACTACCACTAAGAAGACTACACATGGAAATCCCGGGAAGACAGCAGTAACAATATTGTAAGGAATCATATAGATAATATCCTAAGAAGTACCGGTATTGTCTTCAATAAAAGCACATCCTGAAGCTGACATAAATTCAGATCATAATTCTGACATTATTGCTGCTCTCATCAAGCTGGACAAAAATATCAAAAAACCAAATGCAGATAAATTATTGGAGGGGTCACAACTAAGTGATCCACTTGTACATGCTGTTGTTGAGGGTGATATTCATGAAGGGATAAAAATTGTATACAAATATAAATGTCTTTTGTTCTTAACCAGCAGAAATATTAGTAGGTGTGACCAACAACAAACACAAAAGCAGAAATGTACAAAACAAAAATAAGGGTTGACTTGAAAAAGTATTAGACCTAATGATTGAGAGGCTGAGAATAGAGAAACAAAGATGACATCTAATTTGGAGAATTATACAAGAATATCCAAAACAACATTAGGAAAAATCACAGAAAAATGATATTCTGAAGGATTACAGATAAAGAACACCTAAAGAAAACACAACTACTTCATTGTGCATAAAGTGATCAAATAGATGCCAGACATATATTTTTTTAAAAAGCAGTGTCACTAACAATGAATATTCATTCATTCATTCATGCATGCATGCATTCATTCATTCATTATACACTCAAAGACCCAAGTTCAATGAATAGTAATAATACTCTGATATGTGGTATCAGTAATAAAATCTAATGCAGAGTGAGTTCATTATGGACTATATTGTGCTCAAGGGTCCCTCTCAGGTGCATGCAGGCACATATGTGCAAGTCTCTGCCCCCTACCACACAGGGCTTTCCCACCCACCGCAATCATTTTTGTTACAGTTGTGATGGCCTATGCCAGGGGTGCCCAAACTTTTTGTACGGAGGGCCAGATTTGGTGGCTGAGAATGTGTCAGGGGCCGGTTGCTCCCTGACCCTGCCACCCCACTGCAAGCCCCGCCCACTGACCCCTTGCAACCCCAACCTGCAGAAAGGAAGGCAGGGACCAAGGGAGGGAAGAAAGTGGAAACCAAGAGAGGAAGGAAGGAAGGTGGGGAACAAGGAAGGGAGGGAGAGAGGGAGGGAGGGAGGGAGGAAGGTGGGGACCAAGGGAGGGTGGAAAGAAGAAAGGTGGGGACAAAAGGAAGCACAGGGAGCCATGGCCACCACAGGGGAATGTGTGGGTGAAGGAGGGGGAGGGAGGGGCGGGCCAGCCAGCCACTGGCCACTCAGAATGGCCTGACGGGCCGGATTTGGCCCCCGGGCCGGACTTTGAGCAGCCCTGGCCTATGCAGAGGAGCCAAAAATTAGAGGTAATGTTAACTGTGGCTAATGCCATTTCCATCCAGAAGTACATAAAATGTAATATCTAAAATGCAATACATTTTAAGACTTCTAGACCTGATGATCTTTTCACAGAAGTGTTAATATTAATAGAAGATAACACTATACTGTAGATGCTTATTGAGTCTTTCAATCAGATTTATAGAATAGAAGCCTTTCTTTAAAAATTAGCTGAGATCAACCTTGTTTATTACTTCAAAAGGCAAATACCAATACTTTGATGGCATAGTCAATTTCTTGAGCCATTTTTTTCTTAACACTATTTTTCTTAATAACACATGGTAGAATTTATAAGAAATGTGAAGGCAGGAGACATGCAGTTTGAATTCAGAGGAGTAACGGGAATCAGTCAAGCACTGTTCTGCCTATTTGTACTTGGCATGAAATGTGGTGGCATGAACATGGGTGCATATGCTTAAGTAACTACAATAGTGTTTAACAAAGTTCAAAATAACAATCTGATAGAGTTGTTCATTTTGCCTAATTGTAGGAAAAGCGTGCATCTCTACCCCCCCGTGTGTGTGTGTGTGTGTGTGTGTGTGTGTGAGAGAGAGAGAGAGAGAGAGAGAGAGAGAGAGGAGAGAGAGAGGAGAGAGAGAGAGAGAGAGAAGCAAAAGTATAAATAAAGAATGCTGGTTATGTACGGCCCCATAATACTTAAAGCACTCTACAGGTTGTTTACAAGAAATTATGCAGGCTACACATTGCTCCCCCACACACCTGGAAAGCTGGCTACTCATTTTATTAATCTTGGAAGGATGGAAGGCTGAGTGAGCCTTGAGCCTGCTACCTGGAATTGAATCCCAGTTTGTGAGCACAGTTCTAGCTGCAGTACACCAGTTTAACCACTGCACCATGAGGCTCCTCAAGAGAGAACAAAGTAGTTCACAGCTGAGTCAAAGAAAATCGTGTTTCAAATAGGTAAAAGCCCCCCAAAACAGACACAGAAGAAGTTTGGTCCAGTATATCTCTTTACAGTTAATCCAGTGCCTAGCTGATAGGTAAGGCTAAAGTTTCTCAACATGGTTCTTTTGTTCTCTTAAGATTATTTCTTTCCCATCTTCAGTCCCAAAAGGTCACAAATGCTAGAGTAAAGCTGCACAGGAAGGCGAAGCAAAGGGATTAGAGACTTCACAAGCCACCAACTTTGTTGTAAACTGCCTTTCCCAATTCACCCTATAAACCCACAGCAGCAGGGTCCTCGTTTCATCTCTTCTCACCAGTCAACCTTAGACAACTTGGGATTAGGGCTTGCGCTCCAAAGCATGAAGAAGATGCTACCGTTATCAGGAACTGACAGGCCATCACAGAAACACTGCTGGCAAACTAAAAAAGCGGCTCTCAACATGCCTCCAAATTCTTCCTTTGCCTGGAAACTGCAGCAGCAGCCATATTTCGGTTTTTGTACTTCAGGGAACCAACTGTGACCACGATCTAGAGAACACAACCTCTTTACAATGAAATGTTTCTTTACAGACCTCTTGGGGAAACAAAATAATATATGTGATTTCCCTCCATTATCAATCAATTTCTTTGAAAATTAGTTCTATCTGTTTTTTGACAGAATTACAGGCCACTGACCCACGCCAGGATTCGAATCCATGAATTGTACAGATGGTATTGGAAAGTTAATATGATATGGATGCTCTCCATGCTTTACTTCAGGATGTAAGTTCCAGAAAGCATGGGCAGCCTAGCCATGCTTTATCTCATTCTAGAATGGACTACTTTCGTAAGTCTATAAGGAATAATTTTCTTCCCCCATTATCCACCAGGGGCTGTAGAGAACACCCCAAAATGGCAAAGAAAGAAAAGATGAAATAGAAATAATTAGAAATCTATTGACAGTTTTCAAAATGGGCTTACTTGACTGCTAAGGAGGCCCCCGCATCACCTGTTTTTTCACTCCAAATCACTGCTTCTAGAGACACCAAGAAGCTAAAACTTACCTTTTGAACAGGAGACATGGGGGGGGGGGGCAGAAAAATTGGCCCAGGAATAGAATGTGCAGTAATAGAAAATCAGAGCGGGAAGGGATGTCAAAGATCATTTAGTTTAACCCTACTCAGTGCAGGAAATCTGCTTCTACAACATTTACGATGAGCAGCCACCCAGCATCTGCTCTAATATCAGAGATCTAAATATGTATGTAAGCAGATGGTGGGTTGGTGGGTGGGTTGGTTTTTAAATACCAAGCTTTCAATTTCTGGAAAGCAGAAGTAAATGGACTTATACAAGCTACATTGCTCTTGGTAAAAAGTACTGCACTTTATTACATCTCTGCAACAGTTATTCAGTAAAGTCAAACGTAGCAGAACAATGCTGGTGCCTTTATAATGTTCTCTGTCTCTGTTGTATTTTTCTTACCTTGTTATCTGGAATTCAAAAATCCATCCTTCAAAATTCCAGCTGACATTGTCTGAGAAGTTTCATCCTGTCTCTGTTAACCTTTAGTAATCGGCATTTCTTCTCCAGGCATGGCTTTCTTTTCATCGACCTAATTTGTGATTCTTGCATGTTCAGATCTGACAGAGATCTAGAGAAAAGACAAATGGCAACAGCCTTATATTTCCTGTTCCATCATGAATAAAAGTAAATGCATCCATGGCACGATGAACAAACTTCACTTCCTTTCAGAGTTATTTTTCTCTGGTATGTGCAGAGGAAAGGGAAATCTCAACCGCCTCAGCTTGGGAGAATGGTGCTCAAGTGTAGTGTTTAGTATTTATGTGCTTTTATTGACTTTCAAAAGTCTTGTCAATAAAAGCTATGTTCAGGTCTTGTAAACCCAAAGTCATGCAATAAATCCATCTAACATTAGGTCTGTCTTTTTTCCCTCTACAGTCTTCTACTTTCCCTAGCATTATTGTCTTTCCAGTAACTATTGTCTTCTACGTTCAAAGTATGATAGCCTCCGCTTACTCTTGTCAGGATGCAGTCAGACAGGCATTGATGTACTGCATCACTTATAAAAAAAGTAAAAATTGAAAACTCCCTCCTAGAAGAGGCAGGGGACAGAAGGGGAAAAGGAGGTTTTCTTTTCCTTTCTTTGTGACATTTTTAAAGGCTGGGTTGAGATCTGCATGCAACTGAATCTACCACCAGTTGCCGTAATTCAGAATCCACTTGAGAACATATGTGCAGAGGCAGTGGGCTTGGATCCTGAAAGATATATCAGAGAGGGTAGCCGTGTTAGTCTTTTCAAGAATTACAGGCAAAAATCAAAGAAAAACAAAACAAAAAAGACACAAAACATGTGGCACCTTAAAGACTAACTTTCATATTTTAATGTAACGTTTCGTGGACTACACGTCCACTTCTTCAGACATATAGCAGCAGAATCATGTCTGAAGAAGTGGACGTGTCTATGAAATGTTACATTAAAATATGAAAGTTAGTCTTTAAGGTGCCACATATTTTCTGTCTTTTGTTTTGTTTTGTTTTTCTTTTATTTTTGCCTGAAATTCTTGAAATATATATTTAACCTGGATTCCTGCACTAAGCTGGAGGTTGGTCTTCATGGCCTTATAGGCCTCTTCCAACTCCATTAATCTATGATTCTATGAAATTATAATTGATGCCATCAGTATTAGTGAAAAAGGAAAAAGACACCAACAGCTGGACAATGCAGCAAATCCAAAAGTCAGTGGTTTCAGGGGGATTACTTGGCATTGAGTGGTTGAATCAGAGATTCAACCAATTCTGTCTGCAAATTTCCAGAACTGGAATAAAAGTCATGTTCCCTGAGGATGAAAGATAAGAATGTTTCATATAGGTTTACCTGAATTAAATCCAAACTCAACTAGTCATTTTGAGCAACAGGTGTGTAGTTGGTAAAGAATAAAGGCAGAGTAATGACAGCTGTGTTTATTATGCCAATCAGCTGAATTGGGTACTTTGGGGGCAGGAATGGGAATTGCTACATAACTTTCATGGAAATGTCCAGGCAGATAATAGTGTTCACAGAATCAAAGCATAATGGCTCAGAAGGAACTTATAAGGCCATTGTTGAATTTAAAATAAAGTTAGAATTTTTATTCCAGTCAGGCTAGCACTGCTGAAGTTTGCTGGATCCCAAAGAACCCAATGAAGCATCCAACGTGAAAGAAATCCGAGAAAATACTGCATTTATTGGACCAAATAAAGTCAGCAGGTGGACACAAGCCAAGAACCGGGCAAAGATGTCCGACCCTGAGCACATGGAAACCCCAGCTTTTATTGGTTTCTCCCCCCTCCCCTCCCTGGGTGGCACCTGTCCAGCGATTGGCTGAGGATGATTTCAAATAGTCCAATCAAGGTAGTCCAGGGGTTGGCCAGAGGTGGTCCTGGGCGGTCTCTGGCAGGCCGGAGTCGGATGCCCATGCAGGTGTTAATGAGTCCAAGTGTTCTTTGATTGGGCCATCCGGATATCACAATGGGAAGGGGAAGCGATGTATTGTCCTTTGGGTCTGGGCAAACTGAAGGAATCAGAAAATCAATAGAGGGTTGGAGGAGATTAATGTAAAAGTCAAAAGGAGACAGGAAAAACTGGTGGGGTTATCCAAAGGTATCTGGGCAGTCTTTTGTGGGTGCAGAAATGTGACAATGGGAAGCTCCCCCAGGCGGTGACAACATCTGGGTCTACGTGACAAGGAATTCTGGTACTCCAGGAAGCAGATGTGTGTGTACGTGCTGAGAACTCTGGAAACGATGGATTCTTCTGGATGATGCTGCCAGCCTCACGAAGTCGCCATGATGGTCCTTCTTCCTTGTACCATAACCCCCATTGCCCCAGATGGTAGGGTGTAGAAGTCAGAGAGCAGGACAGGCACATGTTTTAAGCACGTCCAGGGTAGATGGGGTGGGAAGAGAAAGAAGGATAGAGGAAGAAAAGTGGAAGAAAGGAAAAGAAAGGAGGGGGGAAGGGAGAGAGAGAGAGAGAGAAGACCCTTGGAGTCAGGGGTCTGGGGTCTATGCTAGGCAGGGGCAGTGGAATCAGGTCTTGGATGTTAAGGAAGTCCCTGATTCCTTAGGATGATGGTTGGCAATCATCCTCCTTGCCAGCCAGGGCAGGGAGTAAATAATCCCTCAATTCAGGATTTGGTTCTGCCTGAATTGCGTCCCTGGCTGAAACTTCTAGGGTTGGGAGAGTGGGGGAAAAGGGACAGAAGATGAGTTAAAGAGAAAGGGCGGGAAGGGGTTAAGAAAAGGCAGGAAAGGGTTAAATGACAAGGTTGGAGAATTGGGGGAAAAGAGCAGAAAACGGGTTAAGGAAGAGGGGCAGGAAAGGGTTAATAAAGGCAGGAAAGGGTTAAATGGAAGTTCAGCTAGGGACTTGCCTGTTTGATCAATTCCGGGAAAAGGGTATTGGTCTACTTCCATAGGAAAGCATTGAGACAGAAAGGCTCCCATAGGAAGACATTGAAAACAGAAGGGGGCAGTCTACTCTCATAGGGATATATGGCCAAGGAAAGGCATGAATCTCATGGAACTCTGTCTCGGGTAGAGAGTGGTGAGATGAGCCGGTAGCTCCGACTATGCCTTCCCGGGTTTGGGTTGCTGTGAGCCGGGTAGGGTGAGTGGATTTCTACCGCTAGGCTGCCTGCAGGCTTAGCCGGCTCTCTGGTTCCCAAAGCGGCCAGAGTTTTCAAATTTGCCCGGGGAAAGCGTTTTGGTTGTTTTGGAGGGGGGTGGTCTACTAAGCCAATTCAATGGAATAAGGGTTCCCCGCTGCGCCCCTGTCTGGCTGTAATTAATTTGACAGTGATTGATAGCCGGCTGGCTGATTGGTTAAGGCGCGCAGGAGAGCTTATCTTCGCTCCCCTGCTGTTTTAGGGAGTCTCCGCGTTAATGGACTGCCGCAAGAGACTTGATACAAAGTAAACTGTTAAGTGGGTGCGAATTTGAGGCTTCCGCTGCCGAATTCTCGGCTCGCAAGGCTTCTCAGCTGGCAGCAAGAGGCGGCTTGTGTTTCTCTTGATATATCGGGAACAGTTTGAAGTTTTTGAACGCGGAAAAGTGTGTAGTGCTTGTGACGGTGTGAGGGCCATTTGGCCGGTTCCGACGGGTCTTGGAACCACTCCAATTATTTACAAATTTTGATTTTCCATCATGACTTCACACCATCAAGTCCAACCCTCCTGCTGAATGCAGGAATCCAGATTGAAGTAGTTTTAACAGATGGTTGTCCAATTTTCTCTTGAATGCCTCCAGCACTGGAGTACTAACCACCCCTCAAGGTAATTAGTTCCATTGTTATGCTGCTTTTCCAAGGAGTCCTCTCTTCTCATGAGGTGGCCAAAGTACTGGAGCCTCAGCTTCAAAATCTGTCCTTCCAGTGAACATTCGGGGTTGATATCTTTCAGGATGGATAGGTTTGATCTCTTTGCAGTCCAGGGGACTCTCAAGACTCTCCTCCAGCACCACAGCTCAAATGCATCAATTCTGCGGCGATCAGCCTTCTTTATAGTCCAGCTCTCACTTCCATACATCACTACTGGAAAAACCATAGCTTTGACTATCCTGACCTTAGTTGGCAAAGTGATGTCTCTGCTCTTTAGGATGCTATCTAGGTTTGCCATTGCTTTCCTCCCCAGAAGCAGGCGTCTTTTTATTTCGCTGCTGCAGTCACCATCTGCAGTGATCAAGGAGCCCAAGAAAATAAACTCTGTCATTGCCTCCATTTCTTCCCCTTCTATTTGCCAGGAGGTGATGGGACCGGTGGCCATGATCTTAGTTTTTGTGATGTTGAGCTTCAGCCCATTTTTTTCACTGTCCTCTTTCACCCTCATTAAGAGGTTCTTTAATTCCTCCTCACTCTCTGCTATTAGAGTAGTATCATCTGCGTATCTGAGGTTGTTGATATTTCTTCTGGCAATCTTAATTCCGGCTTGTGATTCATCCAGACCTGCCTTTCTCATGATGTACTCTGCATATAAGTTAAATAGGCAAGGTGACAGTATACAGCCTTGTCGTACTCCTTTCCCAATTCTAAACCAGTCAGTTGTTCCATATCCAGTTCTGACGGTTGCTGCTTGTCCCACATATAGATTTCTTAGGAGACAGATAAGGTGGTCAGGCACTCCCATTCCTTTAAGGACTTGCCATAGTTTGTTGTGGTCTACACAGTCAAAGGCTTTGGCATAGTCAATGAAGCAGAAGTAGATGTTTTTCTGGAACTCTCTGGCTTTCTCTATAATCCAGCACATGTTGGCGATTTGATCTCTAGTTCCTCTGCTCCTTCGAAATCCAGCTTGTACTTCTGGAAGTTCTCTTTCCACATACTGCTGAAGCCTGCCTTGTAGAATTTTGAGCATAACCTTGCTAGCGTGTGAAATGAGTGCAATTGTGCGATAGTTGGAGCATTCTTTGGCGTTTCCTTTCTTTGGGATTGGGATGTAGACCGATCTTTTCCAGTCCTCTGGTCACTGCTAGTTTTTCCAAATTTGCTGGCATATCGTATGCAGCACCTTTACAGCATCGTCTTTTAAGATTTTAAAGAGTTCAATTGGAATGCCGTCACCTCCACTGGCCTTGTTGTTTGCAATGCTTTCTAAGGCCCGCTTGACTTCACTTTCCAGGATGTCTGGCTCCAGGTCAGCAACTACGCTATCTTGGTTATCAGGGACATCCAGATCTTTCTGATATAATTATTCTGTATATTCTTGCCATCTCTTCTTGATCTCTTCTGCTTCAGTTAGGTCCCTACCATTTTTGTCCTTTATCATATTCATCTTTGCACGAAATGCCCCTTTAATATCTCCAATTTTCTTGAATAGATCTCTGGTTTTTCCTTTTCTGTTGTTTTCCTCTATTTCTTTGCACTGTTCATTCAAGAAGGCCGCCCTGTCTCTCCTTGCTATTATTTGGAAGTCTGCATTCAATTTTCTGTATCTTTCCCTTTCTCCCTTGCATTTTGCGTCCCTTCTCTCCTCTGCTATTTGTAGGGCCTCATTGGACAACCACTTTGCTTTCTTGCATTTTCTTTTCTTTGGAATATTTTTCATTGCAGCCTCCTGTACAATGTTACAAGCCTCCATCCATAGTTCTTCAGGTGTTCTGTCCACCAAATCTAGTTCCTTGAATCTATTCTTCACTTCCACTGTGTATTCATATGGGATTTGACTTAGGTTATACTTGACTGGCCCAGTGATCTTCCCTACTTTCTTCAGTTTAAGTTTGAATTTTGAAATAAGAAGCTGATGATCTGAGCCACAGTCAGTACCAGGTCTTGTTTTTGCTGACTGTATAGAGCTCCTCCATCTTTGGCTGCAGAGAACATAGTCAATCTGATTCCGGTATTGTCCATCTGGTGATGTCCATGTGTAGAGTCGCCTTTTGTGTTGTTGGAAAAGAGTGTTTGCAATGACAAGCTTGTTCTCTTGACAAAACTCAATTAACCTTTGCCCTGCTTCATTTGGAACTCCAAGGCCAAACTTGCCAGTTATTCCTTTTATCACTTGACTCCCTACTTTAGCATTCCAATCCCCTATGATGAGAAGAACATCTTTCTTTGGTGTCAGTTCGAGAAGGTCTTGTAAGTCTTCATAAAATTGGTCAATCTCAGACTCTTCAGCACCGGTAGTTGGTGCATAAACTTGGATTACTGTGATGTTGAAAGGACTGCCTTAGAATCGTACCAAAATCATTCTATCATTTTTTAGGTTGTATCCCAGCACTGCTTTTCCCACTCTATTGTTGACTATGAGGGCTACTCCATTTCTTCTATGGGATTCTTGCCCACAGTAGTAGATGTGATAGTCATCTGAACTGAATTCACCCATTCATGTCCATTTAAGTTCACTGATGCCCAGGATGTCAATGTTTATTCTTTCCATCTCACGTTTGACCACATCCAGCTTACCCTGGTTCATAGATCTCACATTCCAGGTTCCTATGCAGTATATTTCTTTGCAACATTGGACTTTCCTTTCTCTTCCAGGCACGTCTGCAACTGAGCGTCCTTTCGGCTTTGGCCCAGCCACTTCATTAGCTCTGGAGCTACTTGTACTTGTCCTCCGCTCTTCCTCAGTAGCATGTTGGACACCTTCCGACCTGAGGGGCTCATCTTCCAGCGTCATATCTTTTAGCCTTTTGTTTCTAGCCATGGGGTGTTCTTGGCAGGGATACTGGGGTGGCTTGCCAGTTCCTACCCCAGGAATTCTTATTACAGGCCTCATTGTCACCAGTGTAATTAGCCTTACAATGATGAAAGCATAGCTCAGCCTGTTTTATTTTGTAGCCTCACTGATCAACTGGGACACAAGGTAGAAATTTGCCCCATTTATAAGATATTCCAGACATAAGGTATATAGGGAGTCCTATTTATAAAAACATAAGAGGCTACAGCTTCACAAATTTCCCTCTTCTAATAACACTATCTATCTTTGGCTTTGCTTGCAGTGGTACTGAGAAAGGAGAAACAGCTGATATTGCTGGGAAGTCGGAATGAAGACCTGAAGCAGCAGTCAGGAGGATAACTGAAAAGCCTCACAGTGCAGTAGTTAAACTGCAGTACTGCGGTCTGGATTCTGTTTACAACCTGAGTTGAACCTCCACAGGCTCAGGTAACCAACCCAGGTTCCCCAATTTCCAGGCATAGAATTTTGCATTTATCCTTATTAAATTTCATTTGTTAGCTTCCCCCAGTTTAAGATGGAGCCATTTGATTACGATTCTGTAACCAACTGTGTATCCACCTGATAGATGTTCCATCCAGTCCATGCCTAATTAGCTTGCTGATCAGGATACGGTGAACCATTGTGTCAAAGGCTTTGCCAAAGTCAAAATATATTAAATCTACAGCAGTGATTCTCAACCTTCCTAATGCTGCAACCCTTTAATATAGTTCCTCATGTTGTAGTGAGCCCCAACCATAAAATTATTTTCATTGCTACAAAAATAATTATTTTTGGCGGTGGTGGCAAAGGAGGAAGTGGTCCCACCCAGCACAGCCACCTGCCCACCTGGTTCTTTAAGGTCAAGGTTTAAGCTCACACGAGGAAGGAAACCCCTTCCAGGTCTCTCACCCAGATCTATCAGGAGCCCCCCCCCCACAAATCTTCCTCTAACCCCAGCGTGTGGGAGGGCAGATTGCATAAGTAGGCATGGTGCAAAGGCCGAGCATCGCAGGAGGCAAGGGGCCCACTGGAGGGGATGTGGAGGAGAGGAAGTAGGAGGACCGGGCTTCTCAAAAGGCACACAGCCAGAAAACAGCAGCCGTTTCCCCAACTTCCCTGTGGCCTGGTCCTCCCTGTTTAAGTGTGGAGCTGCCGCCAGGCACACCGCCGCCTCTCGCTTCTCCCCGTCTGCCTCTGGCTCGCTTCCCGAAGCCACACACATACAGGCAGCAGGATGGGGCAAGCGGGATCTAGACTGATTCCGGGGATGGGAGTGGCCTCCTCCTCATCTCAAGCAGCACTGGGGCCGGTGAGAGGTGGCACCTGGCACCTGCTCCATGCGCAGAGTGGGCTGCCTTCTGGTCAACCTCACACGTGCGCCGGGAGAGAGAGGCAGGCACAGAGGGGAGGAGGGGGAGGGTGCTGCCCCCGGCGCCGATGGAGAGGGGCCAGGGTGGGGGAGGAAGGGGAGGAGGAATGGGGAGGAAGCAAAGTGAGAATGCTGGAGAGTGTGCACCAAGGCCAGGGTTCCTCCCTCCACCCCAGGCAAGCACCGTGGCTGGCTGAGGCGGTTCCTGGGTGGCTGCTGAAGGGATGGCCACCTCCCATTGGGGCGATTGGGTGCTCTGCCTGGACCCCTATGGGTTCCAGGCAGAACGTGGCCTGTGGCGGTGGCAGCGGCAGCACAGATTACTCAAGTGTGGTTTCACGGGCAGGTGCCGCCAAAAAATCTCACCCTTGCCCCACCCCACTGACCTCTTATGAAGCGGGCAACAAACAGCTCTGACGGTTCCTAGGCAGAACCCACCCACTGGGAGCAGTATCTTGGTTTCTAAGACCATGGGAAATACGTGATTTCTGATGGTCTTAGGCGACCCCTGTGAAAGGGTCATTTGACTACCAAAGAGGTCACAACCCACAGGTTGAGAACCGCTGATATACAGCATTCCCACTATCTTCCCAGGGAGGTTACCTGATCAAAAATGAGATAAGATTAGTCTGGCAGGAACTGTTCTTGACGAATCCATGTTGGCTCCTAGTTATGCATTGTTTTCAAGGTGCTTGCAAAGTGACTCCTTTATAATCGGCTGTGGCCAAGCAGCACTTCAGGACCTGGACAGCATCCACTGCAGAGGATGTTAAGGGAGAAAAAGAGCTGCATGTAATCAGTACAGTATACTGAACTGATGGCTAACCATTCCATATCTCCAGATGACCTCTCCCAGCAGCCTCCTATAGATGTTAAAGAGCATTGGAGAGATAATGTCCCAGGGCCACCCATAACTTTCCAAGCTGAATTCTCTGGATCCATCCAATCCAAGAAGGGATTCGAACCAGCATTCTTGGAAAAAGCTATGGATTGCAAGCTGTGGTGTGCATAGGAAACCTCTGTGAATTTGATAGAATTTCATGAAAAGAGATCAGTGGTGAGAAACAAAATGCTTTGGGGTCTGATAACCATTTGACATAATGTATAACCTTATACCTGAAAGACCATTACTTTAAATTTAAGAAAAATTAATCCAAGAGTAAATCTGTGGAATTACTGGTTTAATGTATAGTTCCAAAAAAAAGCAGAATTAATAACCATGAACTGCTGTATATTCTAAGCAATTAAGGATTTTGCAAATAAAATATTCACAATAAGAATCAAAGGGAAATAGTTTGGTGTTATGATGCTTTTAAAAAATAAATTATGAAGTCTGGTGGATGGATGTTTTAATGCCCTACATATCAGGCTTCGTGACTACCAGGACAAAGACATCTTGATTAGAATTAAGGGAACAATGAGTTTATTTTTGTAACAAACAATTGACTATCAAAAGTGTTATCTATATAATGTTGAAAGGTTTAATAGAATGAGAAGCATTTTGTGCATAGGCGTTTATGTGCCTAATTACAATCAGAAGCAGTTGCTCGCCATTTAAATTACAATCGGATAAATTGATGTCATCAATGGTGTGCTCAGTTCAGTGATTAGTTTATGAATATGGGCCATGTTGATGCTAATAATATTCCAGTTCTGTTTAAGAAATTATTGCCACATGCAAGATGTATTACTACCCTATGGAAAGGAAACAGAGATTGAAATAGATGTGTTATAACTAGCTGTAGCAAATTACTTGTTGGGGTAATAATGGACACTTTTTCTAACAACAAAAATTGGCAACATTTTTGGCATGTGTGCAAGTAGTATTTACTCATTAGTTTATCTTATTAGATAATAATAAAAAGGGAATGAGTCACTTTTTAAAAATTACTGCAATGCTAACAGTAATTATTTACTTTCAGGGTCTTTGCAATGAGTTACATAAGAAATGACTTGTAAAAAGAAAAAAATCCAAGCTCTCAAAGGAATTACACTCACTCTTAATTTCTATAAATTTATTCCTTGATTCAGTGGGGTTGACAGCCAATTAGTATACAGTATACTGTATCCTATATTCACTTACCTAAAAGCAAGTGCCATTGAAGTACCTTTGAAGAGACAAATATTAGATCTCCTTAAGTTCTAGCAATTCAATAGGCCTACTCTAGTTCTGACTTACTGTGCTAAGTACTGTAATGAGATTTCAACCAATATTTGTTTGTTTGTTTGTTTGTTTGTTTGTTTATATACCACCTGTCTTTCCGAAAGAACTCTGGGCAGTAAACAATAATCACATCAATTTTAAAAAAGAATAACAAACATATCATTCAAAGAAAAACAGTAAAAACAACAAAACATAACAAATTAATAAGATTACTTGGCAAGATGGTGGAACAGACAAAGCAAGGGGGGGGGGAGCCCTAATGGTCGCCAAATGCCTCTCTAAAAGCAAGGTCCTTTAGAAGGCCAGCAGGGACAGTGCTAGGCGAATCTCACTTGGCAAATTTTTCCCAAGCCTTGGAGGGTTTTGTAAATCAAAACCAGTACCTTGAACTTTATTCAGGATGAACGGGCAACCAATATAAACAAACCAGATCTGAGGTGATGCAGTCATATCTGCCCGCACCTACCACCAGTCTGGCTGCAGCATTTTGTACCTGCTGAAGTCTCCAAATAAGGGTCAAGGGCAACCCCATGTAGAGATCATTGCAATAATCTGTCCTCAAGATCATGAGCGCCTGCACAACTGTTCTCAGGGAAGCCCCATCCAGATATAGGGGAATTTGGGCAATCTGCCGAAGGTGGAAAAAGGTGGATTTAGAAACGGCTACCACCTATTGATTGTATTACAGTGTTTGTAGATTCTATTTTCATATAAATATGCTTAGTTCATCACTAAAACAGACTTTACCAGCCACAAATCTGAAGACCTGGCTATTCAAGGACGCCTTCGGTAATTGCTAGGGGAGTACCGGTGTTTTTTTTCCCTCTCTCTTTCCCCTCGCCTCTTGCCAATATTGTTTTTATCTGTTATAATTGCTATTGTTTTTAATTTTGTGTAAACCGCCCTGAGTTCCCCTTGGGAAATAGGCTGCGGTATAGAAGTTTGAAAATAAATAAATACCCTCAATTTTTAGTCTAACAAAAACATATTCTTATACACGGGAAAATACGGGCATGTTGGGCTTCTGATTTGTTACCTGACCAATTTCAGTGTGAGGTACTGTATTTACAAGTTTATTTGTTTTTTTGCACTATCGATTCCCAGGGCCATGAGACACTATAATTAAAAGACAACATTTAAAAGCTAAAAACAGTAAGTATACAAATGCTAACAAGAATCAAACAGATACCACACTCAACATGGTAAACCAAAGCAACATCAAAACCACATTTGAAGCAACAAGGCACAGGTAGCTGGCCAATCACTGAGATAAAGGCTGTCTAAAAAGAAAGGCCTTTTTATCCAGCAAACATTTATTTATTTATTTACTTGCTTACTTGCTTACTTACTTACTTACTTATTTATTAGTATTTTTACCCAGCCTTTCTCCTTGGAAAAGGACCCAAGGCAGCTTACAGTAATGAGGGTCAGCCTGGCCTCCTGTGGGCAAGAGTGCAACTACAGAGAAGGCCCTCTTTTGTGTCTCCACCAGATGCACACATTAGTGTGAAGGAGAAAAAGGCTTTCCCTGATTATCTTAACACCCAGGCAGGCTCATAAAGTCTTTGAGATAGCTTGACCCCATGCCATTTAGGTCTTTATAGGTTAAAAACAGCACTTTGAATTGTGTCCAAAAACAGATCAGCAGCCAGTATCTACCTGGGATTCATTTGGCCTAAATGTGGAGGGGCAGTATGTGGCAGAATCCAAACGGTTAGTTGGTCTACTCTCTGATTGTGGGTAGACCATTCCTTCTCCTTTAGAGAACAAGTCTAATTAAGAGAGGCTCTGTAGATCAAGTATCCGGGCTACAAGCACACACAACCAACACTTCTAATTTGGTTTTTGTACCTCTGACAGTGCTTCGGATTCCCTGTGGGAGAAGGGAGACTGGGAACAAATGTGAGCATCCACTGGTGTAATTACTTTATATATTATTTGCACACAATGAATTACAAAATTAATTTGGGGGTGTATTTCATGCTGCTTGCCCAAGCAAATGTTGGTCACAGCTCTGGCAACTTCCATCTGGTATGTTTGGGGGAGGGTCTCCCGGACCCGGGTGCTGCTCCGATACCACCCCCAAAAGGCCGCCACCCCGGAGCACCGCCGAGCACCACCCTAACTGGGGCCCTTCTCCCCGGGAGCCACCACCCCGGCAGATGCTGCCCGGCACCCCCCAGCCTAGACCTGGGAAACCTGGGGGGTGCCACTGCACTCCCCCCGTGCTCCAACGACACCCTCCGCTCCGGCTTCCGAGCCGGCTGCACTGTCACCGCTTTGCCACGTGGCCGAGATCCCGGAGCCCAGCCCATAAGGGCTCGGATCCCGCCACTTCTCGTAAGACCGGGAAAGTCTCGCGTCGGCTCCAGCGGGGAGGGGGGCAAAGAGGCTCCACCAGGCCCAGGCCCCTCTTGCCGCCCTCCGCTGCTCCATTTTTCATCACGCGAGCAGCGTGACGCCAGTAACAGAAACGAACAGACGCGAAGAAAATTTTCTTGGTTCTGTTTGGTTCGAGCCTGCCCCATCGCAACAGTAGTTATTCGTACCATTACGTAACGGAATGAATAAAGGAGAACGGTTACGAAAAAATGGTCATTTCGTGCCCATCTCTACTCACTGTGTCTCCTGTAAAGAGGACACGGCCCTAAGACATCTCCAGAGGAAGTAAATGGTAAACCATGTCTCAGTATTCTGTATCTGGAAAACCCTGAAAAGAATCACCATAAATCAGAATTGACTTCACTGCATGTGGTTCTTATAATCTTACCTTTGGAGAGGGGAAACTTTGCAAACCTTGTTGGTTTCTCTGAGCTTGCTGCGATACCTCTTGCAAATGGACACGGCAGTGTGGTGGGTTGTTGTTTTTTGCCACATAACAAACAGCACATGTAACTTAATTCATGTATTTATTTTATTTGATTATTATATTTATATACAGTAGGACCCCCGTATTGGGGGTGGGTGGGCAGGTGTTCTCTCTTATCCACAGTTTTCATTATCTACGGGAAGGCCTGGACCCAATCCCCAGCGGATACCGATGTCCTACTGTACCACCCATCTAGCTACAAGGCCACCCTGGGTGGTTTACAAAATAAAAAACAAATACAAATGATAAAAGTAAAACAAATACAAACAAAAACCAAAATACTGTACAATAAAGATTTTGGAACTAAATGTTGGAAATAAAATTAATGAAATAAAACAGTAGCCTTTCGTAAGTAATTAACTATTCCTGTGAACTGATTTTCCCCTATGAAAATGAGTAGTGACAGTAAATAAACTTCACAACCAAGAATCAAAATATGAGACTATTCCCTCAGTAGATACACTGGCTTCCAAAGACATCTCCATAATATATTGCATGTTAAAAGCCTTCTTAATCAACTTTCAATTATTTTGATGCAGTTGTCTAGTTCAAGGAAGGTTCCTGACCCTACCAACTGTTCTGGTTCATCCACCTCTCACAGGCCCCACATGTATAGAAACACAGTCTCCTCAGTGACTAGTTAGGCAGGCATGCTCTGATTTCTAATGTGCTTGTTCACCCCTTCCAATGAATTAAGTGCTCGAGGCAAGTTATCTAGCTAATAGCTTGTGCGTAGCATGAAGGTGGGCACAGAACTTATATTCTCACACGCCTGCCCAGCCCTATTCTGCCAGCCTCCAGCCCTAACAGCACCTTTTCGCTTACACTTATTGGAAAATATAATTGGATGGATTGAAGCGCTGTGCAATTTTACTTAACAGATAAGAAATTTCATATCTTCCCTGATTAGAGCTGGTGAGATACCAGCTCTCCATAGGCAGAAGCAGAGGCAATTTCATTTCACTTCTGCTGATATGTGGAGAAAGTTGGTGGACTGAACACGGCAAGCATGTTAGTTTAATATCCTGCCCCATAGGTTGACAACTTCCATAATAAAAAAAACATAAAAAATCAGGGGGCTGGCCAGATTACTGTATTGCAGAAAAAGCAACAATGAGGCTTGTGGCACCTTGAACACTAACACCTGTTTAGGAGAAGCTTTTATGGACCGTAGCCCACATCTCTGTGAGCCCTATTCAGATATTAAACACCTAACTCTTTCTCTGGGTATCTTTTTCCTCCAACAGAAGTGGCCTGCCAGAAGAGGGAAGCCTGTTTTACTCCCCAAGGTTTTTCCACATAAGCCAGAAACCTGATTTTATCTTGTTTCCATTTTGTCTCAGCAAGGATCTTCCTGGAAAGCGAATGAAGACTTTCTATCCCACTGCACAACCATGAGGAGGAGGAGGGCAGCGTCTCTTTGGGACAGGAACAGCCCAGCTCTTCACGTTGCAGCCCGAGTCCTATTCAGACTGCTCTGCTCCTACCCCATGTCAAAGGAAAAACAACTATCACTAGATAGGACCTAGTGACACAACGATGACTGTGATAATTCAGACCTTAAAAATAAAGTGCGCTGGATCCAGATTTACCTGAATGAATCTGATGGCAGGAGGGAACCCCTTTCCCCCCCACCCCTCACCATAGCATCCCCCGTCGTTCCCTAAAAACTTTGCACAGAAGGATCAGAGTGCTTTGCTGAATGGCGCAAGCTGTGAAACTGGGGGAGGGGGGAAAGAGTTCCCTTGGGGGGGGGGAGAATCACATGTAGCTTTGTGTCTACCCCTTTTGGATTACAGCTCCCAGAATAGCCACCATCACTACTGACCATAGCATCTGGGAGATTTGAGGAGGTGCAACCCAAAATTTAACTTTTCCAAGACCACACTAAGAACAGACCTTTAAGTATAAAAATGTGTCACTAGAAATCAAGCCCAAGATCATAAGCACTGCTGTGTTTCTAAATTCAAAATATGTTACAGTATTTGAACTTTTGAATTACATCACCTCTTGACTCAGACAAGATGCAATGAAAAAGAGGAAACAAATATATCTGAGGGGTAGATGTTTAGCTTTCTTCCCAGAGGCGTAGCAAGGGTTGTGAGCGTCTGGGAACAAAGTCAGTTTTCGCACACACCCCAAGAGACAGGGAGGGTCTAAGGTGCCATGTAGAAGGTGGTGGCAGCAGCCAGGGAGCCCTCTAGGCCAACCCTGGCAGGTCCCCGATGCGCCTTCCTGCAGCACCTGGGTGGGGAGCTGTTTGGGGCCCAATTTGGCGCCACCAGATGCTGCACCCAGGGGGAGATTTCCCCCTTGCCCTTCCATAGCTATGTCACTGCCTCTTAACTCATCTAATTCATTCAAAAGACAAGAGTAAAACAAACAATTAAAACATTATTGCAGATTGCCCTATTAATTTGTTTAAGGGCAAGGATGGGTAACAGGTAGCCTAAAGCTGCGCCAAGCCTTCCAAGGGCTCAAAAACAGCCCCAGCATTCTGTTCCCCCAATTAAAAAAGAGAGAGACTCAAAAATCCTCTTGTTCCTTCTACGGGGTAGAGGAGCAATTTCCCCATATGTTGAGGAGACCCAAACACCCCTTCATACCTCCAATTTAAAATACTGCTGCCAAAGGAAAGTAAAAGGGGCTTTTTTAGTAAAAAAAATCAGGACAAATGTTTGGGAGGTGGGGTAGCAGAAGTGGGTTGAGACCTTCAACATTCAGAAATAGGCATTTGCATTCCCTGGACATTTAGAGATTCCCCAGTCATGAATTCCTGGTCAGGTAGTTATCCAAATTATTTTTCATTAGATATTTCCTTCTGTACTCAGATGAGGAGAGTGTACATTATGCTATTGTATTCCAAAGTCTCCCATTACTGTATTATTATTACATTGTAATATGCTAGGCCAGAGATGCCATTGCCAATTATGAGCATGAACCTGTGCATGTCTGCTCAATAATAAGCCCTGTTAATTTCACAGGGCATGGGGGCTTTCACAGAGAATGCTTCCATGTTTCTAAATAACCCAGTAAAACTATTGGTCAGGATTAATTAGATAATAAAACAAGAATATGTCTCGAATCCCTTGGTTCAAGCACATAAGTGTTACTTTTGAGTATGAGTAGAATGCTTTTCATCACCATGCATCAAGACAGTATAGCAGCAATATATTATAACAATAACAAAAATATAGACCGAAACTAGATATTATAGAAAACATGTCTTTAAAGGATTACTGTAACCCTTAAGTGCTGGGAGGATTTGATTGGCATAGCAGAAGCTTTCCATATCAGCTGCAATTTGTAAATTAGTCAGTTTTGCTTATGATTTGGGGACCATAAACATGGGCTTTTGTTTTTAACTCTTTTTCTGACATGGAAGTCTGTTGGAATCATGTCCCAATTCATTATTTTTAACTTTCATATATTTAATTATTATATTTATCCTCAGCCCTCTCTTCAGTGAACTCGAGGTGGTGTACCACCCATCTTCAAAACAACACCACAGGGCAAGCTAAAAATGAAAATAATATATATTAGCTTCTTCTTCTTCTTCTTCTTCTTCTTATTCGAAACCTGTTTATAGAAATTTAAGATGTTCTTGAGCATCTTAAATTTTTGGAAAGAGGTTTCAAACAAGGTGGCTCAGAAACGAACAAGAAACAAGTTGACTAAAATCACTTTAAATTATTGCATTAAAACAATTAAATATTTAGTAGTACTAAAGCCATAAGAACATAAGAACATAAGAAGAGCCATGCTGGATCAGGCCAAAGGCCCATCTAGTCCAGCTTCCTGTATCTCACAGCGGCCCCACCAGGTGCGTTTGGGAGTGCATGAGACTAGATATCTGTCTCCCGACACCACTCCCCTGCATCTGGCCCCCGAAGCAACCCGGTTCAAAGCTTGGAGACTCCACATCTCCATCATGGTTTGTAACCTGTGATGGACTTTTCCTCCAGGAATCTGTCCAATCCCCTTTTGAAGGCATCCAGGCCAGATGCCATCACCACATCCTGTGGCAGGGAGTTCCATAGACTTACAACGCGCTGGGTGAAAAAATATTTTCTTTTGTCTGTTCTTACTCTCCCAGCCCTCAATTTGAGTGTATGTCCCCTAGTTCTGGTGTTTTGGGAGAGAGAGAAGAGCTTCCCTCTATCCACTTTACTCATACCCTGCATTATTTTGTACGTCTCAATCATATCCCCCCTCAAGCGCCTTTTTTCCAGACTAAAGAGGCCCAAATGTTTTAGCCTTTCTTCATAAGGGAGGTGCTCCAGCCCGGTAATCATTTTAGTCGCTCTCTTCTGCACCTTTTCCAGTTCCACTATGTCTTTCTTGAGATGCGGTGACCAGAATTGTACACAATACTCCAGGTGCGGCCTTACTATTGTTTTGTATAATGGCATTATAATGTTGGCTGTTTTATTTTCAATCCCCTTTTTGATAATCCCTAGCATGGAATTGGCCTTCTTCACGGCTGCCACACATTGGGGAGACACCTTCATGGAGCTGTCCACCAACACACCAAGATCTCTTTCCTGATCCGTCACGGATAACTCAGAGCCCATGAGGTGATAGATGAAGTTTAGGTTTTTTGCCCCAATATGCATTACTTTACATTTGGTTACATTAAAA
>JAHTLZ010000016.1:11682617-11704945 GCA_023846285.1 Phrynocephalus versicolor | reverse complement strand
CTGGAGATGATGTTTATGGTCTCAGGGTGTAAACAAAAATGTTTTTATACTGAAGATGGTTTTTGTTAAAAAAAAAAAAAGGCCTGATTGCAGATGAGTAGGAGAGTATTCATCATGAGTAAGGGATTTTTTTTCCTTACAAAGTATTTTGGACACCTGATGAGAGTTGCATGCAGACCAGTGGGGGGGGGGGAGATGAAAAAATACTGAGCTTTAGCTCTCTAAGGAAGGCCAGAAAAACATTGGGATGAAACACTTGGGCTTTTTATTAAACAAAGGTTCAGCCACCTAGCGTGCTGAAACTGTCAGCTGCAAAGTTGGCTGCTTGGCGGTTCAAATCCCGGGTGCCAAGCATCAGAGTGAGCTCCAGCTCTTTACCCCAGCTCCATAGGTACCACTGTAAAAGCATGAAGACAAACTGTGTTCCATGCGCAGAAATGCGTTTAGCCATGCCGGCCACATAGCCACAAACAATACTGGCTCTTTGGCTTAAAAACGGAGATGAGGACCACCCCTATAGTAGGACACAACTAGTATGCAAGTGGGGGAGGGGGAACCTTTACCTTTTTATCTATAGAATAAAAGGACTACAGTTCCTCCCTTATCATCACATAATTTCTCCTCATGTGCCTTTGCAATTAGCTTAGAGGCCATAAAACCACTGAAATAAATCTCTTTACAGACACAACAATATATTTTGTTTTGTTTTGCTACATACATTGAAGCAGACTAACACGGACACTTCTCTGAAAAATAATGCTATGTAAGACTTCTGCCTACCACACAGATCTCTGTAAAATCCAAAGAAATGAACTATAACAAAAGACAAAATATGTGGCATCTTGAAGACTAATATATTTTAATGAAGGCTTTTGTGGATCAAGTCAATTTCTTCAGACATAAGGCAACAGAAAGAAATGTTGGATGAAATATCAGTTTCATATCAAATATCAAAACACGGTGTATGGTATATTTACATGCAGTGATTTGGCTTATATTGTTTGAGGGTTCTGTTGTAAAATTTTCCCAGGAGGTAGAAAACAGACAGCAAATCTGGGTGCAGTTTCGGTGTGTAACTGCATTATGTTCTTTCCTGGGCAAGCAGCCCTCATCATAGCTTCTGAACTGAACAATTCAGTTATAAGTATTGGGAGTTACTTATATTTTATGGTACCTTGTATAAAGGAATTAATTCATTCCTAATGAAATTCTGTTAAGCAAATTTTCCTTTATACAAATTTCCCATAGGAATGGATTGAAAACAGAATAATCACTAATCACGACCATTTTTATGTTGTACGGATTTGCCTCATAGGCGATTCTGTTAAGCAAATTTCCCCATCTCTGGAATTTTTATGTTGTACAGATTTTATGTTATACAAAATGTTTGTTATACAAGGGTCCACTGTATTATAATCCGCCTGATTTAATGCATGTGTCAAATACATAACCTTCTCTCTTGCCCCAAACTTTCATACATGAAAGACCAATGAAAAAATAACACCTCAGCAGTTATGTACCCCATGGTTAGCTGTGCATGCCACACTGATAGAAGGGAAATGTTTTTTTTCGACTATAAATCCCAGAATCCTACAGCCATCACTACCCATGTTGGTGCCACGGTCCTTTCCATGGATATTTTATCAGGTACAGTATTAAGTTTCAAATACACCTTTTAAAGTAGTTTTGCAGGCCTTGTATCATATTCAATCCCAGGAGCACCTTATTTCATGGAAATTATACTCATCCTGCAGATTTTTCTTGACAGGGAGGGGGAAATGTGCAGATCATTGAACAGTATTCACATCACAGGAGGCCTTTTCATCTTCTGCCATTTTTGATACATTTTGCTTGCTGTGCCTTTGCTTACCTCTTCCTCTCCTCCACTGAACCACAGGAAGCAGAAGTAATGAAGATTTGAAAATAGTAAATTTGCTGAAGTCAATCATCTCAGAGATGCCCCCTGCCTTAGCTATGGGGACAATTCAGGGCTTCTGAGGACATCATCAGGCTCAATCTATAAGTACTAAGTTGTTTAGAAGATGAAATAAGATACAGGCTGGTAATGGTGCCTACGGAATATATTAGCCTTGTGGAAGAAGGTTAAAAATGGCCTCAAACTGAGTCACAGTACCTTTCACTAGGGTGGGTGGTTTTTGATGGACATGTAGCCAGGCACGGTTCCATGCCCTTAAAAAATTAAAAGGGATGTGGGAAGGCATGAAGGAGTAGTGGCCTGGGAGGAGTAACTGTCAAGAGGCCTCTGACAGAAAACTGGTCTGAAAGGCACGAAGCTGCCATTTTCTCCTGACTGGTGTTTTAAGTGGTGGTCAGATTACAGAATGAGTAACAGCAATTTCCTTTTTCCATTTCATCTCAGTCTTACTCTTCAAGAGTAAGCACACTTGTCAAAAAACAAGGCAGAGATATAGTGTGCTGCTGTCTGCCTCCAATCATTTCTCTCCCGTAAGGATGTAAACAGCTCAGGTTGCATTTCTTTTTAAATGCTGCAAGAAGGATAACTATAAAATCTGGTGGTGGTGGGGAGGCCCTGCTCTTGTAGCACAAGGACACCACTTTTATGTTCACACATAATTAAAAAGCTGAATTTCTTGATTAAAAAATAAAGTTTGGATGATTGTGGAGTTTTTTAAAAATGTTCGTGGTCTTTATTATTGAAATCAAGTTTATTATGATATTGAGCCTGGGTGTGATCCCCATTGTGTTCCCTTCTCAAAAATTGTTATAGTTACAGAAGGAACAGCACCAAGCAGTAGCTCAACTGCTGAGTAAGGCGAGTGTAGACTAGGGTTTTAAAATGGCTTCTCTTTAGCTAACCTGAAATGCTTTTTACAAATGTCTGTGTCAGTATATTAAAACTGCAGGCTAAGCATAACACTTTCCCACAAGAACAATATGCTTTAGAGGCCTTCAAATGTATCTAGCAATGTTCTGCTTAGTTTCTATTCCTGCCGGTATAAACCAGTATAATTGTTAGTCCTCGCAAGCAAGTACAGGATGCTATTGTCTATCTAGCCTTAAAATGTTGCATAGTATGTCAGATAAAAGTACAATACTCTGCCTATGTTCAGAAGTCACCACTGCGCATGTCTTTCTCACTCCTGAATGGGCAAAGCTTGAACTCGTGATCAATGGTGATGTATTGGGGGGTGGGGAACGAATTTGTCTGTTAACATTTATATCCTGCGTTTCAACTTGAAAGTAATGCTCAAGGCAGTTTCTAACTTTCATAAAATAATAAAAAAGAAACCCCCAAATAATAATAAAACAATTAATATTAAGTAAAACCTACCTCACCATTCAAGCCATTAAAATCAGTATTTCTTTTTAATCGCTCATTTGACTACCCACAGAGAGACAATGCCCAGCAATGTCTCAGACAGTGACCTTATAGGCAAAAGGTCTGTTCCAAATGAGCACAGTTTGTAATTATTCATCTTGATGGAAACTAGGATTTAATGTGATTTTTGCATTTGTGCACTGTATTGCAAAAGTTCCTCTATGCAAATAGCTTCATGCTTTTTAAATAAATCTTTACATATCCACATCCTCTCTGCAGCTTTTCTTCTGGAGCTTTCATTCTATTTCAAAACTCAATTTTAACAGTGAATTGAAGGTTTTCAACTGGGAGCTTCTGATGCAGAAATCATCTCTGCAATTTCTACCACCCAGAATAAAAGGAATATAGCCTCTGAGAATGAATACACAAGCACAAAATATGGGAGAAATATATTTATCAGGTCTTGTTTTTTTTCAGATAACAAGAAAAAATGCCAGTGGGGGAATGGATATATTTACGAAAACAATGTTCCATCTAGACAACTACACTGGCAAATTGTATGGGATCTGTTGTGAAATTAGAATGGATTAATTAAAACTTTTGAAAACTGATCATATAATACAATGACTAATATGAATAGGTCTATTCCCTTTTTGCTTCCATTGCAGTTATTTACCTTGCTACTTGTTGCTTCTGCTTGTTCAAAACTTGAGTGATTTAAACTGTGTTTTTCCTGTGTTGTTTCATTCTCCAAAACGACAGGGAATATGAGTGGTATTCTGGTCACATAATAAGTTGCTGTGATGCTTTGGAGCTTAGGAACATCTATACCTATGATCTTTCTTCCTAGGGCCTTTTCACACGACCCCTAAGATCCGCTGGCCACTTAAATTCGGACCAGAGATCTTGGGGGTTCGTTGCTCTTCCTGCGTCCCCACCCCTCCGCACTTCCTTGCTCCTGTCTGCGTGAGGGGAGGGAGGAAAAAAGGGACAAAAGAATGCAGGCTCACCTCCATCTGCTGGTCCATGCCGCCCCGAGCTTCATTTATTAAGTCAGTCCTTCTCAATATTTGGTCTTCATTGTTTCCTGATGTTCTCAGTTTTTCACAGCATTATTGTTTCCATGTTCAGGGATTCTCAGCTTCCCCTATGATATAATATAACCTCAGTTTAGTCACTTTCCCTGCTAAAGAGAGTTCAAGCTTGATTTGATCAAGCACATACTTATCTGAAGGAATGCTGGCAAATCTTTAGGCCCAAGTCCTAAGTCCAAGTCCTTTGGTAAGTCTGAATCTTGGTCTTTGGTACCAAGTCCCAAGCCCCAATTCTGAATCCCTATTAAAAATAAGCCTTTTCCCCATGTGAGGGTTCTCCTTTCTTCCAGGCATCCCGCCCTTCCAGCTTCAATGAAGGCATATCTTGATAAGAGTAAACAGAACTTTTATTCGGTTCTTCCACAACGACAGAGGTTCTCTTTCTTACAACGGTTTCAACATCTTTAACTTCAGTAACAAAAGGGTTGTTCTTGGACTCATAATTTGGGGTCATTATAGAGAAATCAAGTCCCCCACTTCCTCTAGGGGAGAATTGACTCCACCACTGTCCTCCTCCTTCTCTGAGAGGCACGGTTCCCCCACCTGCACCCCAACCTCTGAAGTGAGTTTGGGTCCAGGACATCTCTGGCGGTGGGATGTGAAAGGATTATCTTTTCTCAGCGTCAAACTCCTCCCGGTACACGGTTTCCTGGTCCTCACCTCCTCCTCTTTCAGTTTGGCCATCCATTGCTCTAAGGCCAACTCCTTCCTTATCTCTTTTCTCTTCCTGTTGTACTCCCGGGCCTCTCGCTCACCCCAGTATGAGCAGCCTTCCCGATGTGCTCTTCACCTGTAGCTCTCGGCCTCAGGTCTGGGCATCATCATTTGCTCCCATTGCCCGGTCCACGGGTTTTCCATCCATACCCATTCCCAGTCTGGCAGTAGCACCCATGGCTTCCTCTTATTACACTCTCCAAACCCCACCTCCACCACCTCTGATTGGCGGGGCTTTCCCGCTGTTTTCTCCAGTTCCTTCTCTTCCTTAACGGGGCCTTTGTATTTTCCCTCCTCTTTCTCCTTTTCCAAGATCTTCAGAGAGTCTTTAAACTGTTTCTACAGCATTTCCCTCTTCTCGGCCTCTCTCTCTTGCACAGCTCTGCGCTCCTCCCCCCTCTTCTGTTTTTCAAGCCATTCATCCCTTTCAGCTTCTTGATGTGCAGGGGTCACTCTCCCACCTTCGGAATAATTCCCCTCACACCCCAAAAAACAAAGGAGGGGTGGCTGGGTCCAGTCATGGGTTGAGTCTGAGTCATTAAAAAAAACCAACCAAGTCAAGTCCAAGCTGCTACTTAAGTCCAAGTTGACAGCGAATCCCACAACCTGAGTCCCCCTACTTGCCTATTTGCCTATACACATATTTAATGTACACACTCTACTTGTAAGACACATGTTTTGTTTAATGTTGTTTTTAAAGTGATACATTGTATATTTGCTGTTCTAATGCACACTTAATTTTTTCCACTTCCTTGGCTCCCCCACAGATCTGAGGAAGTGTTTAATTTGCCAATACTGTATCATGAAGTCTCTCTGTTTTTAATGCACCTCATGGTATTGACAAATTGACAGCAGGCTGTTGTGGCCCAAATAAGTTGATGTGAGGGTCTGTGTGGCATTTGGATATGAGGATCACACCAAATGGCATATCAGATCTCCTATTTAGCCTGTTCCTGCCTCTTTCAATTGTCAAGTTGGACAAGCCCTGATTTAAACCAGCCATGTATTCCTACACCCACTGTGTACATAGCATATAAATGTAAATATTTTAAATATTCTTTCTTCTTTTTCTTAGCATTTGTTCCACTTGGTAGGGTCTGCTATTCTTGTTTTGGCCCTCCACTTGGCACGATCACGGGCTAGGTCGGGGTTAACCTGGGACAACTTCATATCATTCTCAAGGGTGTTTGTCCAGCATTGTTTTGGATAACACCTCGGTTGGGATGCGCTGATCGGCAGGGTGAGACCCTTTTTGGCCAGAGTTTCCTCATCAGCACGCAGGACATGTCGACTCCTGTGCAGTCGGGCTTCGCACACCTTGCTGGCAAAAGTAATACAACTTAATAGTACACTCTAAAACATAATTAAATCAATAATTAAATCAATAGCATCACTCATAAAGTCAAAGATCGAGACTAAGTTAAGAGCAAGTGGGTATGGATAGTAGTTGTAAGTAGCCAGGGAAAGCAATTCTAAACAACCAGGTCTTCAGATGTTGTTTGAAGACCTAGTTGCCCATTTCCATCTGTTTCATTGCCATGGCAAATTCATCGGATGTGACAGGTTGCACAGGCCCTTGGACTGGGGAACATATGGGATGGGGGGGATGCGAGAACTGTTCCGTGGAAAATGTAAATATTTTAAATACATAAAAAATATCATGGGGCAACATTCCTTGCTTTCTCTTTAGTTCTACTTCCCCCTGTTTGGCTAATATCCTCCTGGCAGAAGACAGAAACAAAGCAGGTGTTCAAAAGGTTTGCCTTCTCCATGTCACACATTAATATTTCTTAGAACAACAGCCTTGCTGGAACAGCTCACAGCCCATCCAGTCCAGCATTTTGTCTCACACAGTGGCTCACTGTTTACTTCAGGGTATTCCCAAGAAGATGTCTTCACCTGCTTATTATTCCCTGCAAATGGCATTGCGAGATCTCCTGCCTATCTCTCCAACCCGGAGGTTGTCCTTAGGCATCCCTAATGATAGCCATTGATACCCCTGTTCTCCATGAACAGTACATTCTGTTCTCCATGTCCAATCCTTTCTTAAAGCTGCCAAGGCAGCTTTCATTCTGTCCATGCAGCAGAGCTTCCATTTCCCTTCTCTTCCACTGGCTTTGAGCATACCTGAAAACCTTTTCGTGTTATTTTTAATATCCCTTAAAAGTATGACCTGATTTTGAGCTTTAGCCTTCCTCACCTTCCCTCTACAAGTGTTGGCGATGCGTTTGTACTCTTTCTCCGTGATACTCCCCTCTTTCTATGTATTGAACATGCCCCTCTTTAAATCTTATCTCACCTGAAAGTTCTTTGTATGGCCACCTTGGTTTCTTTAGATGTCAACCACTTTTTTTCCTCATAGGAATTGTTCTGTGATAGTGCTTTCAACATGTCACCTTTAAGAATCCCCGCCCCCACCTCAAATCCACCCTGGACTCTGTTCTCTCTTTCTATCCATGGGATCTCACTCGATTATTTTTGTTTGTTTGTTCAATGAAATCAGCATTCCAGAAATCCGGAGTATGTGTTGTACTATATTCTCCATATAACTAATCACAAAAGGATTCCACACTAAGTCCCACTATTTCTATTTCCTTGAACAGTTCTTCCCTGGTGGTCAATAGAGACATTTGAAAGTGTGCACCATTCCCTGCAACTCTTTCCTTGTTGTCTTTCCACCTCCATTGGCCGGTTCCTTACGTATATCATCAATGTGGTTTGTGATGCATCACTGATGCGTTTCTGTCAATAGCTACTATCTCCCTGTTCTTTGAGACATCCTCTCCCTTCCGTGGCAGAATTCAGTTTAAAGTATCTCTGACAAGGTTTTCAAGACTCTTAGCAAATATGACAGTCACTGAAAAGTGGTATAAGATTCTAACACTATTTCTGTCAGCTTTTATTTTTAATTCTAAACTGTCAATAATAAATTTAACAGCTTCATCAGTCATACATCATGTTCCCCCTCCCCTCTTTGACTACAGGGTTGTATTCTTTCCTAAATATACCACAGTACTTGTATCAGCTCACTGCTTTTCTCATTATATTCATTAGTAATATTGATCTGTTCTTCAAATGATCTTTAGATCTTTCAGGAATGTCATTTGAATTATATTTTGATAGTTCAAGTGTTTTACTGTTTTTCTTCAGATTTACTGTTTTTTGTTTTGTTTTATATTTATAGTTCACAGTCTGTACTACAGTCTGCTCCTGGTTGTATTTTGGCAGAGATAATAGAGCTTGTCCAGTGTCCATCTTCTACTTCCAGTTATATTGCCTCTTTGATTTCAATATTGGCCATCTGGCAATGTTCATCTGTACAGTAATTTACATGTTGCTTGAAGCATGTATTTGCAATAAATAGACTGCTGTCTTTACTGAGTTGTATGAGTCACTTTCCTGTTTCATATCTAACTCAAAAGCCCAACCATTTGATTATATGTAATGTTACCTTATTCCTTCCTTTTCTCTTATTAGCTATGATTATCAGCGTATTCTGTTTTAGTTTACAATTGGTTTCCATCTGGACATTTCATAAAGACTTTCAAATCAATTTCTTCTTCTATAGACTTGAGTAATAATATTGGTAGGCTTTCCATGAAGTCTGATGTTATTAATTGGTCAAACTTTGTATTATGGCCCATAACTGCTTCTACTACATCACCACTTGCTATTACAGCCAACTCATTTTTTTTCTGAGTTGGTAATTACCGGAGTAATAGTGTATGTAATTAAGTGATTGAAAACCTTATTTCCCAGGCCCCATTTGTACACTAAAACCAGGTATTGTTTCACAACTTGTTCTACCATTTCAAGTTTACCTTGATTAATACTTCAAATTCCAATCATGTGTCACATAGCCTTGGACTGGTTGAATACACATTGAATACAAACACACACACATACATGCACAATTACACACACAAGAAAAAAAGGAAATATGTTACATGAGAAGAGAACAAATGATGACATAATTTATATCTGCTAATTTAGATACTTAAACATGAATTTAGAAATATTGCAGTAATTTCAGTAGAAATACAATATTTCTCAGCACAATGTGGAAGACTATAATCCAGTGATGACAAACATTTTAAAGACCGAGAGCCCAAACTGTGATTCAAAACCCACTTATTTTTCACAACGTGCCAATACAGCAATTTAACCTGAATATGGTGGTACCCCGAGTTACAAATGCTTTGGGTGATACCCTTCAGGAAAGCAAGGACCCAAGAGCAAGCTTTTGCATTTCCCATGGTCACAGTGAGGGTACTGTGGCCATGGGAAATTCAAAAGCCTGCCCTTTGATTCTCGCTTTCCCAAAGGGTAGCACCCCATCTGCCTCTCTCTGCCCTGGACAGAGAGGTGGATAGGATGCTACACTGTCAGGAAAGCCAGGGGGAGTGGCAGCGGCTTGTGGACCCGTTTGTAGCCCCAGTTTACTCTTCAGCCACACCGCTCTGGGCATCCTAAAAGCAGCATGGCTGGAATGTAAACGGGAGCTAAGAATGAACCCGCAAGCCACTGCCTCCCCTTCGCCCGTCTCTCTGAACGGAGCACAGTGGCATGCTCTGAGCGGAGAGCAAAGTGGCGTGGTTGTGAGGGGGAGATGTCACGTACCCTCAGAAAGGGCTCCGTGTGCCACCTTTGGTACCTGTGCCATGGATTCGCCAGCACTACTATAACCTGTCTCTCCTAAATCTACTGTGCTGGAGCTCACAATGGACAGGCAACTTCAAGGCCTCCACTATCCATTTTTAGGATTCTTTGTGATTGGAACTTCATACAGATAATTTTTCAAACAGCAAGCCTCTTCAGACAAAGGTTTATCCACCGTTAAGTAGGACACATAGCCATCTTATTTAGTACAGAACCTCTCACATAGGTTCACAGTCATTCTGTCAGTAAAATGAGATAATTCTGATCTCTCTTATAAGACTGTTATCACTTAAATGTATTATCCTAAAGTAGCTGTTTTCACGTTGACAAGATAATGTTCATAAAATGCCTTGAATAGTCTAAAGAGCTATATAAATAATGGGGCTTATTACTGTAGCTGTTTTGTTAGTCATTTATTTAGATGTTAAACTGTGCAGAGATGGTAGGTACTTAGAAGCCCTGCAACAGCAAGTAGGTTGTAGGTGAGAGGAACACCCCACCAGTCCTGAGCTGAGTGAAGAGCTTAGTAACTACTGAACCATGGGCTGCAAAATGGGTCCAGGTGCAGGTGATAGGCAGTTGTCTCGGCCAAAAGCATGAGTGCCATCCTCCAGTCCAGACTGGTTTCTGAAGTGGAGATTCTAAACAGTCCTCATGATTTCAAAACAGAATTTAAGGTTTGGTTATCTTGATTACTGTGGGCTGCAGTGGTGCCATCTTGTAAGTTTGCACTTGGGTGGCCACTACAACATCAACGTCCAGTTTAAGTAAGTGTCCAATGATGGAATTGCGAACTACTGTAGATCAACAAGTCATTGGCAGGCTCTGCACCAGGAGAGAGTAATCTCAGAGGCATATAGGATACATAACCTATTTCTGGACACTAGAAAGTAGCACCAGTACCTGTTCCCATAATGCCCACCCCATTTTTAAATTTTTGAGACAAAAAGCCCTCTTGTGCCATCTAGTTTCTTTTTAAAAATGTTTTCCAAAAAAATGTTTACACTGCTTGGTGGGCAATGGGGCTCCTCAGGGCTGCTGGGGTTTCTCAAAATATGGCTGATTACCCTCACACTACCTACAGTTGCAAGCAATAGAATAGAATAGAATAGAATAGAATAGAATAGAATAGAATAGAATAGAGTTTTATTGTCATTATGCATATGCAAGATATGTGCAACAAAATTAGAGTGCTGTTCCACTACACACTCTAAGCATACAAAACACATAAAACACATAAGACATATAAAACACCATACAAAATGTTAAAAACTCTTAAAATTGCTTACAAAATTTAAAACACCACTTAAAAACTGATTAAGATAGTGCTAAAACTGTCGCATTTAACTTGGATACCGCTCTGTGATAAAAACTGTTCTTTAGTCTATTTGTCCTTGACCTAAGAGTCCTGTATCTCCTGCCAGACGGCAACAGTTCAAAAATTGGTGGCCAGGATGTGAAGGGTCTCTCAAAATTCTAGATGTCTTCCTTGAGCATCTGGAGTTGTATAATTCTTCCAAAGGAGGAAGAGGACAGCCCACTATCCTCTCAGCAGTGTTTATGACCCTCTGGAGTTCCCTTCTATCTGCCACTGTGCAACTGGAAAACCAGACACAGAGGCAGTAAGTGATAGTGCTTTCTATAAAGCCCCGGTAGAAGGTTACCAACAGTTTCTTAGACAGTTGTTCCCTCCTGAGAAGTCTCAGAAGATATAATCTCTGTTGGGCCTTCTTAACCAGTGCTTCAGTGTTGGCACTCCAGGTCAAATCCTCCGGTAGAATAACTCCTAAGAACCTACTGTCCGTCACCTGCTCTACACAAACTCCATCAATAATCAGGGGCTGAGTGTCTGATTTCCTTTTTCGATAGTCCACTATAAGTTCTTTGGTCTTGTTGATATTTATTATCAGATTGTTGGTTCTGCACCACCGTAGCAGCCGATGCACCTCCTCTCGGTAGGCTGACTCGTCTCCACCAGAGATGAGTCCCACTACTGTTGTGTCATCGGCAAACTTGATGATTTTATTTTCAGGATGAGTATGAGTGCAGTCAGAGGTGTAAATACTAAACAATAGTGGGCTCAGCACACAGCCCTGTGGAGTACCCATGTTGAGAGTGAGGGCTGATGACATGTAGTCACCTAATCTGACCCTCTGTGAGCGATTTGATAAGAAATCCATGATCCAGGCACAGATGGAATGACAAAAACCAAGGGCCTTAAGTTTAGATATCAGCTTGTGAGGTATAATTGTATTGAAAGCAGAGCTAAAGTCCACAAAGAGCATCCTTACATAGGTCCCCCGCAGCTCCAAATGGGTAAGAGCAGTGTGCAAGGTGATATCTATAGCATCTTCCGTGGATCTATTTGCTCTGTAAGCAAACTGATATTTATCAAATGTGCCTGAGAGGCAAGAGATGATATGCTGGTGGACTAATCGTTCCAGAGACTTCATTACAATGGAGGTAAGTGCCACAGGTCTATAATCATTTAAGCTGTTAATAGATGGCTTCTTTGGCAGTGGAACAATAATGGAGGCCTTCAGACAAGATGGAATAGTTGACTGGGCTAGAGACCGGTTAAAAATTTCAGTAAAAACTCCAGCCAACTGGTCTGCGCACTCCCTAATCAGCCGACCAGAAATGCCATCAGGTGCTATCTATAAGAGGCCCCATGTAGAAGACCCCTACTTTTCCAACCCAAAATTACAGTTTTGAAATTGTGTGGTTCTCTCCTCAGCTTACTTCCATATATAAGATGCCCCTCAATTTTTAGTCTAACAATTTTCGGCAAAAAAGTCTTATACATGGAAAATTACCGTATGTGAACCTTTCGACATTTTGAATGGCAAATGAGCGCGTACAATAAAGACATGAAAAACCAGAATATTTTTGTTATTTAGGCACATTATATTTGTCAATACACTTGACTTAGAGAAAGATCAGATCACATTGTATGATACATCAATGCCGAACACCATGAAATTCTAAAAGGTTCACATGCTTTTCTAGCAAATGTATCTGCCACAAACGACTGTCTGAACGCCATTTTTTTTCAATTTTTCAAACACCGGAGATGTGGGGCGGCTGAGGACAGCCTTGAATCCCTATCTTTCCCACTCCTGATATACACAGAAGCAAGTGCACATATTTGCCAGGTTCCTAGCCGCCAGCAAAAGTCATTCCTGTCCAGATCCAATATGGAAAGTGTAAAGAACATGGTGATGGAAAGGTGATAGGACTAAGCTGGAGTATATAATTCCTGGCTAGACTGCTGTTAGGAAAGGAATGGAAATATAAAAGAACCTATTTCATAGCGGTGTTATAAAAAAAAAACTATGGTGTGCCTGTACTAAGAACACTTCTGGACTTTAAAAAGAATTTTGTAAAACTAGAAAAATATAAAAGAAAAGAAAATCAAGATTAACAGGTGGCTGGAGCAATCCCCTTTGTTTGGAAGCAAGGCAATTTCAGGATAAGAAGTGGCAGTTCTTTGGATCCTAGTTATGAAGCTGAAGTGTGAGAGTTGTTGCCTTCACTTGTCTTTGTAAGCATATAAATCTGACTGTTCCCTGTGAGAAACAGGATTCTGAGTTAGATAGGTTTTGACCTGATCTAGCAGGGTCAATCTCATGTTAATTACCTTTTGTTGCTTCCACAGAAAGTATCTGTGGACCTTGCAGCTTCTGATTTTTTTGGCCAAAATCTCCATTTGTATTGATGACTGACCCAAAGTATACGGAATCTCCCACAATTTCAATTTCTTCAATGTCAGCCTTAACATTGTGTAGTTCTTCTGTGGTCACGATTTTTGTCTTCTTAACTTCAACCGCAGTCCTGCTTTGGCACTTTCTTGTTTCACTTTCATCACAAGTCATTTCAAGTCATTGCTGCTTTCTGCCAGTAAAATGGTATCATCTGCATATCTTAAATTATTAATGCCTCTTCCACCAATTATCATTCCTCCTTCATCTGAATCTAGTTTGGTTTTTCTAGTCTAGATGAAACACAGGGTTTTTTTTAATGATAAATACTCAGAATTGATTAATAAGAATAAACAAGAATGTATTGATTACTAACAACAAATAATGCAATATCTTTGTGCTTTACAATTACATTTGCAGTAAAATTTATAAGCAGCTGCATTATGCATGCATAAACTGTATGCAGTTTTCAACTCCCTTTGGAATTATGATTTTGGTTTATGTATATGTCAAGCAATGGCAAAGCTTTTTATGTCCTTAAAACTTATTGTATATGAAAAAAAGAATATATATAAACTGTCCCCACTCCAGTTTATTTTATTTTAGTATTCTTTCCCATCACAATCTGCTCTTCTATGTACTTGAGGAGCAAATTTTGAAATAAAATCTGTCTCTGCTCATAGAGTGATATCCTTCCAGGAGGAGGAGAAGATGAGTGGGAGAAAGCATGGAGAAAAGATTTTACGGGCTATGGGGAGATAAGGGGTGTGTGTGTCAGCAGCTACAGCACCGGTAAAGAAGGAAGACTAATAGGTGTTGTTTGCCCCTAACACCCCAAATTCAAATAGCTTGAATAGCCTTGGCATCAGACCCCCCCCCCCCAGCTAAAAATACAGCTGCTAAATGCTTGGTCAGTACATGGGAAAACAACAGACATTTGGGATTTGATCCTGCATCAACACACTGACCTGTTTTGTAAGACTGAGACCTGGCTAGGTGAGGAAGTGTTAATCTCACCCAGCTTTGGCCGTTACTTCACGAACCTCTCGCTGCGCAGCGAGCCGTAATTTCCGTGCGAATGGATCGCTTCAGTCCGCACGCTCCTCCTCTTTGGGTTCGGCGCCACCCCGACCACGCCCCCTAAACCGTGCTCCAAGCGGGGCGAGAGATTCCCCTGCCGGAGGCCGGGAATCTTCCTCGCTTCGCATCCAAAGTCACGTGTGGCCAGTTAATATATATATTTATTTTTTTTTTTAACTTACTTTTTGTCCTCTATGCCGATGCATAGATATTTCGGGTAACCCGTTCTTTTGATCTTGCCTTCTGAACACGGGGCAGGGGCAACAGAGGGGGGGCAAGCGTCCCCGGGTGACGTGAGCAGAGTCCCTCCGCTTGCAAGGGATGGCGAAGGGCTGCGCAGAGGGAGGGGGGAGGGGGTGTCGGTGCCGCCACTACAAGACACCCCCGCGCGCGCCCACCCACAGAGCGGCGGCGGGGCACACAGGGCGATGAAGCTGAGAGAAGCCTCTCCCCGCCCCGCCCCCCCCCAAAAAAACCAACCCAGCTGCTCTGCTTCAGGGAAACACGATGGCCGCCCACAAGTCCTCGGGACAACCGCAGGGGCCTTTGAGCGCCGGGCTTGACCGCTGGCTTGTGCGCCTCGACAGCCGGGTATTGATGCATCGATACGCCGTGGTATTTTTTTTTAAAAAAAAAGAAACCGGAAGTTGCAAGTAAGCTTCCGAATGCGAAGGGAGCACGTGAGGTAGGAATGGATTCGAACCTAAAATTTCGCATGGTGAGGACAGAGAAAGAGGGGTGGGGGCGAAGGGAGACCACGTGATCGCCTTCGCATTCAAAGCGAAGGCAATCACGCTGCGATGCGAAGAGCCCCGTGAAGTGACGGCCTTTGTCCACCAGGGTTCACTGCACAGTAACAGACCTTGAGGGTGGGGATGTATAGTTGCAGTAGTCTATTGTGATTCCATCTCCTTTACGAGGTGTCATATCCCCCATTTTCTGGGTTTAGAGGGTTTATATCTGAAAGTGTGAGTTCAGGACAGAACAGGGATTCTGTTGGTGCATCCCATCCCGCTGCTCAACAGTCCTCCATCCAGAGCTAACCAAACTGATTTCTGGGTAAGGGCCTGAGGCTTGTTGGGCTGGGGGACTTCAATATCCACGCTGAGGCAAATTTGTTAGAATGGAAGTAGGTCAGGACTTCATTTTAAAATAAGCATGGGCGTGTTCCAAATGGTACCTGGCCTCACTCATACTGCAGGGGCACTTGAAGTCCTGGTTTTCTGTACTGAGGAAGGTGTTGATGATCTTGTGGTATTTCAGAATTATATATTGATCAATGTTTCCTGGTCTGGGTCTGATAAAGAAATCTTTATGAACTCTGAAGATGTTTCTGTTAAACTGCTGTTGAAAGCTCCCAGATTGCAAAAACTCAAAGGCTCGTCCCAGTGACATCCTATCTGTGCACCTTGTTCCCAAAATAAGACTGCTTCACCACAGACCACATCCTATGCCATGGTCTTGTTTTTCTCAAAACCTGCCTCACGGGTGTCTAGACTTGTTTTTCTTGAAACTCACAGATGGTAGAGAACCCAGGGGGAGGGAGAACCATCCATTACGTTACCCTCTCACCAACCAATGCGGGGTCATCTATTCTGTCTAGAAGAGTATAAGAGATGTGCCTATGCATAAATCAAGGTTTCTTCCATCTATTTAAGGATAGACCCATGTTTAAACATGCCTTTTTGAATGTCTTTTCAATAAAACTGCAGTTTTGTTTTCATCAAATAGAATCTTGAGTCAATTATTACTTTATGTGGTGGCCTTTGCCACCCCTGGATTACAATGTCTGGGTGACATCTGAGTGTGGACAAACTTTCTGTGGTTCCATTTTCATGAACAGATTACTACCTGGTGGGTTTAGACACACTGGAAGTCAGAGCCTTGGCAGCATTTAGGGAGGTTTTAAGATGGTCTGCCCCTGGTGGCTGATGCATCTGAATGGTTTTCTAATGACTCTTTGGGAGTTGTTGTTGTTTTGTTATTGTTGCTGCTGCTGCTACCTTGGCAGGTGATCTTTCCAAAGACCTGCTGGACCTATGGAATGCGGGAATATGCTGCATGAAAGCCACAATTGCTTGTAAGAGTCCTCTCCCACAGACAGCTCTCACTTTCATACATCACTATGGTTTTTCCAGTAGTGATGTATGGAAGTGAGAGCTGGACTATAAAGAGGGCTGATTGCTGTAGAATCGATGCTTTTGAGCTGTGGTGCTGGAGGAGAGTCTTGAGAGTCCCCTGGACTGCAAGGAGATCAAACCTATCCATCCTGAAAGAAATCAGGCCCGAATGTTCACTGGAAGGACAGATTTTGAAGCTGAGGCTCCAGTACTTTGGCCACCTCATGAGGAGAGAGGACTCCTATTCCCCAGAGTAGGGGAGAGAATTCCCCTATTACTGGCCAGTTTCAAATGGGCAAAGTATTGGAGCATGTGGTGACTTCTCAGCTCCAAGAGGTCTTGGACGTAATTAATTATTATCTAGATCAATTTCAATCGGGCTTCAGGATTGGTTATGGCATGCAGATGCTTTGGTTGGAGTGGGAACTGGACAGGGGGAGTGTGTTCCTGTTAATTCTGCTGGACCTCTTGGTGGATTTTGTTACCATATAGATCATGACATCCTTATGGGCTAGCTCTTTAAAATAGATTTAGAGGCACTATTTTACTGTGCCTCTAGTCCTTCCTGAATGGGGAAAACATAGAAGGTGGTACTGTTGGACTCCTGTTCTGTGTCCTGGCCGTTGGACTGTGGTATCTCTCAAGGGTTGGTTTTGTCCCCCATGCTGTCTAATACATACATGAAACATGCTTTGCTTTATGTGGAGTCTCCAGATACAGGCCAAATAAACAAAATGCCTATGAAAAGAGACAAATGGTGTTTTGCATCGATCATGGTAGGATCCAGGTTCTTTGATGCACTTATTCACCAATGTAAGATATGAAAGGTTGAGAATCAATGAGCTAAAAGATGTTTAATAAAAGTTTGAAGGGTTTATTCATGTGTATTCTATGGCTCTAAATATGAATCAGTGTCCAAAAGGGATTTATGAACCTGACATTGTGACATGGTGGAGGGAATGGGCCAAAGTATCTGCAAAGTGATACCTGGGCGCAATATGTGGCCAGAGGATATGGGTGCCTGACCCATGCAAGGAGCTACAACAGCCCATTTAAAATACATGCCAGTTGTGTGACTCCCAGATCACACAGAAAGAATTTCCCCAGCAGCTGGGAATAGCGGAATATGGAATCATATTAGTCACACATTTCTCTCAAGCCATAGCCCTTGGTTCATCACTAATACCTGCCTGTTGCTATGGAAACTGTTAGGACAAGAAAGGGGAGCTGATCTTCCTCAGCACAGTTCTGGTCTGTGCTCTACAGGCACGGAAGCTCTTGGTAAAGAGTTGCTTCATGATACCACATCGATCCTTGCCATGCAGAAGCTTAGGAAACTGCCTATATTTACTTCCATGCTTATATAACACAAAGTAGTCAGGCTTGGAGAAAAATCATCAGGATGCTGCTGCCGGTTTGTTTCTTTATGATGGAGGGGGGCATAATGAAATGAGGATACATGGTTTTGTTTTTTTAAAACAACAACATTTTTGTATACATTTTATGTAAGTAAGCATGTACAGCACTATACATTCGTCATCATCCCAAGGGAAATCTAACTTGAAATACTGTATATCATAATCCTGTTCCTATATTTTTCATTTCCCACAAAGTTCAAAACTGAAACAACCACAGAAAGAACTGCCACCACTATCATCCACAAGATGCATCTATCCCCTTGTTCTGCTTTAGACAATCCCCTCTCCCTGCTATAGGAGTTTTTGGGCCGTTTTACAGGGTTCTTCAGGGTGGGGTGGGGGAATATAAATTTGTAATTTGTCATTGTTGATCAATTATGAATTGTAATGAATCACCATTTTTTTCTGATTCATGGCCATCTCTAGTGTGCAGCCACCAGACCTCTAAACGCTTCCCACGGTGCCCCATTTTGTATGAAAGGGTGAAGCTTGAGAGGGTAATCTGGCTGCAGAGGAATAAGGAGCCTCAGGTGAGCTTCAGAACTTGTTAAAGCATGTAGCTTTTCAAGAGCTTTCCTAAGGGCTACAATTTCTTGCATACTTTTTAGGATATGCCACAAAGATCACACAAATGCAAAGGTGATAGCTTTTAGAGAGAGAACTTATATCAAGAATCTCACAGTTATGTGCCCACCATTTTTTTTACTTTTATGCATAATTATTTTCTCCACTAACCTTTTGTCTAACTAAATGTCTTCACTTCCCCCTACCCCGCTTCCTCTTCCCCTGCCCATCCTCACACAGATCTGGTGTCTGTTTTCTGTCTCCTGAGGAATTTTTACAACAGAGCCCTAAAACAACACAGCCAAATCACTGCATGTAAATGTACCATACATCCAACAGCCAATGAATATTTGGTATGAAACTTATATTCCATTGTATATTATATTGAACACCTCATTCTGCTAATGTATGTCTGAAGAAGTGGATATGTCCACAAAAGTTTACATTAAAATACAATTGTTAGTCTTTAAGGTGCCACATGTTTTTATCTTTTGTTTTATTTTATATTTTGCCTTGTTATAATCTATTGGTACTACTCTGGGGAATAGAGTTTCGTACTCAAAATATTAGCAATGTTTTTGTTATTTTTCTAGTAGCCTAAAGGTATCACCTGTTCAACTTTTGTATTTAGTTTTTGTGATGGCTACATGGCTCCTCAACTTGTTTTGTTTCAATTAGAAATACTGAGATACCAGGAATGAGTCCCCCACCCCAAGTACCAAGGAAGAGGCAAAAGGGCCATCAATGGAGACATGACAAGACTGCAACACTGAGTAACTTCTTTCCTTTTTATTTGATCCAATTGGCTACCCTCAGTGCACTTTTCCAAATTTTATCCCAATCCTCAAATGAAATGCATGGGCCTTCTGCACCAACCCACCTCCCCCTTTGCTGCCAAGGTAGGGGCCACTGTCCTCGATAAGCCACATTGAGGAGAGGTGTGAATATGTGTATGTGAGCCATGACATGTCCTTGGAAGGACTGAGGCAATAAAAACACATCCCTCCCTTCAATTCAGATGTAGCCTACAACATCCAAGCTCTGAGCCTCAACTAAGAAACTGCCTGGCTCCCCGCCCCCCCCTTCTTGCCAAGGACCTTAAATCTAAGAAATAACTCCTGACAAATCCTTCTTTTGCCATGTTATAACCTATTGGTACTACTCTGAGGAACAGCGTTTCACCCTTGAAATATTAGCAACATTTTGTTATTTTTCTAGTAGCCTAAAGGCATAACCTGTTCCACTTTTTATTTTGTTTTTTCTTTGATTTTTGCCTAGAATTCTTGCACAGACTAACACGGCTACCTCTTCCAAAACTTCCAGAAATAAGTTTACCTATTTAGGTTACTTTTCCACATGACGATCAGTTACAGATATGTTTTGGAGTATAGTACTAAACCCCCTCTACTATCTGCTGAATGTCTCTCCATCCAGAATCATTGGATGAATTTGAATGGAAGTATTAAATGAAAAGGATAAGAACTCTGTGCCAACTTTTTCTAAATCCTGAATAATTTTATGAACCTCTGCCAAGCAGTTGTACACCCTCCAGAGAAAAGTCAAACTTAATAGAAAACATCACACTTGCCTTCATAATTTTGCATCTGATAATCATAACATTTGCAGACTGTGGCTGTCATTACCTACAGTATTCTGAAACCTCAGTCAGAACATGACAGTCAGGCTCAGTTATGAAGTTAAATTGCACCAAGAGATGGAACATGTCTAATTCCTTATTTCCTTGAAGATTTTGGTTTCAGGGCAACATCATAACAGGCTCCCAGACACTAGTGAAATGTAGCTTGTTTTCTCTCCCTTTTGTCCTGTCCTCCATGTTGTCCATAGAGTTCTAGGGGATTTCCCATCCTACAGCTAGGTTTGGAGGGCACACAGTGCTGCCTCCTCCCAATTCTGCAATGAAAACTGTTTGCTCCGCAGGACAACTCTGCTGGGGCTTGGCCATAATTCTGTGTGGGGACATTACTAGCAAGAATATGCACGTATGTTGGAGACCCAATGTGATGTAGTAGACAGAGTGTGATGTAGTAGACAGAGTGATGGAGTAGGTCCCAGGAGACTTGAGTTCAAAACTCTGCTTGGCCAGGGAAACCCATTGGGTGGAACAGTGAAGCACTAGAAAAATAATAAATTATTTCATGCTGTCAATGTCAAGTCACTTCCAATAAATGGTGCACTTTTTTCAGTGTTGAATATAGGTTGAATGTTACTTGACAGAATGCACAAGATCAGCTTTTCTCTACTTGACACCCTGTAGATGTGTTAGGAAGCCACTCCCACACTTTCCAGGTAGCCTGGCTAATTAGTGTTATGGCTGAGGTTTATGGGAGCTGTAGGATTATGGCTGAGGTTTATGGGAGTTGTAGTAAAACAGTAGGCTGGAGTCTAAGCCAGTGGGTCCCAACCTGGGGGTCGGGACGCCTTTGGGGGTCGAATGACCATTTCACAGGGGTCGCCATGAGCTAGTGCAGAAAAAGTCACAAATGGCTTGGGTCGGGAGGAAGAGAGGGAGGAGGGGGAAAGAGTGAGTTACAGCTTGATAGGTTGGAGGGGATGTCAGTCAATGGCACCGGAGGCTGCGATTGGCTGAGGGTGTCTGTAGAGGAAAGTTCTCTATGGCACCTGCGGCAGTGGCCTGCCAAAGGGGCTTGTGGCCTCTTCCAAGCAAGGCAAGGGGTCACCCCAACATGAGGAACTGTATTAAAGGGTCACAGCATTGGAAAGGTTGGGAACCACTGGTCTAAGCTTTTCATTCAGGAATTCCACTTCTTGAGAGGAACACAGTGACTCCTCTTATAAAACTGATTGATCCAGCCAATTGAGGTAATTGCTTTTTGTATCCAAGCACTGGCTGAGATAAAATTAAATTAGCCACAACTACTTCATTCTCTCATGCCAACCTAGCCATTCGAAAGCACCACTTTGGTGGGAATTTAACAGCCTTCCATGCACTTCCACATTTAGTGGAAGCCACATGACAACATAAATAAGCCTACAGGCATATGCTGACTCTTTGGGCTTATAAACAGAGATGAGCATCAGCCCCTAGAGTCAGAAATGACTGGACCTTAATTGTCAGGGGGAACCTTTACCTTCACTTTTACTCTATTCTATTGGCTTCAACAAGACTTACATATGGTTCACTCTTTTTGGTCTGGGTAGCAACTTTACAGCTGTTTCACTCTAGCACACATTTACCAGTGACTAATTCCATTTCTGATCTCCAGCTCGATAATTTAATTGTAGAAAGTTGCCTTTTTGGATTATAGTTCCTCTACCCCTACCCCCACTCGCCAGGCAGCATGGCTAGTGCTGCTGGCTGGATAATTTTGGGTGTTGTAGTCAAAAAGTAGTTTTTCCAAGCTGTGGTCTTGTTGTTGAACTCATATATAGGATGTTTATTCCCCATCCTATCACCCTTTTTTGTACTCCATAGCCTGCTGAAGAGTCCCTGTGGGGAATTGGGAGCGGTATAGAAGTGCAAAAATAAATGCAGTAAATAAAAGAAACATGCCACTCCTTGTCATTTTCCCAGGATGGGAATAATGTATGTATGTATGTATGTATGTATGTATGTATGTATGTATGTATGTATGTATGTATGTATGTATGTATGTATGTATGTATGTATGTATGTATGTATGTATGTATGTATGTAT
>JAHTLZ010000016.1:11667518-11682607 GCA_023846285.1 Phrynocephalus versicolor | reverse complement strand
TATGTATGTATGTATGTATGTATGTATGTATGTATGTATGTATGTATTAGACATGGCAAAAATGTCTAGACTAGAAAAAAGAGTTTTCGTTTGTTGGAGAGGGTCTATTTCGTTCCGTTTCCGTTTGTCGCGAAATTTTTTGAAAATGTTTCATTTCGTCGTTTCGTTTGTCGTTTGTCGTTTCTACCGCGATTTAGCGCTATTTGACTTCCCAGAGCATGGGGGCGTCCCGTAGTGACCCAAAGCAGGCAGAAAACACTTTAAACTGATGAATAATATATATTAATTTATATCAGTAACACTGCATCATATGCAATAATGCAAACAAAGTGGGCAGAATGCAATATTGTCTTTTTCTTTCACCTTTATACTCCAGTCCAGACTCCATCATCACACATACATATATATAGTAGCATCAGTTCTGCAGGGAAGAGGAGGGTGGGGTCAGGGGGATTCTGCCTGGAAGATGCAGAAGAGATGCATGCCAGTCCACCCCCAGTTTCTGGAAGAGTGGATGAGGGCAGGGCAGAGGAGCAGGGTCTCAGGGTTTCCGCCTGCAAGAGGCTAGAGAGATGCTTGTCTCTCCATTTCCCCAATCCCCATCTCAAAGGAAGAACTCTTTCCTCCAGAGCTCCAAAGAACAGAATCTGAAAACCAGCAGCAGCCAGCTGCCATTCCATTCCCACCCAGCAGCAGCCACTTGTTCAACTGCTGACTGAACTGGTCACAGCACTTGGTCTGGCTGGCCTGTATTGTTTTCCTTTTTTTTGTTTTGTTTTTAAAGTCTTTATCTATCCCATTTCCCCTCTACCTCTCAGAGGCAGCAGGAGACACAGTATTCCGTTCCTCCCCCAAATCTGGATGAGGGTCTACTCCTCTCAATGTCCCCATCTCCAATGACACTCCTTGTAAAGCCAAGCAAATGCCACCCTGGTCAACTAGCGGTCAGAGATTCAGATGCTTCCCCCCACTCATCTGGATGAATGCCCCTCCTCTCACTTTCTCCCCCAATTCCCAACAAAGTTCCCCTCAACCTCTTAGGGGATCTGCGCCAGCTGGAGTATCCAAAGGAGCTGGCAGGCAGAATCCCCAAGGATCAAATTCAGGAGCCAATGGAGGCCCTCCAGAAAACCCTGGAGGTCAGTCCACCACTCTTTGTGTGGGCAGCTGTGTTTGATTTCCAAATAGGGCTCAGTGGCCACGTTCTCCCCCTGTGGCATAATGATGAATAAAAATGCCCCTAGCAGACATACGGGCCCAACAACTCTCCCCTCCTTGTCCTAGGCCTAGGGATTTTCCGCCTGTTAGAGGCTGGAGTGACATTCTAACCCTCCTCATTTCGAGGATGGGGTAGGGAACAGCCTGGAGACCAGGCTAGAGTTTTGCCAACCCAGGAGACAGAGTTCTGCCAACCCAGAGGAGACACAGTCCATGCAGGGAAGCCAGAGGGCCAGGAAATACTTTTCTAGGGAAGGGAGTTGTTTCAGCTGCCTTTGGAGGCCAGAGTTTTGCCTACCCAGGAGACCGAGGAGACACAGTCCACACTGGGAAGCCAGAGTGCCCGGAAATACTTTTCTAGGGAAGGGATTGTTTCAGCCGCCTAGTTTGGAGGCCAGAGTTTTGCCTACCCAGGAGACCGAGTTCTGCCAACCCAGAGGAGACACAGCCCACACAGGGAAGCCAGAGTGCCAGGAAATTACTTTCCTATCCTCCTCATTTAGAGGACAGGGTACTTGAAATAGAAATAGAAATGGAAATAGAAATACAAATACAAATAGAAAAATAAATAGAAATAGGGTACTAGAAAGAGAAAGAGAAATTTAGAGGATACTAGGGTACTAGAGGATAGATAGGGTACTAGAGGATAGGGTACTAGAGGCTGCTAAATCCGGCAGGGGCAAGCTGCTGCACGGCTGCCATGGGATAACAAGCTGTATGAGCAACCAACAGTACTTTCGGCCCACCATTTTGTACTGCCCAAGCGAAGCCAGGCTAGAGTTTTGCCTACTCAGGACACCGAGTTCCACCAACCCAGTGGAGACACAGTCCACGCAGGAAAGCCACGAAGCCAGAGTGCCAGGGAACTTTAGGGAGGGATTGTTTCAGCCCCCTACTTTGGAGGCCAGAGTTTTGCCTACTCAGGACACCGAGTTCCACCAACGCAAGGCACTTGAGGAGAGTTGTTTGGGGTCATTCCCCCTGCGCACGACCACCCTGCATTTCTTACACACCGCAAGCCTCGAGTCTTCCTGGCTAGTCTCGAAATACTCCCAGAGAGAGCTGCAAGGCTTATGTAAAGTACTGCCCCCTCTGGTACTGCCTGACACTGCCGTGCTGGTGGTGGTGTGGCTTGTACCCTGCTGGGACAACTGACTGCTGTCACTGGTGGTACCCTGGTTCTGGGAGGAAGGAGGGCTCCTCCTTCCATCACTGCCTGAAGCCTGCCTTTCGTCTGTTCCTGCCAACAGGTCCTCAGAATCCGGCAGATGCAGATGAACAGAGCTTTCTGATTCTGAGTACTCATCTTCCTCCTGATACATGGGTGTGTGTGAGTGTGAAACCTTGGTGATGGGGATCGCATGCAGTCGTCCATGCTTCCCTCAGTGACAGAAGATGGTCCGGTGGTGCTGGTGGTGGGAGTGGTACCAGCAATATCACTATCTGCACTGCTTCCTGTGCCTTCCTTCAGAAACATGCCCCTATTTATTTTAGTGGGGGTCCCCTTGCCCTTCCTTCTACCTCTGCCACCCCTCCTCATTTTTTTTTATTTCTCAAAGTTATAGAAAAGAAAAGAAATATATTTTGTTATTATATTTGTGTTAAGTTAACAAACTATTCTAATAAACTTATCCTTTTGGCCCACAAGCTTACTCTCTTGTGTTCTTTTGTACAAGCTTTCAAGGTTGCCCTGCTGGTCCTTGATAAAAGTTTTTCCTTTGTAGAAAGACTAGGGTAGGGTACTTTTGCCCTTTAAACACAGTCAGAAATAAGAAATTTAAAAAATTATAGGCACTGTTTTCTCCCAATGTGCAATGAGAGGTAGGGTATTGAATGCCCCCCCCCCCCACACACATATTAGGCTTATATGAGTGTTATAGCCAGCCAGCAGAAAGTGTTTCTTCTTTTCTTGTCAGGTTGAATGAAAAACTTTGAATGTAAAAAAAATGGTATTATTGAAACTAAATCAAGAAGTCCACCCAACTCCCTTTATATCAGAGAAATCCTTCCTTTCCCCAGAAACTGCCAGGCAGAGACAGACAGACTTGTGGTTGAGTTGAAAATGAACAAAGGCAGAAGCCTGCTCTGTTCCCTTCAGCAGCAGACAAAACTGCAGGCGAGGGCAGGGAATAAAGAAAATTTATTTTCTAAATGCAACTTGATCCACTGAAATGGAGTGTGTGTTCAGTGCACGCACACAACAACACAACAAGTTTAACAAAAAGACGATGACCTGGGTAAATAACATTGTAAAATATTTATATGTCCCCTTAGGGTAGGAGGAGGTTCTGTTCTTGCACCCCATAAATTGTGTGTGTGCAAGCAAATTGCACAGTTACCCTAACAATAGGCTCTCCCTCAAATTGAACTGGAGTGGTAACTGGAATGTGTTGTACAATAAGACTGAGCTAGGGTATTGTATTTTCTCCCCAAAATAAAGCAGCAAATGAAATTGGTTGCCTAATTAGGCCCCCAGTGAATTAACTTGATGGTAGGGGTAGGGTGAATGCCCCCCCCCAGATTAGGCTGATATGAGTGTTATAGCCAGCCAGCAGAAAGTGTTTCTTCTTTTCTCTCAGGTTGAATGAAAAACTTTGAATGTAAAAAAATGGTATTATTGAAACTAAATCAAGAAGTTCACCCAACTCCCTTTATATCAAAGAAATCCTTCCTTTCCCCAGAAATTGCCAGGCAGAGACAGACAGATTGTGGCTGAGTTGAAAATGAACAAAGGCAGAAGCCTGCTCTTCTCTTCAGCGCTGCTGGCCAGGGCAGGGAATAAAGAAAGGTTATTTTCTAAATGCAGCTTGATCCACTGAAATGGAGTGTGTGTTTTCACTCAGTGCACACAACACAGCAAGTTTAAACAAACAGTAGATGAGCTAGTAGAGTAGTAAACTAAATAAATAATATTGTAATTTGTAATATTATTTATATTGTCCCCTTAGTACAGGAGAACTTCTGTTCTTTCACCCCAACTTGTGTGTGTGTGTGTGCAAGCAAATTGACGTTGGAAAACTTTGAAAATAAATTGTATATTTTAAAATAAATCCACACACCTCCCACTCCCAGTCGACCCTCCCCCAATAATATAATATCAGAAAAATCCTTTCCCCACAAACAGCCAGAGAACAAAGAAAGAATAACTGCTATTCCCTTGGCAGACAAAGCTGCAGGGAATCAAAAAAAAATAATTTTCTAAATTCAATTCGATCTTCTTCTGGATCTGTATCTGGAACTCACAGTCACAAGACAGGAGGAGAAATCGTGCCTGCCTGTTGTGTTGTGTTCCCTCCCTGCCTGCCTATAAAGCCTAAAGCCTCCCAGGCCTCCCTCCTCGAATAACATCGGATCGCACAAGCACGAGCAGCCACCCTCCTCCCTCAACCACATCCAACACCCGACTGCGATTTCTGGAAGGTGCCTCGGGTTTTTATACCCTCTGAGACATGCAGAAGTGTCAGTCAAAACCTGGCCATGCCATTGGTGGATCTGTTCAAAAAAATTGCATGGTCCCATCCCATGGCCAGCTCATCATTGCGCAGGTGTAAAAAATAAAAATAAAATAAAATAAAATCAATGCAGACGTTTTATTGCAAGAAAAACCCACTGCTGCTACTATTAAAATTCAGGCATTAGAATAAATAAGTTTCAATGTGTTTGTGTTGTGCTTTGGTGTGTTTTTGGACCACGATTTGAAAAGAAAAATTGCGGTAGCCCTCCCCCCCAGCCTGGTGCAAGCAGCCCAGGACAGGAGAGGAGGGGGGGAAAGGCCAGGGACCCCCCAAAAAGCACCCCTCTGGTAGGTGGCAAAGCCTCAGGCAGGCATATTTTCGCCTGCTTTTTCAGCCGGGATTTTTTAAACCTTTTTTCTAACATGCTGTTTTGAGTGCTCGCGTGATGCCAAAAACGGTAATGAAAAACCAGACCAAATTTTTCTTTTTTCGGTTCGGGTTCTGGCTGGCCCGGCTAGATTACCATTTCCGTTACCATTACGTAACAGAAACGATAAACGGTAATGGAAACGGTGAATTACTCGTTCCGTGCCCTAGTATGTATGTATGTAGGTAGGTAGGTAGGTAGGTAGGTAGGTATTTTGAATATTTTTACCCCGCCTTTCTCCTTGGAAAAGGACTCAAGGCGGCTTACAATAATGAAAAACAATATACAGCCCAGAACATTTAAGACATATTCAGGTTAATACTGTATACGATTCTACTTTATTTGCTATATGTGATGCATAGTAGAAAGACTACACAGAATCTGTTCAAATAAGACACCATTCTCTGAACTGGGTGGTACTACTATCATCACAATCTGCCAGCAATGAACGGTGCAAATAATGTCACCTTCTCTTCCGAATAAAGATGTCATGGGTGAATGCTCACATGCTGTGGAGCCTACTACCCAATTATCGGTCATAAGTGGTCCCCCTGGCTCCTTCCCTTTCATAAACTGCAAGGAGTGGGGGCTGCAAATTCTCCCCCCAAGTGCAGACCTTTTAGAAAATTGCCTGCTGCCAAGTTTAGGGTTTTTTTCTACCTCTTCCTCTACATCAGAAGTCAATTGTCTGAGAAGCTCAATTGTAGAAGAGACTGGGTAAGCAACTTAAAGAGGCTTTTCCCCCCTTCCTTGTCTTTTTGTAAAGACTCCTGCTGATTACGTGCATATGCATGTCTAAAGACTTTACAGCTTCAAAAAGAGGGGCTGAGAAAAGGCAGCTGCTGATTCTGCTGTTATTTTTCAGAGAAGTCACTATCAAAGACAATGGAGTACAGGATTTATAGGGACATAGGGACTGCCTCCTTAGATCAGCCAAAGCATTTCCCCCCCTCCCCCACTCAGGGCCTTCTGCACGCGCCAAGCTAACACATCCAGAGCCAGCACAGTCAGTGGGAATTGCAATGTGGCACATCCAGAGGCTGCCAAATTGCAAAAAGGTGGGCTAAAGGTCCAGTTATTTCCAGGGCTCATAAACATGACTGGGATTTCCAGAATGCTTCGGTCAGCATGATTAACCCTGCCCTTTGCCCCGCCCCGCACTCTGCTCCTGCTCAACAAACCTGAAAGCCACAACATTTTTAAAATGTTGGCCTGTACATAGTTGTAATTACCCTTTTCAGTCATTGTGGCAACCAGGGACTCTAACTGTGAATGTACTGTAGATTTATATAAAGCCACCATGATATTTGTTCTTCTACTTTTAATTTCATTCTGAATACCAAGATTGAATATTCCCTTTGCTATAGCACTCTCTACTGACATTTCCCCTACGATAACTGCTATGATCCCAGTATCCTTTTCCTAAGATATTTCAGCTCATTCAGTTTCCATTATCATCAGTGTGTATGTGATTCTGGCAGCAAATCAGAATACAAGTGCATTTAAAATATTCAATAGTGTGTGTGTGTGTGTGTGTGTGTGTGTGTGTGTGTGTGTGTGTGTGTGTCCATCAATAATCAAAATGCCCTAAGTGCATCCGAACTAGCCTGATTTTGGAAGCTAAGCAGGGTCGTGCCTGGTTAGTACTTGGATGGGAGACGACCAGGGAATACCAGATGCTGTAGGCGCCTGGAGTAGGAACTGGCAAGCCACTCCAGTATTCCTGCCAAGAAAACTCCATGGACATGGGGTCACAGAGAGTCAGTCACGACCGTACTGACACAACAACAAACTTGAAGTCACCATGTTACCTAAGTTTGCACCTCGTTCTGTACAGTGTCTGAAACCAGGAAGTGTCTTGTGGCACCTCAGAGATAAGAAATGGATTATTTTGGCATAAGCCTGTGTTATAAATAAATAAGCCTGTGTTCACATTGGTCACTTCATCAAGAATATGAAAGATGAATCTGAAGTCAACGGGTGTATGTGTGTGTCTACACACACACACACACACACACACACACACACACACACCTGTTTGGTAAGAGTGAGGGATGGATGCTACTAAAAAGTTTCCCCTCTGGGATGGGGGGGGGGAGGTCTTCCAGGAACAACAATTCTCTTTGGAAACAGGTTGCAGCCCCACAGTATATGATGCCTAAAACCCACCTATTGTTCATAAAGACATGGACTCTGGGCAATTCTGCCTCCTCCCACCCCATTTTTGGTGGTTTGTGCCACCTCCAGGGGCTCTGCCAAGGTTGCACATTTCTGACCTTGCCTGATGAAGAGTTCAGAAAGTGTTGCAGGCTTGTTTTCAGTTTTGTGTGCCTTGTGTTAAAAATGGTTTTGGTTGACTATTGATTTTCAGCACTTTGTTAAATGCAGCTTAGTTTCTTGCTTGTGAGTGTGGAATTTAGTGCCCCTGAATACAGCATTTTTCACATTGCTATGTTTCCTCTCTTTTGGAGCTTCCAGTTGCCTATCCTTCCCTTAATGAGGGGGAAAAACTGAAGAAAGAAACCAGCATCCATGCCAGGGACTATTTCCAACTATCTCTGCAAGTCTTCAGGAACCTGCTGATAAAAACATAAGAACATAAGAACGTAAGAAGAGCCATGCTGGATCAGGCCAAACGCCCATCTAGTCCATCTTCCTGTATCTCACACTGGCCCCACCAGATGCATTTGGGAGTGCATGAGACTACATATCTGTCTCCTGATACCACTCCCCTGCATCTGGCCCTTGAAGTACCCCGGTTTTAAGCCTGGAGATTACACATCTCCATCATGGTTTATAACCTGTGATGGACTTTTCCTCCAGGAATCTGTCCAATCCCCTGCCATCACTACACTGTGTGGCAGGGAGTTCCACAGACTAAACAACACACTGGGTAAAAAAAATTCTTTTGTCTGTTCTCACTCTCCAAACTCTCAATTTGAGTGGATGTCCCCTAATTCTGGTATTTTGTGAGAGGGAAAAGAGTGTCCCTCTATCCACTTTACTCATGCCCTGCATAATTTTGTATGTCTCAATCATATCCCCCCCTCAGGTGCCTTTTTTCCAGACTAAAGAGCCCCAAATGTTGTAGCCTTTCTTCATAAGGAAGGTCCCCATGCCCAGTAATCATTTTAGTTGCTCTCTTACGCACCTTTTCCAGTTCCACTATGTCTTTTTTGAGATGCGGTGACCAGAATTGTACAGAATACTCCAGGTGCAGCCTTACTATGATTTTGTACAATGGCATTATAATGTTGGCTGTTTTATTTTCAATCCCCTTTTTGATAATCCCTAGCATGAAACTAGCCTTTTTCACTGCTGCCACACACTGGGTGGACACTTTCACTGAGCTGTCCAACAACACACCAAGATCTCTTTCCTGATCCATCACAGATAGCTGAGAGCCCATGAGTTGATAGATAAAGCTTTGATTTTTTTTTTGCCCCAGTATGCATTACTTTACATTTTGCTACATTGAAACACATTTGCATTTGCCATTTGTCATTCTATTCCCTTAGTTTGGTCTCACAAGAAAAGAAGTCCAGTTGCCGGGACTCAGCTTCCAGATAACCTTAACTGGATGACTGAGAATCTTCATAGACACTGCTAAGTTGCTTTCCACACATCTTGCCATATGTGAAAGCTTAGCTACTTACAGCACTTTCTTCTTTCCAATCAAGTCCCAATGCCATAAAGAAAAGCATTCAGCAAGGAAGATTTCTCTCATTGACTGTGGCATCTTCATGTTAAGAAACATTGCACTTTAGTGAACCTGTCAACTCCACAACGTCTCTGTCCAGGAAGAAAAGAAAAGAAGCTTAAGTAAACCTACAATTTGCACTCCATCTGCCTGTCCTTCGACAGACTTCAAACAAATTGCTCTATAATTTGGGGCAGGTTGGGAGTGCATGTTTGGAAACAGGACAAGAGAGAGGTCATGATCTTTCCTTTGCTGAATGACTAAGGGCAAGTTCATACTTCCACCCTGATTGCAAGTCATTGCTTGATGACTCCATATATATATCATTGTCTAATATCTCGAGTAATGTGAAGCAGCGCGTAACTATTGGGTAAAATAGAGGTAATTTTCTGGGAGCAGCATCATCTTGACAAATATGAAACTGCAGGATGAACTCAAGAAAGTGCTACCCTCCCATTTCCCACAATGCTTCAGACTGTGTCTCTGTAATGGATTTGTTTGTGCCTTCTTTTTTAGTGGTACAAGTTGTTTTTTAGCTGCACAGTATGTCTTAAATTGTCAGGTAAGATTCAGCTTGTTAGGTTGCTTGTTAAGGCAAGTTGCTTTGGAGTTACACAAGGTGGATAAAATCAATAATCCCAATTTAAATCATATCTGAATTTTTAGTAAAATCAAGTTTAAATTACCAAAAAACCAGTTTTTTAAAATTGAAATTGTGATTTAAATCATGATTTAGGTTAATGTGATTTAAATCAAATCCACCCTTAAGGCTAATACTTCATGTCCATCTCATCGCTGTTCACAGTGCCGCTCGGGATCAGTATGAAGTAATCTAACCTCACATCCATTGTGGGACGAGGGGAGTTCATTCCGACCACGCCCCCTGAACTGCGATTTAAGTGGGATGAGAGATTCCCCTCCCTGGACACGGGAATCTGCTCATCATGCTTCACTTTCCGAGACGAGTAGCCATGAGGTAAGGCTCGTCACGCAACGTGCCCTTTTCTATCTAGTGGCAGGAGTGTGAAGTGCCATTCGCCAGTACATTCCATATGGAGTCAGCAACGCAGTGCAGAGAGATTAAAAGACAAATGCCTCAAACTTAGCTCCGTAACACATTGAAGGCAAGGCTTCGGAGAATCAAAACATCGAAAAATGGAAGGTTGGGCCAAAAAAAAAAAAAACGGAGAACAGAGACATGATATTTCATATCTCATCATGGAACAAGGACGTGCGGTAACAGTCATGCCGGTATCATCCATCACGCCCGTGCATACACGGGAACAGGGACAGAACCACAAGACGACGTGACTGCAACCGACATCAACATGCAACGAACTTCCTCCTGGGACGAGAATGGACGTGAAGTAACCATCTAAGTTACAGTGACCCTATGAACTAGTTGCTTCCAGAGGGGTCTCTCATTAACAGACACGCTCAGTCAAACTCAAAGCTGTGGTCTCTTTATTGAGTCAAGTCAATTCATCTCAGACTGGGTCTTCTTTCCCTGAGGCCTTCCAATTTCCCAGCATTGTCTTGGATGCATGCTTTAAAACAGTGAGGCATTCTGAATGTGCCGGGGAAGCAAAGAGCTGGATAGGTTTAGCTCTCTGTAGAGCCAGAGGTCGGGAGTTCAATTCCCCACTGGGTCTTCTTGACAGGGTCTGGACTCGATGTTTCATAGGGTCCCCTATGACAACCATATGGAGGACAACCATGATGATGCTCGACTCAACTAATACTGTCGGATTAGCAGATCACCTGCCAGAAGGGAAAGACTGATTCATCAGACTAGGAATGCAATTTCACTAGGAGAAAAAAAAACCCTGCATTTGAATCAGATTTGGCATGTTTTAAATGGATTTTTTTAACAAGGTTGCTACGACACGCATGGAAATGGACGCCGTTTTGACAAGGAATTCTTTCTTTTAATCAGGTTGGAAGCAAGGTATTTTTATTCTTCCTGCAGGGGCTTGTTTATTTTAACTCAGAGGTCAAATCAATTTATTTTGAATCATGGTGGCATGTGTGAATTCTTCTGTCTGTGTACATTTTGTCTGTGGGTTTTGACACTCACTGGTGTGTCAAAATGTCTGGTCAGTTTCAGACCTGGCTTGATGTCTCCTTGTTTGAAAAGCCTAGTGGATTTCAGACCCAGATAGGTGTCCTTTCCCTCCCTCTCTCTCTCTCTTTGTGTGTGTGTGTGTGTGTGTGTGTAAGAGAGAGAGAGAGAGAGAGAGAGAGAGAGAGAGAGAGAGAGAGAGAGAGTTTGTGTAGTCATCACTGTCCTCCTCCTCTTCAAACTGCAGAGCTGAACCATTGAGTCCAGACTCTGTCAAGGAGGCCCAGTGAGGAATTGAACTCCCAACTTCTGGTTCTACAGACAGCTAAATCTATCCAGCTCTTTGTTTCACAGGTACATTCAAACTGCCTCACTATCTTGTGTGTGTGTGTGTGTGTGTAGTGTATGTTGCATTGTTACAGTCATGAACGACTCTTCGTGACCCCATGTCCATGAAGCTTTCTTGGCAGGGATACTGGAGTAGCTTGCCAGTTCCTACTCCAGGCATCTGCAGCACCTGGTATTCCCTGGTGGTCGCCCATCCAAGTACTAACCAGGCCCGACCTTGATTAGCTTCCGAAATCAGGCGAGATCACATGTCCTTAGGGCATATAGGCAGCTGTCTTATACTGTACATAAAAATGATGCACAAACCAAGCAAAAAAAATGTGACTACCACTCTTTGAATCAAATTCAAAACCCCAATCCCTTGCCTAATTTAAGATTCAACATCAAATTAGCAAAAGGGAATGGATAGTTTCAATAGTGATGGGGCTGGAGAAACCCCTGCGGGTGGCTACTGGACAGCAGTACTAAAGGAAGATGACATTGATAGAGGGTAGTCACTGACAACAAACTCATGCTAACTCTTGCTAGTACTGTGAATTAGAAGGCAATGGTTAACCACATATGAATATTTTATGCCCTTTGAATTAAAATATTATTGACTGGATTTCCCAGTTAGAAAACTAAGTACAAAGATTCAAACTGGGCCAAATTAGGCTTTTAGGCTGTGGCATATTTTCTTCCTTTCATAAAGCTTCAAGCTGAGATTGACCAAAACATGCTTCAGTGGCCAAGTATTCACTTAATAAGCAAGGAAAACAAACGGCAAGTTTGTATCACTTGTCACTACAGTCTCCCTCTCTTTTGGTCTTCATGCTCTGTTGGACAGGCAGGAAGATAAACTATACCTTCATCTGACACCTTTGCCTATAGGCAACTATTCTTTTTCTACATACTGTATTCTGTCCTAACAGTGGCTTCTTATCCACAATATAGGTTACGCATCACAATAGTCAAGTGTCCATTTTGTAGTTATTGTTGTTCTCTTCTATCACTGGCTTAGGTCTCTGGCTGCAAACCGTTGGGAGTTGTTGTTGTTGTTGTTGTTGTTGTTGTTGATGATGATGATGATGATGATGATGATAATGATGATGATTTTATTCATACTGATTATTGCAAGAGTTCTCCTTGCCACTTTTTAGATTGTCACTGAAAAGCTGCATTTAGACTTCTGACTCTATTTCTTTCTCCTTTATGTTTGCTTCTTGCCTATGCTTAAGTATTTATTCAAACATCTATTTAGACTTTGTGCTTCTTTATGACTATAGGAATTATCCTTTTGCATTCTTACCTAATAATATCTCTGGTTCCAATTCACACTTTTTCTGCTTCATGGTCATTTGAGCTTATTTTTTTTCTTTTTGAGCTTTATTCTGATTTTTGATAAGAACTACTATATTAATGGTCAGAGCAACAATCTGCTGTTGGTATTGATTTGGCAAAGAGAATATAGCTTCTCTATTTTCTATTTCCAGTTATGCAGTGTGTTTGATTTCTGTATTGGCCATCTGATTATGTCCATGTATACAGTTGTCTGTTTGGTTGCCTGAAAATGTATTTGTAATAAACAGGTTGTTGGCTTCACAAACTCTATGGGTCAGGCTCCTGTTTTGTTTCTGAGGTGAAGTCCAAATTCTCCAACAACATTTGTTCCCTACTTTTATGTTTTAGTCACCTGGATTATAAGCAGGTTTTGAATGATCAGCAAAGCTGTTGACTGTGTAGATCATGAGAAACTATTGTTGTTCTGACAGAAATGGGTGTACCTCAGCATTTGATTGACCTGATATATAATATAACCTTTATTGTATACAAGAAGCTACCATTAGGACAGAAAATAGTGTGGGATAGTGGCCAGGTATGCCCAGGTCCTGCCAGTGAGCCATCTCTCAAAATAATCCTCTGTATCAAGCTCCCCTGTAGACCTGGGAAGAGCCATGTTGGACTTGGAGTGATGGGAAAGAAGACAGAAAATGTGGGAAAGGAGAAATGCCAGAGATGTTTAAAGGAGAAGGGGGAAGAGGATATAAGAACAAGGAGTGGGACATAAAAGAGAAAAGTTATATATTGTTCAATGATGTTTCTGTTCCTGAACTGATTCCAATTTAATAAACTCGGTTGTTATTAAGAAAGCTGTGTCTCAAATCATGAAACAAAATATGGAGGACAGTGATCTAGGGGAGTTGTAATTAGAGAGACTGCATGGTTTCCTACAAGGAAAATATTAGATAAGGGTTCATCTTATCCCCTTATCTGTTCAATATGTATGCAGAACATATATCATGCAGAAAGACAGACTAGTTGATTCAGATGGAAGAGTGAAAACTAGCAGGAGAAACATCAATAATTCAAGATTGGCAGATGATACCGTCTTACTAGTAGAAAGCAGCAGTGGCATGAAATGATTTCTGATGAAAGTGAAAGAAGAAAGTGCCAAAGCAGGTCTGCAGTCGAACATTAAAATATAAAAGTCATGACTATAGAAGAACTACAGAACTTTAATGCTGACTGTAAAATAGTGGGGGGAAAATTTGGACTGATGAAGCTGTTTGAATGAGCAGCGAATGTTTCAATCTCTCAAGAAAAGAAGTCCAGTTGCCATGACTCAACTTCCAGATAAACTGACTTGGATGACTGAGAATCTTTACAGACATATTGCTGTGAAAAAGTTCTATACCTTGATTCAGTCATCAAAGTAAATGGAGAATGCAGCCAAGAAATCAGAAAACAGATTCAGAAGAGCTGCAATTATGGAATTAGAAAATATTTATTTATTCATTTATTTGTATGCCAAATAAATTTATTTATTTGTATGCCAAATAGATGTATTTGTATGCCAAAGATCATTAAGTGTAAGTACATGTTACTGGAAAGTAAGAACAAGATCATTCATGCTATTGTATTCTTATGTATGAGTGGAAACACTGGGCAGTGAAGAAAGCTGACAGGGGGGAAATTATGCATTTGAAACATGGTGCTAGATGAGAGTTTTGCAGATATCCTGGGCTGACAGAAAAACCAACAAGTACATCCTAGATAAAATCAAGCTTGAACTATATCTGGAGACATAAATGTTGAAAGTACAGCTCTCCTTTAGGCACATCATCAGAAGGCAAGATTCACTGGAAAAGACAATAATGGTAGGAAATGATGAAGGCAGCAGGAAAAGAGGAAGAACAATTATGAGATGGAATTTTGTAATTTGCCTTTTTGGCAGCATAAACCTAAAGGAGAAGTACAGTGGTACCTTGTATAACGTAATTAATTGGTTCCCAATTAAATTACGTTATACAATTTTTTCGTTATGCAAATTATTATTTCCCATAGGAATGCATTGGAAGTGGATTTAATCCGTTCCAATGCATTCCTAAAGGCCCCGCCAGCCACCTCCCGTTCCAGCCTCTCTCTCTCTCTCTCTCTCTCTCTCTCTCTCTCTCACACACACACACACACACACACACACACAGAGGGGGGTCTTGCAAGGGCTGCTGCCCCCCACCGCCCCCTCCCCAACACAGCCCACAGAGGGGCGGCCCTCTCTTTCGCCAACTCAAGGAGGTAACGCGCCGCCTGTGCACACACGCACCCGCGCGCGCATTCATACACACATGAACACACGTGTGGTCGGAGCCAGAAGTCAGGGGTGGGTTCGCCGCTTTCCTCGCTGCCCCGCCCCGGGGGAAGAAGCCACGGTTCCCGGGGGGTGGGGGGGCTGCCTTCACCACCACCGCCGCCGCCATCCTGGACCCGTCGAGCCCCCGCAAGGGAGGGGGTGGACCCTTCTTCCCTCGACCTGGCAGCCGGCAGGAAAAAAGAAGAAGAGGAGGAGGAGGGGGTCGCCCCTCACTCTCCCTCCCTCCCTGCCTCCCTTCCTGCTTGCTC
>JAHTLZ010000016.1:11650988-11663145 GCA_023846285.1 Phrynocephalus versicolor | reverse complement strand
AGATAGATAGATAGATAGATAGATAGATAGATAGATAGATAGATAGAAATCAAAACAAGGTTTTATCTCTGCTACGAGCAGTTTACATACATAGGAATGTATGCAGATTAATTTAGAGCCTGATTCCACTTGCAAAATAACTCCTATTTAAATTGAGTTTAGAATATTTTACAATAATTGAAAGGTTGGAATTAGATATGGGCAGGAAACAAAAAACAAAATGTTATTTCATTGTTTCATTATGTAACAAATCGTTTTGTTATATAACAAAATAGTAAGATGTGTTTCATTATGAAACGAAACGAAACAATATTTTTCCTCTAGGAATAAAATGATTCATTCTAGAAGAACCAAAATGACAGGGTAGTTTCTTTGGACTCTTCCTTGTAAGCCCTTCCTAGCAGCTTCCTGACTCAATTAGAATGAATTTCTCCTAGGGGAACTCCCTTTAGAGTTCAGTGCCCTGAACTCTAAACCTCTCCATATTTGGGGGCTTACAGGGAAGAGCCGAAAGAAGCTACCCTGCCATTTTGGTTTCGATACATAGCTGTGATGCCTATTTTCAAGTACATAATATTTTGTTATGTTTATGTAATCACAAATAGGTATCCCATGCATCTAGTGACATGGAAATCGCTGAGTAGCACCTTTGGACTCTTTTCTTTAAGCTCCTCAAATTTGGAGAGGTTTGGGGTTCAGGGGGCTGAGTTATTAAACTTCAAAGGGGGCCTCCTAGGGGAAATAATTTCTAATTCAGTTAGGAAGCTGCTAATAGCCCCTCCGTGTGTGTGGGGGGGGGGTCCTCAAGCAGTTCTCTTAATTAGAAATGATTTTCTCCTAGGGGGACCCATTTGGAATTTAATAGCTCAGCTCCCTGAACCCCAAACCTCTCCAAATTTGGAGGGCTTACGGGGAAGAGCTTGAGGAAGCTCCTCTGCCATTTTGGTGCTGATAATGGCTGTGATCCTTATTCTTGAGTACATAAATTTAACAAAACATTATGTACTCTAAAGTAGGCATCACAGCCATGTATCACCACCAAAATGACAGGGTAGCTAGTCCAAAGAAGCTGTCCTGCCATTTTGGTGCCTCTAGGACCCATGGGAGCCATTATACAGTGTTTCATTTCATTCCGTTCTGAAATTCTTTTAAAATTTCATTAGTAACAAAACTACTAAAGAAGCAAAATGAAATGAAACACTATATTTTTGTTTTGTGCCCATCTCTAATGGGCATTTACATGAAGTACATGGACAGATGGGGTAACGTGACAGGGGAGTGAATTTTTCTACACCTCTGCCTCAGGTGTGTTTATTTTAAGGAGGACATAGAACTGATTCACTGGAATTCATTTTGTATATGTGAACAACCTGCCACATTATATTTTTTAACAAAATTGTGCTGTTGGATATAGCGATATACAGTAACTTGCTGTGGGGGTTCAAACCTCTCCCTCAGCGGATCCGAGTCACAAACCAGAGACGAGTCAGTTTTTAATAAAATATCGAAAGCATTTTTATTGGGTTTTGAACCAAAGTTTCTAAGGGCATATTCAGCAACTTCGGGAGTCAATTCAGGCATAACAGGCGTAACATCTCCCTCAACATGAGGGTCTTCAAGAACAACATCAACGGATGTTAAACCTAAGTTCGGGTCTCTTACGTGTGAGGGAGAGTAGCGGATCCTCGCCCCCAACATTGTGTCCCGCAACATGGGTGCTTTGCCCACTGCGCCACAGGAACGGCAGGTCTCGTGCTTTTCCATTCTTGAAACCTCCTAGAGTTTCCCGGCCACTGCAGGGGTCTCACATGGACAGCCCACAACCATTCGTCACCTTTATGGACCTTTGTCCATCCGGCAGACCCGCCATCTAGACCCTTGTCAGTTTGGGTCCCCGTCTCCTTCAACCACTGATCCCAACTGTCATTCTCCGCTTCCCTCAGCTCATAATGCTTTTTCTCCCCTCGCGCGCGCTCACCCCATTGGTTGGAATTTTCCTCCACCACCCAATAGGCATCTTTTGCTCCTCCACCTACTTCTGCTTCCCAATCTTCTTTTATATCATCACCTAATTCAATGACATGAAGCCTTTTAATATGTTTCTCTCGTTCTTTGTCTTCTTCGCGTCTGCTCTTGAGGAATCCAGACGACACACCTTCTGATTCGTCTCTGATATGTTCCACCTGCTCACACTTGCCAAAAAATTGGTTATAGTTACTTGCCAAAAAAAGCCAGCTCGGCACTAAACAGCTGATTCCCGGTCCCAGCCTTCCATCCTTCCCCTTTCATACTCACAATTTTCCTGCCCTCAATCTCCTTGTCCCCTCCACATCCTTCCTGCTTTCTTTTCCCCTCAGTCACCTGTCCCCATCCCACTCCCATCCTTGCCCCTTACTCCCTCTTTCCTGTTCCACCCTTTTCCACCGTTTCCCTCTTCCAATTTTCCACCCGTTTCCCTTTCCACCCCTTTCCCCTGTCTTCCCCCCCCTCCAAAATACTTCATACTACATCAATGATGGCTGATCATGACTCTTGTAATCATGGCATAATAGCAGGGGAGTCTTCTCAACTCCGTGTTGTTGTTTTTCAACAAGTACTTGTTGGCAGCAACATAGCAGGCCTCCAAGGCATTTTCAGGGTGCCCTCCTTAAGGTGATCGACCGCTGGGCCATTCTAGGCAGCTAACAAGTGAATTCAACTGATCAGTGGTAGCAAAAGCAACATTGTTCCTTGCCTGCAGTAATGGCAATGTACCCTGACCCATGTTTATTAAGCTTTGGAGTTAGACGTCCACTATCTGGGCTGCAATAGTTGTCCAGTCTGTGACATTCCATGTAGAACTGATTTGCCCTTGTTTCCCACCTCCAGCTGTGAAAATGTTAACATTCTGCATAAGTCTCAGAAACAGAGTTAAGGTGTCAGGTTCAACTCAACATTGCCTCACCGTAGCTGCCTTACATTTTAGCACCACCAGAGAATCGTGTCTAATATCGAAGAGGATTTATCTGGTGCAAAGCGTGGGTGTCAGTTTGTTTTAAGTATCACCCAGATGTCGTTTTCATCCTGTATGCTTCTAAAAATCGCATCTATTATAAAGTCCTCCAGCTGGCACAGCATTTCCCCAAAGACTGACTCAAGCATTGTATTCAGTGAGTGACAACAGCCTCCCAGTTGTTTTGGTGCATAATTCTGAGAATAGGATGGGATAGGTTCTAAGGCAGCAATTCCCAAACTGGGGGTCGGGACCCCTTGGGGGCTTGTCGAACAACCATTTCACAGGGGTCGCCATGAGCCAGTGAAGAAAAAGGCACAAATGGCTTGGGTCTGGAGGGGGGGGGGAGGAATGGGCGAGAGTGAGTTGCAGCTTGATAGGTTGGAGGGGATGTCAGTCAATGGCATCGGAGGCTGTGATTGGCTGAGGGTGCCTGTAGATGGAAGTTCTCAATGGCACCTGCAGCAGTGGCCTGCCAAAGGGGGCTTGTGGCCTCTTCCAAGCAGGGCAAGGGGTCACCACAACATAAGGAACTGTATTAAAGGGTAACTGCATTAGGATGGTTGGGAACCACTGTTCTAAGGGGACTTCTGTACTTGCACAATATTGGGCCCAATTTCATCATTCTCAGGGTCATTTTGGTGGTGGCAGAAACCAGTAAAGAAAGGGCATGATTGTAGAACTCATCTATGGAACTATCCAAGTGGCATTTAGAGCTGTAGGACTATTCTCTCTTCTTCCCCAGCAGAACTGGAGTGTTTCAAATGCTCATCATAAGCATGCTGTTTCTAAATAATTAAAAGATGCTGCTTCCAGAAACAAGGTTTCATTATCACTCAGCATAAACTGATCAGCTTTGTTAACTGTTGGGTCTGAACATGAATATTTTGGACGTTGAATTTGTTTCATGCATAGATTTCTGCAATACCATAAGATTGCTTTCCTTCCTCCCTAGCAGCCAACAGGTAAGGAGTAATGTGTTCCAGGATTGTTTGGGCATCCGCAGGAAACATAATCAACACTAAGACTACCAGCAGAGAATGAGAAACCTGTATGACGTTTATTTAGAGAGGCAGAATCTTCTCTACACTCCATTCTACCAGAGAGCTGTTCCCAGCTTTGCATCTGAAGAAGTGGGCCACAGGCCACAACATTGATGATGAGTAACACTTGCCAGTCTGGAAGTTGCCACAAGACTGTTCAAAAAAACAAGGTGAGTAATAACCTTATTGGACCACTAAGGTATTAGAAACAAGTCCCCTTCTGAATCTACTGGGAACCCTTTTCAGGCAGGGCATTACAAGGCTTGAAGGTGAGGAGAAACGGATAGGTTCCCCAATTGACCTGACCACATTGTAGTATCTGAGGATCTGTTGAAGTAAAGTCCCAAGATGGTGATTCCAAACTGTTGCATGAGCTGAGGTAAAGGGTCTGGCGATGCAGGGTGAATTGCCTTTCTCCAACTCTGTAGAAAAAAGGGTGGTCACAAAGCATATTCACCATTGAATCACGTAACAACTGGAACTGCAAACAAAAGCAAAGTGTGCTGCTTACATGCTGCCCTGTAGCACTCTCGGTGCCGTTTAAATTTTAATTAAGCAGGCTACACAGCCCTCCACCCTAAGTGAGCTGGGAACTCAATTTACCAACTTTGTAAGGATGGAAGGCTGAGTTGAGCTCAAACCAACTATCTTAACCTGTTGGGATAAAACTCAGGCTATGAGCAGAGTCTTGACTGCAATATTGCAGTTTAACCACTGTGCCATGAGACTCTTGAGTAAAGGCACCCTGAGATATGGCAATCTCCATACCAGGAAAGTAACTTAGTATCCATATCAGAAATAAAGAAGTAGTACTTTGGCATGTGCAGTTCTCAGGAAAGAAGGAAGGAAGACACATGAAGTAAAAGATGTCAAGTGGAACTGAATTAAAGGCATTACCTAATATATAGAGGAAAGGACTGTGAAAGTGTGGAAGTGATGTGATGCACGCTGTTTGAAGGACTGAGAGAGAAAACCCACCCGCAATCCAAAGGCAGCTTCATTACATCTCAGCTGCAGGCCGCATAAAAGCTACTACCTGGCATTTTCCCCACATTGCCAAGAACTTTGCAACAAGGAACTTATTCCTGACATCTCCATCTTTTGTCATGTTTGAACTTTGGTACACCTCTGAGGAAGAGGGTATCACTCTTGAAATATTAGCAACTTTTTTGTTATTTTACTGGTAGCCTAAACTAAAGGTATCACCTGTTCAATTCTTGTATTTAATTTTTGTGATGGCTACATGGCTCCTCAACTTGTTTTGCTTCGACTATATATGGAAGATGAAGTCTTCAGATGGCGTAGCTCTTCTTGAGTGGTGGTAGATTTGTCTGCCTTGGTTTCAGTTTGGACATTGTGCAAGGATCACATTTTTCTTTTTCATTGTACTGTGAAAATTCCTGGAATACCTGTTGTTGAGGCCAGCAACCAAAAGGGGAAATCCACATTGGACTTGAATCCTCTCCAGGTTTAATATTTTACTATTCCAATGAAGGTATTATCTAGCTTTGCTTTGGGATTTTATAAAAAGATCACACAGCATTTTCCTTTTGATTCTTTGTTACTGTATTTTAATTCAGGATGAATAATGTATCCACCAAGATTTTGTGTTCCCATATTCATTAGCTACTAAAATACTAAGAAGCACAATTACAGTAGATGTTTTATTTGGCTGCCCTTCTGGTTTATGAGGCACAGCCAGCATCACTATGAAGACATGAAACCTTTTGAAAATCAGTGTGCGTTCTTTGTTTTTAAAGTAGAGACACAGAGAGACAGACAATGTATAGAGAGACAGGTTTTATAAACCTGTTGAAAGTACCAAAAATTGACTGCTACAATTTTCTATGCTAATGCAAAACTCATAGCATTACACTACTCTTTCTTGAGTGTTTACCAAGTTGATTATCCCACTGTGAGCTCTATATTTCTCTCCAGAGGGGAGTGTTTCCAAAAGGACAGCCCTACAATTTAGTTTCCTTAACCTCTTTTTCCTATCATTGAAGCATTTTTTCCATACTGCAAGTCCTTTAACTAATATCTGACAGTAGGGTTAGAAGATGATGATGTAGAGAAAGGGTTCAACAATATCCTTTGTGGAAGAAGCGGTGGCAGCATGTTCTGCATGAGAAAAATGATATTAATCCAAGCTTTCAACAAATTATAAAATGACTTAAAGACAACTTCATAGCAATATGTACAGTATTGACTCTACAATAGAAACTGTACTGGATCTGTGTTTGTCCCATGGCCAAAGGACAGCCTACCTTCTCCCAATGGAAGAGCCTTCTTATCCTGCCCCACCCCGGTTTTGAAGAAATAAGTCCCACAGATAGAAACTGAAGATCATGGCAGGTTGCCATGGCAATGTGCATTTAATCTCACTGTTTCCAAGGAAACTGTAAGGCCCATTCTGTTTCTCTAAAGGATGTCAAAGGTAAATGAGACCTGATTAGCCAAACAGGGACATGAGTGAAAAAGCTGATAGGCTACAAGACTGAAATCAGGATTTCTAGTCATTAAAAATAAACTATCCAAACACAAGAGGAAGGGCTGTAGAAAAAGGCCCAATTCTACAGTAACTCAAATAAGGTAGGCCTTAGGTGAAACATCCTAACAGCACATTGTTCCAAACTGAACAGTCAAACTGATTGTTCCAAAATGAATAGAACAAAATCTGTAGATGATCAAAACTAGGATGATAGGCTTTATAAAATAATCCTGTCATTCTGTCCTGTCAGGAATTTTTCTTATCAGTTCCCCTGGGTCCAGAAGCCTATGGCTCAAATTCCAATTGCTTATGGATAACAACACACCAGAGCAAACAATCCTGCATTTGCAATCCATGTCTTGATACTAGAAGGTCCAGCTTTACTTTGACCTTCAGAATGGCAAAGGGTGGCTTCATTTTAACATAGGACTCAAGTTCCAACAGGAGGGTCTGAATATACTAAATTTATTGTATTTATTGTCTATTTATTGTATAGCACTCTATTCAACATAGAATATAAAAAGAATCTACGATATTGATCATTTTGCAATAAGTTTGAAAACATGTTGCCAGTAAGCTGCTTTATACCAGTTCTTGCAAGCTGAAAAAAAATATATATAGGTTGTTGTGACCTACATTTAGCCCAGATACCAAACACAATAAATAAATAAATCTGGTCCTTTGTCCTTTATTGTGATTTTTATGTTAGCTGAATGCTGTTAAGCTGTCCTATTTTTAAAAACTAAGGAACAGGCTATGATTTTCCTCTAACAGAATTTCACTAACATCTCTTATACCCAAGCATTTGAACTGCCACAACTTAAAACATATTTTTTCTTCTGAAACCCAAGAAACTTTAAAGGGCACTATCTCACGAGCAGTTTGATCCGTTTTTTACTTACAAGTAATCCAGGTCAAAAATATGTGTCCCCACAACCATCGAGGTTTTTTTAAAAAAGAAAACCCAGTAACGCCCCCTTCATTGGGTTTAACCAACTTTCCATGACCTAGGGGTGATGTTAGGTATTTATTAACCCAGTTATAGATGTGTGTTTCCCAACCTTGCATAGATATATGGGGATGCTGATTATCCGGGTCCCCCCCCCCTTTTGCCCTATTAGCTGATGCTAACTTTAAAAAAAATTAAAAAATACTAATTTGGCTTTCCGTTTCATTGGTATGGTTTTGTATGTGCTTTTGATTTCGTGACGCAATGATTCTTTATTTAATCACTGCTTTTATGTTTCTGCATGTGATTCATAGATTATAATAGATTACATTGCAGTATAAATGTAAAAAAATGAAATGCTGTACTGCTCCATAAACTATAATACAAAGAAAGCAAATAATTGGAAACCCATCATAATAATAAATTTATTCCGGAAAAAAAAAGGCGAACACAGCTTGGGAAATATGCTTTAAGATTTGGTTTTAGGATGTGGGAACATTTAAGATTCATTTACTAATACCACGCCCATGAGGACGCTGTAACTGAATCTTCAGTCACATGACGACTTTAGAGTAAAAACACGTCTTTATATAAAAAAAGTATTTTTCGCCCATGTGATAGTGCCCATAGTTCTTAGCTGGTGTAAAAGGCCCTATACAGAATACAGAACTTCAAACTGTAGATAGAATAAATATTATTTATTCTTAATTGTGATGGTGCATTTAGTATGTTTACAGAATATGATAAATTAGTTTTGTATTTAAAATTGAGAGACTGACACATTGCAGGTATTAATAATAGTAAAAGAAAAACACCTTAGAACTCCAGAACTGGAGGGGACCCTATGGGTAGAATTCAGCTCCTGTGGCTGTGGTCACACCTGGGTTTCGATCCTGATCTTCTGAAGGTCCGGCTTTTCCTCTTCTTCCCATCACGTGATTTAAATGTGGGAGAAGAGGTCTCAGGTCAAAATCTGGTTTTTCAATTTTAAAGTGCAGTTCAGCCCCCTTGGCCAGCAAGTGGCGCTAGCACTTGAAAAAAATGGAAGACTTTTCTGGGGGAATTTAATTATGTGTCGGACTTCCTGTTACTCCGATATGGAGCCAAATTAAAAAAACAGCACTGATCGGCCCCAGGAACAGCCGGTGGGTGCTATGCAAAAAAAAATAAAAAGAAACCCGGATCATCAGCGTGGTCCCATGGCATCTGCCTCCTTAAAAGCCGGATTTCAAAAGGGAGGCAAAAATTCCTAAGCCTGGAAGGTAGGTCACAGAAGCCTCGCTTAAGGGAGCTTTACCGGGTTTTCTTTTTCCTTTTTTTTCAAAAAGCGGGGTGGCCATGAGGACAGTATTTTGGGGCACGATTTTTTTAGTAATTTAAACTCTCTTTAAAGGGACATGTGACCGAGCCCAAGGAGGCAGAGTGGGGAATCAAGCACCCCGTAGACACCTAAACAACTAAGCTATTCAGGAAAGAATTCTGACATCCTAAAGCAAAGCAAACTATTAGGAATCTGAATATAAAATTCTAGAACAGACATCACTCTTCTTCCATCTCTACGCAGAATATAGATGGAGCAGCAGTCTGTGGTTTCCTTGGACAAAGAACTAGAAGGTTAGAATATTACAGTATTTGGCATTACAGATACCATTAACAAAATAAGCCGCAATATTCTTTAAGCCAACCTAAAAAAAATTCCTACAGTCATTATTTGCAAATCCAGGGACAATAAGCACAGCTCTTTCCCCAGACAGGAATAAAGGTCATGGACAAAATGCTTTATTGCTGCCAAAAGCAGATCCTCAAATTCTAACAAGATGGCAAAATAAGTATACACATAGGCTAGTCTCCTACTGGGGAACCAAGAAGTGGAAGAGCAATCACACACTCATTTCCTCTGTCTCACCAGGCTCCTCATCTCTTGCCTAATTACTCATGCAAGTGTGTGTGTGTGTGTGTGTTGGGGCGGGAGAGGGACTTTACCTTTATCTCAAAAAATGTCAGATTTTTTGGTGGTGGTTCATTAGATATATCTGGTGGCAGACGTTCAGATTCTGAAAACACAGACAGCTCCCAACAAAAGCAGTACTAGTCAAACTTGTATGATCGCAGATAAACTACTGTATTTCTGCTTTCCTTTTTGCTTAGCAACCAGGAAGCTCTCAAAGTCTGTTTGGATAAATTAATGTATTAGAGTAGAGTCAACCCTCTGTTGCATTTAGATAGCTCAAGGGAACTGAAATAATTTGTAATCAGACTTTTTGACTCCATTTGTGCTCTTTTGATAATGGCTCTAGCAAGTTTCCCCAAGCTACTGTTTTGATTGCTAGACTTTAGGTCCTTGGCAACACTAGCTCCATCCACCATGCATTTTGGGCTACTGGGATGACCCTTTTAAGCAACAATCAGTAGATAAGGCTTTCCAATTTTACAAGAGCTGAACTATTTGCCTAATATCCTCTTGAATAAGAGATTTTCCAACACAAAGCAAAGACTTCACCACTTTTCAGGTTCAAATCCAGTAACAGGGAGGAAAAGTGGAGCCAATATCTGTTATGTCTTTTTAACAACCAATTTCTTCCTCCATTTGCATCTGAAAAGGTAAGGATGCCCTCTAGTGAAGTTATGATATACTTCTATCACAGATAAGTGCAAATCCAGATCGTCTATCTTTCCACCAGAGAAGCTTTGACAGGCACAAAGACAAGCCTGCATTATTCACATTTGTGTAGAAATGGCTAGAGGTGACATTATGTAAATGAAGGTTAGCTTAGCATTCTCATTTACAGTTTTCCCAGACTGTGTAAACCTATAATGTTTCTTTCCCCACCAGCTTTCAAGGAAAAGAAATCTTCCTTTGCATCCTTTTCAACTTCTCTATGCTAGTGAAGCAAATTCAATTTTCCCCAAACTGCTGAGGTTCCCAACCAACCATAATTTTGACTATTCTCTAGAGAGAGTTTGTCCTTCATTTTAGACTTTGAGTCCTGCATTAAGTAACTTGGGCAAATTTATCAGAGACTTTGCTAAATGAGATGCTGTGAGGGTTCGGTTAAGACCAGTAATGGTTTCATTGAAGAATGACTACGAGACTCCATCGGCTTCTCCCAAAACGTTAAACTTTTATTCGCGCCATGGGCGGGTACATTGTCTTGAATATTATTTTCAACATTGTGAACATTAATAAAAGACGAACTTTTAAACCTTGCTCCCAAAACGGAGGGATCATGTAATTTTTCACCATTTAAGAAGGGGTTATTACTTATTTGGGAGAAGGGAGATTCCTCGGCACCAGGTGTCCATAGCACATGATCCAGCAGCAGTAGTGCTTGATGGCATTCAACTGGGTCTCCCAGCCCCAGCCAGGTATCCATCTGGATATTGCTTCCCCTGCTCTTGCCACTGTCACTGTATTTGTGCTCCTATTAGGGTTCGCTGCTACCGTTACAGGTGCAGGTAACGGTAATCCCACCTCGACTCTGGGTCTTATTTCCTTATCTGTTTGTGTCCCCTTCTCCACATAGTGATCTGTCTTTGTGTCCTCCGTTTGTGGCTTCACCTTACGCCCCCCCGGCTCGGTCTGACAGCCTATACTTCTTTTCTTTTCCTCCACTACCTCGTTCTCCCTAATCCTCCTCTCCCATTTGTCCACCGGGACGTCTATTATCCAATAGCTGTCTATGATTGGCTCTTTCCGTATTATCTGTACCCTCCTCCTGTCACCCTTATCTTCAGCCCTCTTTATATCAGTCCATTCAATCAAATCTCTATCTGTTTCCCCTTCCGTTTCTTCTTTCTTATCTTCCCGTGTCCTGTTAACTGAACTCACAAACGGCACACTACCGGTATCCTCACAGATGCACTCTTCCTACAAGGGCAATTCTTAAACTGAAAGGGCAGCTGGATGATGAGGAGAAGGGCAAAACAGTTCAGTACAGAAGGCCAGCAGAGATGGACAGAACATGAGAATTGTATTTGGCTCTGGCAGTTGGGGAGTTGGGAAGAAGAGTCACTATTCACTAGAAACAAAATAATAGCATGTTACAGTTACTTCACTGGCATGGATGAAATTTTCACAGTGTTTTAAAGCCTCCTTCAGTTATCCTTTATGCAATGGAGTCTTCGGCCTCTTCATAGCAGAAAAAGATTAGTTGCAGGGGCTGGAAAGAAGAGGACCCTCCTCACTGAGGGACACGTACGGTTAGTTGTTTGCATAATCACATTCTAAACTGCCCAAAGAGTATTCTAGCACTGTGGAGCAGTATATAAGTGCTGCTGCTTATTAACTGTAAATATGTTGAAGTTTTCACTCAGGTCCACCTCATCTATATTTGGCAGGAAAATACTACCTCCTGATTGGTTGTTTGCTAGCTGGGCTGGCTATATAAGCAGCCCAGCTAGGCTGTCGAGCGCAGTGTGGTTTTGCCCGGATAGAGTTGTTCATTGTTCTTATGTATTGTCTCTGTCCTTCATTCACCACTATTCAATAATGCTGTTTTAAGCATTTAAGACCACCCACAAGAATTAAACACACACACACATGTAAGAGTAACTACAAATGTATAAGTAAAATGTTTCTGCTTCAACCTTCTCTAGATTCTGTGGTAAAACTATGCTACTTCCCAGATGGCACACAGATAGATAGATAGATAGATAGATAGATAGATAGATAGATAGATAGA
>JAHTLZ010000016.1:11635547-11650978 GCA_023846285.1 Phrynocephalus versicolor | reverse complement strand
AGATAGATAGATAGATAGATAGATAGATAGATAGATAGATAGATAGATAGATAGATAGATAGATAGGTAGAGCAGCTGCTTTTCACTTGACCTGTTTGGTGTTGTAGTATACATAATGAGTGCCATCCAGATGGAAAGCTTTTAGTGCTACCCAGTTGAAGATATATTGTGATTATTCCCTCTTTTTCTCTTGAAGGGCATCTTTTTCTTTCTTTCAAGGCTATGGCTGGTACCTCAACCTGGGAAGTGTTCCCCATCCCATTAACGTCCTCCACAGGGAAGGATGTGCCACTCATCACCTGAGTGTGAAGGGTGAGCTGTGCCCAGAATAATTTCCACTGTTATCTCCAGTTCCTTACCAAAGAGCAGAGTGGACCCTCCCCTTCTTAGTAGCCTTCAGGAGTTGGGCTTGGGGAAAGATCAGGGCAGCAACTATGGGAACCTCCACTTGTCTAATCAGAGCAATGGTCCCTGGACTTCTCACCTGTAATGTAACATTTGCATTTCCTAGAATTTTGTAAGAGAGTGGGCACCAAGTTTCAGTTCAGTTCAGTAACCCCACAGATCAAGCCCTGTGAGTAATGGCTGATGGAGCCTTGTAGGTTTAGCTTGGATGATTGAGAGGTGATAAATAGTTGCCTTCAAACATTTATAGGGCTGTCATACATATGATGGATCTGGGTTGCTTTCTGTTACTCTCTGCACTATAAGTCCCAAAGTAACGGGTTCTGATTAAGAGAAAGGCTATTGTATCTAAGCATTAAAAACAATTTCTTGACAGTGAGAGTTGTTTATCAATACTCTCTGCGCTGGATTAGGTGGCTGCTTGTCAAGAAGGCTTTAGCTGTGGATTTGCTGTCTCTGCAAGTGGTTGAAGAATGATCCTTGGGGGTGCCTTCTAATGCTACAGTTCTATGATGCTATCATAGCGTTTCATATTATCAATAGCTTCCTCATCTCCTGTACACATAGCCTCATCATTATAGGATATAACTTCGGACACCAAGAATAATGCCTTCCTGAAACTGTCCTCATTATACTTCCCCAACACAAAAGTGTTTGGTGTAGGACAGGCCTGCACAACAGGTCAACCGTGTGTTACCAGTAGCCCACAAAGGGTTAAAAAGTAGCCTGCCTTCTTCCCTTCTTTCATCTGTAAATCCAGCCATTTCCCATCCCACCCACTAACCAACTGGACAGTGCTTTCTCCTTCCTTCTTACTTTGCTGAGGAGGGGGTTGCTGAGACTCGCCCTGGCTTTTTTCTCTGCAGTTGGTGGGAACGACAGGGTGGCTTTTATTGATCTTTGAACTGCTTTCCATTGCATCTTTGGCAGGAAAAGGCTGGGGTAGTCTTGATGGTTTAATTTATCCATGTTTGCAATCTTTTCATCGCTCTGCAAGCAAAAACGGGCTGGGTTTTTCTTGCTGCTTAGGTTTATCTGTTTACATTTTTCCCCCATTGCATTTTTGGCAAGAAAATGCTGGGGCTGTCTTGCTGGTTTCTTTTGCCCATGTTTGCATTGCACTGCAGGGGGGTGTTTCGGAGTGTGTTTTCCAGCACTGCATGCATTTAAAGTGTATTTTATAAAGAGGTATGGAACCCCCCCCCCAGCTTTTTTGCCTTTTTTCAGACCTCCAGAACGGATTAATCAGTCTCCCACTCATTTCAATGGGAAACTACATTTTGGATAACAAATTGCCTGTGAGAACAAATTCAATTCATTATCAGAGGTACCGCTGTACTTTTAACCTTAGTTTTCATGTAGACCCTCAGGCAGTTTGGGCCGGAAAAAAATAGACCTCAGCCTGTTCAAAGTTCGACAGCCCAAGTTCTAGGAACTTCATTCAGTATTGCTTTAAAGAAATATGAAAGATGTGTAAAATATCCCAAGTGTTGGTCCTGACTTATAAAGGCCTAAAATGATTTGGGTCTAAGCTACCTGAAAGGCTGTACTTTCCTTATGAGCTTGCTCAGGTTCCAATATGATAAGTGGAAGCCTTTCTTTTCATCTCACCACCCTCACAGGTGCATTTTGTGGGGACACAAGGCTCCCAAGCTGCGCATTTTACTCCCATGGGCCAGGCTGGTCCCCTCTTGCTTTCTTCCACAGACAGGTAAGGATTGTCCTCTTCAGGCAGATGTTTTCTTAGTGCCTGATTGCGTTAGAGATGGACTGGCTTTTTGCTTGCTTCATTTGACTTTTTGTTTTGTTTTTTCTCTTTCCTGTGACCCAACATGTTGTTAGTCTGTAAAACTCCCTGCCACAGGATGTGGTGATAGCATCTGGCCTAGATGCCTTCAAAGGGGCGATTGGACAGATTTCTCCAGGAATAGTCCATCACAGGCTACAAACCATGATGGAGTTGTGTAATCTCCAGACTTAAATCCAGGGTATTTCAAGGGCCAGATGCAGGGGAGTGGTATCAGGAGACAAATATCTAGTCTTATGTGCTCCCAGATGCATCTGGTGGGGCCACTGTGAGATACAGGAGGCTGGACTAGAATCATAGAATCATAGAATCATAGAGTTGGAAGAGACCTCAAGGGCCATCTAGTCCAACCCCCTGCCATGCAGGAACCCCATCACAATATTTATGACAGATGTCTGTCCAGCCCAGGCGTCCTCAAAGTTTTCAAACAGCGGGCTGGTCCACCACGCCCCAGACACCTCTGGGGGCCGGACCACAGTGGGTGGGGGGAGCAGGGGACCATGCCATAGCCCTCCCACTTTGAATGCCCCACTAGCCAGCATGCTGATTATCTGGGCGGTAGTTGGGGGGAGTGGGAGAAGTGGCATAGCCCACTACTTTGAACTGCCTCAGCAATAGAAGCAGCTGCGGAGGCTGGCTTGCTCGCAAATCAGGGGGTAGGTGGGGGGGTTGCAATTGGTCCCGGGGGCCGGATTCAGGACCTTGGGGGGGGGCGCATCCGGCCCTGGGGCCTTAGGTTGAAGACCCCTGGTCCAGCCTCTGCTTAAAAACCTCCAAAGAAGGAGAGTCCACCACCCTTTGTGGCACCATATTCCACTGCTGAACAGCTCTGTCATGAAGTTCTTCCTGATGTTCAAATGGAATCTCTTTTCCTGTAATTTAAAACCATTGCCCCGAGTACTAGTCTCTGAAGCCATGGAAAACAAACCTGTTCCCTCTTCAATATATCATCCTTTCAAATATTTAAACACAGCTATCATATCCCCCCTCAGCCTTCTTTTAGAGAGGCTAAACATTCCCAGTTCCCTAAGCCATTCCTCATAAGACATTTCCTCCAGACCCTCAACCATCCTGATCACCCTCCTCTGCACCCGCTTGAGGTTGTCAACATCCTTTTTAAATTGAGGTGCACAGAACTGGACACAGTACTCCAGGTGGGGTCTGACCAGAAGAGAATAGAGTGGTAGTATCACTTCTCTTGATCGAGACACTATGGTTCTGTTGATGCAACCAAGAATCGTATTGGCTTTCCTGGCTGCCGCATCACACTGCTGACTCATGTTCAACTTGTGGTTCACCAAGACTCCCAGATCCCTTTCACAGGTACTATTCTCCAGCCAAGTATCCCCCACCCTATATCTGTGCAATTCATTCTTTTTACCTAGATGTAGCACCCTTCATTTCCCTCTGTTGAAATCCATTCTGTTAACTTTGGCCCAGCACTCCCTCCCAATTTGGTATCATCTGCAAATTTAATTAGCATACTCTCTATTCCTTCCTCCAAGTCATTAATAAAGATATTGAACAGCACTGGACCCAGAACAGAACCCTGGGCCTTTGGCCTGATGCAGCTTGGCTCTGCTTACGTTCTCATGTTCCTTTCAATTTTTCTATTGTTTGTTTTTAGCATTGAATGCAGAAATCTAATGAGGAGGAAATTAGGATGTTTTATATTAATAAATGATAAATAATTAAAGAAGGCTGTGATATGCAGGGGTTAACACAGAAACATACTTCGACTTCTTATTAAGGTTTGGCTCAGAAGAGAGATAAATCTACCTATCTGAGCTAAAGAGTTTACAACAGTTTCTATAGTATATGAAGGTGGCACTTGGGAATATATAGAGATGGAATCCACTTTGGTCCTATTCTATTTGGAGAAGGAGTTCCCTTACATTCCCAAGATTAATGGTGCAGAATGTCAAACAACAGACTGTGTGGAACACTTTTAGTTTGATTGGAGGGCTGGTTGGTTGAAGGTCTGACATATGAATATATTAAAAGTCTGCAACCAGAGGGAGATAAGAGACTGCTGATTAAGACTGGCACCTGCTTAAACTGAAGTGAAGCTAAAGAACTCAGCCCATCTGAAAGAAACAGCAATGGTGGCATCAGCAGCAAGACCAAGAGAGATGGCCAGAAAGTGGAAATCAGTCAGCTGAGACCTGCATAAATGGCTGCAGATGAAAAAAAGAAAGCATGTTTTCTCCTTTGCATTCGTGGTTCCTAGCAGCAGAGGAAGCAATTGCTGGGTCAGAGGAGAAAGAGCAGGAAGAAGTTAGGGAAAATGTTGCAATATCCCAAGGTTAAGATAATTCAAGTGAAAATCACCCATCAGGTTCTCGGGTCAAGTTTATGAACTGGCAGAGATCAGACATGACACAGGACTTACTATTGATCAAACAGGGAGTAGAATTAGAGCCCCCTGGCTATCCTCAAAGCAGTTATATTGAGAAAAGGAGTCATTTCATATAGTTTATGGGATATAACATATGTTTATATTTAAATTAAATTGCCTATTTACTGTTGCCTATTTTATTTTACAGCATTTTGCTTATACATATGCCATGCTAGTAGAGCTACTACTGATGTGTACTGGTATACGTCTAGTGGCATTAATAGCTACAGCAAACTGCTCCTGGTCAAGAAATCAAGACTTGTATTCCTGATTGTACATCAGCTGTGTCACTTGACATACAGCGAGAAATGTACATGTTGACTTTTTAACTAGCAGCAACTTGCTGCTGTAATTTATACCATTTGACTTATGCTGGCATATACAAGTAACTGGATTCTGGATGCAAACAATTCAACAAATAAATAATCTATGTCAATGTGAAATGGTAGCAGAAGCTTTGCATATTTGCCAAGCTGTCTATAATTATGTGTGTGTTGTGTGTTGTGTCCTTACAGTCGTGACCGACCCTTCGTGACTTCACGTCCATGGAGTTTTCTTGGCAGGAATACTGGAGTGGTTTGCCAGTTCCTACTCCAGGCGCCTATAGCACCTGGTATTCCCTGGTGGTCTCCCATCCAAGTACTAACCAGGGCCGAACTTGCTTAGCTTCCGAAATCAGACGAGATCGGATGTACTTAGGGCATCTAGGCAGCTTGTCTATAATTGTACAGTACAGTATTTGTATGCCCTCCATTTACACAGACAGGCAAGGTATGAAGCTCAAGTTACCAGGTTCTATACCCTTAATAGTTGTGTAGAAAGGAACATTTCAATAGTTGTAGTTCGCATTAAAACAGCCACCTCCTAAAATTTTGACTTTTAAGGAAATATTCAAGGCACAGGAACTGTCCTCTTTTCAGTTGGTCACTCTACATAGTGGCAGTGGTGAGATCTCCATGAACAGAGGTATTATGTGCCTCAAACAAAGGTCACAGTGCACCCTCCTTCTCTCAGAGAAGGATAATAATAATACAGTACTTTGCCTCTCCATAGAAAAGTATCGGCTGAAACATTTTGCCTGCTTGACTTCAGTAGAAAAATACTGTAGTAGATGTCATGCCTGTTGCTGTACAGTATTATCTTGCATGTAAGTTTCATTTTGCCTCTTTATAAATCTATGGTGAGGCCCCATCTGGAGTATTGTGTACAGTTCTGGTCACCATACCTCCAGAAGGATATTATGTAAATGGGAAAAGTTCAGAGAAGGGCAACCAGAATGATTAGGGGACTGGAGCACCTTCCTTACCATCTGAGGCTGCAACAGCTGGGCCTCTTCACTCTTGAACGACGGTGCCTAATAGGTGACCTGATTGAAGTTCATAAAATCATACAAGGTATGGACAAAGTAGATAAGGAAAAACTGTTTTCCCTATCGCACAACACTAGAACTAGGGGGCACTCCATGAAATTTTTCGGTGCTAGATCTCAAACAAATAAGAGAAAGTACTTTTTCACCCAGAGGATCACTGGAACTCCCTGCCAGAAGAAGTGGTGACAGTTGTCAGTCAGCCTTGACAGCTTTAAGAAATGATTAGGCAAATTCATGGAGAACAAGAGTATCCATGGCTATCATTATGGATGCCTAAGGACAACCTCCGGGTTGGAGGGATAGGCAGGATATTTCTCAATACCATTTGCAGGGAATCTTAAGCCGGTGAAGGCATTTGCTTGGGAATAACCTGAAGCATGTGGTGAGCCGCTGTGAGACAGAATGCTGGACGGGATGGGCTGTGGCCTGTTCCAGCAAGGCTGTTCTTATGTTCTTATATGTCCTCTGTGTATGCAACACCTCAAATCAGCAACATATTGCAAATTCAGTATGTAGTAACCATTATACTGATTGCTACTTTGGAAGGAGTGCCTTAAAACATAGAGTACTGTTGAATTTTTAAACTATGGCATTGGGGGGAAGGTATGAAGACTGTTTATGACCAATAAATATGATGTGAATGACATTATTCAAAATGGTGGCACTAGGCACTGCTACCGTTTCATAACCTTAGCCTTTCTTACTGACCCAGTCCCATTCCACTTCTTTCCACACGTGCATTGGGACTTGAAGAGCATTCATTTTTTTTTATATTTTTATTTTACAGACATACAAACATACAATAAACAGTAATAAACAATAATATCATCAAACACTACAAAGTGCCCCCTACCCCCTGGGACCATCCAGTATTCTTGAGTCTTCTCTTCCTTCTTCATTATGATGACAACTCAATGACAACAGCACTGGAGCACTGGATACAATTCCTAATGGATGGAATGATGAAATGGATTTTCTGTTGGGAGAAGTATATTGCAGTAAAGAAGGAAATTATACTGAAGATACCACTCAAGAGACACTCTTGTCAGGTTTTATTTGTCTTTTTCTTTTAAACAACTTTCCATTTTGTTATCAAGTTATGAGTCAAGGAACAAAACCTTTCAGTTCTCTCCTTTATATAATTTTCTGTCGTCCCCCCACCACCACACACACAAAGGCAGCCACAATTCAATAAGAATCAGAGCTTGGGGTTACTTCTTTTTAAAACATGTTCCATTGTTCTTGGGAATGTTATCTGATCAGCCATTTAAATTCCCTATACAGCAGTTGTTCCAAGTGAAATAATACATGACTGGTTCTCCATTTATATACTATGCTCTCATACTGCTGACCTTAAATGGTTAATCACTGGAAAATAATCACCAGCAACAGAAAAAATCCTCAGCCTCTTCCAATCCAAAACACAGCTGCACCTGACCAATATCTACTCCACTACAAAGAACAATTCACAATGTTCAATATACTGTAACACACAAGTGCACACCCTTCACAGCTGAACATGTTGTAAGCCTTCTGGAATTGGACCACTTGTACGCAGTATTTCCTCTAAGGCCAACAAAAGATTTCTTCTTCAGGCACATACCGCTGCTCAAAATCTAATTTTAATCGAAATATGAAAACTTTCAATACCCAGCTGATTCTGAAGGAGAATTAGAGTCAATGCATTATTATTAAGCACTGTAATTATGTGACCCTTTAGCAGCTGAACTTCCTTGCCTCAAAGCAACCAAGAAATGAAAAAATAATCTTTAAATCCACCCTCCCTTCCTGATCTGGAAGAGTGAAAAGGGCAAGTTTAAGTCGATATAACTACTTCAGAAGGGCTTGTTCATATTTTTTAAACACCCTTCTCATGAAATTTATGAGTATGAACTCTCCACCCCCTTTTCCATTTTACAGGTCCCAGATTACTGCCTTGGCCATAGCCGCTATAAAGGTCTGGACAACAATCTTGGCTAATTCTTTGGAGGTCTGTGTTTCAGAAACACAGTGCTTCAGACTACAACCCGACACAAAAGGCTACCCCTAATAGTCTGAGTCGTCAGGGCCAAATTAGAATTCCAATCGGCAGGATAGATCCATATTATGAAAACTTTACAGATGCAGAGCAGGAGTTGAGCAACCATCTGATGGAGGGGGGATCTAATTAACCACCCTTTCTACTAATCCTCTTCCAAGGAATTCAGAGGACCATCCAGGTGTAGGTGTAAACAGGCAATGAGTTATATCAATCATTTACAGTTTCTTCCAGACTCCAGAAATTTCTTGCTGAAATAATTGACAGACCGGCAGCTTTGCCTAGCTTTATCAGGAGCTTGAAGACAAAGAATCCAAGGCCTTGCCTCCTAAACCAACCTAAAAATCATTAGTAAGGTCTCTCCCTCTAAATATCAGAGGGTTTCAACACTTCCCACTTTCTCTCCATGAATGATATAGCAAGACTCAAAAGAAAGGCAATTTTACAGTTCTGATTGACCTTCAAGAAGCTATTTTTCCCGAGAGTTTAGTACTCCAATCTGTCTCCTCCCACTCTTTGCCCACTGTGTGCCTGTGTGGAGGTGCTTTGTTTGGAAAAGAGATTAATCCTCTACACTCCATCTTGATGAGAAGCCCCTCAACTTCAAACAGATCCCTTTAAATAATGCACCTCCTGTTTCTCTCCTTCAGCCCTAAACCTTCCCTTCTACACAAACTCCTCTAGAGGAAGTTGGAAAAACAGGGCTGGTTTGTAGTGCAAAATAAATATCTCATAAGAGCCTAGGCCGGAGAGAGCAGGTACTTAGTTGTGATCAACCGAGTGCTCCTTTTATTTCCCTCCTTGTTCTCTGGAGTCCCTCTCATTCCCATCCGTTTCCTCCCCAAAGCCCCCTAACCCTGATTTTGCTTAGTCCCAAACTTCACCATTTGCTGGAATAGCAATCCAACCTATGCAGTCTACACACATACAGCCTGTAACCTCCAATTCCACAAGAAGTGTGCCTTTTCCAGGAATAGCTCTTGCTGTCAATAGAGGTTGCTTCGTGGAACTACATTTTCCTGTTTCATTCATGTCCTTAGGGTGTACTGAGTGTTTCCCTGTTGGTAAGCAGTCCAATTCTGTACTGAAATCTTTACCCTAATATTTGCGACTCTTTGCATTTTTCAAATACAGTGTTACTCTTGTGCGTTTAATATAATTATTCAAGAAACAAATACAGTACTGTATATGAATGTGAGTTACTGGGAATAACCTGCCTAGATACAGTACTGCCAGCATTCAAGGTTCCTATCTACAGTATGCATTATTTACATGTCTAGAGACTAAACTGCATATGATGTTGTGTACATTTCAGAAATATGCACATGGGATCCATGCAGATATCTACAAATGTGTTCATCAGGCATAGATACTCACATCCTTGAAAACTACACATAATGGAAACTGATTTAAAAAACCCTAGATGCATGACATAAATATGTACAAACATTCCCACCCACCCAACAGACTGTTTCAAGTACAGTACTCCACATGGAATTACCAGAGGTTCTACTGGGAAGCTGTACAAGGATCCAGGGAGGACAACTGGAGAATCACTTAATCCTGAGTCTTAGTTCAGAGTTTACTTGCACTGTAAAGTACAATCGGCAATATAGCAGCTGTTGTCAAGAGCTGAACCCAACTGGGAAACATGCAACGAAGAGAAGATCTGTCTGTCAGCATTCGGCAGAGTCTTTGTGGATATATTTCTTCACAGTTTGACTGAGAAAGATGATCCACAGGAACACCCTTGTTCTGCCTGTGGATTGTTCACCACCTGGAAGGAGCTGCGAATTAGTTCCTGGCGAAAGTCTACCATTGCACCGTTCACAAAGCTTAGGCTGTCCGCATCCACAACCACTCGGGCGCCATCTTGCTCAAAAACCCTGTAGAAGAAGATGCAGACAGCATGTTAGAGCAATTGCAAAGAGATAGTGAGGCTGCACCTGGAGTATTGCATACAGTTCTGGTCACAGCATCTCAAAAAAAAAAAAAAAAACATAGGGGAACTGGAAAGGGGGCAGAAGAGAACAACTAAAATCATTACTGGACTGGGGGACTTCCCTTATGAGGAAAGGCTACAACATTTGGGGCTCTTTAGTCTGGAAAAAAGGTGCCTGAGGGGGGATATGATTGAGACGTACAAAATAATGCAGGGCATAAGTAAGGTGGATAGAGGGACACTATTCTCCCTCTCACAAAATACCAGAACTGGGGATCCACTTAAGCTGAGGGTTGGGAGAGTGAGAACAGACAAAAGAAAATAGTTCTTTACCCAGTGTGTTTTAAGTCTGTGGAACTCCCTGCCACAGGATGTGGTGAGGGCATCTGGCCTGGATGCCTTCAAAAAGGGATTGGACAGATTCCTGGAGGAGAAGTCCATCACAGGTGACAAACCACGATGGAGATGTGTAATCTCCAGGTTTAAAGCCTGGGTACTTCAAGGGCCAGATGCAGGGAAGTGGTATCGGGAGACAGATATCTAGACTCATGCACTCCCAAACGCATCTGGTGGGGCCACTGTGAGATACAGGAAGCTGGACTGGATGGGATTTGATGCATGTCAAAAGGGAGGGGGGGAAATTGCTGCCCCTATCAGTGCAGTCAGCGCTATTGAAAGGTCTGCCAGTATTGGCCAGCTTGGCAGTTGCTCCACTTTCTGCTTTAATGCTGCTTTCCCAACCCTGCTTTGATGTGGGGAAAACAGGTGGCTTCCTGCTTGTTTCAGATAACTCTCAGTAAAAAGCTTACTGTAGGTTACTGGAAACATGTAGTTCCTGCCAGGACACAGATGTTAGGGAGAGAGAAACCACATACATGATGTAGCCCCAGGGCTTGGAAATTAAGTGCACAACACCAGTAGCTGCAAACAATATGGAAACAGTCCTACCTAATATACAACAGACTAACTCCTTCAATCTCCCCATCCCCATTTCCAACCTACTATTGATTCCATCCATGCCACACTAATGCTTACCTGTCATCAGAATTTATGACAGTATCCAAGGAAAATTTATACTGGAATCCAGAACAGCCACCTCCTTCCACCTGCAGCCTCAGAAATTCAGAGTCTTTTGCAATCTCCAGTAGCCTCTGTTAAAACACAGAGAGGATGGACAAGATCTATCTGCATGTCTTTAGCAAACCCTTGGATGCCCTAGCTAGCAAAAGCCCACAAAAGGGTGGTGAGCTTCAGATGCAAAGCACATCATGGAGAAACCTGTTAGCATACTAATTTGGCAGCACAGTCTTCCACATCTACTAAAAGGGAACTCCTTATAAGTCTTCTCCAAGCAATGTACAGAATGCCATTGCTGTAAATCTCAAGATCAATCCATATAAGCCATTTTTATTCTAACGAGAAGCCCAACTTTTACTGTTTACCATCACTGACTAAATGGGCCTTCCTCCACACTTAGCTCTCAGCGTCCTATACCGCTCAAAATTATCAGCCCTTCCAATGTGATTATAGATTCTATTAGTAAAATAGTTTGCATGTTTTGGATTGATAACCATAGAATGATCGCTGTTGTTATATAACAACAAAGAAATTGGAAACTCTAACAGGGCTTTCAAGGTAAGTGAGATATTTCAGGAGTGGTTGATCACTCCCACACTCCCAGTGAGTTTTCATGACTGAGTGGGGATTTGAACACAAGTCTGAGTACTAGCCCATCCCTCTATCCACTACACCACAGTGGGAATTCTAGAATGGCCATGCACATTCATTTTTATATGACCTATTCACACAGTATCCCAAAAACACACCGGAATTCAGGAGGCATCTAAACACTATACATGGTGCACAGGTATGGTGACTTCCAAAGAGCAGTACCTTGACACAGTTCTCACCGAGGTAGATTCGTCCTTCATTAGAATCCCTCTGGATTTCCCCAGAAGCTGAAGACGCTACCCACTGCACTCGTATCCTTGGCCCACATGCATTGTTCTTCAAGGCACAGGATGGTGCTCTGATCAGACGCCAAAGATGAAGAGAATGGCTATGTGGAAAAGATGAAAAGTCACTGGACAAAAAGTTCACTGGGTAGAGATATGAATATAGATAGCAAAATGGCTTTAAAATGAAGAGGCAATGACAGACAGATTAAGAGGCGTACAAACTGAGTCAGATATTCAATTCTTAGGGGAAATGTTTACATCCAGGAGCAATATTCCATGCGCAGAATGGCATTCCTGGAACCATCACCTGGATAAACGATCTGCAGCATCTGTTGGTGCCTAACAGGCACAAGCTGTTCCTCAAAAACCCAGGAAGAGGCTAGATTTGGAAGATACCTCAAGGGCCATCCAGTCCAACCCCCTGCCATGCAGGAACCCCCATCAAGGTACTCTCAACAGATGATCATCCGGTCTGTACTTAAAAACTTGCAAAGGAGACTCCACCCTCCTCCGTGACAGCATATTTCACTGCAGAACAGCTCTATTAGGAAGTTCTTCCCAATGTTTAAATGGAATCTCTTTTCCTGTAGTTTGATTTTTTTATTATTTTATTTTATTTTTATTTTAGTTTCCTGTAGTTTGAAACCATTGCTCCAAATCCTAGTCTCTGAAGCCACGGAAAACAAACCTGTCCCCTCTCAACTCATTTTGGACCAGGCTGATTCCCATTTTTGTTGACCATGACACACAGCGAAATGCCAATCAGCCCAGAGCACACCCACTCACTATAAATCTGAACCTTTTCCTCTCCTCTTGGGCTTCTACTTCTTGAAAAACATAACCCATTCAAATCAAGTTTAGGCATGTGATTGTCAGCATCAGTGCAGCAAACTGAACAGTGCATGCACATACCCACCTCCACACACACTCTCTCTTGCCTCACACGGAAGGACTGTTTGTGTGCATGGGTATACTCATCCACCCATCTCCCTCAACTAAGTATTCTAGAATTTAGTCCCCTTCTGGCTTGCTCTTCCATATTTTTCCCCTCTTGTTTTTAAACAAGCAAGGGAAAGCCTCCCGTGTTTTCACAGGCCATGCCAAAGCTAATTAGTTTTGGAAGCCTTGATTAGAAGCTTCGACATCTTGTTCAGCAATTTCCTTTTAACTGCACCGCCTGCTGGTCTATTGAAAAGAATGGCTTCCTCTTTCTCACTATGTGGCCAGTTAATGTGGAGGCACCAGGGGACCTCTGAGAGCCTGACTACACAGGGAGGGACATATTATGGGTTTGGGGCGGGCTGGCTCACATTTTCCTCACTGATCACATTATGCAAGAGAAAATGCAAATCACCCCAGACTAGTCACAAAAAATCGAATCCTTTTGCTTCAACTCAAAGTGGGTGAACATGCGAGGCACCCTCCCCCTTGCCTCATAAGCCGCACACAGGAAGCAAAGCCTTTTTCCCAAGGTAGGTTTTTTTTTATTATGTTTTTTTACAGTTCTCCTCCCTGGGCAACACTCCTTGGGGGATGTTTTAATATAATGTTTAAAGAAGAGCTTGTCTGTGAGGTGAGTTGTTTTTTTTTTAATTCCATGAGAAAAATATAGAATCTGAACTAGGAAGCTTTTTTTATAAAGCAGTTTTATAATAGCACCCTCTACAGGACTACATGCAGAACTGCATGCAAGGGAAAAAAGACAAATGCAAAACTAGGCTACAGGCGGGATACCTTTATAGGACACTAATTTAAAAAAATCATTGCAAGGTTTTCAGTGCAATACATTCTTCTTCAAAGCATGTACCAAAAGCCCAAGCATGGCAAAAGATGTGCTTTGCCAGGAGGTCATTCTTAAAGTTCTTGGCAAGATGACATTTGCTGGGCAAGTGGTGTTCTTAGATGAGGAAGGAAGTGGGAGGGGCTGTTGTTAAAAAAAAGAAGAAGAAGAAGAGAGAGACTCCTGTTGTGGCCAGTTCAAGAGCACAGACCCAAATTCCCTGTTGCAACTTTACACTTAGTCAGTGGGACTGAATCTGCCTCGTGGCGCAGTGGTTAAATGCCTGTACTGCAGGTAAAACTGTGCTCACGACCTGGGGTTCAATCCCAGGTAGCAGGCTCAAGGTTCACTCAGCCTTCCATCCTTCCGAGGTCAGTAAAATGAGTACCTAGCTTGCTGGGGGGGGCAATGTGTAGCCTGCACACTGTAATTAAATTTGTAAACCACCCAGAGACTTACTTAAAGTGGTATGGGGCGGTATATAAGCAGAAGCAGAACACTTTCCCTTGCCATGGAATCACATACATACCCTCCCCATTAGCCCCCCCCCAAAAAAAAAGGTAAAAAGGAAAGAATGGCACATTCCTTCTAAGAATCAACTCAAGAAGGGAAAATAGGTTACAGGTGATACCTTTATAGGCCACTATTAAAAAAAAAAACAAGGAACATTGCAAGCTTTTGAGTTTACATAACTCTTCTTCAAAGCAGGTCTCAGAGATTCAGAGCCTTTTCACACGACCCCTAAGATGCGCTGGCCCCTTAAATTCGGACCAGAGATCTTGGGGGTTCGTTGCTGTTCCTCCCTCCCCACCCCTCTGCACTTCTGGAAGCTGCTCCGAGCCCTGTCACTTCCTGATTCCTTCTCTTAAAGGGGCGGGAGGCAAAAAACAACAACAAAAAGAAACGAGGAGAGCCCGGCACATCCGCATAAAGGAAATTTCACCCTCCTAGAGCAGGTACAAGAAAAGTGCGCTGGGTCGCGCTTAGGTGGGCGGGGTCGCACTTAATTTCCTGTAAACTCCGGAGCTGGTGGGGAAACATTTTTAAGCTCTGAAGCTGGGAGCCATTTGCCCCGGAGTTTAGGGGTCGTGTATAAACGCCCTCAGACATGGTAAAAGATGTGCTTTACCAGGATGTGACTCTTAGATGTTCTTAAAATCCATGGCTACAGTAGATGGTGTTGCAGCCAGGGCAGAACTCTTGTAAGAAGTTCTTGTAAGAAGGGAAGGAATTCTTAGCAAGACACTTCTTTGACAAGAAACAGATTCTAGAGTATTAAAGCATGAAACAAGGATTCTTTGAAGCATCTTTGGTGCTCTGAAATTTTTCATGCTTATCAAAGAACATAATCACTATGGCAATGAATATTCAAAGGGGGTGATGGCAAGAAGCCTACCCCACACTGTGGAGTAAGCCTGTTCCTGAACACTTTTTCAATCCTGCTAATTCTGTTGTTAAGATATAGTATTGACCAAAGCAGAATACTAACCATTACGAATAGAACTGAAACTAAGTATATCCCGAACAGGCCTCTAGCTGAAATCCTGTTGTGTAGCTTATTCATGCAGAAGGGCAATGACACCACCAGGAGGGAGAAATTTTCCTTGAAACAAGTACAGTGGTACCATGTATAAAGGAATTAATTTGTTCCAAATGAAATTATCTGGAAGTTGAGTCATGGCTACTGGACTTCTTTTTTGAGAGATAGAAACGTTTCGCTGTTCATCCAAACAG
>JAHTLZ010000016.1:11568404-11628321 GCA_023846285.1 Phrynocephalus versicolor | reverse complement strand
CAAAACAAAACAAAACAAAACAAAACAAAACAAAACAAAACAAAACACAAAGCTTATGTTGCGCAAACTCTGGGTGTCCCTCTAACTGAAGAATATTTAATACAGTGCTGATTTCTAGGATACCTAGGACGAAGAGAATATAGATGGCAGATGTGTTGATGCGCTGCTCCAGAGGCAAGAGACCAATTAATTCATTTTACAATCTCCATCTTGAAACTCAGTCTAAAATGCAAATCTAAGCATCAGAATATCTGATACTACTGCAGTACTTGCAGTACTTATTTTGTTCTTCCTTCCCCGTTACATTTTGTACTAGAATCCGAAGAAGCATTCTGGAGCACTACAAAGTTTGCACACTGATTTATGACAACTTGGTGGATCCTAATAAAGGTACTGTACTGCACAACTGTGACTAAAGCTTGCTGACCCTTCCTTGCATCTTTCTTCCCCCCTTTTAAAAAGCAAAGCAAATGGGTATTGGATAAACAGCACAGAATTTAATATACACTAGGTACAACTATTCCTCAGCATTATCTTATAATTTAGTTAGCATTAAATTATAATTTAGTTTATAATTTAGTTAAAATATAAACTGACAGTGGTAAACTATGCAATGTTTACTCAGAAATAAGGACCATCAAGTTCAATATCATGTAGTACCAAGTAAGGACAGTCTGAATGTCTCTTTGGCTATATTTACATTTCAGAATGAACTTTCAGAATGTGCTTACATTGTGGTTGTAAGTACACTCTGGAAATAAAACCAAGCAAATTTTATGACATTTGATAAACATTTCTTAGAATTATTTTGCATACGAAGGTCATAAGCACTGATAAGGAAGATTCCCTCTTCTTTTGATATTGCAATAGTGTAGGGACATTCATATCAGCCCAGTTGTTATGGGATGTCATGCCACCTTCAACAAAGCTGGAAATCTGGCAGTTAGCCTGCATCAATCCTAGTGACGTTATCTAAATGTAAATACCACAGTGATGCACAGAATTGTAGCCCAAGGCTAATATATAGAATAGTGCTAAGTCTTCAATACATTCTAAAATTTGAAAACATTCTAAAAATGTATTATCTTCTTTCAGCACATGGCATCAAAGAGAATTCATAGATCCCAATTTTTTAATGATTGACATTACTGAATAGAAATTACTGAATGGAGCACTTTTTGAGGCAGCAGCTAAAATCCAGTTTGTCAAGGTGTCATGGACATGGGGTCACTTTGGCGCTTTTACACAACCCCTAAAATCCGAGGCAAAGGGCTCCCAAATATGGAGCTTAAAATTGTTTTCCCACCAGCTCCAGACTTTAAAAAAAACTAAGTATGACCACACCCACCTAAGCGCATCCCAGAGCATTTTCCAAGTACCTGGTCTCTGAAGGTGAAAAATTTCTGATGTGGATTACAAAGCAGTGAATGCCGGGCTGTCCTCGCCTTCTGTTTGTTTGTTTTTTTGCCCCCCCCGCCCCTTTAAGAGACTGGAATGCTTCCCGGGGCAGCTCCAGAGGGCAGAGCGGAGGTGAGCCTGCATTCTTTTCTCCCTTTTTTTCTCCCTTCCCTCATGCAGACAGGAGCAAGAGAGTGTGGAGGGGTGGGAACACAACAGGAGGAGCAAACCCCCAAGATCTCTGGTCCAAATTTAAGTTGCTAGCGGTCGTATAAAAGCGCCCTATATAGAGTTGGTCACGATGGTACTGACACAACAACAACAGCAGCAGCAACAACAAATGTAAAGTTATGCTGTCTTAAATGTGCTGGGCAATCCAGCTGAGCAACAAGGATTGTGCAGGACAATTGCACAAATGATGACCGACTGTGCAATATGCCAGTGAAAGTGCTTCATGGATAGCACTTCTGCCTTGATATGATTGTAGCTACTGCAGGCATAACTTCCAGTTTCATCCACACATAACTATGCAACTGGCTTTCGGCCACTAATTGACAGAGGTGTTTCATGGCCACGTTGGGGTTTGAAGGGAGTTTTAATGTAGCATATTCACAGGACATCAGGTTGAGTGGGGCTGGAGGTAACAGTTTACTTCAATCCTTTTCATAGGGTGCAATTTTGGGCAGCAGCCACACATTAAACACTGAAGTTCTTAACCAAACAGTGAGAAAAGTTGTTAATTTTTTTGGTCTTTCACCTTACTATAGCTCATGGATTTCAGCACCTATGTCCCAAGTTGGAAACTCCACTGTGCCCCCTAGGAGAGGGGCCAGCTGAGATCATATACAGCAGTGGTTCTTGGACTGCAACTCCCAGAAACCCTGGCCAGCATAGTTAGTGTTGAAGGTCTCTGGGAATTGCAGTCCAAGAACACCTGGGTTACTCAAGATTGGGAACCACTTAATTAAAGGAATAGTTTTCAAAGAGATCCCCAGATTTTCTTGGACTCAACCTCCCAGACATTTGGCAGTAGCTGGGGTGGCCCCCAGTCAGGATTTCTGGGAGTTGTGGTTCAAAAACATCTGGGCACCCAAAGTTGGGAAACACTGGTTTAAGAACGAGTGTGGCTGATTGCATTACACACCTTGTTCCCTGTGCAGCCTTGGGCAAGCTGAAAGGTCTCAGGGCTCCATAAGGAGGGACCTGCAAAGCACTTCTGAGTACTTTGTCTAGAAATCACTGTTCCATTCTACCTCAGCAATGACTTGACAGCATGTAGCTACTATTAATAGGAAGCAGATACATATCTTCCCCTTATGTATCTCCTTCTGCACCCACTTTATTTAACCCTCTTAAAACTAAACTTGTTTCCTTTGTGAAAATACTTTCCCCTACTCCACTTTCTAGTGCTTTTGAATTGAACTTGAGCCTTAAGACTTGTGCCAGATATACACCCAAATTAAGTGCACAAGTGGAAGCAATTGGCAGCTCATTTTCTAGTGCTGGAAGGGCAGCTCCTGAGCAGCAATAAACAAGCAAAGCGCATATAATTTTCCAAATGTTTATGTAACCCACGTTTCTGCAAATGCCTTTAAGCACAGCATTTCCTAACCTGGCTCAGCCAGGGGACCTGAAGGACAGTAGGACTAACATGATGAAAGTATTATGTTACCAACCCTGCTCGTTTATTTGGGTTTCAGTGGGACTTATTCCCAAGGAGTAAGCGTGAGGTTTCAAAGAAATTAAGGCTTGTGGAAATCATTTAAAAAAAAGATTTCCTTATAATACAACACAACCAATGGGAAAGGGACATGGGAGATGCAGCCCAACGTGTATCGAGCTATTAGTTATAGTGCAAAGTAAACACGTCGCAAAGGCTGCGCTGCGACTCCACGGGCCAGTCGACGGATGAAGACGAGTGGCGGAATTTCTTGCCGAGGAAGTCAGCGGGACTCCGCCGCCACCGTCCCTCTCTCGAGGCGCCCGCCCGCTCGCCCGCCAAAGACGGCTCTGGGCGAGGGCGGAGAGGCCATTCCCCATCAGGTGACTCCTCCGGGGCGGGCCCAGCCTCGGATGCCTCTCACGTGACGCGGCGGCGGCGGCGGCGGAGTTTTCTATATAGGGAGCCGCCACGTCCCGGGGGTCCTCGGGCGCGCCACTCGGAAGAAGTTGCTTCGGTTTAAGGGACGTCCCGTTGCGAGACACAATGCTGACCCTGACGCTCGCTTTCCTCCTGACCGCCTGCGGTGCGGGACTGGCCGAGCCCATCCGGTTCGTGGACTGCGGTGAGTAGCAGCAGCAGCAGCCGCCTGGAGTGACGCCGGCCGCTTCCCGGTGCCCTGGCTTCCGCCCGTGGCATTACCTTTTCCCTGCATGGGCTCGGGTGGGTACTAGGTAGGCAGGCCGGTGAATGCTCCCGACGGCGGGCATGCCCTGCAGTGGTCAGGCCAGAGGAAGAAGGGTGGTGGTGAACGCCTGGCAGCATTCACATTTGGGAGTGGGAGAGCTTGGCACTCCGCGGAGCAACAAGGTCCTGTGTAATTTGCCCAGTTTGCGCTTTACTAGTCTGGGGAACAGCAGGCTGGGGTAGTTTCTTTCTGGAAAGAACTTGGAATTTCTTGTTTTAAAAAGAAGAGACCAACTTTGGAAACGGACACGGAAACTTCAGTAGGTTCAGAGTTTCAGAGCGCTGGAGCCAAGTTGATCTCTGAGTGAATAGGTTTGATCTAAGCTCTCCAGTCCTGCCTCAGCTGCTACCTGATCATTTCCATACCATGATCGAGGTTTTGATTTTAACATATAGATCCATCCCTTCGGGACTTATTGGCGTGTCTCTCCCAAAGAACTGCTGCATGTTCCACCTGGTCCTCCCAGGCCTTGTTGTTATGGGTGGCTATGCCAACAGAGGCTAGGACAGTGTTGGCGAACCTATGGCACGGGTGCCACAGGTGGCATTCAGAACCCTTTCTGTGGGCACCTGACATCACCCCTTCACAGCCACCTGTGATCAGGTTAAATTGCTGTATTGGCACTTGGTTAAAAATTAGTGGGTTTTGAATAGCAGTTTGGGCACTCGGTCTCTAAAAGGTTCACCATCACTGGGCTAGGAGCATTTGTACTAGGACAGCGATGGTGAACCTTTTAGAGATCAAGTGCCCAAACTGTGGTTCAAAACCCACTAACTTTTCGCAATGTGCCAATACAGCCATTTAACCTGAATACAGGTGGCTGTGAAGGGGTGATGTCAGGTGCCCACAGAAAGGGCTCCGAGTGCCACCTTTGGCACCCATGTCATAGGTTTGCCAACACTGCACTAGGAACTTGGCCTTCTCAGTGGTGGCCCCCATCATTCTGCAGTAGTCTTTTGTTGAAGATTTGGCAGGCTCCCTTCAGACTTTCAAGAAGTTACCAAAGACTGAATTGTCTAAAGAAGCCTTTAAGAACATTCTTCCTGTCAGGTAGTGATTTGATCCATGACTTAGTTTTTTTTAAAAAAATCTAGTCATTAGATTGAGTTTTGTTATTTCATTTGTTTCTTTTTGTTTTGTTTTGTTTCTGAAGGGTAAGGTGAGATGAGTAATGAGGTGAAATTTCCACTAAGTGTGGTGCTATAAAAATTCCTCAATAAATAAGTCACATCCTGCACATTACACCTGCAAGATTATGTCCTGAAAAAAGTATTCCCTTTCTGCTATTTGTTTATATATGATTCTTATGCCCACATAGTCCAATGTTTGTCCATATATTTGTGTTAATAGAGACAGGACTCTGTCCCACTCATTTGCCAGTTTTCCAGCTTATTCCATTAGAATGTTTATGGAAGGCAGATGTATGTTATAAGACTGTAATCCCACTCAGTAATAATGTTCCTTATGCACAGAGTGCTTGAAACAATCCTTCAGTCATTGTCTATTGCAGGGCTGTCCAATTTTGAACAGGCCGAGGTCTACTTTTTTGGACCAAAGTGCCTGAGGGCTACTACACTAAAACCTCTACTTATGAATTTTATCCGTTCCGAGCACACGCTCATAAGTAAACATCTTTGTAAGTAGAGCAGCAGTTTCCCATAGGAATGCATTGAAAATAAGACAATGTATAGCATACTTGCACTGGTCATTTTTTTAATATGCATGTAAAACTTCAACATGCTATAAGGCAGTGGTGGCCAAACTTCAGCCCTCCAGATGTTTTGGACCACAACTCCCAGAATTCCAAGCATGTATTGCAAATGACAAAGGACTGTGGGAGTTGTGGTCCAAAACATCTGGAGGGCCAAAGTTTGGCCACCACTGTTATAAGGGATTCCTATTTCATTATCAGGAAGAAGTTTGTCTAAGCCAGGGCTGTCCAACTTTCAACAGGCTGAGGTGCTGATCACCTGGCTGGCAAGTGGGGGGGGCACGGGACCACGCCATGGCCCTTGAACTGCCCCGCTCGGCTGAAACAGTGGGCTAGCAGACCCAGAACTTTGCTGGGGCAGTGGCGGTCCTTGGGGTGGGGAGGGAGGGGTGGAGAACTTATCCCCTCACTTTTTTATTGATGGCTGGCGGGCTACTTTTGAACCCTTTGCGGGCTACTGGTAGCCCCCGGTCTACCTGTTGGGCAGGCCTGGTCTATTGTTTGGTTACAGGACCAGAGATATAAAGCGTCTTCAAAATTCCAGCTGCTGAGGAGAATAGGAGAGAGTCAGTGGTGGTACAAGTAACGTCTAGGGCATGTTGGGAGGCCCATATCGATCACTTGCTGCTCACCAAGAGTTTTAAGTTTACAAGTAAACAAACAAGTCCTGATTCCTGTCAGATGTCAAGGGGAGAGGAGAACTGAAGTTAACCAAAAACCTGTGAAAGTGAAGAGACTTGAACTCCATACTCTTCTCTTTGAAATCCTTCTCCCATCACATAATTTACTCCATATAGAGGTGCTATGGCTAGGGAGAAGTAATTTCATGAATAAAACGCATGCGCAGCTACTGATTTATTTCACAGATTTGTATACTGCCTCATTAGTGCAAGGTACTCTTCTGGGCAGCTAAACTGTAAGATCAAACAAAGATGTTAATCAATTAGACAATGAAAGTGGTTAAATAAAAATTATGTCAGCTAAAATGCACAGAACCAAGATAGCACAAACATTGCCTCTGTTAGGTTTTCATCTACTGCACCTCAACACACACATGTTTCTGATACATGACCCTGTTGCCCTCGAATCCAGTTTGCTTGAAGGTTTAAAGTAGGATTATTGTTGATAGATGCCTATTTACTTGCCTTTATATTTTCCAGTGTGTAATAAGAATGCTATGTTATTCATTCTCATTGTGATTCAGGTTTTGCAATAAATGTTATTCCACAGATGTTGCTGGAGAGCAATCTCAGATCTGCTTCCCTAGAACATTTGTGGTATGATTGACAGTTCTGAAGTATAGTGTAGGGTTTTTGATATTGTCACTTCCATATTTTAGTACACAGTACAATGATAATGTTGCTCAGTCTTACTGCAAAGCTGCAACTCAAAGTGGTTTTGCCGTGTCCCTCTTGTCTAACCAGTATCTTCTGGGAAGCATGAATTTTAACTGTATCAGAAGACATACCAGAATGTCTCTTAAATATATCAGGAAATCAGGAAAAAACTGGTCTCTTCACTTTTGAGCAGGCGTGTTCAAACTTCAGCCCTCCAGATGTTTTGGACCACAACTCCCACAGTCCTTTGCCATTGGAAATACAGGCTTGGAATTCTGGGAGTTGTGGTCTAAAACATCAGGAGGGCTGAAGTTTGGACATGCCTGCTCTTGAGGAACCTGTTGATTCCCTACCAAACAGTGATAGCTGTTAGCAGTTTCAGGTCTTAGTACAAAGTGAATTTAATGGTTTCTGTTTCTTTTAGTTCTGACTTCCATTAGGAGTTCCATCTTGGTGGTAGATTCATGAAACTGGTTTAGGAATGGCATTTCTCTCTCTCTCTCTCTCTCTCTCTCAGTGCATGGATTGTATTCACTGATATCCAGTACTGTAGTAAGTTGCAGCTAGAGCAGGCCCATTGAATCAGAGGTGATTTTGGTGAGTCAGTTCCACCATAAATTTCATTGATTCAACAGGCCTACTCTTGTTGGGACTCACTGCTGGATTTCCATCATTAAATTCTGTGTTCAAGTTTCTTGTTGGGTTGAAAGCAATCAAGAGCACACTTTAGTTTTCACGGAAGAACTTCGGAGGATTAAAAAATAGCAGCTTTTGGGACTGGGTGGAATGTTGGCTTTGGCAGAGGAAAGAACTTCTGTTTCTTCACCACAGCAGTGCTCAAATACTCACTTCAGTTTGTTCAAGTACCTCTTCATACATAGTGGCTGACATGTTGTAGTAAGTCTCAGCTGGAGTAGGCCCATTGAGTCCAACAAACTTACATACTTATTGACTCACCAAATTCCATCCCTGTCTTCCATTTTGATGTAGGAAAATATGATGGGGGTTCTTGCATGGCAGGGGGTTGGACTAGATGGCCCTTGAGGTCTCTTCCAACTCTATGATTCTGTGATCTATAAAGCCTTTTCTCCCCATTGTTAATGCGACTAAAGGTCTTCCTTTCAAATCAAGAGGGTTAGAATGGTCAATTGCAGGAATACGTGGCCTTCAACGTATTCTCTTGATTGCAAATCCCAGCATTCATCACTAGTGCTGGACTAGTTGGAGCTAATGGGAGTTGCAGTTCAACAACATCTGGAGGACCACATGTTTCTTGCTCCAGGCCTAGTAAATGCCCACCACCACCACCCATTTTCTTGTTGCAGTGGATAAGGTGGTAGCAGCCCTTGAAAAGAACTTGCACAACTTCTCACTCATGTTTATTATATGATACACATAACCTCTTAAGGGTAAAGGGCTAGCATGGGGAACATATGTTGCCCTCCATATGTCATCTGATTGCTGTTCGTCCTAAGCCAGTGGTGGCAAACCTTCAGCACTCCAGATGTTTTGGATCACAACTCCCTCAGTCCTTTGTCATTGGCAACACAGGCTTGGAATCCTGGGGGTTGTGATCCAAAACATCTGGAGGGCTGAAGTTTGGCCCCCATTGTCCTAGGAGCTAGTAGCCAAGGGTGATATTAGACAACAACATCTGAATGGTTCTTTCTCATCATATCTAAGGAGGTATGTCCCCAAAACATTTGGACCCTTTAATCATTGTACAGTACCAGAGGATTGTATCACTGCTACTTGTGCCTTTTTCTTCTGATTAATTGGTTACCCTCACCCACTTAGGTCTTTGCCCTGTTCTGCACCCCCAAGGGCTTCGACAGAACAGTCCAGGATGTAATGAAGCAGTTGTGGAATGTGGTGTTGGGTAAGAGATGCAGGGACTGATAAAAGTCTGGTGTCCTGACTTTCATTAGTAAAGGCACTTCCTGCTCAGGCAAAGCTGTCATCAGATATAACCAAGGGAGTTAGGTACAGTATTTTGGTTTTCAACTAGTGTGTGGTGGAGTATTATTGCCACGTGCTACTTTCATTGCCTAGAATGGCATTTAGCAGGATCCTCTTTTGCACAGATTAGTAGGCACAGCAGGGGAATCAGTTTATCTGTCACTGCAACCAAAGGAAGTGATTACCACTAATTGAATATCATTTGATGGTAATTTGCCCTGTATCAACAATGGAATGCTTTGAGGGATAGTGTTTCAGTAGTGGTGTGCAGGTCTCTGCATAGCCATTGGCTTTGTATGTGGTCTCAAAAAAATGGCAGCACTGACAGTCATTAACATCCTGTCCCACTTATTCTTATAGGATAATATTTATGGGGCTTTATTATGATTTTAAAGACAGACCACCTTTTCTTTGGGCTGTTTAGATTGCCAAACTAAGTGCAATTAGATATACATTACTTCTAATTAGGTATTGTGATTGTGTTACTAGAGCAGGTAACCATAACTATACTTACTAGGGAATAAACCCCACTGGGCACAGAGGAACTTACTTCTGTGTAAATATGCAGAGGCTTGCACTGTAAAGTTGCCGCCTGAAGTGCCTTTACTAGAGAGCACATGCTATCAAACGCATTGGTGCTTCCATGTGAGTAGGTCTACATAAACCCTAATATTGTAACTGCGTATTTCATTCTGCCTCGAGACAGACAGACTGTTATATTTACTAATAATTTAAAATAAAAATTAGCTATTTAATAAACCACAACGCCCTGTATATATTTACAATAAAGGCTAACGAAAGGCCTAAAGCTAGCAGTAAATAATGCATGCATCACTGGTCATGTGAGGATAAAAGTCATCATAAGCAGGTCACTGGGCTGACTCACACTTGAAAATAAATTTGCAATGCACTTAGTGCAGAGCACAAAGGAGAAGTGTATCACGGGCCTATGCAAAGCTCCTTCAAGCTCTGTTGTAAAGGCCAGTTCCCCTACACCTTGTACACCTCTATGCAAGCAAGAAACAGAATTTAATCTGAGACAACTCAAATTAAGAGATGGAGGTAAGATGTATAGGTAGACATGGTTCTTAGTGGCGTGCATAATTAGGGTCAGGGATCAAGTTTAGTGCTCATTTCAGCTATAGATCTGGATAATTAGTTTTTTTTAAAATGCACAAGTTAATATTAGTCTTGTGTGAAAGATAAAATCTCTCCACTTGAGAATAATTATCTGCTGAGGTTACCCTGTACTTGGTGAGGCTCAGCCCTTACTGACCGCGATCCCTGAAAGAGTGTAGCACTTAGTGACTTTTACAGTGCACAGTCTGTCTGTATACATTTTGTTAATGATAAACAGGTGGAAGTAAATGAGTATATGAGATGGATCCACAAGACTGCTGGAGAAATTGATTTATGCATGCCATTGTTCGTTGATGCGTCTCCCCTTAAAACAAATACAGCTTCGAAAGCTTTGTTTTGGGACTGCAGCTCCCAGAATTCCCCATGACCAGTAGCAGTAGAGATTCTGCTCCAAATAGTAGTGTGCCTAGAGTCCATAATGTAACATGTTTAGTGTAGCAGCAACTTGTTATGTATCATCAAGGCAGAACTGACATAGAGTGACCCTAATAGAGCTTTCAAGGTAAGTGCAATAATATTTAAGGAGCAGTTTGACCAGCTCCACTCCTAGTGATCTTCTGTGGCTGAGCAGGGATTCAAACCCTGGCTTCCAGACCCCTAGTAGTGCATCACTCAATGCACTACACTACACTACACTACACTACACTGGGTATCTATATAGTGGTTCACAGCTACTGCCATAGTCATCCTTTGAGAACTCAAGCATTGGAAGGGACTTAATGGATCTTCAAGTCCATCCCTGTCAAGAAGGCACAGTGGGAAAGTGAACTCCCAACACTTGGCTGTACGGCCAGAGACCTAAACCCCTGAACTGTCCAGCAGTTCAATATACAGTACATAGGGCATATTTCCCCCAAAAGGTGTGAACTGATACTTTGGGAAAAGATATTTTGCAGGAGGAAAAAAATCCCAATGTATTCCCCAGGCCTTACCCCTAGTAGATGTGTTTTCTGGTTTAAGGTGAGTTTGTTTTGCTTTGATGCTAGAGTTTGAAAGCTTCTTCTGAATAATCTGATCTTCAACGCTGTGTAATTAACCCAGAGGAAAACCACACAGAACACGCATCGGGCTCCCTTCTGGGAAGACACACATAGCATTGAGCCGTAAAAGTATGCATCCCCTGAAATGGCAGCAAATCCTCTTTGTTTCAGCGAAGATTATTTCCAAGCAATGTGTTTAGCACGGGGATTGTATGGCCTAATGCAGAATCAGGCCAAGTTATATAAATACAACACTTGTAGCTTCATACACTGAACCACAGTCTGGTTGGTGTCATTAAATGGCATGCATCTCAAGATAAGGTGAGGAGCCATTTTGTCGGTCCAAGACAAGCAGTTTACATTTTCCCTTTGCAGCTCTCAAGGGATTTTAAAGGAGTCATGGACTCTACAGTACATATTTTGGTAGAAAATGAGTGAAGTTGGCCATCAAGGACTTGGAGAAAAAGGGTAATGTAATGTTGTCAACCTGATCATTAGATAGAAAACTGACTGTTTTTACGGCTAACATCAGTGATAAGCTTTTGTGGCTCCACCTTATTTGCCTGAGCAAATTGTTTGTGATGCAATTTATGGATTAAAGCTCTTTTCCAACTAACATTTAGATAGGAAATGTAAAACTTGACAGGTATTTATATGGTATGCTAGACATTAATCAATGGCAACAATGGGTAGTGTTGCATCCAGTGTGCTGTCTTGGATAGCAACGACATTAGATTATGGATTTGTTTCTTTCCTCCCTCACAGGTTCCAAAGATGGAAGCATCACAGAGGTCAATGTGACTCCTTGTCCTTCAGAACCTTGTCTTCTCCACAAAGGAGACTCCTATAGCGTCAATGTCACATTTTCTAGTAGTAAGTATATATCTTGTTGACGACTAATGTCTATTTCACTGAAGCTTGTTTAAAGTCTTAGTTTTCAGCATTCAAAATTGAGGGGCTTCCATTATCCTGAGTTGCTTTCATGGAAAACACATTAACATAAGACAAACCATGAACATGATGGGTCTATAGCAATTTCAAATGTGCCTCTTTTTGCTGTATGCAGAAAGCTGATAATGCGTGGTTTCCAGCATATGAACATGATGGAAGAGCCACAGGTGTAGTTACTGTATGCTTTCTCTACCAGGGGTTTTGTCCTCCCCCAAAGTGTCTTCTTTATGTTAAAAAATAGGGAGATGGTAAAGGCTTAAATATAGTAGAAGATGGAAAGCGTTTTCTGTGGGTCCACATTGTCAGTATTACCTATGATGTCTGGTGACAAATCTCCAGGCTTTCAGATAAGAGTGTTTGCCAGGCTTTGACAAATACCAAAGGTCAAATGTGGGATTTTTTAAACATACAAAAGCATGTGCTCTTCAACCAAATAACTACAGTCCAGCTATTCTGTTAAGGAAGAGGACAGGGTAGAGACCAGCATTTGCTTTTGTTAGTGACAGAAACGAAAGAGAGATTTGTTAGTGATGGAAATTTTGAATGAAAGAGGGTGCTTTCTTCCCTTGTACACAACCTTAGAAATTCGTGTTTCCCAGCCAAGTGAAAACTCTCTGATTGCACTGGAAATGACTGATTTTGTTCCTCTGTTTTCTTCTTTTGCAGAGATTGACAGCCAGGGCAGCCAAGCAAAAGTGTATGGAGAAATGCTCCATGTGGATATTCCCTTCCCACTTGATCAGCCCGATGGGTGCAAGTCTGGGATCAGTTGCCCTATTCAGAAGGACCATTCTTACAGTTACCTGAACAAGCTGCCAGTGAAGAGCGAGTACCCATCGGTGAGTGTCTTACCGGGTTGATTCTGAGTTATAGTGGCCTTTTATACTCCTTTGTGTCATCTTCGAAACAGGATGGTCTAGGGCAGTGGTTCTCAACCTGTGGGTCCCCACATGTTCTTGGACTGCAACTCCAAGAAGCCTCCACCACTTGCTGTGCTGGAAGGGGTTTCTGGGAGTTGCAGTCCGGGAATATCTGGGGACCCACAGGTTGAGAACCACTGGTCTAGGGAATAAATAGAGCAACTCAGAGCATCCAGTTGTTTGTTGTTTTGGGGTGTGTTTCGAAGGATACATGGCTTGTGAGTAAGACTGTGGACGTTCAAGATTCCCTCATTTCTCAGAAACAGAACATATGGACGCCTCTGTCGGGAGGACTATAAATTTTCAAGATGGTGGACGTACTGGAAAGGTTTCACATGATACGAAGTTGGCCTTATGGGTGAAAAGTTTCCACTAGACACAAAAATCAAGATTTCAGTCAAAAGGAGCCCTTGACTAATATATTTCAAGTAAAAACAAAAATGGAAATAAAAAATAAAGACAAAAGCTTTGTGGTGCCTTAAAAGACTGCTATATTTTAATGTGTGCTTTCATGGACATGTCCACTTGTCATCTCCCCCCCCCCCCATTTTTGTTCTTTTTGCTTGACATGCTAGCAAAGAGTAACATGGCTGCCTCTTCTAAAGCTTGACTAAAACACTCCACCACAAGATCTAGCTTTGCGTGTGTGGAAATGAGGGATTCCTCATCATGGGAGCTCTGCAATTACATTCAGCTGAATAAAGCAACCGTAACCGTTCACATTTAATACATGAAGGTCCATGCTTGGTCTGAGGGACGTTCAGGGCCTACATCTCTAACCACATCTCTGTTACCTGTTTAGCTTTGCATGCATTCTGGCAAATGCCTAAATAGGGCTGGTGATTTTATCTTGAAAAGGTTGTGCCTGTGTGTGGTTTCTAGCAGTAAAACCTTCCGATTTCATGTAGGAAGTTGAGATGGGCAAGAATCCCTTTGTGCCAAGTACTTGTGCTTTCTTGATGCAGCTCCATGGGTGCTACACATTCCTTTTCCCCACCCCTTGCCAGCTTCTCTACTAATCAGGCGGTGTGTGCTGTTCTTCCTCTCCTCTTTGGGCATTTGTCCAGTCCTGGCATGAGGGTCTGCTTCCTCTGACTCCTCCAGCAGCCAACCACTCAAAGGCTGTTGCTTCAGAAATTCCTGTCCCACCTCCTTGTTTGAATGGGCAGCTCCCAGAAGATACAATTTGTGTCCATTGGGCGTGGTGGTTCAGTGGGCTAAAGCGCTGAAAACTGTTGGCTGCAAAAGTCGGCAGCTTGGCGGTTCGAATCCCGGGTGCCATGAAGAAGAGTGAGCTCCTGCTATTAACCCCAGCTCCTGCCAACCTAGCAGTTTGAAAGCATATACATGCAAGTAGATAAGTAGGTACTGCTGTAAAAAGCGGGAAGGTAAACAGTATTACGTGCACAGAAATGCGACTTGCACAATACTGGCTCTTTGGCTTGGAAACCGAGTTGAGCACCACCCCTAGAGTCGGTCACAACTGGCAGGCATGTGTGGGGGATGGGGACCTTTACCTTTTTACTAGTAGTAAACCTTGAATTATCCTTTTTCTAGAGAACGGTTGGATACAAATAAATAAATAGATTAGAAATGTATGGAACCCATCTTAATTGCAGACTGAGCCTCAGGCCTGGAAATTTGCCTCTCTGTCTCCTTGCAGAGAAAAGTCCTAAGTTCTGAACAAATGAGGTTCAACTCTTCTAACACCTTATTTCTTTTTCAATTTTTTTTCCAGATTAAACTAGTTGTTAAATGGGAGCTGCTTGATGACCAAGGGCAGCCTTTGTTCTGCTGGAAGATCCCTGTCCAGATCACCAGTTAAGAGACATCCTTAGCCCTTGTGGTTTCTGGGGGAGGGATTTATAAGGGGTTGTGTGTAGCAAGGAGTCAAGTGCTTTGCTGTACAAAGCATTTCTGGTTTGAATTCCTGTAGCATCTGTGCAACATTTCTGGTCCTCCCCTGCAAAAGTGAAAGTCAAATATAGCAGGGGGTTAGTGATCATGATGTCTGCCCCAAAGAGATCAGACCCTGGTGGTAGCCCCGCTGTAGCTCAGGGCAAACGTTTATGTAACCATTGGCAGAAGTGATGTGGGAAGGATGGTGATGGCTTCCAATAGAAGGTGCATCATGAAAAGACTGACTTCTGTGAGAAAGCTGGGCCAGCAAACTACCAGGATAATTGCTGCTTGCCAACATTCATAGTGCCTCTCACGGTCAGATGCTGGCTGCACGTCCATCTCCTTTCCCTTCCCCCCAACCTCTTCCCCTGCTCTATCAGGACCTAAAATTTCCCTAAATTTGCATTTGTCATCTGGAGCCAAAAGGAAACTGAAGAGCCACCTCTTGTGGCTTTTTTGCTGCAACAACGGAAATGTACCTTCTCCGTAGATGCCAAACCAAATGGCATTTGGTTTCTTGGGCTGAGATCTTTTGTATTAACTATTTTGCACTATCTTGTCACTTACCTGGAGTTGCTGGGGAGGTGTCCTCCAAATCGACTGTTTTTATAACATTCTTTTAATAAACCTGCATCATTCAACATCTGTCTGGCTTATTTGGAGAGAGGAGAAACCTGTGTCCTGATTTGTACAACAAAATACCAGAAGGTGTTTAAATGTTTCTATGGCTGTGTGACATTTACTTAGCTACTGACTTTGCTGTCCACTGTGTGAAGTGAATTTCAAAAGAACATTATAGGATCCCTTTCTCTCTTTGCTCCTGCCACCAGTTGTTTACTTCTTGAAAATTATACCACAGATTTTAATGAAAAAATGGTTGTAGGCAGAATATTTCTTTGTAATGAATTTGCAAAAGGTGCTACAGTGGTACCTTGGTTAACGAGTAACTGAGTTTATGAGCATTTTGATCAATAAGCAAAAATTTCTATTTTTTTGCCTTGATCAACAAGTGATGCCTCGATATACAAGCACCACAAGTCACCAGTCCACCACCACTGTTCGCCCCCTCAATGAGTTGGGGCTGCCGCTTGCCCTGGAGGAGCTGGATTTCAATGTTAAAAAGCCAAGCATGGCTTTTTGACACCCCCTTCTTGTGCTGGGGCAGAAGTACTCCCCAGCACAAAGGGGGATGTCAAGAAGGCAAACATCCCCAAAGTGGGAAATAGCTTCCTCCACTTTGGCACATTTACCTTAAAAAAATCTCCCTCCTTGTGCTGGGGCATCTGCCTATGGCAACAGAAGGAGGGAGATTTTAAGAAGGCGAACATGCCACAGTGGGGAACACCGGATGTTAGGACTCTCTGCCAAAGCAAATTTCTGGGGCTCCAGAACGAATCGAGTTTCCATGATTTCCTATGAGGAAATTTGCTTTGAATGACAAGTAATTTGGGTTACAAGCATGAGGAGCCTCATGGTGCAGTTGTTAAATGCCTGTACTGCAGCTAAAACTGTGCTCACGACCTGAGGTTCAATCCCAGGTAGCAGGCTCATGGTTGACTCAGCCTTCCATCCTTCTGAGGTCAGTAAAATGAATACCCAGCTTGCTGGGGGTGGGGGCAATGTGTAGCCTGCATAAATAAATTGTAAACTGCTCAGAGAGTGCTTGAAGCGCTATGGGGTGGTATATAAGCAGAACTGTGTGTGTGTGCGCACATGAGCGCTTTGCATCCGGAGCAAATTGTGCTCGTACAATTTATACAAACTACCTGTTCCTTTTCCCTTCCCACTAAATTTGTAAGGTCTGGCTTTTAGCTGCCTCATCCCATTAGCTTCCAATGATGAGCTTGGAAAGATGAAAGCAAGGAGCACTCACAGTCTGTAAGCCATAAGGCACACTATAAAACCATTTATTTAACATCATGTTGTATTCTCCTCAATAAAAAGCTCCAAAAAGACCACCTCCCCAAATTGATGACCTGTAATCCATTTTGTTTCCCAGACTAATGTTCCAATAGTCTCAAAAAGTGGGACACCCATGGCTTGGGATGACTGTAGAGAGATGGAGCCAAAAGGCCCCTGAAGTTCAGGCTACTGTCAAATGATAGCCAGAAGCCATGTGCTCTGAAGATGCTGCCCTTTGACTTACTCATGAAAGGCGCTTCGAGGGAATGTTAACAGGATCCGGACCTCTGTGGAATGGGAGTATTTCTCAGTCACTGTAGTAATGGTGAATGCTTTCCAGCCACTGTAGAAAGAATACACAGTAGTTTGACAGCAGCTGTTGCTGGTGAGACGCTGGCCCGTATAGTAAGTACACAAAGATGGAAGGATTCTCTTTCTTTCTGGTTACTTGACCAATTGTGATCAAGTGACTAGGCTGTTTTTGAAGAAAGTTGCTGTGAATGCAACAATGCAGTGGGTCAGCAAAGGATAAGAAGAGTCTACACATTGCGGGTTTGCTGAGAGAGGGGAATGAGACCTTGTGAGCCTTATTTGTGGAGCACAAGACCCTGCGTGTTCATGGTATGGATTGAGGGGCAAAGAGAGATGAAGGGGAACGAACACGGTTGGCCAACAAAAAGGCGAGTTAGTAACGAGGCCAGGACATTTGATAAATACAGGCACAGCAGTTTGTCAGATAGCAAAGAGGATTGAGCCCTGAATGTTTGCACGGTTATGGAAGTGGAAGCTTGTTCTATTGAGTTTTTCTTTGGGGGAAAAAAAAGAGTTTTTAAAGCTCCTGAAGTCTCAGTAATTCTCTTCCAGCTGGACGGACCTCCAGTTCTCAGTGCCAATGACTGAAAGCATTGCCACGTTTCCATCACTGCTTTGGGAGTCACGCTGCCTCTGGATTCTGAGCTCTCTCTGGTACGCAGCGGTGGGGCTCCGCCAAAGCCCTGTAGCCGGGCAAGCAGTTGCAGCGATAGGAGCCCTCTGTATTCTCGCAGGTGCTGCCTTCACACAGGGTCCCAGAAGTATTTGCTTGCTCACACTCATTAATATCTGCCAGGGGAGAAGAAATGAGAGAACAGTCCTGGGACCCAGTAGTGCAAAACCCACTGACCTGTATTTTCAGCTGGGGCCAGCTTTAAATGAGTTACTGACTGCTTATGTAAGCAGTTGTGGTAGGTTCTCGGTTCTATTTAGCAGGCTTTATCCATGTATCATATGCATACCAACCTGCTGGTCCTCACATACCAGTGCACAAAACCTCTGTGCCTATTGGGGTTTGGTCAAGGTAAGTTTCTGGGGCAGAAGTCCAGGGCTGCTGTATGCAGAGTCAGCAACCAGGGACGCAGACAAATGAAAAATGGCTACTTCAAAGTGCCTCATATGCGTTTGCTTTAATCCTCATAATATTCCGGTAAGGTACACTTGCTATGTGAGATGGACTGAATGAGACACAGAAAGGTTTGTCTAAAGGTGGAAGTGAGGTTTGTCCTGGGGATTTCCTGATCTGCATCTCTCATTTGCTAGGAGATGCAGATGGGCTGGCTCTGTTTTACCAATTGTCGAGCACATTTCCTCCTGTTCAGCCACTTACCCACACAGGCCATGAGGATCAAATCTAAACGGAAGCCATCAAAGCAGTCACAAGTGTAGCCCTCCTGCACACGGACACAACGGCCATTGTCACAACCGTTCAGGATCCCACACTCTTCGGCTTGCAGCCCTTCAAAAGGACTGTGTCCTAAGGAGACAAGGAGGGAAACTCAAGCATACAAGGAGTCATACTGAGATGAGATTGAGTGTCCAGAACCATTCCGGAACAGGAAGCCATGCTAGAAAGTTTTCTTTCAAACAGATACAACTTTTTTTTTTTTTTTAGATTTGATGTCTAGAATATGTGGTTGCATCCCTTTAAAAATAAATATTAAGCCAATGTATTCTCAAAAGGCCTTTGTAGCCGGGATCTGATAGCTGTTGTGTTGCCTCTGGTCCATCAGGCAATGAGTTGGGAGAGAGAGAACTCCTAGTTCCCTGAGCTCCTTGCCCTCTGAAGGTGCCAGCCACAGAGTCTGGAGAAACGTCAGAAAGAAAAACTTGCCGAACATGGTCAAACAGCCTGAAAAACTCACAACAGCTAGATATTAAGCCAGTGTATCCCATAAAATACATTCTTATAATTTTATTAAACAGTCATAAACTGACAAAATCATTAAAGGGAGAGTCCACAACAGAATTTGAAAATCAGTGGGGTGATACAAAGAAGTATTTAGAGGTATGATGGGAGAAAGAAATTAAAATCTGAAATCAATAGAATGTTATAGAATATTATTATAATAAGCATAAGAATTATTCTCAGTTATGTATATATGATGTAACATATAGTGATTTATTTTTATTAAAAAGAATTGTAAATGTTAGGAATGTAAAAAAGACTAAGCAAAGGTATTATATGAGTGAAGAAAATAACAAATGAAAAGTAATACAAAACAAGTTAAAGAGAAACAAATCTTTCCCTGAAAAAAGGAAATAGATTGATGTTGTAAAGTATTGACTTTTATTTTATTAATATACTTTATTAAAAAAAATAAAAATAAGTATTAAGCAAACTATTAAGAACATAAAAAGAGCCATGCTGGATCAGGCCAAAGGCCCATCTTGTCCAGCTTCCTGTATCTCACAGCGACCCCACCAGATGCGTTTGGGAGCGCATGAGACTAGATATCTGTCTCCTGATACCACTCCCCTGCATCTGGCCCTTGAAGTACCCCATGTCCATCATGGTTTGTAACCTGTGATGGACTTTTCCTCCAGGAATCTGTCCAATCCCCTTTTGAAGGCATCCAGGCCAGATGCCATCACCACATCCTGTGGCAGGGAGTTCCATAGACTTACAACATGCTGGGTGAAAAAAATATTTTCTTTTGTCAGTTCTTACTGTCCCAGCCCTCAGTTTGAGTGTATGTCCCCTAGTTCTGGTATTTTGTGAGAGGGAGAAGAGCTTCCCTCTATCCACTTGACTCATGCCCTGCATTATTTTGTACGTCTCAATCATATCCCCCCTGAGGCACCTTTTTCCAGACTAAAGAGCCCCAAATGTTTTAGCCTTTCCTCATAAGGGAGGTGCCCCAGCCCGGTAATCATTTTAGTCGCTCTCTTCTGCACCTTTTCCAGTTCCACTATGTCTTTCTTGAGATGCGGTGACCAGAATTGTACACAATACTCCAAGACTGCATACTTTTTTTTTTCAAAAAAGGAAGAGAGACATGGGACAGACAGCACACATGATATCCCTTTCCCACCCCCCAACTTTCCTCACCTTTCCTACTTCTAACCAGGAAAAGAGAATCTGCAAGCAAAAACAGGATTTCACATGCATCCTTTCCCTCCTGGAACCACACAGGTCAAATGGGCTTCCTGTTTTAGAAGCTGTTTCCCTTCCCTATCTTTGTACACCTAGCGCCACAGAGGTGGCTTGTTATCCTGGACCAGGGGTCCTCAAACTATGGCCCAAAGGTGAGATGCGCCCCCCCCAGGTCCTGAATCCAGCCCCCGGGACCAATTGCAGACCCTCCCCCCCCATCCCCTGCTTTGCAAGCAAGCCAGCCTCCACAGCTGCTTCTGTTGCTGAGGCAGTTCAAAGCGGTGGACTATGTTGCTTCCCCCACTCTCCCACCCACCACCCAGATGATCGGCACGCTGGCTAGTGGGGTAGTTCAAAGTGGGAAGGCCATGGCAAGGTCCCCCGCTCCCCCACCTGCCGCCCAGATGGTCAGGGCACTGGCTGTAGCTGAGGGGGGCAATTTAAAATGGGAGGGCTGTGGATAGGTGTCCCACTCCCTTCATGGCCCCAAGGCCCCGCCGCTGCTCCTCCTCCACCCCACGCACGTGTCTTCCTTGTGTGGCTGCTGCCTGAGTTATTGTAGTTGCGAGGAAGGAAGGGGGCAGGCGGAGGCAGCGCCAGCCAGCCTTCCGAGCTGGAGCAGCCACGGCAGTGGACTGATGGAGGGATAGACGGCGGGCGACCGAGGGGGAAACAGCTACTTCCTGCCCACCCAGCACCCTCCAAGCTGCTGCCTTGTCCTGTGGAGCAAGGGAGGAGAGCATGGAGCCCAGCCATGGCCAGAGGCTGAGGCCACCACCACCACCACTGGGTTCGAGACCAGCGAGGAGGAGGTGGCGGAGAAAGAAGAGAAGGGAAGGGAAGGCCAACAGTGGCCTGGTCCTGGTTCCTAGGTTGGCTTGGCTGCATTTGTCCTCGGTTGGTGATGGGTGGGCTGGCAAACCAACAGAGCACTGCAGCCTGGCTGGGTTCGGCCAGTGAGCGGGATCCAGGTGGCTTTGGGCAGCCCTTCCTGCCTCCCCTCCCTCCTTCCCAGCCCTTGCTCCCTTCCTCCCTCACTTGCAGCGCACCAAGTTGGGAAGGGCAACTTTCCCTCTGGGACGCAGCGAGGGCGTGATGGCCAGAGCACACGGCTGGATCCGTGTGCAGTGGCGCCAGCCTTGCCACGGTTGCTGCTCCTCATCCTGAGTGGCTGCCTAGAGGTGATGAGGGGCCTGGGCTGCCGCCTCCTTCCCGACGCAATGAAGGAAGGAAGGAAGGAAGGAAGGAGAGCCGCTCTAGCCGCTGCCACTGTAGGAGGAGGAGGAGGAAGAGGCGCAGCAGGTGGCACCTCAGGGCAGCGATCCAGAGCAGGAGGCATTGCTGGGGCCCTGGAGACGCACTGTTCATGGGCCGATCTTGGGGGGCTCCCTCCCCCTTTTTTCCATGTCAGCCATTTTTTTTAAAACTGTGGTCCGGCCCCCAGTGGTGTCTGGGGACGGTGGACCGGCCCACTGTTTGAAAGCTTTGAGGACCCCTGTCCTGGACCTTTGCTTGCGTTGAAAGCAGAGAGGCTGAGCAAGCAACAGAAACCAAGGCTTTCCTGCATGACCTCTATGCTGGAACCCACTTGTTGCCTGTGGGCCAGAGACAACACAGTACAATCTGTAAATGGGAGACCCAGTTGCTTAATCAGAAGGGCGTAACCATGTGGCCAGAAGCTCAAAGAACCACAAGATATTGCGAAAGCGTCGAAATGAGCGGTGTATCTAGAACCATTCTGGAAGTGGACAACTTATTTCAAACTGATACAATGAATTTTTAAATTTGATGTCTAGAATATGAGGTTACAACCTTATGCATTCTTACCTATGGTTTGGTTTCTTTGTGGTTCATCCCTGGGCAACAGCCTGATGATACAGTGGTACCTTGTATAAAGGAATTAATTCTTTCCAAATGAAATTATGTTAAGCAAATTTTCCTTTATACAAATTTCCATAGGGATGCATTGAAAACAGAGTGATCCCATTTTTATGTTGTACAGATTCGCTCCATAGGCGATTATGTTAAGCAAATTTCCCCCATCTCCAGAATTTTTTATGTTGTACAAATTTTATGTTATACAAAGCGTTTGTTATACAAGGGTCCACTGTAATGCTTTTTGTTCTGTTTTGTTTTTGTTTTCTTCTGCTACTTACCAATTTGCCCCGGTACATAACGAGGCCGTGTGTGTACTAGTTGGTGTTGTGATGTTTGCTGGGAAGCCACACCTTCGAATTCATTGCTTTGTTCTCTGTTGGAGAGGCTGCTCTCTGGGGTCCCATACTCAAGACCTAGGTGGTTGTAATATGACTCTAAATCGGGGCTAAAGAGTCCATAATGGTGGTCTTCCTGATTTGGTCCATATTCATAACCAGGCCTTTCTCGGAGTTCAGCCTCACTCCTGGCAACATTGCACAGTTGAGCAAAATCCTCTAGAATGAGAAACAGAAAAAGAGGACAATGTACTCTTGCATGAAGTTGCCCAGGTATTATGCCAATTGCCAGTGGTCTTTCTTCAAATCGCTCTGCCTTTGAAAGGCATGATAGAAATTAACTGGGTGATGGGGACACTTTTGTGAGGCTGCCCTTGTTATACAATACCCTTCCTTAAAAGACTCACCTGGCTATGGGGCTGATGTATTTTCACTGTCAGGTAAGAATATCTGTCATATGGCCAGGGATCTTGGAATCTTCCTCAATTTTTAGAACACAAGGTTCTTACAAATTACATCCTGAAGCTGCTGTTAGTTCTACCGTTATATATTAATTTCATTGTTCTTTCGATTCTATGATTCTATGATTCTATGGTTTCAGTTTTAATTATAAACCAATCTGAAATTCTTATAGATGAAGGATAGACTATTAAATCTCTGAAACCAGTTGATGAAATCAGCTTATTATAAAGAAACCTGGATGACAAATGATGCACTAAATACCAGAAACTCATTAAGATGGGCCAGTTAGAAATGTGAATGAACCAGTTTGTCCCAGTTAATGAACATGGCAACACAGCCATGTGTGTGGTTGCATAACCTCACACAGCTCTTTCCATTGGTGGGAGAACCAAGCAAGGAAAGCCTGCCATTACCTGCAGATACAGCTCTACAGATATCATGCATGAACCCAGCGGAATTCTCGTTCACCATGATGAGCAAGTAGGGCCGCTGTGTGCCTCTCATGCGAATGAGCTCTACAAATGCTTACACTGTTTTAGGTTTATAGGTTAATAAGTATTAACAACATGTTCTAACATGAGCAGAGACCAAAGTTGTTATCAGAGATGCTGTTGAGGAGCAGGAAAGGATGGCTGAGGGAGAGAGGAGGAACTCCTTGCTGACATGCCTTCATTGCCCAAGTGGACATTTTAGCGGGTGGCTAGACTAGCTGTAGAAGGTGTGGCCCTTTTCTCTCCCAATCTCAGACGGCCGGTGCAATCTTACCAGAGGACCTGGGGGGACAGAGAGCACAGTCCTGGCTCCAGGCCTCTCCGTAACGGCAGCAGCATTCTGTGTACGTGGTGCGCTGTCCCAACAGTGGCTCATTACAGAGGTAGTTGGAGACTCTTTGCCAGCAGATATCCAAGTGCATATCAAGTTCATCCACATCGTCTGTCAGAGAGAGAAACAAGCGGGAAGACTGCAGATACTGTAGAAGGAAGTGCAATGGCTGCCAAGGTGGCCTCAACTGAATTGCTCTGTTAGGTCCTGTTCTTCTAATCTGTTGGCCTCACAGAATCTCTACAGAGGTTAACAATTTTACCTTGAAGAAGAATTTAGCATTGCTGTTAAGATACTGCCCAGGGAAAAGACACAGCAACAGTGGGGGACTAATAGGTCTTGATGAGGGAACAGACCCAACAAAGAAGAGTTGGGCATTAGGCCTGGGATTTTCTATATTCATGGGCTGCAGGCCTCACAAGTCTACACGAATTCCTCCCAGCCAGATTTAAGGGGATGTTAATCAAGAAAACAAAATTCAGACAAGTGTTTTTCAAGTTTCTAACCTAATGAGTTCAGACCCTGTCTTTTCCCAGGACAAAACTGGCTGACTGTCGGAGTCTGAATTAATAAAGTTAAGAACTTGAAAACACCTGTCAAGACTTTCTGCAAACTCCTGGCTGCTGTGGTCCACAAATTCTGAATATCTGGGGCCTATTGCCCATGCTAGCTGAGGAATGCTGGCTGTCGGAATCCAACATTAGACACTGTTTTGACCTGTTATATTACAGAAATATGGTCCACTGACTAGTATTAGCACTGGCTGCTAAAGGCTCATAACTGCAAGCAGGAAAGCCAAGTTTTTGAACTGTTTTATTGAAGATACTGGAGCTATGAAAGATCTCGTCCTGTAACTTCTGCCAGTCAGAATAATCAGGTTTTGGGCCAAACGAACTATTGGCCCCAGAGGTACAGAATGTATTTCATATATTTCTCCTTCATCTTATGGGTTAATTCTTGCCATTTTCATTAAACAAAACATATTCAGAGCTTTGCCAGAGCTATAAAAACACTTCCTTGGAGACTGTTTTGCTCCTCAGACACAATAGCCCCTCACCTCCACTGTTGGAAATGTTGACACAGCGATTGCGTATGGCATCCAGCACTAAGGGGAGGCTGCAGAAGCAGTGGTAAGAACCAACCGTGTTGAGACACTTCCCATTTATACAGGCATCTTCGTTCTCACACTCATCTAGATCTGCAGTCACAAGAATTCAGCAGAGAGTTTATAACAGCAAACAACCTTTGATCCTCTTAGTCCTAGGGAGTTTCCCCCAGTCAGGTGTGTACAGGCCTACAAGAGGCACCTTGTTTATCCTGTTTGATACTGCCTCCCAAAGGAATCACTCATTCCCTACAAACTGTGTGGACCATTCTATAAAGCATAAAAAAGGACCAGTAAGTGGCTTCTCACCAACACATTCTAGCTTGCTGGAGTCATAGAAATATCCTGTGTGGCAGAAGCAAGTATACCCAGGCACCGTGTTCACACAGTGTCCATTACGACAGACCTCAAGGCCAAACATTGCACATTCATCAGCATCTATGGAGAGAGATTAAGACAGACAGAGAGAGAGAGAGAGAGAGAGAGAGAGAGAGCATCAGATACCAACACTGAGCATCTGGAACCATCCTGGCCTACTTACTCCTAAGGGTACTAAGTCCCTCCCACAAGAGGTCAGCCTAGTCCCATCTTTCTTATCCTGCAAGTAGGCACAAACCTCCCTCTTCAGGCAAACATTTCCTAAATGATTGATTGTCTAGGACAGTGGTGGCAAACCTTTGGCACTCCAGATGTTTTGGACCACATCTCCCAGAATTCTGAGCCCGTACTGCCAGTGACTGTGGAAGTTGTGGTCCAAAACATCTGGAGTGCCAAAGGTTTGCCACCGCTGGTCTAAGAGATGTTTTATATTTTATTGCTTCTAAATCTGGTTTTCCACAATGCTTGAACCTAACATTTGTAATACAACATTATTCTTCTGTTAAAGTTTGAATAATTTACTGTTTTTAGCTTTTAATATTGTGTTTTTAATTATGTAAGAGGCCTTGGATCCTTTTAAAGGATAAAGGCATAGTAAACATATTTAAAATAAACATATTTAAAACAAATAGTGGTTTTGGCGAATGTCATCCTCAGGGAAATCTTTTCACAGCATCTTATTTTCTGAGGAGCTTCTGAATGTTTGCAGAGTTTCCTGCCTACTGCAAAGGATTCTGGGATGCATTCGAGTATATAATCTCATATGGGGATGTTGCATTAATCAGACCGGAAAGTCGGAAATCCCCCAAATCCTATCTCCATGTCCAGCATTTTCCAGGGTTTGAGCAGGCCTGCTTTGCCTCATTTTTGCCACGAGTGAAAGGTGAATGCATCTAAATTAATGTACTGTATATTCTGTCACATCTAAATGGGCAAAATTAGCATCTATCTAGTCATTTCCTATATTTATTGGAAGTACTGGTCATGACAAAAGAAGATAAATACATTTAACTGGAAATTACAGCTTGCCTGCTATAAAGCCCCCAGAGAAAGCTTTTTTTTCCTGAGAATAAAAAACTAACAACAGTTTAATACATAAATAGATCACAGTTGCTACTGCCTCTAGGTGCAATTAGTTAGACATACATCTTCAAGCCTTTTAGTCTGTGTCTAATTATGTTTATTAATAAATTGTCTGTTAAGATACCATTGCAGTAAGTGTTTTCTGTGAAACAGCATTGCATTGTTTACCCGTTTCTTACTGGCCACTTATAAAATCTTGTCATCACATTGTTGTTTTCTGTAACTACCCCTAAATGCTTCTACCTTGTTTCAGACAGCAGAAAATCCATTTTGGGGAAATAACAGAAAAGCAGTGGCCAGATGGCCAGATGGGCAGCGTACAAGTCTACTTAACAACAACAACAACAACTGATGATGATGATGATGATGATGATGATGATGATGATGATGATGATGATGATAATAATAATAATAATAATAATAATAATAATAATAATAATAATAATAATAATAAATAGTGTAATTTCCAGATATGCTGATTTCCTCAGTAATACTCTCCTATCAGTTACAAACAATAACGGTCCTGAAGTGTGCAATGAAATATTAGGTGGATTGTCACACATCTATTTTGGCACACGTTCACTGTTACCTTTCGTACTAGCACATTTTAGCAGCATGTTTATTCTTAAAAAAAAAAAAACAACCCAAGGTCTTAATTTGACTGAAGGGCCTTTTCATTTCTATCATATATTTTTGAATTTGTTGAATACTCATGCTTATACAGTGACCCCCCACCTATCGTGGGGGTCAGGGGTCCACCCAACCCGTGATATACAGATGCAGGTTGAGTTGGGCCTGAGGGGGGCTAACTGGGGGCTCGGAGACCTCAGAAATGATTTTCAGCAACCAGGAAGTGACTTCTGGGTCGCACGGAGCCCCTTTTGAGGCCCCCAGAAGGCCTGGGAAGGCCCTTGCAGGCCCGTTTGGGGCAGCCCCAGTCCTGGGGTAAGTACGGGAGGCCAGAAGCAGGCCTTTGCCCCTTACCCCAGGGGGCCTTTTTTCATATACTGCAGTCCTGCAATATAGTGGGACCACAGTATATGAACTGCGAAAGGGCGGGGGACCACTCACTGTACAGAAAAAAGGTTTTAGAGCAAACTTAACACTTGATTAAAAACAATGGGGTTTCTTTCTAATCAGCACTATTTTTACACCAAGGTAATTTTTCTATATGCCTGTATGGATTTCTTAATTAGCCTTAAATATATATTTTGTCTGCTTTTAAAGACAGGTATTTATGCAAGAAATTATTTGCATAATGGTGTCTAAATGATCTCGCAAAAATTAAATAATGCATTTAAAACTTTTCTTAAAATACAGAAATTTATCCAAAGCAGCCATTTGATACTAATGCTGACAGAACACTGCAGGAGATATAAACACACTCTCCTCAAGTGTGGAAGATCAACTGCAAGTCTAGTTTGAGCTTACAGCAAGAGTACAATGGAGAGGTAACATTGGAAGTCACAAGCATGGAATGATTTTGATGTTGGCTTTAATTACAAAGCTTATAGGCCCCCCCTTTATGCAGATTTAAAAAGAACAGACCCACGTTAAAAATTATTGTTCTATTTTAGAAACTATCTTTCTTACCTGGATGGCAGATATCAGGATGTGAGCAAGATTGTGCTACTATAAATCCTACACCTACTAAAACTCCATGTTCATCATATTCATATAGTTGAGTGAATTAACTACTTTTTTGAGTTAAGCTAAATGAATGCACATTTGATGAAGAAATAATGAAATAGTAAGGATGCGACAGCGACTCTGTTCCCTCAGGATTTCTGGCCAAATCCAAGAGCGGAAACAGATGAGACAGAATCTGTGCAATAAGGTGCAGGATAATTTAAAGAAGTGAAAGGATGATTCAATATCTCTCCAATCAGGTTTCTAAGCTGCATTATCAGGAGACTAAACTTATTTCTGGGTTTATGCAAATGCAGCTTTGAAAAATGCCTCTTTGAAACAATAATGTTTTATTAACTACTGATTGCCTTGCCACATCATCAGTTTTTGCCTTGATAACTTGTACTGTACAAATATAAGTCTTGGAACAAACTTTATCTCTGTCTGTCTTGTTATCACTTCTGGCTATATATGTGGCTTCTCAACTCACATATCTAATATGTAAATTGATTTCTGTTTCCCCCCCCCCCACTCCTTTTCTAAAAGGCCATTACTTCACATCCTGTTCGTCCCTCCTTGCTGTCCCGTTTGGGACCGATACAAAACAATCTTACCTCACGTCCATAGCGTGACAGCAAAACCTTGTCTCGACCATGCCCCCTGAACAGGGAACAGAGCGTGACAAGCCATACCTGCCCCTGGGCTGGGGAATTCTCTTGTCACGCTTTGTTCCCGGTTCCTGTTCCGAGACAAGGGACGTGAAGTAACGGCTCTCACTCTAGGAATACTCCGACAACCGAGAAAGCCGACTGGAACTCCTGCGCTAGACCAGGCTCGGCTGCCCGCCTGTCCCTGCAGGAGAAAGCGGCAGTCCCATGGCTCACGCCAAAGTCGGGGCTGAGCTCTCCTTGGCTGCTCGCTTGCCAGCCTACAGGTTGCTGAGTTCAGGGCGAGGGTGTCTCAGCCCACCGCCGCCACCGCTTGCCTGCAGCAAGTGGTGACTTTGCAGCCACCTGGGCTTGCCCGGCTCCTCCTGCTGGGCCTCCCGAGACAGCCCACGTGCCCGTGGCCAATGGCAGGGTGGTTTGCATACCTTCCCCATGCCCCTCTGAGAGCCACCCTGGGGTTTGTCTTCGACTACTGGAGCTAGGCTCCTCTCCCGCACCCCACCCAATCCTGAGACCCTTTCCGGGACCCCTCTGCCTCAATCCTTCAGTAGTCTGCACGGTTACCGGTGGTCAACCAAGGGCGGAAGCCATACAGCGCCGGACAATTTTAAAAAAAAGCCTAAACGAAGCCAAGGAAATCCAGTAGTTGTCACGAAACAAGGACGTGAAGTAACAGTTGTCATAATACAAGTAATCATGCCCGTCCATAAATGAAAACAGGGACTGAACAGGGACAAAACCATGTGATTGCGAACACTACCATGGAACAAACATAATCGCGGAACGAGGTAGGACGTGAAGTAACCACCTAAGGCTTACTGAAGAACTCAGTAGAAACTGCATTTCCTAGGCCTAAGGGACTGCCCATGGATCAGTTATTTCCTAGCAAGATTTCTCAGTCTGTTAATTCCAAATCTTTTCTGGTGGTAATTCTTTGTAAACCTTCTTTTTAAAATATGAAAACAAAATGGAACCAACATCCTCCATCCATTTCCTCCCCCACTAAAATATAGGCTTCAAGGGGGCTTAAAAGCTAATATATCGTATCTGTTTTCTGGCCTGCCTTTCATAGTTCATAGTAGCTTTTGAGGGAACCGGGTTTTACAAAGAGGAAATGGTGCAAGAACAGAGAAAGCAATCCCCCCCCATCCCAGGACTTGTTGTGTTTAAACCAAGAAAAAGAAGATTAAGAGTTCTGGTTATGGATCTTCCCCATTGTGGGTAGTTTGGTCTACAGATACTTGGCGGAGCTGGTAGAAAAGGAACGTGTACCTGTGTAAGATGTCTGTCCAAAAACAAGTGTGCCTTCCACTGGGATGTAGCCCTTCCCACTGGGGCAAATCTCAATATAGTCCACTAGAAAAAAAGAAATGGTGATGAGGAAGGAAAACAATGGGACAGAGAGAGAAAGAAAGAAGAACAAGGTTATTACAACACAAACTTGGGACAAGCAAAGCAGGGATGTCCTCCATACCCAAACCCTCTCTGGATCTCCCCAAGAAAGAATTATTACAGAGCAAGGTAGCCTACCTGAGCCAATGACGGGGCAAGGATATGTTTCACAGTTATCTCCCCAGGCTGCTCCTTCAGTGCAGCAGCATTCTTCCTTGGTGGTATTGTTGGCCAAGACACTGTCACATAATGGGATGTCATTGATATGATAATAGCACTCCTTCCGCTCTGAGCTGCCAGGAAGAAATGATGCGGTCCTCCCAGGATCCCCTGAGTTTTGAGAGAAAATGTAAGTTGTGAAATCACCCCCATCCCCATGTCCACCACGGACAACATTTTGTTGAGATTCTAGGAACATTTCTAGAGATTTTTGACTAGTAAAGACAATCGGGCAGATTGTGGCCTCCTGAGGATTTTACCAATCAACTTTAAATGCACAATAAATGTCAGCACTTCACACATCCCAGTGACAAGTGTGCTTCATATATCCCAGCATCTTTCCTAGGATTTTTTTTGTTTCTAATACAGTAACAACAACAAAAACTAAATTCTGTACTTGGGAAAATGAATCTCTTTCTCAGAGCTCTCACGACTGCAATATGGAATTGGACCATGTCAGTGATCGCATAACTCCCCTGTTATAGCAGCTCCACTGGCTGCCAACTAATTTCCAGGCTGAATTCAAGGTGTTGGTTTTTCACCTATAAAGCTCTAAACAGATTGGGCCCAAGCTGTCTCAACATTTATGAGCCTGCTTCAGTGTTGGGCTGTCCTTCTGCAATGAGTCATCTTTGCTGTCCTTCTGCAACCTTTCTCTCCAGGCAAGCTTTCCTTAACCGATTGGCTGTGTGAGTGGAGTTTTAAAATGGATTGTTGCACCTTATTATTGCAGTACAGTGGTACCTTGTATAAAGGAATTAATTCGTTCCAAATGAAATTATGTTAAGCAAATTTTCCTTTATACAAATTCCCATAGGAATGCATTGAAAGCAGAGTAATCCCATTTTTATGTTGTATGGATTTTCCCCATAGGCGATTGTGTTAAGCAAATTTCCCCTATCTCTGGAATTTTTTATGTTGTACAAATTTTATGTTATACAAGCTGTTTGTTATACAAGGGTCCACTGTATTATTATTTTCATATGGCATTTTTCTATGGATTCGTTTGATCCTTTTTGTATACTACTCACTGTTAGCTTTAACATTGTCTTTTAATGACTTAAGGTGCTTTTGGTGCTTTTTAAGGAGAACGGTGGGGTAAACAGAATTCTATTGCTTGTTGTCTCCCATATCATTAGCTACAAGCCATACTTTTTTCACCACTTCTCTATTTGATGCCATATTGTAAGCTTCATTTAATGTTTTTTTTTCAATTTCTTCTCTGAAACTGAAGAATTCATTTTGAAAGTGTGTGTGTGTGTGTGTGGAGGGGGGGTTAAATCAGCAAGCCCACATATCTGTCTAAATGCTTTGGCTAGCCTTTTTGTGTTGTTTTGGTATCACTTTAAAAGTGTCCTTGGGTAAGCTCTGCATATTTGTTCAGTGGACAAAGCCACTTCTTGGAAAGGGTCATCAAAACACATTTCATTAAAAAAAGAGAAGGGGGGGGGGACAGTTTCAGACAACAGCATTGCCAGCCAGCATTCCACACAGCAGCTCTTCCCAGACCACATGACACTGTATGAGGATGGGAACATCCTGATTCTGTTACTGGGTTACCTCTGCAGACCACAGTATGTAGAAATAAATATCTGGTACTGTAGAGGCATGCTGAAAAGGTTTAAAATAAATGTGCTCAGAGAGGTACACAAATCTACTTGGTGCATTCTTCTTCTTCTTCTTCTTCTTCTTCTTCTTCTTCTTCTTCTTCTTTCTTCTTCTTCTTTCTTCTTCTTTCTTCTTCAAATCACAACTGTGCCATGAATCATCCTCCCCCTACCTCAAGTACCCTGGCAGTGGCCTCCATGCAATCCTGACAGTTCAGAGAGCTGACAGTGCACAGTGAAAGCTGGACTGGGAAACACCAAGAATCTGATTTATTTCAAGAAAATTACACCAGAAACAGTCATGCCAAGAAACATGTGCAGGAGGGAGTGAACATTTGAAGGCCAATTCATTAGTGCTAATGTTTAGGAAGCTGGATTCTGAAGGAAAAACTTGTCTCTCAACATGTAAGAAAATAAATTCTTTATTCCATTTTACAATTGCTCAATGTGTTTCGGATTGAACTTATAGCCTTCTTCAGGGCACTGAATTTTGGTCTGCATTAGATGTTTGTTCTTTACTTGGTTTGTACAAAGGTCCAATAAATTAATATTTAGGAACTTCTATAGTGACAAATTCCTCTTCTGATTACAAAACGGTATACAGTACAAGAAATAAAGCATAAGATTGAGGGAGTGAAATAACGTGAAGGAACTTATGATGTAGGGAAGGTACAAACTGAGGCAATGAACTTCATCAATTTATTGAAAATTTCAAGTAAGATCAGTGAAAAATCTATTACCAAAAAAAGAGGAGCACATGTTCTATCTGAAAAACCCCTAAACCTTTTGGGGAAGATTTCATTTTTTTTTTAAAAAAAATAGAAAATCTGAGAAGTACGGAATAATAGTTTTTATGGGCAGGGGGCTAGGGTTGTCAGGCTGGCCTGGAGCTTTAGGAGGGTTGTATTTAGACCCAAGTTTCCCATTTCTGCTTTCAGCTTTAAATTAGTGCCTTTAAAGACACAAGGCATGCCTCCTCGTACAGGTATTATTAATCCATTCCTGATTGTCTTTTCTCACAGAACAAGAAGACAGACTGTCAAATCCCAATGTCGAAATATATCCAGAAGTGAAGTCGTGTGTAAAATGTTCTGCTGGTGACTGAATTAGAACAAAGAGCCCTCTGACTTGGTTAGATAAACAGACCGTTCTTGTAATAATCCCACATTTAAATGTTTAGAACCTATGGCAGCGTTTCCTTTTAAACAGACACTTGCCTCCACCCCATAGAAGAAGAAGGAATGCCATTTCTTTTTGCCAAGGCAGTGTCCCAAATTCTGCCTTGCGCCGTTCTGCCCAGTGAACTCTTACCCATGCCTGTCCGGGGACGGCACACCCCTGCTTCTGTGTCGTATTCCTCATGGTCACTGGGGCAGAGGCAAAGGAAGGCCCCTTCTACGTTCTCACAAAGGGCAGTCCCGCAGACAGCCACCATCATCTCACATTCATTCACATCTGCAAGGGACATAATCCATTCTGTCAGTACTCTAGATCCTCCCATGCCATAGGAAAGAACCATGCCTCCCTCCTGAAATTCCTCTTCCTGGGACATATGCAGCTGCATCCTTCATTTGATTCCTTTGGAGAAATGACTTTGGAGATTCTTATTCATCCAGGTGAATTTACCTGGGAGTTGAGTCGTGGCAACTGGACTTCTTTGCTTGTGGGACCAAAACAGTTCACTACTCATCCAAGTAGCTTCTCCAGTCTGAGGCCAGTCAGACCAAAAGACACTACTTGGATGAGTAGCGAAACCATTTGGTCTCACCATTTGGTCTAGAAATATGCCACTTTAGGAAAAAAAGCAGCCTCAGGGAAGGGAAACACAGAAAAAGGACTAAGACTCCAAAGTGTTAACAGGTATTTTCCATATTTTAAAGCGTCAACACATATGGTGGAGCAAATTTCTTTTCCCTTTATTCCAAGGTAGGCCTGAGCCCTTGGACTTATATTACAAAAAGAAGGAATTACACTAGGAAAACTAGCCTGATGGTACATTGATTTTGACAGTGGTACTGAGTGTTTCAGGAAATGGTGGACTCTCCTTTGTTAGAAATGTCTTAAGTAGCAGTTGTATGGCTGCTTACTGGCTGAACCCACCTGGAATACTGCGTTCTGTGCACCTCAATTTAAAAAGGATGCTGACAACCTCGAATGGGTCCAGAGGAGGGCGACCAGGATGGTTAAAGGTCTGGAAGAAATGTCTTACAAGGAGCAGCTAAAGGAGCTGGGAATGTTTAGTCTTACAAGAAGAAGGGGATATGAAAGCCATGTTTAAATATTTGAAAGGATGTCATATTGAAGAGGGAACAGGTTTGTTTTCCATGGCTCCACAGACAAGACTTGGGGCAATGGTTTCAAACTACAGGAAAAGAGATTCTATTTGAACATTAGGAAGAACTTCCTGACGGTTAGAGCTGTTCGGCAGTGGAATATGCTGTCACGGAGGGTGGTGGGGTTTCCTTCTTTGGAGGTTTTAAATCAGAGGCTGGATGGCCATCTGTCAGAAATAATGTGATGGGGGTTGCTGCATGGCAGGGGTTTTTGGCTGGATGGCCCTTGAGGTCTCTTCCAACTCTGTGATTCTATGATTATTGTAGAATGCTATGGTAGTGGATTCCCTGCCTTTATAGATGCTTAGACTAGAGGACTTTTAAAGTCCCCATCATCCCTAGGCTTCAGCATCTCTGCCCTGGTTCTTTTGCTTAAAATTGCCTTCCACTCCTTTGATTCATATCTGTTGAGGTTTATTTGGCCCCATCATGCCAGTTAGCACATAAGAAAAGAACCCCACCCTGGAGATTCATCCTATCCCTGCAGCATATGGGTTACGTAACAAAGCATTGCTTATTATTGGGAAAGATTGAGGGTAGGCAGCATGTTTACAAATGCAGGATTAAGAAAAATCAGAACTCAACTCTGAAGAGACCTCTCCAATGCCCCAAGGGGTCTTGGATGCAGAGACTTTCAACATCTGAATCAGAAGGTAATGCAACCCTATAGATGCCTAGTGACTCTTACCAACACAGTCGTGGCCTGAAGGTGAGTTTTCATATCCACGGTCACACAGGCAGCGGAATGAGCCGTCTGTGTTGTCACAAAAAGCATGGCTTCCACATAGTGTCTCATTGGCACATTCATCAATATCTGCAAGACAAATGGGCAAGTTATATAGTTCAAAACAAGGCCAATCCTGTCCTGTTCCTGCATCTCAGCCATGTGTTAGCTATGCTATGCTTTTTTTTTTTTTTTTGCAAAAGGCTCCCATCGACACCTGTATGTCCTGTCAAAAGTCTGCCCAAGAATATAGGGGAATGCCTTGAACCCATGTTGAACAAATATAATTATCATAGAGCATTTTTAAACAGAAGGTGGCTCAAGCTAAGGAATCAGAAGGTACTTTGCAGACACCTCCTCCTTTTCTCCGTAAATGTTTCTGAGATAGTGAGAAAAAAACAAGGGAAGATTATAAGTGGAGAGTGATGCTCAAGAGCCCTCCCCCACCCCCACCCCACAAAAATTCAGTGAATGAGAGGGTCGTGGCATGAGAAAAACCTCATCTGAAATCTTCTGAACATTTAATGCAGGTGAAAGGAAAGGAAGGCGATACGCACGAGAATGAAGGATTCACAACCCTCAGAGCAAGGATTCCCAAAAGGAGGAAGGCTGTTTAAGGGTGGTGGTGGTCAAAGGAAGAAAACACAGGGAATACCAGTACGAAAATGGGAGAGCACAGATGTTTACAACACAATGCTGTAAACAGGTTCAGATGAGATGTATATGGTTTTGAGGGAGTTGCTACAGAGAGATGAAAATGGAATGTGTAAGGGATAATGTTAGGATAGGGTACACAGGTCATGATTAGGCTACAGCTCATACGTTTTTGGGCCACTGATCAAATTCTACAACAGCTCACAATGTTTTTGTTTTTGTTTTTTATCTGTGTGTCTATAAAGGTATCGCCGATAGCCTCTTTCTGCGTTTGTATTTTGTAGTAGCCACACGCCTCCTTTTATTTCAATGTAAACAGATCATCTTATTGTTGAAAGGTGTTCAGTTGCACTTTCTCTTTTTAACAGCTTGAATTACCGTGCATCAGGTGGATTGCACAAAAGCAACTTGGAGGCTTCTCCAACATCACCACATCTCAGACACCTCCAAAGTACTCTTTACATCATATCACACCCTGTGATGATATGCATCCCTCCATTAAGGCAGAAAGTCGTTGGCAATTTATCCATCAGCTAAGAGTAACTCTTAGATGCCCTAAGCACATCTGATGTCGCCTGATCGCAGAAGCTAAGCAGGGTCAGGCTTGGCTAGTAGTTGGATGGGCGACCACCAGGGAATACCAGGTGGTATAGGTTGCCTGGATTAGGAACTGTGGCAAGCCACTCCAGTATTCAACGAGTTCAATCCCAAGTAGCAGGCTCATGGTTGACTCAAGCTTCCATCCTTCTGAGGTTGGTAAAATGAGTATCCAGCTTGCTCGGTGGGGGGGGGGGGCAATGTGTAGCCTGCATATTGTAATTAAACTGTAAATCCCCCAGAGACTACTTGAAGTGGTATGGGGCGGTATATAAGCAGACCACTATGCTTTGCTTTATTCCTGACAAAAAAACTCCACAGACATGGGGTCATGAAGAGTCAGTCATGACTGTAACAGCACAACAATGAATGTAAGCAAGGCGAAAATGTTTCCTTGCATATGTTACTGGACTGCAGGTCCCATCAGACCAAGCCAACATGGCTAATTGTAATGTATAAGGGCAGCTGCAGTCCAACATCTGGAGGGACATATGTTTTCCATTTCCCAGCTACATTGCACGAAGAACTCCTGAAGAGCGATATACAGTATATAATTACTGCTCCATTATCAAGTGTTAGCTCTCTCCCCCTCCCTCTCCCCCTCCCTCTATCCCTTCCCCCCCTCTCTCACACACACACTACTTGGTAATGGTGTATAAATTCTGAAACAGCCAATGCATCTGCACTCTGAAGCACCTAAAGCGCTAAGTTGTCAGAGCTTATATTGAGCACACTGAAAAAGCATTAGTTCCAATACTATTCGTCTGCTGCTTATGTTTCCTATTTCACAGCTGCCTCTTCCACTTTCACAGCTGCTAAAGTCCACAGTCCAGTCTCTCTACATTACGCCTACATTTTGTTATAGGCACTAGGAGCAACGGATAGGGAGAGAGAGAAACTGGTCAGCTAATATATTTAGAAGGCTCATTTTTATTGAAGGATTTTAGTACTTCATTGCCTATCTTGAGCACGGAACATTTGCCTTCTTAATAACCTGCCTAAAGCAAAAGGGGAACAAGGTAGTTTATGTTTCCTCAGAAGAAATGAGCCAAGACAGACAGCACAGAGAAACAACAATGTGTGTTTTTATCTCTGTTTTGGAAAGAAGTTTCTCCTGCTCCCCCTCTCCAGCCAAAGTTTTCTTTTACAGAAGATTGTTCTTGACTTCTGAGTTTTTTCCAGGCATGGAACCCACCAATGCATTCGCCAAATGGTGTCCTATGGAAGCCGGGTGGACATCCCATAATGCAGCGATATGAACCCAAGGTGTTCTGGCACTGCCATGTGCCACAAACAGCATCGCCATATTCTTCACACTCATCCACATCTGTCGTCCAAGGCGAGATTTGAAAAAGAGGTGAGAGAGAAAGACAAAGGTAACAATGGATGATGCCACGTCTTTGGGACATGAAAAAGAAATACCCAAACCAAATATAAACCCCAATGAAGTCCTACTCCTGTACATACCATGATGCATATGCAAAACTTAACTAACACTAGTAGCATTATCCCTGAAGCTAGGCATATATGGAAGTTGAGAAGCAAGAGCGTAGGGAATTTGCCGTGCCATCGTTGCCAGGAGAGCTGAAACACCTTAATTGGACTGATTATCTGAAGGATTATCTGAAGGATTAACTGGACTGATTATCTGAAGGATCAGGAATAAAAGGAACACCCAGATGTAAGGGTGCTCTGCATATATCAAATTACAACAAAGCATACCACATATAAAATCCACCACTAATTTGAAATTGATTTGATTAGGAGGAAATCTCCCATTGGGCATTGACAGGGACTTTTCTTCCTGCACCTAAGAGCTTCAGAGAAGTGTTTTTTGCCCAGAATTCAGCCTGAGAACAAAGGGCTTGCTGTTATACTTACAATTACCTACACATACACACATTGCAAACCTGCAGTTGTTGTGTGCATGTCTGAATCTACAGGCATTAAGTGAAAGGACATACAAAACAATAGTAAGGCCGCACCTGGAGTATTGTGTACAATTCTGGTCACCGCATCTCAAGAAAGACATAGTGGAACTGGAAAAGGTGCAGAAGAGAGCGACTAAAATGATTACTGGGCTGGGGCACCTCCCTTATGAGGAAAGGCTAAAACATTATGGCCTCTTTAGTCTGGAAAAAGGCGCCTGAGGTGGGATATGATTGAGACATACAAAATAATGCAGGGCATGAGTAAAGTGGATAGAGGGAAGCTCTTCTCCCTCTCACAAAATACCAGAACTAGGGGACATACACTCAAATTGAGGGCTGGGAGAGTAAGAACAGGCAAAAGAAAATATTTTTTCACCCAGCGCGTTGTTAGTCTATGGAACTCCCTGCCACAGAATGTGGTGATGGCATCTGGCCTGGATGTCTTCAAAAGGGGATTGGACAGATTCCTGGTAGAAAACTCCATCACAGGTTACAAACCATGAGGGAGAAGTGTAATCTCCAGGCTTAAAACCAGGGTACTTCAAGGGCCAGATGCAGGGGAGTAGTATCAGGAGACAGATATCTAGTCTCATGTGCTCCTAAACACATCTGGTGGGGCCGCTGTGAGATACAGGAAGCTGGACTAGATGGGCCTTTGGCCTGATCCAGCATGGCTCTTCTTATGTTCTTATGTTCTTTAATGTCCTATCTACTTTGGCTTTGATTTGCAATTTTTCCAGAGGTCAGGTCTCACCTATACAGTCATCGGTCTCCTGGGAATGCCTGAAGCCAGTTTGACATAAACATCTGTAAGATCCTTCTGTATTAAGGCACTGGCCACGCAAACACCTGGACTGGTCTGCACATTCATCTACATCTGGAAGAAAAAATGTAATCCAGTACAATGGCAATAAATAAATTTTAAAACTGCTCCAAAATAACCTAAATTAAGGTTGATGTGAAATGTTGAAAGATAAAGATGGAAATAAGTTAAGTTTTTAAAGAGACAAACAGTGCTAGTCTGTTTAGACAAAACAAAAACAAAGAAGGGGGAATATGTGGCATCAAGCAACTGTATTTCAATGACTGAAATCTAGCAGTAACTTACATCAAGAGTAAACCAATTAAATTAGTGGGGATTTGGTGAGTAAACTCCTCTGTAAATCTAATTGATTCAATAGGTCTACTCTAGGTGCAATTTACTACTAGATTTCAGCCAGTGAAAGACAGCAATCTTCCGAAGGCCATTCTTGCACACAAGGGTTAAGGAAGTAACCTAGATTTAAATATTAACAATCTAGAGTTCAAAAGAAGTGGATTGTAATCTTCAAAAACTTATAATGAAATACATTTGTCAGTCTTAAAGATGTCACAACATATTTGATCTGGTTGCAAAAGGAGGAAAAGTTGGCCTGGTACTGATAAGTGAGCTGCCTTGGGATCAAATGAGTTACCGTAATTTGATCCTATCTGAAAAAAAGGTTCTGTTCACTCACAGCCAAAGTTCTCTCTTGGGATGTCAAATATGGAGCCTTCTAAGTACTGGGGGGGGGGGGGACTGGCTGTCTGCCCCATGAAAGTTGAGCTTTGTCCAGGAAATGGGTTCCCAACCTGGGGTCATGACCCCCTAAGAGGGTCACAAAGTATTTTCTGGACGTGGTTCCCCATAGTTATATTTAGCTGCAATTATTTTTATATTAAATATACAATGCTGTTTAATTTTAATCCTTTTGGCCCAAAGATACATACTTCTTTTTTTTCTGAACCAGAATTGCAGGCAGCCTAGAGTTCTCTCTTATTTCTGTTCCCCTTTGAGTGGATTTTTCTTTATACATTCACATTATTCCTACTCCCTCCGAAAGAGTCACTCTTGCTCATTTGCTTTTCCTATCCACATCTGCCTTTGGAAAACTGATGTCAGCCCTTTACAACCAAGCATGGCTTGAAGGGGCCGGAATGAGTCAAGCGTGCAGTGCTCACCAGAAATGCTGGTGCCCAAGATGGCGGCAGGATGGAAAAGATGTTGCTACCACAGAAGTGGTACCTTTCCTTCTGCCTGAGTCTCTGATCTTCCAGATGCAATTGAGGTGGGCTTAGTGAAGGGAAAGGAGAACTGGACAGAGATCTGGAAGTTGAGTCATGGCTACGGGACTTCTTTTTCTTGAGAGCCAGAAATGTTTCGCTGCTCATCCAAACAGCTTCATCAGTCTGAATACAGCACTAGCACCAGCTGTATTCAGACTGATGGTGCTGTTTGGATAAGCAGCAAAACATTTCTGGCTCTCAAGAAAAAGAAGTCCAGTAGCCATGACTCAACTTCCAGATAAACTAACCTGGATGACTGAGAATCTTCACAGACAATTGGACAGAGACTTGCCTCTAGGCCACATCTCTGTCATGAAAGAGAAAGGCAAGGGGGGGGGGGGAGATGAGGGAAGGGAACCAGGGAGGGGGCCCTGGGGGTAGGGTCATGGGTAAGGTGTTTTTTAGTGCTTGAGAGGGAGGGGCTCTTCAATGAAGGTGTTTTGAGGGGCATGAAGGGAAGATCATTTCCACACCCCCTCCCCCCCAAAAAGTAAATTAAAGTCAATATCTATTCACATTTTTCTTTCCCAACTTTTATCTCAGAGGCAATTCACAGCCGCCCCCTCCGTTAATTACATATTTTAATATTAATACAGTGGTACCTTGTATAAAGGAATTAATTCGTTCCAAATGAAATTGTGTTAAGCAAATTTTCCTTTATACAAATTCCCATAGGAATGCACTGAAAACAGAGTAATCCTATTTTTATGTTGTACGGATTTTCCCCATAGGTGATTATGTTAAGCAAATTTCCCCTATCTCCGGAATTTTTTATGTTGTATAAATTTTATGTTATACAAGCTGTTTGTTATACAAGGGTCCACTGTATTAATATATCAGGTTAGAATTGTATTATGAAAATAATATACTTGAATGTGTTTTCTTTACGCTGTTCTAAATGCATTTTCTGCAAATGTGGCAGGAGGGTTGCAGGCTACTTGGCTATTAGAAAAGGGAGTTGAAATTTGAAAAAGCATCTAAGGCCTCACCTTGGCAGCTGACTCCACCAGCAGCATTTGAGAAGCCAAGAGCGCAAATGCAAAAATAAGACCCATGGCTGTTCAGGCACTCGCCATTGGGGCTGCAGATGCCACTGTCCAGGCACTCATTCACATCTACCACAAGGGAAAAAGGGTTACAATCAACTTGTACAGACCACTGTCAATTATTATTTATCTAGCTTCTTTGTCTGCCCTTTAGAAAAGTTGTAAAAAAAGAGCGAAACATCCCCACATCTGGAAGCATGGCTCTTGGCATTCTAAATATTATGTCATTCATGTTTCCTGGATCTGGAAGGGACACTATGGAGAAGGAAACTGCAAGAAATAGAACAGGAACCATATCTGTATCGGAACTCATCTTATTCAAGATGATCCGCTAGAAACTCTTACTCCAGGACTTGCTAACTTAGAGCTTGGATAAGTTTTGGGTTTTTTTTAACTTTCCAGCCAGCATGGCTATTTGTTAGTCTTAAATGCACGCCAGGATCTTTTGCTGTTTTTGCTGCAAAAAAGTAAGACATCTGTTCTTTTGAAAATTTATCTCCTTTATATATGTCTGTTTTAAAAATATTCATTCACCACCACGTCTTGGGATATAACAAGGGCTCGGCAGGCTTCCAGACATTCAGGGGGCTTCAAACCTTGGAAGACAGAACCTGAAGCCCCCTGCCTCCCCCCCTTTTTTTTTTGGATAAACTGAGACTGCCCCTCTCACGCCCCCTGGTGCCAGCACGCGTGTGCATGTGCGCGTGCGCACACGCACACACACACTCTCTCCTTAAACTTAAAGCAACTCAACAGCACATAACAACAGAGTGTTATAGCAAGTGACTTCCCATGGTATAGTTGCCCCTCTACCGCAAGGGGACCTGTTGAGGCCAAAAAATAGTGTTCATTTGTTTCTTTTTTTAAAATTAGTGTGATAATTTTAAAAAGGAAGGAGAGGTGTTGCATTTGGGCCCCTGGGGACCGCATGGGTCACATTTTCCACAGCCATTTTCCACAGCCCCCTTGTCCATGTTCTATATAAAGGTAAAAAAATTTAACACAAAATGAAAACTACGATAGCCTGACAAACTATCACATGAGGAAAAGAAAAAGAGAAGTGGGAGAGGCAAGAGAAAGATATGCTGAATGTAAACTCCTCTGGCAGCTGTCACAAGCACATGGCATTGAGTTGTGTCTCAAAACCTTTCTTAAAGAACAGGAAGTGGAACTATTCTGTACAACTATCTCAGAGTGTCCCCATCTCGATTAAGGCAGACAAACCCCTTGCTGAAACACAAAAAGCTGGGGGTGGGGGTTTAGGAACTATGGCTTAAACCAAATGGGCCTATTTGATGCCTTCCACATACGCTGGACTACAACTCCCATCATCCTCATATAGTATGGTCAAAATGCTGTCCCAACAAGGAGTCAGATGAGCTCTAGTCCATATACTCTGGACACCAGCAAAGCTGGTTCACATCACATGCTCATGGTAAGGAATGGGACGCCTCTCAAGGAAATATGCTTTCTTCACCAGCATCAATTAGTTGTTTTTCACACTAATTATGGAAATATGGGTTAATTAGATGTGTGTAAATCTATCTCAGAAGTACTATGTTTCTTACCTTCACACATGGTTTCATTGTACAGCTCAAAACCAGGCCGGCACTGGCACGTGTAAGATCCTGGTGTGTTTAAGCACTCACCCCCCAGGCAGTAAGTGTTGGAGTCTTCACACTCATTAATATCTGTCCAGGAAAAGGAGGACATGATTAATGACGCAGAACTCTGTGAACCTGTATTGAGCTATGGCAGCAATAAAGCTTAGGAAGTGGGAAAACACAAGATATTAAGGTGGGGAAGCAGTATTGTTCTAAAAGTGGAGATGTGCAAACATTTTATATAAAGTAAGAATTAAAAAGCACATTATAATCAGTATGTGATACAGAATAATGGGGATGAATGGTTAAAGAATAAATAACAAATTTATTAACAGCTGCAAGATCAATGATAGCAATGGATTGGAAAGTAAAATATGAATGCAATTTATGGGACTGGTATAAAGAAATCTGGAATATAGCTATTAAGCTTACATGTGATATTAAGAGGAAAAGTAGAATAACTGAGAAGAATAATTTTAATGACATTTTGGGACCTTTTATTGAATATCTATCAATAAAAGAGAAAGGTTCTATACCTTCATAATATTCAATGCAGTTTTGCAAAGGGAGTGGGTCTTCCTAAATAAGTAAATGACATAATAAATCTCTAATGGTCCTGGCACAGAGGGTGTACTTTTTTTCTGTAAATGTATAGTTTAAGTGGCTTTTTGTGTATTACGTTTTTAAAAGTTTAGTTTCCATTTTCTGTCTTGTCTCCAACTTCCTTGCTTTAAATAATTTTTAGCAAAGGTTTTAAAAACACATGTGTAAGCTGTACCAAGAGTATTTAATGATATATTAATCACAGCCTACTAGACCAAAGACTGGTTTGTTTTCCATGGCCTCAGAGACTAGGACTCGGGGCTCAAACTACAGGAAAAGAGATTCAATTTAAATATTATGAAGAACTTCATGACAGTTAGAGCTGTTTGGCAGTGGAATATACTGCCACAGAGGGTGGTGGAGTCCCCTTCTTTGGAGGTTTTTAAGCAGAGGCTAGATAGCCACCTGTCAGGGGTACTGTGATGGGAGTTTCTACATGGCAGGGGGTTGGACTGGATGGCCCTTGAGGTCTCTTCCAGCTCTATGATTCTATGAAAGCACATTGCAAACTCTTGTGTGAGCATAACAGAACACCTTCTGTCTGCAATAGTCTCTACAGGAGGGTGAACCACTAAGACTCTCCTGGGGTACTAATGAAGTAAAACACGGATCAGCACCAGATCCTCCTTGCATGCAGAAGCCAATTGTGAGGTATAGTACCATGGGAACTGCAGTATTTTGAAATAACTGGAATAGCTCAACCCTCCTCTATGCAGTTAACTTTAGCCTACAATCTGGTAGTCTGTCCTTATTTTAAAACACACCCACAGAAATGACCGGAGTTTCTATCTTTCCTTGAATATGAGGGTCATTTGAAGAGTTATAGCTTTCACTTAGTTATCACAGTGTTCCTGTGGCTCAAGCACAAAACTCTAGACAGAGACATGAATCCAAAAACATAAGAGTGTGATGTTTTTCTAGAGGTTAGTCTCTCGCTGCCTATGACTCATTTAGCTGTCCTTGAATGAATTGCAGAGAGGAGAACAGCTGAAATAAGCAACCATATAATCAGCCTACCAATCTTTAGGGAAACTGATATACATTTTTCCTACAGCATGTCCATTCAATCCAGACATTAATAAAATGAATTCCTTTTAGTCCTTAAGAGCTACAATATTTCTTACACTAAGAAGCAACAGTTGCAGCAAATCATGACTCTCTAATGAATGCTCCTCTATGACACACCACACCTGCAAACACATTTCTGCCAGAGGGGCACTTCATATTTTTAGATGTAACTGTAGAAAAACTAAAGTATATTTTTAGAAAATGCATGTGCACCCTTTCATTAACCAAGTCCATCTCACTGATGTCTAATCTATGTCTTGCATTTCTCATTTTACCTTATTGGGAATTCCACATATTATATGGCAGCAAACATGGGTTGGCTGCCAGGCGCAACTCAACAAGCAGCTGTCACAAAAGGCTTGCAGGACACACCAGCCAGGACACTGGAAAATAAGGCTATTGTCTATTTAACAGAGCCTCGTGGCACAGTGGTTAAATGCCTGGACTGAAGCTAAAACTATGCTCACGACCTGGCGTTCAATCCCAGGTAGCAGGCTCATGGTTGACTCAGCCTTCCATCCTTCCGAGTTCAAATACCGAGCTCACTGGAGGTGGGGCAATGTGTAGCCTGCATAATTAAATTGTAAACCTCCCAGAGAGGGCTTGAAGTGCTATGGGGTGGTATATAAGCAGAACAGTTTGCTTTGCTTTATCCAAAACCAGAACAGAATAGACACAGAAAATTCATGACTCTACCAGGATACAACTAAGTGCAGTGCCACTTTGTCATTATGCTAACACCTCTCACACAGCAGCTGCAGCTGCAGCCACTGCTTGCTCCCAGATGTGTATATATGAAGCCTCATGCCCCACTGCTTAAACTACAGAACTGCATCCAATACTGTGCTTATAGCCCTTGTTCAATCCTTGTTATCCCACTCAAGGTTCACCCAGTCTTCCAAACATCCACAGTCGGTAAAATGAGTATCCAGCTTGATAGTGATGGGGATGGTGGGGATATGTATTCTGCATAATTAAATTGTAAACTCTCCAGAGGGTGCTTTAAGCACGACGGGGCAGTATATAAGCAGCACACTTTTATACCACATATGAATATAGCTTTGCTTTATTATCCTCATATGATTCTCTGTTACATACTGTAGTTCCATTGGTTATATCACATACAGAGCCATAGTTCTGCATGTGGGAGTGGGTTGGGAAAATCCTGATGGATTCATTATTTTGAAGTTATGATTTTACAATATACAGATAGACATCCTGGCTGAATTCTGCTGCCATAGCACAGTAGGCCACAACAAGACTAAGCCCATGGGATCAGTAGGGATTTGCGAAGTCAGCTCCTCCAAAGGTTTGAATGATTCAGTAAGCCTACCCGAGTTGTGATGTAGCCTACTAAGCAACAGGATTTATTCCACTTTGTTAAAGTGATGTACATTATGCTCACAATTTCTGTGAATTAGATTTTACCTTGTCGCTCCAGGACAAAAATCTGAGGATATTGTTGAATACCATACTTTTCAATATATGCTATGACCCTGGAAAGGACAAATGTAGCAATGCAAATACTAGGAATCTTGTTTATCCTAACTTTAGATTACCCAAATATTTTCTATCTCCTCTGGCTCTTTGGAGAACAAAATATACCACAGCATGCACTCTGTTCATATAAACACGCAAACTTTTATCTGGGAAGAGGTTAGTTTATTTGATTTTATTGAAACTATGTCCTTCAGATAAGCATGAATAATAGACATAGTTCCCTGGCCAAAATTGTATTGGTTCATCCTGCTGGTGGAATTCCACAGGCCTTCATTTCAGCTGTGACTTGCTACCAGTTAGGAGGTCAGTGTAAACCAGTGTTTCCCAACTTTTTAATAGCATCCAAATAACCAGGAACCTCTTGCCACATGTACATAAAAAGGCATATTTTAAAAAATAGATTTTTCAAAATATACTGTAATTCTAAACTAATATTTAATGCAATGGCTTGCAGTTGTATGTTTGTTAAGTGCCATTTGCTCACCACCCCCAGAAGTTCCTTTATTGGAGGGTTGGGTAAAATAGGGTTTTACTGGGTGAGGGTGAGTTTTTCCTCAGGAAGGGAACTGTCACCCTTTTATTTCTCTCTTCCAGTGGTGGCTTCATCTCCTCAGCCGTCCTTCCTAAAATGGCAGTGGCAGGGGATGCAGCTGAGGAAAGGAGGGTGGGAACTCACTTAAGTGTCAGTGGCCTTTTCCTCTTCCACCACAGTTCCCCCCGCCGCCGCCCTTTGGCCTACTGATGCCTCTTCTCCCCTTAACCCCCCATTGTAGCCTGCGTGCCTTGTAGGGACTGTGAGGGTCTTGCATTCCTCTCCATCCTGGTACCCTGCCCAAGCTAACCAGCAAGCCACCACAGGTGAGGAGCCCTCCCCCCCCCACCGCGCTGGAGGAGAGTGTGTAGTCAGGGAGCACCAGATGCCTAGGAGCTGCACAGGAGGAAGCAAAGAAAGCTTGGTTTGAGGGGGTACAAGCAACGGAGGGAATGGGATGGATGCAGAAGAAAACCAGGAAAGGGATGAAGTTGAGGGCAACATGTCCTCCTTCTCCAAAAGATGTGGTAACCACAACACTTTGCACCCCTCTTGGGGATCATGACCCACAGATTGTGAACCCATGGTGTAAACATTTGCTGTTGCACATCAGTCATGTGACTCACAGCACAGAAGCAAATCTTTACACTGACTTCTTACGGCTGCAGTAATTCAAAGCTGAAATCTAGGCTGATGGAGTTACACCAGCCAGCATCATTTTTCAACTGAATTCCAACTCCTATTTGCAGCCATTCCTCATTTAATGACCGACTTCCATTGTAACGACTAGGTTGTTAAGCGAATTTGGTGGATAAGCAAGGGGCTTAAAGGCAGATGTCCTTTTCATGTAGTGCAGTGGTTCCCAAAGTCACAGGTCTTGTATGCGGCAGTGGCGTAGGAACAGCAGCAAGTGGTGCTGTGTGGAAGGAGGAAGAAGCTAAAGTGAAAGCCAGCTGGAAGAGTGGCAGCACCACCAATAGCTGGACAAAAACAAACAAACAAACAAACAAAGCCAAAGGAAAGCCACCACCGGCTTTGCTAAAGTGGCTGGGAAAACTGGGACTCTGGGAACCACCGGGGGGGGGGGGGAGAAATGGTGTCTGGTGGATACAAACAGTCAGCAGCTGTGATGGAAGAAGGGCATGAGTGGGTATCATTGGAGTCCCCGCCACGTTTGAATGCTACACAGCTGCAGAGCATCACCAGTCCAGCTCACTTGGGCGAGGGAACGAGGGCTCTCTGGAGGGAACACAGGAGGCTGCTTGGATCGTTCCCTTAATCCAGGCATGTCCAAACTTCAGCCCTCCTGATGTTTCGGACCACAAATCCCAGAATTCCAAGCCTGTATTTCCTATGGCAAAGGACTGTGGGAGTTGTGGTCCAAAACATCTGGAGGGCCGAAGTTTGGACATGCCTGCCTTAATCTGACTGGCTTTTGTGGAGCTCCTTCAGAAAGAGTGCAAAAAGCCAGAGAACTGGAGGTGGGGGGGGGGGAGGCTGACAATTAGGAGGGTTGGAAGCTGAGAAAGGGGATTCCCTGTGATGGAGAACTACTTGTAAGTGCAAGAAGTCATTAAACGGATAGGTTGTTAAGTGAGTAGTGGCTGTATTCATACATCACCCAGATTTTTAACTCAATACATTTCGTATCTGCAAAAAAAGGTGTTTGCTTTATCTGATTTTGTAGACCCCAAAATAGAGCAGAAGCAAACAGAACATTAGGAAAATAATGCAAACTGCTTTTGATGCTCATATAACAACTAGTTTATCACTACCACTATTTCCATCTCAGAAAAACCACAATCCTATGATTCCTGTGTTATGTTTAATTGTGCAACTGTTATTATTCCTGCTCAGGTGGAGACACCTATTTTTGGTCACATCTTCTATGTTTGTTTTACGAAACAAGCTATTCAATGCAATTGACTACAATAAAAAAGCAATTCATCTTTATTAATTTTCTTACTTCTTCTAAAGAAACAATCAATTTCAACTGGCTTATTTCCCAGCCTGAAGTTTCAGCTGCATTTATCAGAACTTTGAGGAATGAGTTTAGAAAAACAACCAACCAACATTCTCAAACAATTTGCTTTTCTTTAATATTCTGCCTTTTTTTTAAAAAAATTGATATATTTATTTTCCTGATATCTCAGCCATATTATTCTCTCTTGCATTTTTTAAAAATTTAATCTCTCTCTCTCTTCCTTCCTCAGCCTCAGTCCACTAATTTATGACTTTAAAAGACTAGGCAGGCTTGTCTGACTTAATCTCTCTGAATAATTAGGCACTCATTCCTTTTACTCCCCAATCCATTTTCTATTTCTCCTGTGAATTGCCCTAATTTCAGTTAATGTAACTTAGCTACAGAGAGGCAGCCAATTCATTAATGAATGTATTAATCTGTGTCAGATAGTCCATACCCAGACAACCTCTAATGTTATATATCAGATAGGCTGTCAGGGGTGAAGACCTGGTGAACCAAAGTGTATTTATATGCTGATGGAAAAAAAGGAGGATCAAGGCAAAAGGAGCCCATCTCCCGGGTGATGAATCATAGTGTGAAAGGGGAGAATCGGTCCAGGTCATAATATCTGCTTATCCCATTAATATACTGTATATGGATCTAATTAATTAACAGCTGTTATTCAATCAGGCGGAAGAAGCTCCATTACTTTTACCTTCACAAGTGAGTTTGTTGGATGAGTGTGTGTAGCCAGTGTCACACGCTTGGCAAGTGAAGGAGCCCGGTGTATTAACGCAGATTCCCTGAGGACAGGCCATGGTGGAGGCACATTCATCAACATCTGAAGAAAGAACAGACCATTTTTATCGCTGACATGGGATAACGAACAAGAATGCATGTGCTCAAGAACGAGCGTTGGCAGGTCTCTCCTTCCACACATAGCATCCTATCAGCATGCGATTCCAAAACCCATCTGAAAAGGATAGTTCTCTCATTACTGTCTAAAGCACATTCCAAAAACCTTTTTAAGCTTCTTCACCCTATTTCTAAGATCTGCCTTCTTCACAGTTTGTAGAAGTTAAGTACCAAAGTAATATCAAACTTCAGGCTCCCACTAATATCATTTTTGAAGCGCAACCACTATTTGTTCTACTGGCTGTAGGGAAATGAAACGTAAGGAAAGGTTTCCCAACCAATTGACCTCTAAAACAGATAGCTTACACTTAATAAGGCCTTCTCACTGGAGGAAAAACCTCTCTTAGAGCCAGCCTCAAATGTTGTTTCCATAATTATGTTGTAAACTGCCCCCAGAGTGCCTTGGCACTATGGGTTGGTATATCAGGCGAAACAACAAAAACAATATAACTGGAAGAAACTGTAGCAACAGGCAAACATATATGAAATGTCTTGCTAAAGTGGCCCAAAATCCATATACAGTACCCCTTGCACATGATTCTAATGGTAACTGACAAAATGGCTCAGAAATGACAAAACAGGCAGGTGACAACAATTTCCAGTTATTTGGTCACAACAAGTAATATTCACAGGCACACATGCTATAGTCATGCTATCTCTGCACATAGAAGGAAATGTCATTTAGCTGGATTGAATAATGAGGAACATGAACTATTTCAAAGGGGCAGCTCTGATGGTTCGTTGCAAGAGGACTGCTCGGAGGTTTCTGCTGTCACTGACTGTTCTCGTCATGCTGAAGAGGAATTAAAGTGTGCTGAATCAGCTTTAAAGGTGATGGCAAAGATGCTCTTTGTGCTGGAATGCGGACACTGCTCAGCCCCTGCAGGAGCACATGCCCTTTGGCCACATACAGGTGTTGCAGGTGAGAGATGGGGAAAGAAGGAGCCTGCCAACATAGGGGAGGAGTCATGGCACAACAGGAAGGAAGAACCCAGCTGGCATCCAGATGGTGCTCAGCAAGCCACAGTTCACCAGGAGGCCATGCGCCCGCAGGCAAAACACCTTCTGGTAGATGTTATTCATAGATCATCTCCTCTCCATGCCTGAATGCTGGCACTTTACATAGGGTTTCAACAATTAAATCCGGCAATGAAGAGTTTTTGATTTTGGAATGTTCCATATCATTATTGTTACTTTTTAAATGTTCTTTTCATGTGTTTTAAAGGTGCGAGTGTTTTAAAGGATTGTTTTAATACCTTTATTAAAATCCAAACAATTACACAGTCTGTGGCCAAGTTTTTATTGGCAGCTTTGAGGATTTGCAAAAGTTATCACTAGATAATCATATGATCGGGAGCAATCTTATCTGATATATTTTAACATTTTATGTATTCTATATACTGTATTTTATAAGTCTATTTTTAATTACGCGGGTCAATGACCGTATAATAAAATTAGATTTGATTTGTTATTATTTTAATGCAATTATATTTTAACTGTTTGCTGTTGTTGTTGTTGTTTGCTTGATTGCTTGGTTTGTTTTATGGGCCAGAATCCTGTTGGTGTGTTCACGTGAGGTTCATGTAACTTGCCATAATCTAACTGTAGCTAAGTGACAAGCTTCTAGGAATGTGCTGTATTTTTGTGCCTGCTCATGTGCTCAACTGTGCAACAGAGAAGCATCTTCTCATTCACCCACAATTAGCGGTAACAACTTGCACCAATGGTACACCACCACCCATAGAATTCTGGCCACTGTATTTTTAGCTGGATTGTTTCTAATAATTTTTGAGCTCCCTTAGGCTCCTTCTGTAGGAGGAAGGTGACATTAAATAAAATGAAACAAAGAAAAAACACCCACTCTTTCCAATATAATTCTGTCAGTACTTTCTGCATCTACACCGGAGGCTATTAACTTTATAGTCCATGTACCAGACAAGGTTGACTGTAATCCATACAATCATGCTAACACTAATTTGTTAGGCTTAAATGTGCCACACCATTCTTCATTGTTAGAGAACATGAAGCATTTTTGGAATAGGAGACGGAAAAATCTTGCCAAACTGAAGCAAATACAGTACAAGGCAAAACAGGCAGATTTGGCTGCTAAAAGAACTAGCATTACCTGTCTGTCAAAGAAACCAGGCTTCAAACTTTATACCATATGATATCAAGATTCCCATGGCTACAATAATGTTGCAGCCTGTTAGATTAGACTAAGGTGTCCTCTTTTTGCCCATAAGAAAGTTTCCCTATTCGTCACAACTGGCCACTAGGCATACCTTCACATATTCTTCCATCCATGGATGCAGTATATCCAACGCTGCAAGCCAAACAAGAGTAGGAGCCTTCAGTATTGATGCAACGTCCTCGAGGGCAGATATTATGCATTGCACACTCATCAATATCTGTGACAGGCAAATTATAAAAACAACGATCAGTGCTATGGATAATGGACCCTGAAGTTCAATAGCAAATCACTCTATCTGCATTGTGCTCCAGCAACTAGATGCCTTCAAGCGGTGCTGTACTGCATTTGTGCACTATGTATTTATTTAAAATAGTTTTCCTTCATCTTTCTCCTGAAAAGGACCCAAGCAGCTTACAATACAAAAAAAAAAAAACACAGACTGTATGAAAAGTTAAGAATACTAGATGATACCCTATTAAAATAATTAACAAATACAGTATAAAACTAAAACTAACAGATGAGAGCAGTTCTTAAAAAACAACAAACACACAACAGTCCCTTTTAAGAATCCCCATCTAAGGGGAGACCTGCCTGAAGCAAAGGTCTTAGCCTGCTTGTAGAAGGACAGGAAAGGCAGGATCCAGAGTCTGGAAGCATTGGCAGAGAAGGTCCTCCCCTGTGTCTCCAGCAAACACACTTGTGAGAGTGGTGGGTGAGGCTAAAAGAAAGGCCTCCCCTGAAAGCCTCATAAAGGGAGATGTGGTCTTTGAGCTTGGACACAAGACAATAAGGGCTTTACAGGTCAAAATCAGCACTCACAGCCAGGAACCTGCCTATGGAATGTAGTGACTGAGTCTTATATGAGTTATAGCCCAAAATATGTCAAGAGTGTCATGCTGCATACATTGGGTCACAATGTCCACAAAACTATGCCAAAGCCACACAGACCCAGAAATATTTATAATCCTGTTACAGTTGTAATTGAGGATCAACTCAACAGGGAGGATCAAATCAACAAGATTTATTCAAGTCTTGCTCTCCTTGCATCATTTTCTGTATTTTGTTGCAAGGCAGGGCAGAGACAAGGAAGACTGGATTATACAGCCTATTTCAAAATAACAACAAGCATAACATATATAAACTCTCATATTACTGTATTTCTGAATCACATAATCATCTCAATGCCTTTACAGTAAAGGCTTTACTGATGATTATGGGTACATTAATTCTAAATGAATTCCACTGACTATTTCTTAATGCTGGCAACATCAACATTGCAAAATATTTTCTATGCCTTGGTTCAATCATAAATCAAAACAGCCAAGAAATCACAAGAAGGCTGAGACTTGGTAGGGCAGCTATAAAAGGACCAGAGAAGCCCCATAAGAGTAAGGATGCATCACAAGAAACAAAGTTCAAGGTCATCCTTACTACAGCCGGATGTGAAAGCTGGATAATAAAGCTAGTTGACAAGAGGAAAATATAGATTCAGTTGAAATGTGATGTTAGAGGAGCGCTTTACAGGTGAAATATGATGTTGGAGGAGCGCTTTACAGGTGAAATATGATGTTGGAGGAGAGCTTTACAGGTACCCTAGACTGCCAGAAAGATAAATACTTTTATAGCATAGGAGGGACCTGTGTCCCACATGATGCCTCTGCTGCATTCAAATTGATGGCAATGGGTGATGTAGGATCAGCAAAACAAGCAAATAAAAAACTCTCCATTTCTGTAACCTATTTTTGCAATTGTCTTTCGAATAAGGCACACAAGAGCCTCCTGGTGCAGTGGTGAAGCTGCTATACTGCAGCTGTAACTTAACTCATGACCTGGGTTTCAAACCCAGGTAGTAGGCACAAGGTTCACTCAGACTTCTATCCTCCTGAGGTCAGGAAAATGAGTACCCAGCTTGCTGGGGGTGGGCACGTGCAGCCTGCATACTGTAAACCGCCCAGAGAGTGCTTCAATTGCTATGGGTCGATATATAAGCAGCACGCTTTGCTTTGCTTTTTGCTTTATGTGTTCCCTACATGCCTTGTTTAAAGTGAAATTGCAAGGCTGTTTGCCCCTACATGGTTGCAAATTTAGTGATGAGGCGGTGGCTACAGGAAAACAGAGCTCATGGTTTGTTTTGAGTTATGCACACCTCAGTCTCCCAGCTCCTTGCTATGCTTTTTTTTCTTTCTTCATTCTGTTAGCTAGAACAATATGTTTGCATTGTATTCATGTTCTGTCTTAATTATGTCCCAGAACCCAATTCTGTACTTCTTTTAAAAATCATATTTACAAGACCCAGATAAGTGTTTTATCTGTATGATGCCAAAGAATCAAACTTAGAGAACATTTGCAGCACAGAAACCTGAAGAAAGAAGAACAGGTGCAGAACATGAGCTGCCAGTCCTGCAAGATTCCTGACGTAGATAACTGAAAGAAAACAAGCCTCCTCGTGGTTAAAGAACTCCTTCAGAGGTGAATTACATAAGTAGCCACCACCAAGAGAGGTGAGGCAACACATTGTCTGTTGAATGCTCTCATTCAGGAAGGTAGACAAGAGTTCACTTCTTCCATGGTGATTGTTAAAACATTTTGTTCCACATGGATTGTGTGAATGATTTTATCTTTATTAGCTGTAGTTAATATATTCCCCCCCCCAGATTTAATTTTGCTGCGCTCTAAAACGTTTACTGTTTTAAATTGTAAACCATCTCTTTGGGTTAACAACAGAAGTGAAGACCCATGTATTTGCTATAGCTATTGCATACTGGCCTTATGAATTCCTTCCTGTGCTTTAATCATAGACCGGTGTGGGCTGCCAAAAACAACAAAGAGGAATACCAATTGTAGAAATTCCTGTCATATATCAAAGGGTCTGTGCAGTTAAGGCCCTTTTTACTTATACAGGGTTCTCTCACTGGTCCATTATTATCTGTGCAGCAGTTGAAGCTAATGGCATCCTAGTGCTTTTTAGCTGGAGTTGGAACAGCCCACTTGTTTATTTGTTCAGACTCCAAAATCTGCAGAGAGATTCATAGTTGTTCAGACTGCGAGAAGTGGGGTCCAATCTATTCCTCTCAGACCTCTCAAGCCACTTTCCCTTCATCTTAATTGGAATCTGACAAAAGGAGAGACTGTAAGACCTTCAAGTGATGTAAATAGGTTTGGGGATATGAATAAGCTGCTATGTCTCAGAGACAACTAATTGTCTCTGATTTTAGCATGCTCTCCTGGGAAGCTGCTACAAACCTAGAAACAGCACAATCTTCAGCACATTGTGTGACAGCTCTCCAGCTTGCAAAAATTTACAAACAAATCAAAGAGGAGGGGAAAACTCTCTAGAACAGTGATGGCGAACCTTTTAGAGACCGAGTGCCCAAACTGCAATTCAAAACCCAGTAATTTTTTTTTTTTGCAAAGTGCCAATACAGTGATTTAACCTGAATACAGGTGGCTGTGAAGGGGCGATGTCAGGTGCCCACAGAAAGGGCTCCGAGTGCTACCTTTGGCACCCGTGCCATAGGTTCACCATCACTGCTCTAGAAGATCAGCAGGAAAGGGAGTACATGCCAAGACTTAACATGAGTGCAAGTGCTGAAAGCTTAGTAGGGAGCTTTTTAGAAAGGAAGAAGGGAAGAGCTACAATGCATTGAAATGATATACATTTTGCCAGTCAACAGTCCCAGATTCAATCCAGGGTGCATCCAGTTTAAAAGATCAGGTAGCAAGTGACAGGAAAGGCCTGTGCTAAAGAGTCCCTGCGAAGAAAAATGGACCGGACAACATACAGCAGAGCAGACCATCTGACCTGATATCAGATAGCCTCTGTGTTTCCTCTCGGTCCCAGCCTCTTGTTTGAGCTGGCAAAAGCCAAGTGCTCTGACATGAAAATAAGAATACCCTTCTGTCACATGCAACCACTGTCAAAACAACAGCAATTTAATGCATATAAAATGCTTCACATATAATAAATGGTACTTTCCCCCCAATTAAACCTCCGCATCGTTTTGTAACTCCATATCGGAAGTACTTAGTTCTTCACTGTTTTCTGTAGGGCCACTGCTAAAGAAATGCTTCTAATATCCTTCCAATAGCTTCCCACTGTGCACATGTAACAGTTACACCTGATAGGGATGTGAAAATAAATAATTCTTGATTTTGTTGCCTTTCTCCAAACCCCCATCAATATCTTCTCCCTCCACTCCTTTCATGTCATTTTACTGTACTTTATGGGAAGGAATTGCGGAAAATTTTGTGCTCATTTTAATCATGTTTTACTAATGTGGACAATTATTTATAAATTCTACTAAACTCCCCCCCCCATTGACTGATGCATGTTTGTGCTCATTTTTATTGTGCACTTGTATTTCTAAATGTGTTTTCTGGGGGGGGATCCTATAAGCTTTGCAACTTGCAATTCTTAAGGTGAAAACCCACCACTTCTCTCGGTCTTGAGAGGTGCAAGAAAAGCTACTTTCACTGATACTTGCAAATGCAACAAAATTATTTTTCCATCTATGAGACCAGTCTGTAATTCACTTTAGCTACCAACCCATGTTTTAGAAAAAGAACAGTGGCAACATGAGGACAGTTTCACCGTTTTCCATTTCTTTTCTTCACCAAAAGAGGGCAGCATCCATCTATCATCTATTATATTCCACTGCTTTGAATTGACAGTCTGCTACAACCAAGGAAAGGTGAAAACAGTGGGTACAGAAGGGATGCTGGCAAGTCTTTGGGTCTGGGTCCCAAGGCCAAGTTCTAGTCCTTGGTACCAAGTCTCAAGTTCAAAGCCTCAACTCAAGACCCTATTAGAAAAAAGCTTTCTAACCCCCCAAAGGGAAGAACCAGTGGGTTCTGAGTCATGGATTAAGTCCAAAATATTGGGGGGGGGGACCCAAGTTGAGTCTGAGTTGACCCACCAGTGCAATTGAAGTCCAACTTGGCAGTGAGTCCCCTGACTTAACACCCTACTCCTGGGGTACTGTACAGGATAATGCATCCTTCTAAATTAGTCTAAATTAAATTAGTTTTCTAAATTAGTTCTAAAATAAAATAAAATAAATAAATAAATAAATAAATAGTCCAAGGTTCTGCTAGTGGCAATGTTTATTATTGACTTATTTATTCAGAATACAAGTATGTTATGCCAATTTTTAAAACCTTTTTAAAACCCCACAGACTGAGCATTTCTATATACTGAACGCTGAGTTTGTTACATTTTGCATTTCCAGCTACAAATGACAAGAATACTAGAACTCAAGCAAAACCAGGTCTGTTTACAAACATTCTGCTCTCTTTCTATTTCAAGTTAGTCTTTTGTTCTCAACACCTGAATGTCCAAAGATTAAACTTAAGTACCATATACAGGACAATGTACAAGGGCTTTCAATTGCACTTTAATGCATGACTTAGCAGAACCAAGCCAAGTTACTATGGAAAGACAGCTCTTTAGTCAGTCCATCTCCCAGAAATTATTTGTTTGCACACTTACCTTCACAGTGTCCCCTGTGATCCAGGATGTAGCCTGTTTTGCACTCACAGTAATAGGAGCCAAGTGTATTGACACATTTCCCTCCATGACACATACTGGGCTGGTCACACTCATTTAGGTCTATTAATATACAGATATATGTTCCTTTAGCAAACAGTCTGAATCCAAAGCACTCTATAATCATCAAACTCCAATATTAGTCTGTATTGTATCCCAGTCTAACCCTTTAAATGGGTCAAATCTTGTTCCATAAATTATGACTGCGTGAAAGTAATGATCTCAACGGTAAGAAATTAAAAGACTCCTACTTCTGTCCCATAGCTTGTCTGACTCACATAGATTCAGTGGCAAGCCATGGGAGCCTTGGGACAGATGTAGGAATTCAACCAGAACTACCCCATCTGGATGACCTTACTAGGAAGGGAAGCTTTTCAAAAATTATAAAGTAACTGCTTCTTTCCCAGGGTTCATGTGGCTCACATGCAATGAGACTGGTTACTCAAGAGTCAGGCAAACATAGGGAAGTGATCCAGTATAACAATAAAAGCAACGAAAGTACAAGGACTACAAGTCCCAGAGCACTCAGTTTCTTGTTCACTGAAACGGAAGAAAATGGTTACTAGAGGAATTTCTAGGCTAAAGATAGAAGGAAAATCAAACTAGGGGTAAAAAGATAAAAACATTTTCTCTCCCCTTGGAAATGTATTGCTGCAGGTGGGAAACAACATTGTTTCACCACTTGGTTTGTCTTCTAGAGATGAACATTGGAAGCTGATGAGCTCTGTGCAACCATTACTTACCCTGGCATGTTTGTGTGCTATGTGATGTGAGAAGAAGGGTATAGCCAGCGAAACAGCGACAGGAGTAGGAGCCTTCAGTGTTGACGCACTGGCCCTTTCCATCACAGGGATTTCTCTCACATTCATCAATATCTGGAGGAAGAGAAAAGACTTGTGCTCAGCTGACAAGGGCCTTTATCACATTCTGTCTCTCTACATCACAGGTAGGGAATTGTGTCCTTATAGATGAGATATGGATTCCAACAATATGCGAAAGATTACATATTCCCCACCACAGATTTAAGTATTTCAGAGACTTTGAAATTGTGGTCTAGAATTTTAATATCAGACAGGAACATAACAAACGGGTGTAAGAGGAGGTTTTCCCCTCCCAATGTGTCTTTCTACATATCACCATGCCACTGCAAACATACTAGCTCTCATTGGATTTCTGAAGCCAAGGATTAGATCTGCTTACTACTTGGATGGGAAAGCAAGAGGGATCACAAGAGATCTCCAAGTATGGAATATCTATTGCATGTTACAATTGACCATATCGATGTAGTCTCTGACTCAGTATTTTCTTTGCCCCTAACTTCTATATTCTGAAGTAGTCTTTCTGATGGGTATTTATTTTCCTTAGTTTCTCTGTAACCAGCCTTCAGCCCCTCCACCCCTACCCCTGCTACCATGGAACGCAAGGAAGCTAACAATAAAATCAGAAATAATGTAACATCAGAAATAAAATAACATAGCAAATGAACTTGCAAATGGCATTGAAATACAATATGAATCCCATGATAATGGAGTAAAAACAGGATCCACCTGGATTAAAAGCCCCTTCTCCAGCAAGGCAATGTAAGTGCCAAAGGCTTACCTGCATTAAAAAAACATATTTTACAGAATGCATTGCCATTGTTGTGATTTGCCTTGGATCCTCGATGGAGATAAAGGTGGCATATGAATAAAATAAAATAAAATAAAATAAAATAAATAAAATAAAATAAAATAAAATAAAATAAAATGGAAGATAAAAAGAGAGTGCTCTCCCTGCACACACAACCATTTCTTCCAACAAAAGATATCACTGAAATACCAATGCAATAGGTGTGACTGGGATGCTGTTGATAACCAGGATAACACAGGCAGGCATATCCTCCTAGCACGTTGACACAGGTTCCTGGACCACAGATGCTGGGTGAAGAGGAGCATGCACTTGTCTCTGAGAATGAAGACAAAAGGCTTTGTTGGCAGACAAGCCTACTACTATACACATGGTTCCCTTGTTTTAGAATACAATGCATTAATTGTCCCAGAACCAGGAGACGATTATGACACATGACCTGATTCAACAGGTCTGATATCCTTGATAATCATTTATAGAATTCTCTGTCACAAAATGTAGTGGTAGCTAATGACTTAAAATAGATTTAAAAGGGGACCAAGCTGTCCTGCCCATACGTTGACAGGGGTGTCCTACACCGTGGCCTTGCCAGGACTACAAACCAATTCTTCTGTGAGTTGCTTCCACTCTAAAAGATCCTCTAAATGGTCAAAACCATTGGGAACTTTGGAACCAACCCAGCTACACTCAAAAACACCCACACCTCTTTACATGCTTAGACAATCCAGTCATCCACCAACCTAGCCCATGACTATTGTGGCAGCTCTTGGTCGAGGTTCTTTCCAATGAGGTCTTATTCTAGACAGCACAGGGGCAGGAGGCACAGCTCTCCCAGACACTGAGGCAATCCTACCACAACACAGCTGCCATTATCTAAGCAGTAAACACATTGCTCCTAAGGTCATCCAACTTCCCACTCCCTCAGAAAATCCCCGTGACTGAATGCTGTGGCTTGGATCAACTCACAAGAGACACTTATTGTGCCCTGCCTATCCCTTGGCCTAAATCTTCTGATCTCGCCTCTTCATTGTCATAAAAGGGCCTACACGTTCCCTTCTGCCTTTGCTAGCAGAAGTCTGTTTGTTGTTACAAGCTTGGCAGACCCTCTCCCTGTGGACTGTGTACAATACGGAAATTAGTATGCGATAAAATCATACTTGTCCGAGCCAATTAGGGAGCCTAGTCCCTTACGTCAATAGGGTCGAATGAAAGTTCGCTGTAGCTTTTGGCATTGAAAAACATAAAGACACGAAACATAACACAATTGTTCATTACCAACTCAGTGAGTAGTTGATAAAGGAATCTTGAGGTAAAACAGTGAACTGTGTACCAGGAAATCAGTGATTCAATTCCCATGGGTCATGAACTCACTAAGCACCCTTTGGAAAGCCCCAACCTGCAGAAC
>JAHTLZ010000016.1:11541788-11562477 GCA_023846285.1 Phrynocephalus versicolor | reverse complement strand
TGTGCATATACCTAGGAATTTGCAATCTATGTAAGTCTGTCACATTTCGGAATTGAAATGAAGGATTCTATATTTTCCAACATACTGTATAGGGGACCTCTATAAAAGAAACCAGTAGTAAATTTAAGAGAGGCTCTAACAGCAGACGTAGCATCCCAGTTTTGGTGGTTTAAAGAAAATGCATCTGTCTAAAAAATTAAATTAAGTCACCAAACGCCTCACGGAAGAGCATCGTTTTTAAAGCCTTCCAAAAGGCTGGCATGCGGGACTGTGCAAGGCGCACTTCCCTGGGTAGATGGTTCCATAAGGAAGGGCCTGCCCACAGAGAAGGCCCGGCTCTGGGTAGAGGTGCGCCCGCGACATCCTCATTGGACGGGCCGAACGAGGATCTCTCCTCTCTCCCTCTTAGCTTATTATTAGTCGTTCCTCCAACCTTAATATATGCTGTTGCCTTGCCGAACTGCGAGTGTACTCTGGACCGGACACTGACTGGTGAGAATTATCTCTGTATATATTGTAAACTGAAGATAAAAACAGGAACACAGTCTCTGTCATTATTTTGTGCTTCATGAGGATTAGCACCACAAGCACAGTACTGCAAAAGCTTGCACTAAGGGGGTGGTATAGAAATATAAATAAATAAATAGTAAAAAAAAAAAACCTCTACTTCATCAAAATCACCCAAATAGTAAGTGACATACATACTGGTACAAGAGAAGTAACTCTCTATAACAGACAGTCTCAAAAACATAAAACTGAGCCAGGGGGCTGAAGAATCAGTCTAGCAGTCAGAGCTGCCTGATACAGGAAGGGGGTGTGTGTGTCTCGTCCCAACATTTCAGGATGCGCCCCCAAACCAGCTATCCTATGTAACCTGCTTACAATATTACATGCTAAAAAATCTATACTGTCAGTTCACAACTACTGTTCAGAACAGGTGCTGGGAGTCAAAGCCTTGCAGTTAAACCACCTGTGACTGCTATTCCTACATTCTCAGATTGTGATGCCTTCCACCCTAGTGGCATGTGATAAGGGAAATGAAAGTCAAAGGAATGACACAGGCTCCTGATTAGGTGCTGGAGTAATAGACCAGAGCTCATTTATTACTTTCTTCCACCCCACCCCACCCCACCCTTTTTAACAAGGTTCTCACCGCCTTGGCTACACATGGTTTCCTGATTCACTGTAGAGAATTTTAAATAGTTGCTTAAAATAGGTCTGTGTTTTTTCAAAATGGCTGGCAACATGCACAATTAAACCTCAGAAACCTCTTTTTTATAGGTGAACCTAGGCAAGCCAATAAATTCCAGAAAAAACGCCATGCTCTGAATAGAGCAAAGCATTTTTTAAAAAAGAAAATACAGGACAAATGAATGCATGAAGAAAGGATGGCTTATGTAAAACCCATACACCTTGTGTATGCTTACATAAAAGTAAATTACATTCTGTCCAGTGTACAGTGATGATTGCTACATGTTAAAAAGGTTACTCGAGGGCTGGAGAAAATGCAAAGACTTGCAAAAAAAATTAGAGTTAGGTATCAAATTCCTTGCAAAGAAAAGTTACAGCAATAGAACTCTTTGGTTTTAAAAAAAAGGTACAAAGTGAAGGAGACATGAAAAAGATGTGGATTATGCATGCCATGAAGAAATAGAAGTTATTCAGGGCTGACAAAACACAACTTCTTCACATGGTGCACAGTGAAATCATAGAATATGCTACAAACAGATGTGGTGATGGCCAAATAAGGCTACTCAGATGGCTTAAAAGGGGTAAGACAGATTATTATCACTGCATAAGACTGGAGTGATGTTATTGGGCTGACAGAGCAAATCAACATTGTATAAGGCAATTTTAAAACTGGAGGCCCAAATAAAAAAAATTAACTTTAAAATTTGACTTTTGGAGCAGCATCAGATTTGCCCCACTCTGCTCTTGCTTTGCCCAATATGGGGATTTTGAACAAAGGGGTTTTGATAATTTTTACATAAAACTGTCATCACCCCTCCCCATGCAGAAACAGGTGATACTGAACACCCCCAGATTTAAAATAGTCCAAACAAATTGAAGGGATCAATCTTGTTTATTGTGAACGAATGGTTGGCATCACCTGGTTTTTATTTAGAAAAAATATAGGCTGCAGGGGCTGAAATAATGACCCTCAAAAAAGCCTTTCAAAGGGGACTTTGTTACACAGGCTTACCAACAAGAGCATCGCAAAGTAGATACATTGCTGCAACAAGGGCAGGGTGGCTGTATGGCAATTAAAGGTCAGAGAGACAGAGTCAAAAGACAGGTTTCCTTTAAAGAGTTTAAAAACAAAAACAAAGAAAGGGTTTGGAAAATGCAACATGGCTTACTAAGTACCTTTGTCCATTCAGAACTTGTCGAAAAACAGTTATGGTGATTGCTTTGTCATTGGGTGAGAAGTAGTTAACTGATTTTAAAAATCCACTTCTTAGATTTTCTTTTCCTTCGTGTCACATTGTAAATGATAGTGAGCAAAAGATGGTGTCCTGTAGATCAGTAGTTGCTGACCTTTGGTCCCCAGATGTTCTTGGTCTAAAACTCCCCAAACCTGTGCTGGCTATGATTTCTGAGAAACATAATCCTATATCATCTTACAAGGTTGGGAACTGCTGCTATAGACCATCTTGATTGCTGACACTGGTGATCTCAACATTCAGGATGCCCTATGCCAGTGGTGGTGAACCTTTGGCACTCCAGATGTCTTGGATCAAAACTTCCAGAATTCCAAGCCTGTACTGCCAATAACAAAGGACTGTGGGAGTTGTGGTCCAAAACATTTGGAATGCCGAAAGTTTGCCACCACTGTCCAGTACTAAAGCTTGGCATCCTTTTTCCTGCGGGAAGTGCAGGCACAATATTGTGCAGCAATATTGGGCCATTTTTCTGGCTTTTATACAGTGAATACAGAACACAATATCCTTCATTCATGAGATAGAGGGTTTCTGGAAAATTGAGTTAATGGCCATGTGCAAGATGCTGGTTATATGCTACTTTTAATGAGTAGGGAACATCATAAGGAGATGCTAACCACTCTTGTGCTTTGCTTTGCTTTGGGGCTTTCTGTGGCCAGTGGACAGCAATGGGAGCAGGCTATTTTCCTCATGTGCTACTGTGAGGCTTCCCATAAACCACCATGGGAAACAAAATGGTAGGCCAGCACATTTGGCTAGGTTATAATTATAATTTGTGGTAGGTCACACACACAAAAGAACCTACTACTGCCAACCTCAGTATATGATAATTCACAACAATACTTGTTGAATTAAAAATGAAACCTGGTTATAGAAACAGGCTTGATCGAATCTACATTTGTTCTGCAGTTCAAAATGGTCTTTTAAAAACTACCACACACTAGCAGCTGAAAATAGAATCAATCACAATTTTCTATCTAATTTTCAGATGAGCACATCATGTATTTTGTCAAATGTTGGTGAAGAATACCCATTTACTTCATTTAAGCTTTCCGTGGGAGGATGCCCTTCATATACTTGGTGAAATGCTGAGCACTGCAGCAGTTCAAAAATAATTAATGTTTTCCTGCCCCATTAAATCCTGTTATGTTGCACATGATCCATTCAGTCTAAAGCTAGAACCCTGGCAGTACAACATTACTGTATCTCTTCTTTATAGAGGGATCCTACTAAATGTTATGTGTAATGCCTATTGTTTACAAAGATTGCACCAAATGGCACCCTGGGCCTCTTGTTTAGCTCACTCTAGCTCACTCCAAAAAAGGTGTGTAGACAAGCTCTCAGCTCTGGGAAATACAAGGCAAGCTTTCAATCCGTATCCAAAGGATGAGATGGAACCACTCTAGTAACCACAACAGGTTACACCAGTGGTTTTCAACCTTCCTAATGCCACAGCACTTTAATACAGTTCCTCATGTTGTGGTGACCCGTTGCCTTGCTTGGAAGAGGCCACAAGCCCCCTTTGGCAGGCCACTGCTGCAGGTGCCATAGAGAACTTCCCTCTACAGGCACCCTCAGCCAATCGCAGCTTCTGGTGCCATTGACTGACATCCCCACCAACCTCTCAAGCTGTAATTCACTCTTTTCCCCCTTCCTCCCCTCCTCCTCCAGACCCAAGCTGTTTGTGCCTTTTTCTTCACTGGCTCATGGCAACACCTGTGAAATGGCCGTTTGACCCCCAAAGGGGTCCTGACCCCCAGGTTGGGAACCACTGGGTTACATGCATCCCTTGTGCCTTGGAAGATGTTACTTCTAGACTGTTATGCTTGGGAGTAGAAAGCATTGTTATGTTGGAGAAACAGGAAACATGTATCTAGAGGTTAGAGATGTAAAATATCTACAAATTTTGAAGTCATAGGAAAAAAACTATGGAGAAAAATGGAAAAATGGGGAGGGGGAATCAGGGGGGTTCCATGTTTTTTCCTAGGTTTCCAGAAATGTTACATCTCTAGTCCTGGTCTTGAAAAAAAGGGGCGGGGGGACTTAAGTCACTTGAATAAATGGGTCGGATGCTCTACTACGCATAGCCTATGTCTGGATCTGTAGAGGCAGCCAGAAAGGATTAGAACTTATCACTCATATGTGTCTGTTTTTAATACCGAACAGAAAGAGGAAACTTGTCTTAGATTAACAGACAGCTACAAAATCTTTTCTTGGGACAAATGGGGGATATCAGGATTGCCTGAAGATCTTGCACAGGGTTAAAATTATGTAACTTTTGAGCTTTGCTTTCTTGCCATGTTTGTAAACAGTAGAATTTGTTTTAAACTTCTAATGATCCACTGGTGGCCAATTTTGCCCTGATGCTAATCATTCTCTCCAGGGCCATTACAGTGTCATGTTCATGATCTCTGTTATGTCTACAACTAAACAGTCATCCCAAGTTTAGGAGTGCCTCACAGAAAAAAAAATAGCAATCAGAGCCACAAAAAGAGAAAACATACTATTCAGAGCCTTACATTCAAGACAACATGTTGAATATATTTAGTAACATATGAATGGAGTCCATAAACAGAAAACAATTCACCACAGAACTGAAATCCTTCCTGCTGGTTTTCAAGCTGCATAAGGGCTTCTGGCTGGATAGGTCAGTAAGTTAGGTACCTGGCTGCAGAAAAGGAGGTTGTAAATTCAATACCCCACTGTGCCTCCCAGGTAGAAGAGCCAGCCTTGGGTAAACTGCACATTTTCAGGATGCCCCTAGAAGAAGGGAACGATAAACCACGTCTGAGGACTGTCTACCTAGAAAACTATGAAATGGATCACCATAACTCAAAATCAACTCAACAGCACACAATTATTAAAGGCTTTATATGCAATGGAACACCTGACTTTTGAGCCAGGGTCAGTCCAAATTCACACTGTGCCTCCTGACTGGATTGATTAATGCAGTGGTTTTCAACCTGTGGGTCCCCAGATGTTCCTGGACTGCAACTCCCAGAAGCCTCCACTACTCGCTGTGCTGGAAGGGATTTCTGGGAGTTGCAGTCCAGGAACATCTAGGGACCCACAGGTTGAGAATCACTGGTTTTATGTGTGTGATAGATGGGTGTTACATGCGCTTCCACCGGCATGACCTTGGGAAAGTTCTACGGCCTCTGAGCGCAACCTGGATGAGAGACTGGCAAGCCATTCCTGATTATTTTATACCCAGAAAACTCTGGGGTGGTCACTTTAAATCATCAACTTAATGGCACCTATATAGAATTAATATCATTATACAAACCAAAAGCAATGTACAGTAGTTGCTTTGACATGAACTACTGCATTCATCCTTTAGAGCAGCCTCCCCCAGCCTGGTGCCCTTCAGATGTGTTGATCCCTCTCATACCCAGCACTCATGGTTGCAGAAGATGCTGACTGGGATGAAGCATGTTGAAGTCCAACAGATCTAGCAGGTACCAGGTTGGGTGAGGACACAACTCAAAATTCACTTATTCTCCCAGGAAGGGCCTTCTACAGGTTCTTCTTTCAGATGATCATATTTTTTTTTACATTTAGGGTCATAATCCTCCCTTTTGTCTGCTTTGCACCTCTTAGGGATCTACTGTGTAATTTTAAAACAAATAAAAAAAATTGGGGGGGGCATATATATCCAACTGAAAAATTACAGAGCATAAAGCCTTTGCACAAGGGGAACATTATGTCAGAGGAGGCTTGAGAGCAAACGGAGGAATGACTGGATGGAAACACTATGTTTGAGCAATCAGGGACGCTAAAAGATCTTTTGCCTCCCTGAGAATTGATGGGGCCTCAAACCAGCAGCTTCTCCACTCAACCCTTGCTCGTCCTGGATTATTAAGATCGTTGGAGGGAGCATGCCGGAATGGCCTTCTTTGATTGCCACCACCTCCTTCAGGGATGGGATTTTCCTCAGTCGCCTGAAGAAGAGTGTGGTGAAGCTAATTCTTTAAAAAAATGGGCTTGGCTGTGGATGATATGTCTAACTGTTATCCAATAGCTAATGTTCCTTTTATGGGCAAGATGGTGAAGTGGATTGCCATCATGCAGCTCCAGCCAATCCTGGAGGAAGATCTTGTTCTGGATCCTTTCCAATCTGGCTTCAGGCCACATCACAGGACTAAGACGCTCCTGGTTGCATTGCAGGATGACCTTTTGAGGAGGGCCGACCAGGGTTCCTCTACTTTGCTGGTCCTCCTCGATCTGTCTGCGGCCTTTGATACCACCAACCATGGTATCCTACTGGGCAGGCTCTCTGAAGTGGGGATTGGGGGCCTAGCCTTGCAATGGCTCCACTTCTTCCTTGAGGGCTGTGTCCAGCAAGTGAGCTTGGGGGGGTAGTTGTCATCCCCCTGGACACTCCCTCGCAGGGTGCCTCAGGGGTCAGCTATCTCTCCCATGCTCTTAAACATCTATATGAGGCCATTGGCTGAGGTCATCCGGAGTCATGGGGTCTGCTGTCATCAGTACACTGATGACACGCAGCTCTATTTCTCCTTTTCCATTTCTCACTGGAGGACATCCAAACCCTTGATCGCTACCTGGCTGCAGTTATGGAGTGGACCAGGAGCAACAGACTCAGACTCAACTCCCAGAAGATCAAGGGTGGGTCCAGATAGGTATAGTGGCCCTCTTCCCAGTCTGGATTGTATTACCCTCCAGGCGGTTGAAAGAGCCAGGAGTCTGGGCATGGTCTTGGGCCTGGCATTGTTCCTGGACTCCCAGGTGGCCACCATGTCCAAGTCGGCCTTCTGCCAACTTTGGCTCATTGCCCAGATTTGCTCATACCTTGATGATCCCTCCTTGAAAACTATTGTGAAGGTGCTGGTCATCTTGAGGATTATTGCAACGCTCTCTACATGAGGCTTCCCTTGACCCTTGTTCAGCGATTGCAGCGGCTACAGAGCGCGGTGGACTGATAGTTGGTTGGTGTGGGCAGATTTGACTGCATCACCCCAATTCTGGCTCGACTGCACTGGTTACCCATTTCCTCCCAAACAAGGTTCAATGTATTGGTTTTAGTTTACAAAACCTTCTATGGCTTGGGGCCACAGTATCTGGCAGAGCAGATCTCCCAAAGGTCACAGCTGGCCCAACCCACCAGAGCACCACTGGCACTCTCATTACGGGTGGCCACCTCTAGGGAAGCCCATAAGGTTTCCTCTTATAATTGGGCTTTCTCGGTGGCTGGCCCGGCTTTGTGGAATAAACTGCCAATAGAGATTCGCCAAGCAGAGTCCTACAATCTTTTTAAAAAGCCTTGAAATCCTGGCTGTTTAAAGATGTATTCAGCAATCGGTAGCTGCTTTTTGTTCTCCTGATTCCCTTTATTTTTGCTTGATACTTTTCTACCTTTGTGTTTTATTATTTTTTATTATGTTTTGGTTTTAGTTTTGTTTTCTACCTATTTGCTTGGCCTCTGTTAATCGCCCAGAGTTCCTGTGGGAAAGTCGGTGCAGTATAAATAATGCAATAAATAAATAAATAAATATTATGTCAGCTGAAGCACATTTTGAGCACTATAGAGCTTCTCATGTTAAAGCAAATTTTTGTCCTCACCAGTATTGTCCACTCTGTAGAGTGGACAATACAAGGCATTAAACCTTTGTATACTCAAAGGTTTTCACAGCCAGGATCTGATAGTTTCGAGCTGTTTGTCCGTGTTCTGGATTTTTTTTATTCCTGACATTTTGCCAGACTCTGTGGCTGGCATCTTCAGAGGGCAAGGAGCTCAGGGAACTAGGAGTTCTCTCTGTGCTCTGAATTATAAGACTGGGGTTTTTTTAAGTTGTGGGAAAGAGGAAGTTTGTCCTATGCAGGAGAACAGGTGCTAGTCCTTGTATTGTGATGAAGGGATTAAGAAGTTTCAATGCAATCAGCGTACAGGGATCCTTCGGTGTAGGTGTGGTTGACGAGTGTCGTTAGCTGTTCTATTGTGTGAACTGATCACTGTTGCTTGTGGCTGCATAGAAATCATTGAACTTTGACCTTTTGCACTCTGTAGTTTCCCACGGCTCCCTGGGAAGCTCACTCACTTTATAACCCAGCACACAGAGAGAATTCCTAGTTCCCTGAGCTCCTTTCCATCTGAAGATGCTAGCCACAGAGTCTGGCAAAAAATCAGGAAGAAACACTTCCAGAACACAGCCAAACAGCCCGGAAAACTCACAACAACTGTGAGAGTAAGATTCAAGTTTTGAGTTTATCTTCAATTCTTCATTCTGACCTCTGCCTTATAGATATCCTAAAACCATCATCTCTGCAAACTCTGTATCCTGAAAGCATCATTTCTATATTTCTGCAAAGCACCTCTGCAGACATGGGCTTCTAAACTGAATGGCAACAGGATGTGCCCAAACCACAAAAAGCGTATAGCAAATGTCAAACCGCATGCTAAGATATCTCAGATCTTAAAATACCTTGCTTTGCACCTTTGTATCCAGCTTTTGAAACTCACTGTTAACACCGAGAGAACAATACATTAGGAAATTAATGACCTTTTAATCTTGCTAATGCAGATGGGAAAGTATCACTGATTTTTAAGTTTGGTTGCGTTACAGAAAATGAACATACATGTAATGAAGTCACATGCTTTCCACTGTGGCAAAATGTAACCAATCCTGAGTTTGTTCTTTCTCTGTTTCTGTATGCTAAAGAGTATTTAAGACTGGACATTCCATACAGGAAGTTGTCCCTGTGTTCAGGCACCCCTTGTGCACAAGGTATTCTGAAAGGATCCTCTGGAAATAAAACTACATTCCCAGGAGTCCAGTTTGTCTGTCGTCCTTTTTATAGTGATTCTCATTGAGGATCAGCCACATTCAAATGTGTGGTGACACAACGATCATTAAATCTTTATTGAACACAGACGCTTTGATTCTTAAACTAAATTGTGTGTGTGTGTGTGTGTGTGTGTGTGTGTGTGTGTGTGTGTGTTACCATCAAGTAAGAACCCAGTGATCCTAACAGAGATTTAAAAGTAAGTGAGATATTGATGGAAATTTATAGAAAGAATGGTTCCCATCCTCTTCATTTATGTTAAGCTAAGTCTCAGGGGGCTCAGGGAGCCCTCTTGAAGAATGTGGGATCCGGTATGGGAGGTTGCTGTGGGAAGGTAGAATTACCGCAGGCCAAACAAAGTACTATATATACTTGAATATAAGCCTAGTTTTTCAGCCCTAATTTTGGGCTGAAAAGGGGGCCCCTCAACTTATATGCGGGTCAATACTTTTAGCCACTGAGGCAAGTGCTTGGGTTGATGGCTAAAAGTCATTTTAAACATTGTGTGCTGCTTCTCATGACCCCCCTCTGCATCACAGGGGAGCAGCACGCAATGTTTAAAATGACTTTTAGACAATGACCCAAGCACGTGCATCAGTGGCTAAAAGTCATTTTAAACATCACACACCACTCCCCCAGCTCACAAAGGGGGAGCTGCCAGGCCCTGCTGCATTTCCCACCCTAGACTTATACTCAAGTCAATACATTTCCCCAGTTTTGGGGGGGGTTAAATTAGGGGCCTCGACTTATACTCGGGTTGACTTATACTTGAGTATATACGGTATATACTGTAGTGGGGGATTCCTCTTGCCTTTGTAGCCCCTTTGTGCTCTATTCCACATTATTCAAAAGGATTTCCATTCATGATTTTCAGAGGGTGCAGGCAGATGGAAGAGAGAAGAAGGACTAGGAAATGTGCTTCTGTGAACAGCCTGAAGTTAATTTTAGTGCTCAACTGTTGGGGGGGGGGCACCGAAAATACTTCATAGACACTCCAAAATTAGGCAAGGTATTTGTTAACTGCAAAAAAATGTTTTGAGTGCACAGCAGGAGTTCTCCCCTGACAACATTTAAAAATTCGCTTGCTTTATTCTCTGGTCTACAGAGAATTTATTTGAAATCTGCATGAAAGTCTGCCTGAACCATGTCTCTCCAACATTAACATGCATTTAGGGTTTCTGGGCCACAGTATATGTTCAAGAGAAGATTAAGTGGCACACTGGGAATTTGTAGCGATTTGTATTTACAATAATTTCCTGATACTGTTTGAAAAGGGACAGGTAGTTGTATGTTTTGTGTAAATTCTGAACTCGATATGAAACTCATGTCCTAGCCAGTTTGCCAGATATTTAAAATACTGTGTAAGTACATGCCACTTCCTCAGAAGCCTTCAGGGTGTCATGGGTTCAGTGAGAAGAAGTTGTTTGCTAAAACACTCAGTGCTTGCTGCACAGTTTGATTCAAATCATCCCAAGCCGTAGACCTGCAATGGTATTCCTAGTGCTTTCCATCAGTGAAATAGCTGTTGTATGAAACAGTAAGGCCTGAGGCTAACAGAAGCCAGAACAGCATCACTTCTATGAATGGTAAGTTGCTAGAAACACCTGACTGACATGCTGAGCTGTACCTTGAAGTAGCTATAAACCAGAAATCCGTTTGTCACAGTTAACCTCTGGAGGTGGTGGTGGGGAACGCATCCACTATAGTTGCTTTAGGAATCATAATCCACTGCTGACAGCCAGATAATGGAGCTGAGCCATGTACCGCTTGTCAGAAATCAGTGAATTGCCTATCTGACAGAGAGGAGGCCTCCTTAAGGAGTATAGGCAGGTTGCAACAAGAGGAAAAGATATTTGAGTACTGTACAAGCACTCTAGAGTATAGCTGTAGAGAACAAAATTAATCAGAATCTGCATCAGCAACTGAGATTGCAGCTAAAGGATTACCACTGTTGAATGACATTTAATTCTGGGCCCATGAGAACATTGCAATGGGGTCATGTTGTGGCTACCTAAAATGTTCCCCTTTGAAACTTAAATTATATTAATTTGTTTATCTGAAGCCATGTACTGTAATTGGGAATGTCGGAACAATTCTTGTCATCTCCCTGGTTCTGCACATTCCAAAGGACAACTGAGGCCCGACCTACCAGAACATCACAGGCCTTCTCAATTCAGTTGGCCGAGCCCAGGGAAGCTAGGAAATCGACCACCTGAAGCCGAGCCTCCTTTGTGGCTGGCCCCTCACTTTGGAACCATTGGCCAAGTCTGAATGCACCTAGCACAGTCCCCGCCTGCTTTCAAAAAAGCACTTAATACCTTGCTTTTCAGAGAGGCATTTGGCGACCTTTAGGTTGCTTTTCCTCTTGCTCCACCATCTCGCCAAATATTTCTACTTATTGTTTGTTGTATTTTGTGCCTGATATTTTTTCTTTTTGTTTATTGTTGTTGTTAACCACCCAGAGTTTTCTTGGGAATATGGGCAGTATAGAAATAAATAAATAAATAAATAAATAAATTTCCATAGAGCTTCACACTTAGGCTTCCTATGCTTTGTGGCAATGCCTGAGAGCTGCCATTTTTTTTCTATAGGGATCTAAGGCAGGGGTGTCCAAACTTTGGCCCTCCTGATGTTTTGGACCACAGCTCCCAGAATTCCAAGCCTGTATTGCCAATGACAAAGGACTGTGGCAGTTGTGGTCCAAAACATCTGGAGGGCTGAAGTTTGGACATGCCTGATCTAAGGTAATACAGAGAACTGTGAGAAAACAAAAATGTCAGCCCTAAGTGAGAGCCATTAGTTGCCATTTTGATTTCCTCCAAAATTCCATGAAGATGGCACATGGAGAATAGGACATGAGGTTAAAATGGCAACTTAATGCCATTAATGCCAGCCATTCTGCTGTTGCTTACCCCACCGCGGCAAATTTAGGGGAGTGGCTGTTGATATAGAAGAGACATCTGCCGAACCCCCCAATTCAAACCTACATTTAGCATTTTCTAATTGTATTTATTTTGCCTTATTTTAACACTATAGCTCCAACCCTATATAAGGGCAACCTTCCTCATAATGCATGTTTTTGTTCTATTTGTATGAGTATCCTCCCCAGGAGCAAGCTGTATTCACTGTTTGAGCTCACCTGGCATAGATATCTGCTATGCAATTTTTGGAAATTTTATTTACACTTTTCCTGTACTATCCATAAAATATTGGTGCATAAGCCTGAGGAGGTGGCTTTAGCCTGAAAGCTTGCTATTTGTTTGATTCTTTAAGCGGTCTAATAAAGGCATTACTGTACTTATTTTTGCATTTGTGTAATCTTAAGGACCACACAGTGTTTTCCAAATTTTTAGTAGAACAGCTAGTTAGCCATGCAGCTGAACGCCTAACTGAAGACTGCTGAGCTCAAGTGATCAACATTCTTTCTTAATAAGCTACAGCTTTAAATTCACAGCAGGCCTGAAATTGCTTGAATGCCCAGGGCTTCAAACAGGGTAACTGTGCAGATGTTTGAGAAAAGGAAAGTTTGGGTTGTAGATGTCCTTAGACCAACTACATGATTCCACGGTGACACAGATTTCTGGTCAAACAAATTCAAGAGTTTCCTTGAAAAGATCTCAGCATTTTCACGATACAGGGCTCCATTCAAGCATCTCAGATTATTCCACTTAAGCAATTAAAACTGCTTGGTTGTGCTTCTATGCATTGTAGAACAATTAGTGCAATAGCGCCAGCTGCACTGCACTAGCAAAGTCTTGTAAACTAACAGAATGTTGACACAATAACTACTCATTCAATAAAGAATGAGTACTTCAGAGAAGAACCATCTCTTCCAAATATTTGGTGACTATTCCAGAGAGAGAGAGAGAGAAATGAATAACTCAGTCTTATGCTGAAATTTCACTGGATGAAAAAGACTTGTAGAAATCCACACTTACCAGTAATTAAAAGCACAACATAAATTCTCTTTCCATGGAGTCAGCTTCCTTTCCCACTTAAACTTGATCCTGCAGCAAACAACTGGGATGCACTAAGCCAGTGGTGTCCAAACTTCAGCCCTCCAGATGTTTTGGACCACAACTGCCACAGTCCTTTGTCATTAGCAACTTAGGCTTGGAATTCTGGGAGTTGTGGTCCAAAACATCTGGAGGGCTGAAGTCTGGACACCCCTGGGCAGTTTCTTGAGCACCAGCGAGTCATTTCTACCACTTGGAAGTTTCATCAGTTGATTTCAGTATATTAGCTGAGTCATCTTTATCTGTAGCCTCGGGACAATGGACAAAGATTTGGTTTCTATGATGTCTTGCATTCTAGCGCAAAGAATGGTATGGAGCTTGTGACACCATTCAGCTTTTTTGAATGATTGTGATTTAAACAAGCAGTCTGCCACCTATCTGACAACTTCAGCTGACTCATTGGGAGGTCCACGGAGGGAATACAGTAAACACCATACTCTGTACAAGCCAAGTCATCTTTCAAGTTTCTCCCTTCCTCTCTTTCTCCAACCAAAACAAAATCTTGAAAAATACAAGGGATAAAAGTCATGTGACAAACAGTAGGTCTGTATTTCCAATAGTATAATGTAGGTCAGAGAGCAAGACAGTACAGTGGACCCTCGTATAACAAATGGTTTGTATAACATAAAATCTATATAACATAAAAAATTCTGGAGATAGTGGAAATCTGCTTAACAGAATCGTCTATGGGGTGAATCCGTACAACATAAAAATTGTTGCGATTAGGGATTTTCAATGCATTCCTATGGGAAATTTGTATAAAGGTAAATTTGCTTAACAGAATTTCATTGGGAATGAATTAATTCCTTTATACAAGGTACCACTGTATCTGCCTATACAGTACAGTATTCCTCAATGATAGACTGCCACAATTCATAAAGGACAGGTTCCTTTTTAATAATTACTTATATAGAAGCAGATCAGCTTGTTTGCTAAGCAGTCCACTGCAAAGTAAAGATCTATCTTGATACTAGGATCAAATTACTGTATATACTCGAATATAAGCCTAGTTTTTCAGCCCTAAATTTGGGCTGAAAAAGGGGGCCCTCAACTTATATGTGGGTTAATACTTTTAGCCACTGAGGCAAGTGCTTGGGTTGGTGGATAAAAGTCATTTTAAACATTGTGTGCCGCTTCTCATGACCCCCCCTCTGCATCACAGGGGAGTGGTGCACGATGTTTAAAATGACTTTTAGCCACTGACCCAAGCATGTGCATCAGTGGCTAAAAGTCATTTTAAACATCACACGCCACTCCCCCAGCTCACAGGGGAGGAGCTGCCAGGCCCTGCTACATTTCCCACCCTAGACTTATACTCGAGTCAATACATTTCCCCAGTTTTGGGGGGGTTAAATTAGGGGCCTCGACTTATACTCGGGGCGACTTATACTCAAGTATATACAGTAGATGTTTATGGAAATGCATACTTCTTTTGACTATGTATACAGAAACCATCTAGGGCAAGTTCTGAACTTTTAAATAAAATGCTGCCTTTTTAGTTTATATTGTTTTAGTGTCCTTAGCACTACAATGCATTTTTTTCTGGAAACTCTGAAAGTTGTCACATCATAGGGATTAAATTGAAAAAATAAACAGAGAATAACTGATCTTTAAAATTAATCTTAGAATGAATTGTCCTTCATTAAAAGAGCTGTGACATGCAATCTAGCTATGTCTTTCAGACCTGATAGATACAATGAGAGATTCGCAGAGGAAAGGAAATAAAATACACAAACTAGCTATCTCCTTATCCGACTGTAAAATGCCAAGTGCAACTCCACATGCTTTCAACAGAAGAATGATGACTCAAGAACCTACAATCCAGCAAGATTATTGGTCAATTTCTTTCTCCATTCACAGCTGCCATGCTGCCTGGCAATTCTAGGAGTTGTATTTATTTTATACAAAAGAATTTTCCCCACCTCTAACTATGCATCAGCTGGGATGATATCTCCCCAGTGCAGAGATCAGTATTAGCAAGTGGAAGTGCCATGTTCTTAAGTAACTGGGCTCTTCTCTATTGGGCTACATTAATCTTTTTTAGGTACTCGGAAAAGAAAATGCAGAGCCGTATTTCTATGCCTCTGGAATGGACTCTAGATTCAGTCCTGCCAATTGTTTGATGTAGTGTTATTTCCAGAGTCTCTGCCAAGCCCTCATCTAAAGCAGGCCCATAACTCTATAAGGCTGAGTATGCAACCTCCTCAGCCAATCTGCTGCTGCAGCCTCCTAAAAGGATGGCCGTGATTTTCCAGATTTTTTCTTGCCCAATATCTCTGAGATGGAACAAAAATCAAACTGCCCTTGAGTTTTACAGAAGTGGTACGGAGGGAGACAGTAAAGGTCAGAGCCAGGGGCCAAGTGATACCAATTTCCTAAATCAATGCGGCATGGCATTTTCCTCCTACCTAAAGATATTCAAAAAAAGAAAGCCAGGTCAAAGAGGAAACAATGTTCACTACAATATATGGAATGAGAAACCCAGTTTGGTCCTCAAGTATCCAGTGTTATCTTCTTGTTCCAAGTTGTGTTTAGTTAGTACCATCCATGTGCTGTTTCACAGACAACACCTATGTTGTGTTCTTAGTGTAACTCGTGAACTGCCTGAGTTTGGAGTATATTAATAAAGAGAAAGGAAGGCTCCAAATTTACCTTAGCTAAAGCCAAGCTCTAGCCGGGTCCCAGCCGGGCGTGCCCTGATCAAGCTCCGAAGTACAGGCAATGGGAGACAGGTGTGGGATGTGGGAGCTGGAGACTGGAGAATAACTGAAGGGCAGGATTCTGGCTTGTCCAATTGGGGGGCAGCAGGCTGTTTAAACTATCCAATGGCCTGCTACGGGGTGTGTATATAAACTGGCCCTTGGGGCCTTTTTAGCAGTGCTTTTTATCTCTTTGCAACGTGTGCCTTTGCTATGAATAAAGAGCTGAATTTCACTTGGGTGTCACCTGGTTTCATCTGACCCACTATATAACAACCTATCACAAGAAAACTAGCAGAAGTTAGAAGAACTCAATTCAAAGATAACCTACCTGGTTTTGGTGGGCATGGGATGCATCTGCTAACTCCCCAAAAGGCCCCTACACTGCCACAACAATCCTCATATTTAGCCAGACCAAGCAGTGGTTCAGCACACTGGAAAGGAAATTAAAATATACATTTCAGCACAGAGATTCATAAGAACATAAGAACATAAGAAGAGCCATGCTGGATCAGGCCAAAGGCCCATCTAGTCCAGCTTCCTGTATCTCACAGTGGCCCCACCAGATGCGTTTGGGAGCGCATAAGACTAGATATGTCTCCTGATACCACTCCCCTGCATCTGGCCCTTGAAGTACCCCGGTTTTAAGCCTGGAGATTACACATCTCCATCACAGTTAGTAACCTGTGATGGACTTTTCCCCCAGGAATCTGTCCAATCCCCTTTTGAAGCCATCCAGGCCAGATGCCATCACCACATCCTGTGGCAGGGAGTTCCATAGACTAACAACGCGCTGGGTGAAAAAATATTTTCTTTTGTCTGTTCTTACTCTCCCAGCCATCAATTTGAGTGGATGTCCCCTAGTTCTGGTATTTTGTGAGACGGAGAAGAGATTCCCTCTATCCACTTGACTCATGCCCTGCATTATTTTGTATGCTTCAATCATATCCCCCATCAGGCGCCTTTTTTCCAGACTAAAGAGCCCCAAATGTTTTAGCCTTTCCTCATAAGGGAGGTGCCCCAGCCCAGTAATCATTTTAGTTGCTCTCTTCTGCACCTTTTCCAGTTCCACTATGTCTTTCTTGAGATGCGGTGACCAGAATTGTACACAATACTCCAGGTGCGGCCTTACTATTGTTTTGTATAATGGCATTATTATGTTGGCTGTTTTATTTTCAGTCCCCTTTTTGATAATCCCTAGCATGGAATTGGCCTTTTTCACAGCTGCCACAAATTGGGGAGACACCTTCATGGAGCTGTCCACCAACACACCAAGATCTCTTTCCTGATCTGTCACGGATAACCCAGAGCCCATGAGTTGATAGATAAAGTGTTGATTTTTTGCCCCAATATGCATTACTTTACATTTGGCAACATTAAAACACATTTGCCATTTTGTAGCCCATTCCCCCAGTTTGGAGAGATCCTTCTGGAGCTCTTCACAATCTTCTCTGGTTCTTACCACACAGAAAAGTTTTGTGTCATCCGCAAACTTGGCCACCTCACTGCTTATCCCTGTCTCCAGGTCATTTATGAACAGATTGAAAAGCACCAGTCCCAGGACAGATCCCTGGGGCACACCGCTTTTCACCTCTCTCCATTGTGAAAATTTCCCATTGACACCTACTCTTTGTTTCCTGGATCTCATCCAGTTCTCAGTCCATAAGAGGACCTGCCCTCTTATCCCCTGACTGTGCAATTTTCTCAGCAGCCTTTGGTGAGGGACTGTGTCAAAAGCCTTTTGAAAATCCAGATAGACTATATCCATCGGTTCACCCAAATCTACATGCCCTGTTGACCTTTTCAAAAAATTCTAAAAGATTTGTCAGACAAGACTTTCCCTTGCAGAAGCCATGCTGATTTTCTCTCAGCAAGGTTTGTTCTTCTATGTGTTTTAAGATTTTTTCTTGGATGAGGCTTTCCACCATCTTCCCTGGGACAGATGTAAGGCTAACTGGCCTGTAGTTTCCCGGGTCCCCCCTCCTTCCTTTTTTAAAAATTGGTGTGACATCTGCTATCCTCCAGTCCCCCGGTACTGTGGCCGTTTTAAGAGACAACTACTTCCCATACTTAGGGGAAATGATTATGTCAGATAGAATGACCAGCCCTTCATTCCCACCTTGACTGAAGCTAGAGAAGCCAAAAGCCATTCAAAGGTCCTCCTGATGGTAACTTTAACTGCAGAGGTGCACCTGATGAACTTGTGGGAGATAGTTTTCTTCAATGTTACCCCCCACACTGTGGAATGCACCCCCCCATACTGTGATCAATACCCATTCTTCCTATTTTGAGGAAGGAAATGAAAGCATATTGTTGTTGTTTTGGCCTTGAATAAACAGCTTTGCTTATTACAGTGACTTCAGTCATTTAAATGTTTTGGCCCCTGGCAATACTGGCTAGGAAGTATCTAGGAAATGTCATGCAAAAAAGTAACTTTTGCAAGCCCGCATGACTTTTCCACACTCTGGTTTTTCATGATACTTGTTATCCACCTTGAGTACTATTTTCAGTGGAAAGATGGAATGCAAATGCACATACATTGGGAGGGAAAGAGGAATATAGGCATGACTTTTGGTGGATTATTGCCAAGCTAACACAGATCTGTCTGCTCTACATTTAGATCCATTTGCAAAATGGATCTAAATGTAGGCAGCAAAGCTCCACATGGCCAGGGATATATTTTAAGGCAGTAAACAGTCTTGCAGACAGGAAAACAAAGATCCACCTATCTCTTTGCTTATTGGAAATCCAGGGTATTAATATAAGATGTGAAATATTACTGTTTGGTTTGAGTAGCAGAGCATAACCCAGAGGATATCATCAAGGAAAGCCTTTGAATAACACAAATGTCTGCTCTCAGACTATAATCCACTAGCCAATGAGATGCCGGGCACACAGTACCAGACCTTCTGGTGACATTTGTGGTGAGACATTTTCATTTATTTGATGTGTCTCTCTTTTCTTCCCCACAAAGCCTGCTGGATTACAGAGTTCCCCGTTAGAGCTGAGCTGTCGCTGTCCACAGGCCAAACCTGGCATCTGTCCACCCCATAAAATGGCCACGTGCCCAGTGCTCACATTCCAGTAAGTTTGGCTTCAGACTGAAACGGAAGAGAAAATTGTTTCCTGCCCAGGTTTTGAGCCATCACCCAGTCTACTCAACTGCAGGCCCTGCTCCAGGTAAGCCCAAAAGTGCTTGCTTGCACAAAATCAGTCACAGGATAACACACTTAAGAAATACACTAAATGCATGGATCATTTACAATGCCATGGGTCATTGACTCTCATAAAGTGGAACCTGAGTTTTCTAACCCTGATTTCTCTTATTAAAAGTAAGAGGCTTCAGATCAGATTTTCTAAATAAATCCACTTAGAGTTGCTTGGCTAATGAAGGTAGTATTTGGGAAATTGGAATGGAGCTCAGTCTTGTCTAATTTCAAAATTTATTGCTCTTTATATGGATACCGGCTTGTCCATCAAACTGACTAGTACCAACTCATAGCTCTTTGGATTTGAAGGTTTGGAGGAATGCGCAGGAAAGGCATGAGTAGCAACCTGAAAATTTGTGGAGGAAGGGCATCATGTATAAGGAATAAACTTGAGCATTCAACTTCACATTTCCCAAGGGGAAAAAAGGCAAGAGAGGGAGAGTAAAGAGAGAAAGAATACATAAAGACGCTGCACTGCTTTACACTGTATGAATGTATTTAATCTAAATTTGCAAAATTAGTATTAATTAATTAATACTAATAATTAATATTAATATTAATTAATACTAATATTAAATATTATTTAATTAATTAATATTCTGAGACTATTAGGAATTTGTTTCTCTAAGTGAGAAAAAAATCCAGCTGTTTAATCAATTTCCCATTAAATCCTATAAAAAGTTTATTACTTGGGAGCTAGATTCTTTGAATGCACACTGCGAGAGTATGACAAACAGGCAGTAGTAAAGACTGTAAAAAATACAGTATTTTCAGTAAAAGAGTCAAGATAGAACCTGCAGATCTCCCTTAAAGATCCATCCGCATTGCCTCTCTCTTATTAGGACCAGATGGGCTCTATGAAGAAGCCCAGACTTTTTAAGGAGGGTTCAAACCACTGCAGTATGTGTACAATTAGCTTTTTTTCCCTTTGCATGTTTTTTTGCAAATGGAATGAACCCACAAGGTGGATGCCTATGTGTATCATATTATATCACCCAGCCAAAGAATGCAAGAAGCTGCCACAGGCGTTAAGAGGCAGTACAACATTATTTTCCAAATCTTTCTTGATACTTGAAAACAACTCACAGAGACACTTCAAGTGAGACAATGAGATGAACTGAGAATGATTCTTATCATGATTTGACATCATAATTTGCTGCATTTCTTAAAAACTTCTAAAATGTACTCGTTAGTGGCACAAAGACATTACACTTGTAATCAGGGATACACTTGAAACCTCAAAGCACACACCAAGTCCACATTCCAAGAACTTAGAATATTGCTTTGAATATGCTTTAATATACAGTAGGGAACAAGCACAACTGTCAGTTTCAGTTTCTCCCATGTTTATGTCTGTAGATTTTGATACATTGCAACAAAAACACATTTAAATCAAATTCTCCCCATTTTATATCTTACTCATTTGCAACATATAATCCAAACAATCCCAAAAAGAGCCAGTTATATAACTGCAGTAACACAGTCTCTCTCTCTCTCTCTCTCTCTCTCTCTCTCTCTCTCTC
>JAHTLZ010000016.1:11529122-11540966 GCA_023846285.1 Phrynocephalus versicolor | reverse complement strand
ATGAATGAATGAATGAATGAATGAATGAATGAATGAATGAATGAATGAATGAATGAATGAATGTTGCCATCTTGTCTTTGTAGACACATGTTCACAGTTCATTTACCCATTTATTTCACTATAGGCGGCTTACTGTCTGAAGAAGGAGTGTGCCTTATCCCACCACTTTGGGGTAAAATCACTACCCTGCTTGGACCACGGGGCTGCCATGAGTCTCACTTTCTCCAAATATCAACCATACAACCAATTTGCAGATAAAATGGAATAAGAAAGAACTGATCTGACCTTTCCATGTATTGCTTCCAGGTAACACTTCCCCTCTACCTCCTGGGGCTTCTGCTGTTGGCTGGTCTCTGTGATGATGATAATGTTGTTGTTATTGCTGCTGCTGCTACTTCTGCTGCTTTCACTCTCATTGTACTGGGGGCTTGTAGGATGCTGAGGTGCCAAAACAGCTTCAACGCTGTTCTCTTCTGAAGGGTCCAAATTGCTCTTCACTCTAGCGACCTGATGAATCTGCACCGCAGCTTCCGGAGGATGGTTGATATGCACATTCACAAGGGAAGGGTTTACTGAACCTGGGAGAAATATTGGACATTTGCAATCAGACTCACCCCTTGAGTTCTGCTATAGCCAGAAAACAGCACAAGGAGCTTCGAGAATGATATGAAAAAAGCAGGGTGCGTACAGTATAGCAATGTGGTACTTAGTTCTCAAAATGATTACAAACCAACAGTCAGTAGTTATAAAATAGCTCACGAAACACAGACAAATATAAAAACACCTAGTTTGACAGAACCCCCAGAGAAAATAAAAAAAAAACCATTGAGCATCTTAATGTAGAAAATGTCTGGATGGGGGATTCCTCACATGACCAATTATGAGGCACTATGCTGAGATTCTGACTCTTTCTAATTCAAGGATTTTCCACTGTAACAAAAAAGATGGAAAAAACAGTGGAAAAAATAAGGGAAGGATATGAGAGGAGAATAATGATCCCTGTAATTCAGTGAACAAAAAGATCATATAGAACTGCTCATATAAATCAATATAATCCATTGCTGTCAGGGATCTGCTTATACAAGGAATGTGCTGTCCTCCAGGCAGAGCTGAACTGCACCTCCCAGCACCCTCAACCACTGGCTAGTCTGGCTGGGACCGAGAGGAGCAATATTTCTAGAGAGGCAAACATTCTCCACCCCTAGTCTAGCATGTATATGTGGTTAAACTGGATACAGGAGGCTTACTTAATATTAATTGATTTTTATTTACTTACTGACAGAAATTTGATCTGTATGAAGGCAATTTGGAAATTATTTCTTATGATGGGTCTGGCAACTTCTGCATGTCAGGAGGTAGTGAAATTCACCAAAATAGACACCAAAATGGCCTGTATGTCACCCAGAAGCTTTGCATTGCTCATTTCTGTTTCATGGGGTTATTAACCAACTAACTTAGCAAAATTCACCTGCATTATAGGCATATACTGGCTGTACTGCAGCTAAAACTGTGCTCATGACCTGGGGTTCAGTTCCAGTTAGCCGGCTCATGGTTGACTCAGCCTTCCATCCTTTCGAGGTCGGTCAGTAAAATGAGTACCCAGTTTGCTGGGGGGGGGGTGTAGCCTGCATATTTATTTATTTATTTATTTATTTATTTATTTATTTATTAGATTTCTATACTGCACCATCTAGCAACAATGGCCCATCTGGGTGGTTTACAAAATTAACTAATACTGTACAAAATACAAAATACAGTGGTACCTTGTATAAAGGAATTAATTTGTTCCAAATGAAATTATGTTAAGCAAATTTTCCTTTATACAAATTTCCCATAGGAATGCCTTGAAAACAGAGTGATCCCATTTTTATGTTGTACAAATTCACCCTATAGGTGATTATGTTAAGCAAATTTCCCCTATCTCTGGAATTTTTTATGTTGTACAAATTTTATGTTATACAAACCATTTGTTATACGAGGGACCACTGTATAAGATAATATACGATATATATATATATACAAACAATGTAATATAATAAACACAATAAAGAAACTAAATGAAAACAAACAATGGAAGATAAATAAACTGTAAGCTCCCCAGAGAGTTCTTTAAGTGCTATGAGGTAGTATATAGGCAAAACTTTGCTTTTACTTTTAAAGGGTCTCAGTTTATCTCTTTTCTTAAATTTTAATCTGATAAAGATCCAACAATAATTCAAATACAAATAACTTTATTTCCCTCCTCCAAAGTGCTGTAAATGAGGCAAGGAAAATGCACAATAAAGGAAGCAAATCTAGAACTTCACATACCAGTTGGCTTGTGAGATAAGCAACGAGATTAGATCTTACTTACCAAGTTGGTTAGAAAGAGGAAGTGTGTACATAGACTGTTTCATGGAGCCACTTGCCAGGCTACTTGGTCCTTGTTTTCGTTCTGATTTCAAAACTGGTAAGTGGCAAAACTTTCCTGTAGAATTAGAGGGGCACCAACATTCATCCCGACCTACACAGCGCCCCCCATTTAGACAGGGAATCTGGCAGAAATCTGTAAAGAAAACAAATCTGTAAAATAAATCTGTCAAAAGAACTGCCTGAAGACTTCACATCAGCCATCAAACAAGCTAATGGCTGCCTTCTTGGGAATTAAATAACACAAGCTGTCTGTTCAACTTTGCTTTTATTTCTTCAGTCACAAACATTTTTAAGCTAATCCCAGTTGGGAAGGATATTAAGAGAACTGAAGTGTTGCTTTTCACCTCACTCTGATTTCACTTCAAATTGTATACATATTTTGCTTTTCTATTTTTTTCCTTTTGCTGGTGTCATTTAGGTGGTTACTTCACGTCCATTTTGTCTCTGTTAGTGTGGTGCTTAGGAGCAGTACAAAAAATGTTACTTTATGTCCGTTGCGCAACTACTGAAATTTGTCTTGACCACGTCCCCGGAACAGGTGCTAAGTGCGACAATACTGTACTTCATGCTGGGGTAGGGTTTTCCCTTGTCAATCTTTGTTCCCACTTTCTGTTACGAGACAAGACACCATGTAGTAACAACTGTTACGCAACAAAAGATTCATTTATCTCAGAAAATGGTGTCTGGGTTTTTTGCTTTTTGCTTTTTGACTTTTCAAAAGTGAAATATCAAAAAAGAATTTTTTAAGCACCCCCCCCAAAGGAAAAAAAAAAGCTAGGCAAATCCAGCATTTGTCACGGTACAAGACTGTGAGGTAACACTTGTCACGAGACAAGTTATCACGACCGTGGGAACACTGAAACAGGGACAAAACCATGTGATTGTGACCAACGCTGTCACGGTACAAAACTAGTTGCAGAACAAAGAAAGGTGTGACATAACCATCTTAGAATGGCTTCAAAGTCATATTTAATTAACATGGTGAAGGGGTTTGTGTGTGTCATCAAAGCTGAGAGAAATGCCATCAGGAGGCCAGACACCATTATGAGCCTGGACTCCAAGCAGGGTTGTCCAAAATGAGATACTGTACTGCTGAGACACCTGACTAAGATGCATCCACCCCCTCCAAGGCAGCTACTAGGTGGCAGCAGTAGCTAAGGTGACACTGGCAAAGAAGGCAACAGCAGTGACTACGTCACTGACAATGGGAAGTGCAGAATCTGTTTTCTCCATGCCTGAACAAGTACAAACACTGGCAAAGGGCATAAACTATTAATATAAAAATACAGAGTAAAGCTGAAGGAGAAAAATTAAGGAATCATGCAATACTAATGCATGATTACGTTATAGTAAAGCAGATAAAAACTAATACTAAGAACAGATCCAGATTAATACATTTGGACTGAAAACAATAATATTAGCAAAGAACAATGCAAAAAGTCTACTCTTGCAGTCAAAGGCAAAGAAAAACCTAAATGGGTGAGAGATGAAATTCTTAAAATTATTAACAGCAGACATGAGCAAGCAAAATGAGTAAAGAATAGGATTAGAATCCTAAATGCAATATTTTAGAAACTATGTGCAAAGAAAACTATTACAGTAATCAATGTAGAAAGAAAGAGAGAAAGAAAGAAAGAAAGACACAAAAGGTGGAAAGAAAGAAAGAAAGAAAGACACAAAAGGTGGAAAGCATCTCTTCCATAAAATTCAACAAATCAAAATGGGATTTAAATCTAGATTAGGAATCCAGAAAGGTTAACACGAGTGCATATTATCTGACCATCATAAAATAAAGATGGAAACAATGGCTGAACTTCTGTAGAATAAAGTGTCCCTGCATAATTCCCCTCAACTTTCTCACAAGTAGTACCTTTACTGGTGAATCATGCAAGCTTCAGGACCAAAGTAGTGTCAGGTCAGAGAGTCTAATGCTTGAATATCTCTCCAAGTGATGTACAGAATGTCATAGACCTCTAGGAACAAATTGGAGGCCTGTGTTCACCACAGGTGGCATTTATCCCCCCACCTCCCCAAAAAAAGATTATCACATTTTTCATCTATGTGAGGATTCTCAGTCATCCAGGTGAGTTTATCTGGAAGTTGAATCATGGCAACTGGACTTCTTTTTTCTTGAGAGATTGAGACGTTTCACTGCTCATCCAAACAGCTTCATCAGTCTGAAGAAAGCTAGTTGCAAGTCCTCCGTTCTATAGTTCACTTTGACCTCATGTCACCCTGGTCTGTTAGGTAGACAATAGTCTCAACAGCCTTAAGGTGAACAATGGCCTAAACTAAGGTGCTGAAACCCATAAAGTATGAGTTGTTAGCTGCTATGGCCTTGGTGGTGAAGGCGTGAAGTATTTTTGATTTTTCTAGGTATTGTTAAAATCACAGCCTGATAAGTGGCAGATAGACTCTGCCTGAGCCCCTATGTTGGGCCATCCTTCTGTGTAATGGCTGTTTAGCTTCTCCAATGTAGAAGTGTGCACACTCCTCACTGCATTGGACCACATATACTATATTTCTCCTTTTGTGTTTTGGTATCGGGTCCTTTGGTGGACCATTCTTCTGACTTAGTGTGTTTGTGGGTTTGAAATAATCAGGAATGTGGTGTTTGCCAAAAATCCTTTTAAGTTTCTCATACACTCCAGCCATGTAATGAATGACCAGGTTCTTCCGTCAGGTCTGGGTCTCAGGCTGATCCATTGTTCTTCTGGGTCGGCACACTGCTTTGTTGAAGGCCCACTTTGGATATCCACAGGCCTTAAGTGCTGTCTTCAGGTGCTTGTCTTCTTTCTTCTTGGCTTCTGTGGGGGTAGGGATGCTCTCTGCTCTGTGGTTTAGGGTCCTGATGACTCCTAATTTGTGTTGTAGTGGATAGTGGGAGTCAAACAGTAAGTACTGATCTGTGTGGGTGAGTTTCCTGTAAACTTCTACTCCCAGGCCATGGTTGGATCTGATGATGACTGCACAATCCAGGAAAGCCAGCCTGTTCTTCTGGGTGTCTTCCCTAGTGAACTTAATATTAGGGTCCACCGCATTGATGTGGTTTGTAAAGGCCTGTACTTCCTGAATCTTGATTTTCACCCAGGTATCTACATTCTACATACCTGAACCAGTGGAATGGTGCTGTTCCTGAGAAAGGTCAAAGTGAACTATAGAACGGAGGACTCACAGCTAGCTTTCTTCAAACTGATGAAGCTGTTTGCATGAGCAGTGAAACATTCCAGTCTTTCAAGAAAAAAAAGTCCAGTTGCCATGATTCAACTTCCAGATTTTCCATCTATAAAATGCTCCATGTAAAAGACAACCCTCTCTTTTCCAACCCAAAATTACAGTTTTGCAACTGTTCAGTTTTCTCCTTGGCTTACTGCTGTGTATAAGACAACTTTCAATTTTTAGTCTAACAATTTTAAACAAAAATATAGTCTTATAGATGGAAAAATACTGTAATCCCACAATGAAATCAGACAGCCACTTTTAATCATAATAAAAATTAATCTGGGTATCGAGGTATAAGTCTTTGTATTATTGCAATGATTCAAGGCAAAATCAGCTTGTTTAATTCTGCAAACATCATTCCTCTTCTGCAATGCTTCTATGTTGCATAAGCACAAAAATACCTCAAATATTGAAAACATCCAAAGGACTTATACAGCTCAAGAAAACTGTAGGTATGAATGCTTAAAATAGTTGAAAGCTAACTTAAGTTGCAGGCAAATACTCACATTAGAATCCAATCCAAAATAAAAGTGCATAAAATTCCAAAATAATGTTTTAATTGTATTTCGAACATGCAATAGACTAAAAAGACAGACTGAAAATGCAGAGGATACAACATTATGAAATACTACAACAGTTGATTGCTCTGACGCATAAGCTATAATTTGGATAAGAATCTACCATTAGAACAGAATATGAAGAAACAGAATGGTTTCCCATTGGCAAAGTTATCAAGCAAGGATATATTACAGCTCTCTGTTTGTTTAATCTACATGCATAGTGTATAAAACGGACAGCTGAATTATACTGCAATAAAAGAATGAAATGTTGTGGAAAAATATTAATAATTTAAGATATGCAGATGACACTATGTTACTGGCAGAAGGCCACAATGACATGAAAGGACTACTGATGAAGGTGAAAGACTATAGAAGAATTACATATGTTCAAGGTTGCCAGTCGAGACATTCATATTATTACAAGATTTCCTATACCTTGGTTGAGTCATCAAACCAAATAGGAACTGCAGCCAAGAAATCACAAGAAGTTGGAAGGGTGGCTATGATGGTACCAAACAAACTCCTGAAGTGTAAAGATGTGGCACTGGGGACAAAAGCTAAGGTAAGCTATAATATGGCATGTCTGTGGATGGATAAGAAAGCTAGGCAGTAAATACTGTGGATGGGGGGAAAAACTGATACATCAGAAACACAATTATTGGAGGCAAACTCTATAGATAATAGGAATGCAATAAATAAATAAATAAATAAATAAAACTAAGTGAGTGTCAGATCAAATCATGCCTGAACTCTCTCTAGGAGCAAAAATGACTAAACTGGAGGCATGATACATGGATACATCGTCATAATATTATACAGTATATCACAGAAGTGAATACACCCCTCTCACATTTCATAAATATTTTAGTACAGTGGTACCGTGTATAAAGGAATTAATTTGTTCCAAATGAAATTCTGTTAAGAAAATTTTCCTTTATATAAATTTCCCATAGGAATGCACTGAAAACGGAGTAATCCCTAATCGCGACCATTTTTATGTTGTATGGATTCGCCCCATAGGTGATTGTGTTAAGCAAATTTCCCCTATCTCTGGAATTTTTTATGTTGTACAGATTTTATGTTATACAAACCATCTGTTATATGAGGGTCCACTGTATATATTTTCATGTGACAACACTGAAGAAATGGCACTTGGCTACAATTTAAAGCAGTGAGTATACAGCTTGTATATGTGCTGTCCCCCCAAAATAATGCAACACACATAATCATTAATATCTAAACTGCTGGGAACAAGAGTACACCCCTAAGTGACAATGTCCAAATTGGGCCCAAGTAGCCGTTTTGCCTCCCTGGTGACACGAGACCCGTTAGTGTCACAACAGGTTTCAGGTGTGAAGAAGGAGCAGGTGTTATTGCTCTCACTCTCACATTTGGTGTTATCGCTCTCACTCTCTCATACTAGGCACTTCCATCTCATGCTTTCATCCCATGGTAATGAACTATCTGAGGATCTGGGGGAAAATGTTGCTCTACATAAAGATGGCCTAGGCCAGCGATGGCGAATCATTTAGAGACCGAGTGCCCAAAATGCAATTCAAAACCCACTTATTTTTCACAAAGTGCCAATACGGCAATTTAACCTGAATACAATGGTACCCCGGTTTACAAATGCTTCGGGTGCCACCCTTTGGGAAAGCGAGGATCGAAGAGCAGGCTTTTGAATTTCCCACAACCACAGGACCCTCACTGTGGCCATGGGGAATTCAAAAACTTGCTCTTTGATCCTCACTTTCCCAAAGGGTAGCACCCCATCTGCCTCTCTGCCCTGGGCACACACACACCTCCAAAACGACCACTGCCTTGCTAAAGAGGCTGAGGGTAAGGGCGATAGACTAGCCTCCAGACCTAAACCCTACTGAGCATCTTTGGGGCATCCTGAAACGGGCAGAGGTGTGCAAGTTCTCTAGCATCCACCAACTCTGTGAGTCATTATGAAGGAGTGGAAGAGAACTCCAGTGGCAACCTGTGAAGCTCTGGTGAACTCTGCCTTAAGAGGGTTAAGGCAGTGCTGGAAAATAATGGTGGCCAAATAAAATATTGACACTTTATGTCCAATGTGGACATTGTCACTTAGGTACGTATCTGGAAGTTGAGTCATGGCAACTGGACTTCTTTTCTTGAGAGACTGAAATGTTTCACTGCTCATCCAAACAGCTTTGTCAGTCTGAGGAAAGCTAGTTGCGAGTCCTCCCTCAACAGGCCATTGCCCTATTTTCCTATTCCAGATATCTGCTACTTATCAGGCAGTGATTTCAACAATCCCCAGACAAATCAAAAATACTTCACACCTCCACCTCGCAACTAACTTTCCTCAGACCGACAAAGATATTTGGATAAGCAGTGAAACATTTCAAACACTCAAGAACAGAAGTCCAGATGCCATGACTCAACTTCCAAATGACTGAGAATCTTCACAGACACTTAGGTACAACAGTTTAGATATGAATGGCTGTGTGTTGCGTTATTCTGAGTCGACAATACATTTACATTTACCCTGTTATACAAGCTGTATACTCACTGCTTTACATTGTAGCCAAATGTCAATTCTTCAGTATTGTCACATGAAAAGATATACAGTCACCCCCCTGCGCGACTCCAAGGCCTTTCAGAGAGGCTCGGGGGGCGGCGGGGAGTGATCGGGTCACTCCCCGCCGCTCCCGGGCCCCTCCGAGAAGTCTCGGGCAGCGCAGGTGGGTGGGGGCGGGAGGTCAGATCCCACAACACCGCCTGTGTGCGCCGTGCCAAGACTTCTTGGACAGGTGCACGATTGCCCTCTCACCCGCCCCCAGGCCCCCCACCCTCTTCTGCATATCGCGGATTTTCATGCATCGCGGGTGGGGTGGGTCCCTAACCCCTGTGATCGGTGGGGGGTTATTGTACTAAAATATTTATGAAATGTGAGGGGGTGTACTCACTTCTGTGATATAGTGTAAGACTCAGTGGAATAGACAACCATGCTGGGAAATATTATTTATTTATTTATTTATTTATTTATTTATTTATTTATTTATTTATTTATTTATTTTTGCATTTATATACCACTCCCATTTCCCAAAGGAACTCTGGGAAATATTGAAGGCAGAGAGGAATGAAGAGCAAAAATGAAATGGATTGACTCAGTAAAGGGATCCAAAGTCTTATATTTGCAAAGACTGAGCAGGGATGCTACAGACAGGACCCTTTCATGGTCACTAACTCATAGGGCTGTCATGAGTCAGAGGCCACTTAACAGCACATAGTGGCAACCCGCATCGACAATGTGGCTAATAGGAATTGATGTTCAAGGCTTCCCTGGAGTACTGGAGAGCTGGCTGATCTGTCAACTGAAGTTTCTTCTATAGTTACAATGAGATCAAAAGAAAAATCTTCAACTGCCTTAATAATTAAGAATAGCATTAAGAGCTCCAGCCAGCTGGAGTTTCCACACAAATGAAAGGAGGGGATTGGAAGAAATTATATGTAGGGAATCAGACCCAAAAGCTGATGCCAAAGAAAGCAGTGAATTGGCCCTAATGAAAAAGAAATATTGCAATACGTAAAGCCTGTCTGAGATTCTGACGGGAAACCAGAAATTATTCTATCTAAAATAAAGATAAAAAGGGTCACTGTAATTGAATTCTTGTCCCTGAGAGAAGTAGACCAAGAAGACTCCTTCTTTGTCAAGCGAGTGGGGTTGTCATAATCCTGCTGTGAGTACTTCCTCTTTAGGGAATTGCCAGTCATTAACAAAAGAAACAGAGGAAGATAAATAAACCTTGTGATATGGGTCAGACATCTTTGAAGACTCACACATACGAAAGCCGGATTTGGGGTCAGGGTCATGTCCACCCTGGCTATATAGAGTGGTGGTGTCTCCTTTCTCGCAGCTATTGTAGCAGCGGCCATGCCGACAAGTCTGTTTACAGATTGTGGGAGTGAAGACAATCTTTATCTTCCGGATTTTTTCTGTCAGGTTGACCCCTGTAAAGAGAAGAAAAGCAACATCATGAAACAGAAAGGCAACTGAGCCACTTGGTGGGAGGCGTGCAAGAGAAGGGTTTATGTCATAGATGAGCTCTACCAGTCACTTGTCCATCATGGGTCTTTGGACTGAAGTGCATGTTGACTTGAACTTCAGTATACAGTACAAAACATGACCACATCACTGTGCTTAGTCCAAAGCAAGTGTAGGGCATTATTTTTGGAGGAGAGTTTAGGGGGATTTAACCCTTAGTCCCCTGCTAGAATATTGTGTAGGGGTGAGCCTGCAATTTGTATAGGAAAAAATACCTTTCATTCGTTTCAGTTTACTTTTCCTGAATAAATTTCAGGTTTAGAAGCCCACATCAATACTGATGAGTACATCTAAAAGCAAGGTATTACAGTCACCCCCACCATTTCGCGGTTCAGGTCCCGCGGTCCCGCTACATCATGGGATCGCAGTACCTGCACCGCGGGGGTGGGGGTGGGGGGCCATCTGGTCGCTCTGTGCGCCCCCCTGCACCTCCGCGAAGGCTGGAGTCGGGGGCGGCGGGGGGCGATAGTGTCACTCTCCGTCACCCCCCGGGCGCCGCCGGGCGGGAGGGCTGCAGGGAGGGCTGGCGTCCCTCTCCGCAGCCCTCCCGGGAGCCTCCGGAGAACCTCGGAGCCGCATGGAAGGGCTGCGGGGAGGGACGGCGTCCCGCTCCGTCGCCCCCCCGGGCGCCTCTGAAAGGCCTTGGAGCCACGTGGGGGGGGATCGGGTCACTCCGCGCCACCCCCATGCTCCTCCAAGGCTTTTGGGAAAGGTGCGCGATCGCCCCCCACCCCCAGCCCCCATCCACTTCCACATATCGCGGATTTTCGTGGATCACGGGTGGGGTGGGTCCCTAACCCCCGCGATCAGTGGGGGGTTACTGCACATCTCTCCCCTATCCCTTGGTATTGATATGGATAATGTCCTGTGTGCTTTCTATATGGCAGTATGTATAGCTTGGATCTTAATCCAATACAGCAGTGATTTGTGTACCCTTTCTCTGTTATAGGTGACACAAAACCAAACTATTATTTTCGCCTCTGGGCACATTTTTGTTTGTTTGTTCATTCTTCTTCCTAATCCCTTGGTTTAAATTATAATTCCTTGCATCTACTTCACATGGTTTCCTCAATATAAAATACTAAATATAAAGTTTGTAAAAGAATGATAGAAGGTTATAGAATTAGCTTCAAAAACTTGTGGTTTCTATCAAATGATAGGAACCACAAAAAGTAACCACATATACTGTTAAAGGTGAAAACCTAATTATAGGGATTATTCTGTGAATTAAAAAAAGTAAGGGGGGAAGCTTTTAATTAGTGAATAAGAGTGAAAAGGGGAAAGGAATAAGAATACATCCAGCAGTAGATATAGGAGTTTATGGATTTAAAAGATTAAATTGTTTCTCTTTTTTGTCTGTCGTCATTTCTTTCCCTACTTTTTTTTAAATGAAGGAGATTGGGAAAGCAACCTGAAAGGACGTTTGGATGCAATGTTAATCCATAGCAATAATACCTTCCACACATATGTCTCAGTTAAGCACTCAGTTAGTTAGTTAGTTAGTTAGTTAGTTAGTTAGTTAGTTAGTTAGATAGATAGATAGATAGATAGATAGATAGATAGATAGATAGATAG
>JAHTLZ010000016.1:11509220-11525713 GCA_023846285.1 Phrynocephalus versicolor | reverse complement strand
ACAACAACAACAACAACAACAACAACAACAACAACAACAACAACAACCTGAGACCGTCATTATGTGCCTGCAGTTTAGAATTACTGTATTGAGAATCACAGATCTTGCCCCTCCTCCATATGCTAATTTTTTATATATTTGAAGAGTGGCATCATATACACCCTCTATCCCAGGCCTGCCCAAACTTCGGCCCTCCAGATGTTTTGGACTGCAACTCCCACAGGCCTTTGCCATTGGCAATCTAAGCTTAGAATTCTGGGAGCTGTAGTCCAAAACATCAGGAGGGCCAAAGTTTGGGCAGGCCTGCTCTATCCTCTCAAGGCTAAATATAGAAATAGAAATAGCAGATTATTGTCACTGCACACATATACAACATGTACCATGAATTAGGTGGTACCTACTAATTCATGTACCATTTGCAGTACCATACAATTTAAAAAACAAAACAAAACAAAAACATCCGATCCCAATCTGCTTAATATAACACTGAACTGCAGCATTTAACCTGGATACTGCTCCTGTTGGTGGGACAGCGGGACAGATTTGGCATTGTGCTGGGCTACCGTGCTCCCCACAACCTAGTAGCCGTGGGGTTCGTCAGATCAGAAGAACGCGGGTCAGGCTTCTTGTGCCTGTCCCGCGTTCTGACCCCTCGGCTAGCTGCCACGTGTCCAGGAGTCACTTCTCCAGTGCCTCCAACCTTTCCTGCATTCTGTTGAATGCCAGGTCAGTCCACAATAAAATCCCCATTATATATGATTCCATCCAAGATGGGCGGGCTGACCTGGCTCTCATCACCGAGACCTGGGTGGGTACGGAGGGCGGGGCTTCCTCCTGTGCCCGCCCGGATATCTGGTTCAGGGTGTGGGAACGTTGGAGGGTCAGAAGGGAGGAGGGGTCGCAATCGTTCATCGGGATTCTCTTTATGTCTGCAGGGCCTCGACATTGGTTAGCCAGGGGTTAGAGTGCCTTCACCTGTTGGTGGGACAGCGGGACAGATTTGGCATTGTGCTGGGTTACCGTGCTCCCCGCAACCCAGCACAATCCCTGCCGGAGCTCTCCGAGTTCATCGCGACGGCGCTGTTGAAGTCCCCGCGCCTTTTGGTGGCGGGTGACTTCAATGTGCACGCCAGTGGTGAACTTTCTGGCGCAGCTCTGGAGTTCATGGAATCCATGGCTTCCATGGGTCTGTCCCAGCATGTTGTATGCCCCACTCACAGGTCTGGCCACACCCTGGATCGGGTATTTTCCTCCATGTCAGGGATTTCGAGTCTGGAGGTAGGGGGCATTGTCTCCCTGCCTGTGTCATGGTCAGACCATCACCTGCTTTCCTTCCCCCTGGCGATTCTGGCCCCTTCTCGCGGGGACCATCGGCCTCCTGTCTTGGCCCGTCCCCGAAGACTTATGGACCCTTCCCGGTTCCAGGAGGCCTTCGGGGCGCTTCCTGGAGAACTGACTGGTGCGCCGGCCGAGGTTGTGGCTAACCATTGGTTTGATACAGCTGCCCATACTATCGACCAGATCGCCCGTAAGCGTCTTCTCCGGTGCCGAGCTCGGTCCTCACCGTGGTTCACGACTGAGCTCCGAGCAATGAAGCAGGTGAGGAGAAGACTAGAGCGCAGCTGGAGAAGAACCCGGATGGTTACTAATAAGGCTGCTGTTGTATCCCAGACTAGACACTATTCCAGCGCGATCAGGGAGGCTCAAAGATCATTTTTCTCCCTGAGAATTGGTGAGGCCTCGAACCGCCAGGCGGAGCTCTTCCGGGTGGTTCGGGACCTCACCAATCCTAGTCTGGCCAGGCCTCCCCCTACTGATTTCAGTAGTAAGAATTTTGCAGCCTTTTTTCGATCAAAGATTGAGGCCATCCAGGCCGGCTTCGACTCCGGTTGCAGTGGCACTCTCCCGGCATCCCCAGTTGCTGGTCCACCTTCGTCGCCTCGGTTGGATGCGCTTGGGCCTGTTTCTGCTGTCGAGGCCTCTAAGGCTATGGCTTACTGCCAGCCGGCGTCCACCTCTTTCGATCCCTGCCCTGCCTGGCTTATAAAAGCTGCCAGCGGGACCATGGCCGAATGGGCTTCGGCCATTGCCACCGCCTCCTTCAGCGAGGGGTTTTTTCCCTCCCGTCTGAAGGAGACGGTGGTAAAGCCCATTCTTAAAAAACCAGGCCTTTGTCCGGACGATTTAGTCAACTACCGTCCTATTGCTAACGTCCCGTTTATGGGTAAGGTGATCGAGAGGGTGGCGGCGGTCCAGCTGCAGTCGTACCTGGAGGATCGGCAGTGCCTCGATCCTTGCCAGTCCGGATTCAGGCCTCATTGGGGGACCGAAACAGCTTTGGTCGCGCTGCAAGATGACCTAATCCGGGCGGCCGACAGGGGTTGCTCTACCCTGTTGGTTCTCCTGGATTTGTCAGCGGCCTTTGATACCGTCAACCACGGTATCCTGTTGGATCGGCTCTCTGAGGTTGGAATCAGAGGCACTGCTCGCAGCTGGCTCTGATCCTTCCTGGAGGGCCGTCCTCAGTACGTCCAGCATGGGGGGGGGGAGTTATCAGCTCCTTGGATACTTTCTTGTGGGGTTCCACAGGGGTCGTCGCTGTCCCCTATGCTGTTTAACATCTACGCAAGGCCGCTGGCTGGGGTCATTAGGAGATTTGGAGTCTGCTGTCATCAGTACGCTGATGACACGCAGCTCTATCTCTCCTTCTCCATCTCTGCAGTGGAAGCTGTGAGGATCCTTGATGAGTGCCTGGACGCCGTGCTGACTTGGACCGGGGCGAACAGGCTTAAGCTCAACCCCGAGAAGACGGAGGTTATGTTCTTTGGGAGCTCACCATCTGGGTACGGTGGCCCTCTTCCCTGTCTGGGTAGGGTTTCCCTCCATCCAGTGGAGAGGGTGCGGAATCTGGGCGTGGTTCTGGACCCGGCGCTGACCATGGAGGCACAGGTGGCGTCGGTGACCAGGGCCGCCTATTACCATCTTCGCCAGATCACCCAGATCTGCCCGTACCTGGATGTTGACTCTCTGAGAGCAGTGGTCCAAGCACTGGTGATCTCGAGACTGGACTACTGCAACGCGCTCTACATGGGGTTGCCCTTGACTCTTCTCCGGCGTCTGCAGCGGGTACAGAATGCGGCGGCCAGACTGGTGGCTGGTGTGCGCCGTTATGACCACATCACCCCAGTTCTGGCCCGCCTGCACTGGTTGCCCGTTGCAGCCCGGATTAGATTCAAGGTCTTGGTTTTAGTTTATAAAACCCTCCATGGCTTGGGACCGGACTACCTGACAGAGCGTATCGTCCAGCGATCCACCTCGGCCCGTCCTATTCGGCAGGTGCGAGCGCATTCGCTGCGGGTTGCCACTCCACGAGAGGCCCGGAAGATGATCACTCGGAACCGGGCCTTCTCAGTGGCAGCCCCTTCCTTATGGAACTCCATCCCCAGCGAAGTGCGCTCTGCAGAGTCCCTGCAGGCCTTTCGGAAAGCTTTAAAAACTTTTCTGTTCCGAGAGGCCTTTGGCGATTCTTAGTCAGTTTTTTCCCCCCCGCCATTGTCATCGTCATCGTTATCAAATTTTGACTGCCTACTAAGGTGTGTCTGATTTTAATCTGTTAGGATTTGTTCCTCCGCATCCTGGGATGCAGGAGGATTTTATATGTTATGTTGCCTTATTGCTTTATGTTGATTTTGTTTTATATTTGATGTATTCTATTGTTGTTGATTGGCATTTATTGCCCTTGTTAGCCGCTTAGAGTACTATATGTAGTAGATAAGCGGGATATAAATACAACAATAAATAAATAAATAAATAAATAAATAAATAAATAAATAAATAAATAATTTTTAAAAACTGTTCTTTAATCTGATCATTTTTATCCCAATTGTCCTGTATCTGCCTGATGGCAATAGTTCAAAAATTGATGTCCAGGGTGTGATGGGTCTTTCAAGATTTTAGAATATTAAAAAGAATTTAGAATATTAAAATATGCCAAGTTCTTTCAGTGTTTTACCATGGGGCTTAGTATACAGTCACAATTATTCTTGCCGTTCTCTAAACCTGCTTCCAGGCACAGTATTCAAGATCAAGTCTAAGCAATACAAATGGAAGATAATTAGTACTTTGGAGATCTCGAGACTATACTTCTGTTAATGTAGCCTAAAATAACATTGGCTCTTTTTTTTTTTGCAGCTGCATCACACAGTTTGGCTCATATTCAGCTTGTGATCTGGACTGTAACAATTTCACAATCCTTCTCATTCATGGTATTGCGGAGCCCCATCTTGAAAACATGCATTTGCTTTCTTTTCCATACATGCAGATCTTTGCATTTATTGTGTGACAGCCTGCTTTGTGACAACCAGTATGTGTCAAATGGGCACTAAAGATATGAGTGATTGTTTGGAAACCTATATTCATCCTACGTAAGGGTTGAGGGAGCTCATTCTTCTTCCTCATCTTTGGCACCAACAAGGATAACCATGTAGCCAAGAAAGGTGCCTGGCCAAGGAAATAAACATAATGTATAACTCATAAAAGTAATATAGGAAATAAACTTCACAGGGAATGAATAACCATTAGTGATTTACAGCTTTTCTAAGTAATTTCATTTATGGTCCATGACTTTTCACAGGAGCCAAGAGACAAAAAACATGTATAACCTACCAAGTTCTCAAGGCCAAATACTTTAGTGCCCATTTAATACATGTTGCTTGTCACAAAACAGGAACTCACACGGAGTATAGTTTATTTTAGCTCAGCATACTCTAAATCCCTTTCTCTCTTAGGATCTTCAAACCATTACTGCCCTACTAGTTTCGATTTTCTTTCTGAAGAATTAGTGCCAAGCCAACAGCACAACTTTGTAAATTCCATCCCTGTTTGCTTATTTACAGCATCCCATATAAGCAAAGAATTAGTACTGGGATGTCCAAATAAGTATACCTGTACATTGAGCCAACATTCAACACTGGTTCTTATTGTCAATGCAACTGTCCCCTCCGTCAGTCTCATGTGTCAGCTAGTCCACAAGCCCGAAAGAAAAGAACCACTGTAAATACTCAAGATTTTGATTCATGGTCTGGTTTTAATAACTAAATCTTTGGCCAAATCTTCCTGCACAGTTTTACCAGCACAATAATGGCAGTACATGTATAACTTTTGGGAACTAATTAAAGTCAAGTTAAATAACTTTATAAACGTTGTAACTTTATTTATTTATTTATTTATTTACCACCCGACAGAGGGACCAGCCCTACTCCGGGCGGATAACAATAACAAATAACATCAAACCCAGCACCAGAAAATCAACTTCCATTAACTATACCAGTGGTTCCCGAAGTGGTCTGTATAGGCCCCCAGGAGTCTATTTCGACTTGCAGGGGGTCTACGATAGTGAGAGAGAGAAATTAGGGGTCCACTAAATGTAAATGGGGGTCCACGTGAGCAGACCTGATTTAGGCAGATCATCATCAACATTTAAGTGTTTTGTAAATGTCTTAACACCTAACACAATTTTTGGAGCCATTTTTGAAAGTTTCTGCAGCAATTTTTGGAAAATTTTAAACTTTTTTTGGTGCATTTCTCAAGTGGTTCAAAGGTAGGGACCTGATCCTTGTATTGTGCATACCTTTAAAGTCCATTTTGCATTGTGTGTACAGGGTAGGGGGTATTGCATCATTTTTCGGAACTTGATCTTCGCCGTGCGCATGTTTTTAAAGTCTGTTTTGCAAAGGTTGGGGACTCGTGTTTTACAGCCACATGACAACTATTTGTATCTGAATCATGGTCGTTTGAAATTCAAATCAACTATAATTACAGTCGTACCTTGGTTAACTATTGTAACCTGGTTTACAAGCATTTTGATGGAAGAGCAAAACATTCTGAACATTTTTGCCTTATTAACAAGCAGTGTCTTGATATACCAGCAGTCTCATGTGTGTCACATAATCAAAAGTGCTCTAAGCCAGTGGTTCTTAACCTGTAGGTCCCCAGAGGTTCCTGGATAGCAAATCACTGTGCTGGAAGGGATTTCTGGGAGTTGCAGTCCAGGAAAATCTGGGGACCCACAGGCTGAGAACCACTGCTCTAAGTCAATGGCATCTCCCCCCCCCCAATAGTGGGTGACTGTTTCAGTTTCTGTTTCAGGCAATAGCAGCAGCAGAGTTGAAGGAAGGGGAACAGGCTCAGTAAAGGTACAAACAGTTGCCATCCACATCAACCCCTATCCCCAAAAGACCACCTCCGTGGGGCCTCTCCACACCAACCCTGCCACCACCACTGCAACCAGGACACCCCCACCCCCGTTGCCCCATGCTTAAAACAACCCCCTCCACGGAGGCTTCCCCCTCCTCTGCTCTAGCTGGGATTCCTCCCATTGCTCAGCTTTTAAAACAGTCCCCTCCACAGAGGCTTCTCCTCTTCTCTGTTCTAGCTGGGATTTTAGTTAAGGCCTGGGCTCTAAACTGAAATGAGGCAAAGTTCAGAGGATGATAAACAAAGGGTGTGCTGATATAGTGTTTCTACAAGAAACTCACCAAAAAAGAGGGGGGAAATGAACTTAAAGGCAAATGGATTGATATTTATGAAAAATCATTTGGAAATTCAAAATCTAGAGGAGTGGCCATATTAATATCAAAGAACTGTTTAAAACTAATTTAATAAAAAAAGACCAGGAGGGTAGATACATAATGTTACAAGGAATACTTAGAGGAAAAGAATGTACACTGGTGAATATATATGCACCAAATGAGAACCAGGAAAAAATTTTTATTGCAGTGTTAAAAGAACTGAATAAAATTCGTTTAGGCTATGTGATTATGGCTGGAAACTTTAATATGGTTATGAATAAAATTAAAGATAAGACAAAACTTCAAAAAAACGAAATGAAAGCAGGGCAAACAATACTAAATAAATTAATTACTAACACTGATTTCAAGGACACATGGAGAATATTAAAAGGAGATTAAAGAAAATACTCATATTTCTCGGCAGTGCATAAAAAGTTCTCAAGGATTGATTATATATTTGTTTCAAATGATTTACTTTCACGGGTAAGCAATATAGATATAGAAACTATACATATCTCTGACCATGCAAAAATTAATATGGAGTTTAATATAAAGCTTGATTACAGAGAAGCAAAGAGATGGAGAATGGATACTAATATATTTAGATTTAAAGAAGTAGTTGGAAATATGAATAAGAATTTAGACGAGATATGGAAAATCAATGAGAAAGGAGGAAGTCAACCTGAAAATTCAGCTACAGTTTTAGTGAATGATGGAATGACCGAAAACATAACTCTTGGTCGAGGAACAAGACAGGGATGCCCATTATCCCCAATATTGTTTATTTGGGTAATAGAATTATTAGCAAATGCAATTAGAGATGATACCAAAATAAAAGGAATAGGGAATACTAAAGAGTTTAAGGTTAATCTATTTGCAGATGATACGATGTTAACAATTGAGGAACCAATAAAAGCTCTAGATAATATTATCTAGAGCTTTTATTGGTTCCTCAATTGTTAACATTTGAAGGAATTTGAGGAGGTCACAGGATTGAAGATAAATTGGAATAAATCAGAATGTATGTTAATAAATTATAGTAACAGTGATAGAAGTAATATGAAGCAAAAATTTGAAGGGAAGATTTAAAATAATATTAAATATTTGGGAATAAATATTACTTGGGAAATGCAAGAAATTGTCAAAACTAATCTAGATGATGTGAAAAAACAAGTTAAAGAGCAAATTCAAGAATATAGTAGATTGAAAATATCATGGTTTGGAAGAGTGGCAATTGTAAAAATGAAGATTATCCCTAAATTAAATTTTCTTTTTTGGATGTTACCCTTAAGGATAGATGACAAAGAATTAAAAGAACTACAGAATTTGATTAATAGATACTGTAATGAAAACAAAAGGGCAAGAATAAATAAAAATTGTGGTATCTCCCACAAAAGAGGGGAGGATTGGGTATTCCTGATGTTAAGCTATATTATATAGCTAATCAATTGAGACATGTTCCTGAAATTATAATAAATAGTGAGGGATTAATTTGGAGTGATCTAGAATTTTATAGGATTCGGGATAATGTATTAAATATGTTCTTTAGTGTAAATTTAAAAGAAATGTTAAAAAGTATTGATAATCCCTGTTTAAATAATATGTTAGAGTGTTGGACCAAGTATAAAAGAATACTAAGCCCAAAGATTTCCCCATTGACTAGAATAGTGGATTTACCAAATTTCCAAGAAAATTTAAAGATAAAAATAAGTAAGATTTTGACAGAACAGAGGGTAATTAAAATTAAAGATTGGATAAACACCTTTGATACAGTGAGAATAAAAGAAGTATTAAGGAAAGAAAATCTTAATTGGCTAAGCATAGGGCAGTTAGATAACTGGACTGAGGTGTGGATAAAAAAGAAGGGAGATGTAGGGCAATGACTGAGTTTGAAGAAATTATTGAAAAAAGGAAATGTTTGAAGATCAGTATCAAAGAAAAGGCATAATAAGTCTAATATATAAGATGTTGGTTGAGGAGGAATATAAAACAACAGCACTAAAACTGGTTTGGCAAGGAGATTTAAATGAAGAGATAAAGGAAGAAATTTGGAATGTGATATGGAGGGAAAGAATAATGAAAAATATGTCAGTAAGAATTAAGGAAAATTGTTACAAAGTTATTTGGAGATGGTATTTAACACCAGTAAAAATGCACACAATAAATAAGGAGGTATCACCCTTGTGTTGGAGGTGTAAGAAGGAAAAAGGAACCTATTATCATATGTGGTGGTCCTGTGAGGAAAAACAAAAGGAATGGATAATAGTTTTTGATGAAATAAAAGAAATTATAGGGATTGATATAGAAAGCTCTCCAAAGATAGCATTGCTAAACATAGTTAAAAATTGTGAAATAGAAAGAGGTAAAGGATCTGATTATAATTATGGTAACATCTGCAAGATTAATAATGGCAAAAATTGGAAAGATAATAAGAAATCGAGTCTAGAGGAATGGTATGAAGAAATGCAGAGTTTGGCTATTAATGATAAACTGACCTGCGAATTGAAAATTAAAAAGGGGATGGTAAAAGAGAATGTTTTTAATCGGATCTGGTATAAATTTCTGGATCACGTATTTCTAAAGCAAAAAGGCTATTTTCTATCTAAAGAATCAATTCAGTTTTGGAAGGAGACAGGTTGTTTAAGATAAAACATGTGATTGTAATAATGAATGAAATGTTATATAATGTTATAGAGTATATTGTTATATAATCCTGGGGGTGGTGGATAATTAAGCACAATGTGTTGTGGGGGATTTATGTGTTGTTTAAACTTTTAATAAAAAAATTATTAAAAAAAGGAATTGGCTTCAGGTAAAGTTGCACCTGGCCTTCTCCCTCTCTCAACCTTTGATAAGTTGCTTAAGATGATGCACTTTACACAAGCTTTTAATTGCATCCTCATATGAATAAATTAGTTTGTACTTCCTGTCCAGTTATGGCGTGATACTTTTGTCTTATGATGTTTTAACTTGATTTGATTTAATTACTGTACCCTTTACTGTTTATTATTATTATTATTATATTTCCTGAGTGACTGGATGCTGAGTGGAATTATTAAACTGATTGCTGTGTACCTTATTGCATTGAATGTATTTTGGTGTTGCTTATGCCTTTTAATGTTGTATTGAATTAATCATTTTATTTTTCAAAAATATCTCTGAGCAAGATTGATAGTTAAGACCCTCAAAGTAATGGGTTTTACTTCGGGTCTATATAAACATCTCCAGCCTTGCATGGCCAATAGTTGGTGTTGCAACACAGATGACACATTTTATGCACAGGACTAATGCAAATCCTGCTTTATCAGTATTTTCAATAGCTATTTTAAAAGGAATAAAACTGAACAGGGAACATACCATGGATTTACCTGGGTTATTTGTTTCCTAGATCACCACTCTATAGGGAACATTTCCTAGAATCTAAGACAGAATTGGTATAAAAGTAGAGATGGGCACGACTCAGAAAAAAAGTTTCGTTTTCGTTTTCGTTTTCGGCTAGGGTCTGAGTCGTTTCGTTTCCGTTTTCGTGGGCTAATTTCAAAATTTTTCGTTTTTGTTTCGTTACGTAACGAAAACGGAAAAACGAAAATGAAAACGAAAAAATTTTCGTTTCTCCCCATTTAGCTCAATTGAGTGCTTTTTCAGTAACGAAAAACGAAAATTGGCTCGAAATTAGTCGTTTCGTTTCCGTTTTCGGTCCAGGTTGGTGCCGATTTTCATTTTCGTTTCATTTCCGTAACGAAAACGAAAAACGAAAACGAAAACGAAAATACCGCTAAGTCGTGCCCATCTCTATATAAAAGAAGAAAAGAAAAACATCCATTGATTCTGTTTCACACTGCATTGATAGCATTAACTTTATTGGCATCTCAAAAGCTTCTTAGTTGGTGTAACTTTCCAACAGTTGGGAACAGCCAAGAGCTCACTAGAAATAGATGAGACAAGCTCAGAATGTTTTGAGAAACCACTGCCGTGGCCTACAATGGACAAAATGTTCTTGGAACATCTCCTTCAGCTGTTTGTTTTTACTTTATATATTAAACATAACTCTATATTTTCCTTATTCATTTTAGGTTCCCATCATTCTTTTTCTAGTTTACTGTAACACCCACTGATGACCTGCAACAAGAATCGCTTGGAGTTTGTCGGAAGGATTCAGACACTCTGTGGGCAGTGCCAAAATGATGGCACTTTGGAACGCATCCTTTGTCAGGAAAGCTGCCACACTGCCTCTCTGTCTACAGGATCTGTGCCACAGCCTTCCATTCTATTTTACCAGTCCCTTGAAACAAGCTGGTGCATTTCAGATAAGACGAGATGGGTGACAGAAATGGAGGCTGTGTAATTGTGAGAGAAAGAGCCTCTTTGGAAGCTGTACTACTGGATGCCTTACCACAGCGGACATCTGTTCCTTGTCGCTAGCCCCTGAAAGTGCTGCTGTGAGCCAAATGCATCTGAACTCCAGGAACTTCCACTCTATGTAGGAAAGCCTCCAAAAATGTGATGAAATTCATGGGGCCATGCAGAAAGACTTACAATGAATGTTATGTGTTTTCGGAACCGGTGCGTAGGGGGAAAAATTCAGCTTGGAGAATTAGGAAAAGAGTAGGCAGGATGCAGCATGATTCAGATCTGTTTTCACCTGTCATGTGTTAAAGGGCCATAGTTTCATGCTAAAGCATATGTTTTGCTTGCCAAAGATTTCAGATTTAATTTTTGTCATCTCCTGTTAGGAGGAATTTAAAGAACAGGATGGGAAGAACAATCAATGAAATTATCGAATCCTATTGTAAGTCAAGAGCTGCCTAGATGCCCTAAGCCAGTGTTGGCGAACCTATGGGTGCCAAAGGTGGCACTCGGAGCCTTTCTGTGGGCATCGACATCGCCCCTTCACAGCCACCTATATTCTGTTTAAACTGCTATATTGGCACTTTGTGGAAAATTAGTGGATTTTGAATTGTAGTTTGGGCACTCGGTCTCTAAAAGGTTCACCATCACTGCCCTAAACACATCCGATCTCACCTGATTTTGGAAGCTAAGCAGCGTCGGCCCTGGTTAGTACTTGGATGGGAGACCACCAGGGAATACCAGGTGTTGTAGGCGCCTAGAGTAGGAACTGGCAAATCACTCCAGTATTCCTGCTAAGAAAACTCCATGGACATGGGGTCACAAAGAGTCGGTCATGATTGCAATGCCCCCCACACACACACACACACGTGAGTAGAACTAGCCTATGTGGCCTTGGCAAACTGCACAGTTGTAGGGTGGCCCCAGAAGAAGGGAATGCCTGAATACCCTCTGTCTAGAAAATCCGGAGGGTCTCCTTTCCAAAATTAACTTGACAGAACGTTGTTGTTATGAATTACAGTATAGCCAGTTTTTGAACACTGCATATAGTTCTGCAGAAGTCTCTCTATCTTTGAAAGGGTATATCAGACGGTTAAACGTAGTAGGAAAATTTCACCAAAATGAGTAAGGGATCAGTCAGTAAGAGCATAAAAACAGGTATATTGTGCCAGACACATTCTGATCCCCCCCCCCCCCATGGGATGGCCACAAAAAGAACACAAGGTAGTAGTTCACTCCTGGTACTTTATTTTTCTCAGCAACTGGTATTCTGAGATATAATGCTTCAAGTGCTGGATGGAGTACAAACATATGATGACTAGAGACAGGACCTTTTGGTTTTCCTAAGTGAAAAACCTCAAGAATATATTTTATTTTATATGGTGTGTTTTTTCCTGTTGTTTCCTGACTGACAGTACCTGAAATTCCTAAATTTTGGGATTCTGAAAGAGAGGATGACAAAACATATGGATGTCTTATGCATTTTCTCTCACACAGTGGTTCCCAACCTTGTACAGTATAAACCAATTGTTCTTGGACTGCAATTCCCAGAAACCTCAGCTAGTACAGCTGCTGATGAAGGCTTCTGGGAACTGCAGTCCCAGAACCCCTGGGTCACCCAAGGTTGGGAACCACTATCGGATTGCTTCTATTTGACCCATACATATAAAGTCTTTCCCCTTCTATCATTGCCTCACTGCTAGAAATCCAGTTCTTTACCCCCTTGTTTTCCTGTCATTTCCTTACCATATAAATGCCCTTGATAAGACCCCCCCCTCTTGTCATTTCCTCCTTGCTACAAACTCTGTTCTTTAATCTGGCCCCATCATTTCCTCCCCATGACAAACCCTATTCTGACTTAAGGTACAGTATCTTGAATATTTTGTGTGGTTTCACCTTTACTGAAAAGTGTGATATGCAGAAGTTCCCACCCCAAAATGAAAGAGGAACCACTTGAAAATGAAAGTAAAATAAAATTTATCCTGTACGCATCCCCGGTAAAGACCATTTCACAAGAAGTGGAACTTCCATTTTTAATTTAACAGACTAACCATCTGCTCATTTGGAGCCTTTCCTTCAGATGCAGAACCACTCAGATGTCTCACATACCTGGAAGCCTGTGCTAGGGTAGCTATAAGTCAAATGGCACACAACAAAATACTAATGGCATTTATTTCATATTGCTTCACAGGAAACCAAAAAATATATGGGGCAGGCGTCACAAAAATTTATTACCAAACAGTATGGAAAATTAATGTGTGGCAATCAGAGATGATACTGCCAGATATCTACTGAAGTACAGCCTATTTATGTTACAGAGTCTTATGGATAAGAAGCTAAACAATTGCTACTGCTTCTTAAGGGTTTATTTCATCCATCCCCTTTTACACGCACAAACACTACTGAAGTACTGGTAAATCTTTTCAAATGTCAGCAATATCTGGAGTGTATGAGTAACTTACAGGGAAAAAAAGAATACCAAGGTCTTTTCTTGATATCCAGCCACCGAGATGCTGTTTTCCCTTAAAATTCCCAGCAGCCTCTTCATTTCCTGTCCCATCTATTTGCCTTCCCTACTGGCTAACAGCCCTTTTAATTCAAAACCACTTAAACCATAAGGTAATGATTCACTTCCTATTTTTATGTTATTTTCCAATGAATCAGTAGAAAGGATGGATTCCACACCAACAACCAAACCTACTGGGACAGTAATAAGGAGGCCGACTTGGAAAGTCCCAAATTAACCACAGCCGAGCGGCTTTCCTTATGTCCTTTATGAAGTGGTCATTAGGCATCATGTGTAGTGGTCATTTCCAGAGTTGTACCACAAAATCTCTCAAAAACACCACTAGAATTTCTACACCATGAAACCACAAAGGAGACAGCTGTTAAGATTTTGTTTGGAATAAAGCACATGGCTGAATATGGCCTATCTCTCCATATTGTGAAAGGCAATAAACCCGAATCTGTTTTGTTTCAACCAGAAGTCAGTAACCAGAAGAGAGTATTCCATAAGACTTCTATAAGACCTCCCAGCAGAACAGGCCAAAAAACATACTCAGCTCCTCAACTATACAAACTTGATGCCCCTCCACTTTATTTTGACTTACAGCGATAGTAGCTAGAAGCAGCTCTCTGCAGTACACTAGACACGTCTCTCGTCATTCTCAGACAGAAATGGGACAGCCCCAAATACTTATTTTCCTTGGTAGCTGACCTCTTTTTTTATAAATCATATTTTTAATTCAAGAAAGGCATCTAGTTTCAGTTTCTGTTAACTACGAAACACAGTAACAGTACTTAATACCCCTGTTCAACTTTGAGAAAGGATAAGAATCAACAGCATTGCTCTGAAATTACCTGGACCTTTTGTCTGGAATTGGCAGCTGTCATCTTGAAGGTCATTTAGCCTCTTTAAACCAGGGATGGGCAATTAGCAAAATATATTTCTTTTAGAAAAGTTTTTTTTAAAAAAAAACTGAAAAAGTCACTTCACCACTAATAATTATATGCCTTCAAATTTATTCCAGCAGTTTTCTAGGTATAAAGTGCTCGGGAGGTGTTTATCAATGCTTCTTCTCTAGTGGCACTCTGGAACAATGCAGTTAGGGGAAAACTACACAGGTAGCAGTAGCGTAGCTTGGGGGGGTGGGGGGGCAAAATCCCTGGGGCGCAGAGGTCTGAAGGCGCTTGAGGAACTTGTGCTTCCTGCTGCCGATGATGATGATAGTGCATGAGATTGGGCTGTGCATGTTTGCCATCAGGGAACCTCTGCGCCTTTCTGCCAGCGGAGGCTCCCCTGGCAGCACCTGAAGTGGTGGTGGCCCTACCTGAGTGAAGCAGTTCCCAGGCGGTCATCCAGGGACACAGCAGTTGTGCCTGGCAGAGCCGGCGGGAGGGAGGCAGAGCCCGGGTAGGTTGTGCTGGGCTGCCAGGAAGCCGCACCCACAGCACCAGCAATGGTGCAGCAGTGGGCAGGTGAGCCGTCGCGCCTGAGCCAGTTGTCGTGGGGCAAGCACATCCCTTGGAGTCCGGAAGAGCTGTCTGTCGTGTCAGGAGGGCTGGTCGGTGCCAGGTTGTGCCATTTCCCTCTTGCTGCCGAAAGGGCTTGCATCAGTTATCAGCATGAGAAAATGCCCTCTGCCCCACTCCATAGGCTGCGGAAGGCTCCTCCACCCCCCTCCACCCTTGAGGTGGGACTCTTCCTTGCCTCCGCTGTCCCTGCGTTGTGCGGTTTGCACAGGAGAGCCTTGTCCGGGAGAGAGACCCCGAAAGAGAGCATGAGAAAGAGGGACCCTCCTCCTCCTCCCCTGCTGTTCCCTCAGGATCGCCTACCCTTATTGGCTGGGTGAGATGCGGTTGGGGGTCAGGAGAGGGTGCAAAAACTGACTTTGTCTCCAGGCACTCCAAGCCCTAGGTACACCTCTGACAGGTAGCAGGGATTTTAAACCCATCTCTCTCTCTCTCTCTCTCTCTCTCTCTCTCTCTCTCTCTCTCTCTCACACACACACACACACACACACACAGAGAGAGAGAGAGAAAGAGAGAGTCCCCCCCACAAGAGGCACAGTGAGTACAGTATTTGAACTCATGATCTCTTCCATCCCACTAAACTATGCTAGTTATATGACCCACCTCACACCATATACAGTGGTACCTTGTATAAAGAAATTAATTTGTTTCAAATGAAATTATGTTAAGCAAATTTTCCTTTATAAAAATTTCCCATAGGAATGCATTGAAAACAGAGTAATCCCTAATCGCGACCATTTTTATGTTTTACGGATTTTCCCCCTAGACGATTCTGTTAAGCAAATTTCCTCTATCTCTGGAATTTTTCATGTTGTACAGATTTTATGTTATACAAATTGTTTGTTATATGAGGGTCCACTGTATTGTGATATAAATTATTTTTAAAGCTGCACTATGTTTGGGGTGTGTAAGAGAGACAGGAATGTTGGAAGCCCCAAACCATGCCAAAATTGCCTCCTATGTTGGCTAGAGGGTACAGGGGAATTTCAACAATATTAAATAAATACATTGGGGGGGGGGGAGGTCATACGGGGATTCATGCAGACTGTGAACTACACTTTGCCCACACTAGTTTAAAAGCAGGAGGAGAATAAAGCAGTTACTATTCCTCTTGTAACAGATCAAGTCCAGATATTCCCTCTGCATCAGTTCTACATCTATGTGCAGATTTCTCCCTTAAAACTGTTCCTTCTTTTTTATGTCACTTCCTGATTCTTCTTGCTTGTCATCAACTAGTTAGAGTAACAGGCCTTTGCTGGCATAGAAGCCAGCTTTAAGAGTATCAGTAATACTTTAGAAATCCGGAAGTTGTTATGGCAACTGGACTTATTTTCTTGTTAGGTTGAAATGTTTCACTACTCATCCAAGTACCTTCTTCAGTCTGAGGAAGGTTGGTAGGAGGGCTCCAATTTATCCTCCATGTTGGTCTCACTTTGCCCTGGTCTGAATAGGCTCATTAGATGGACAAAAGCTGTGTGTGTGTGTGTGTGTGTGTGTGTGTGTGTGTGTGTGTGTGTGTGTGTGTGTGTGTGTGTGTGTGTGTGT
>JAHTLZ010000016.1:11429445-11509210 GCA_023846285.1 Phrynocephalus versicolor | reverse complement strand
TGTGTGTGTGTGTGTGTGTGTGTGTGTGTGTGTGTGTGTGTGTGTGTAAAAGTCACACCTCTGCAGCCCCTCCTAAACCGACTAAGCATGGGTTGTTAGCAATGGCCTCCCTGGTGGATATGTGAAATGTTTCTTCTTGTACGCTCTGCAAACCGATTTTCTTAAATAAACAAGCAATACATTTTCCTTCTGCCTTATCTCTACACTAATCACTTCTACTCAGTGGTCACAAGGTCAGCACCAACTCAGATTATTCTGCCAATAAAATACCAAATAATCATAATATTGTGTACCTGTTCCCCTCTAAGTCCTCCATTACCAGTTGTTAAGAGAGCAGTAAACTTGTTCTCATGCGGCTCCATATGCTACTCTAATACAGTAAAGCAATAAGAGTAGATGGAACGCTATCAGAAACACCTTGGCAGTAGGAACAATACAACAATAGAACCATGTCACTCGAGAGGTCGTGGATTCTGATACAGTACTTGAAAGTCTTCATTCAGAGGTTAGACAATGATCTGTGTAGATGCAGTAGCTCTGGATTTCCTGCATACAGCAGGGAGCTAGATTGTATGATCTACAAAATCCTCCAACTCTGTGGGTAGAACAGAGTAGATTTAACCCCAGTGAAATCAATGCAATGAAAATAAGGCATGACTGTATTTGACACCTCACAGCCCCAACATCTGGTTCAACTTTTAGACTGTCCCCTTTATGTTTCTTATTGTACTGCTTATCATGATAAAGAGTTTTGGAAAACTTAAAATCCTGCACACTTTTTATAGCATTTTCCTTCTTTCTAATCAAGGTATTACACAGTATAAATTAAAAGATGTCACGCATACCCATGCTGTCTGAAGAGGTACAGCCAAGAATCCCATTATATCAACCTACCAATTTCTCCTGCAGAGACTCCTACTCAAAGATCAACAGACACTATGAAATGTAGGCATTTTCCCCATAGGCCCTAATTCACAGAATTTGCTGCTACAAAAATAGAAATGAGCAGAGAATTAAAAGCAGAAATCATCTGCGTGATATATCATCTGCCAGTAATGCTCTTTACACTCAGACATTCAACTCACATAATGAACAAACTTCCAAGCAAATAAATGTCTCATAAAACTAATTAAGTTAGTTTTTCTTTAGGCTAAAAAAATGCCATAAGGGCTGTTCCCCACCACCACCTTTTATCTATTTGGGTGGTGCCAGATAGATTACATTAATAAATCTGCATTAGCAGCTATATATACAAATTATATATGTATCTCAGTTTCTTTGAAAGGTCCTTCACAGGGCGATCTGGTTCCTAGCCAGAACACTACTCAAAGCCCCCCTCTTTCTACTCCAAGACTTCAAGATCTACCTATTGCTTTGCTGCTGCATCAGAACTCTTTGGTCTCCCAGAGATCGTGACTGCCTGCGTGTTTGTTGTTGTACTAGTTGTTTTGCCAGCTGGCTGGTTTTGCAACTAGCCAACACAAGTGGCTCAATATGCAAAAAGCTGTACAGTACAAGAAACTCCTGCAAAGGTAGCAACATGGAGAACAGATTGTGCTTTTCTGTTCTAAAGCGCTAGGTTTTTTCCCCCTTAAATTTAAAAGGCCTAGGTTTACAATTGGCATTTGTCTGTGGCATTTTTTCAAAAAAACGAAGCTAATTTCTGCTGTCAAATACTATATCAGCTGCTGTTCAGAGAAACAAGTAAAGAATGACAGGAGGTTTGGACCTGTCTGATTTGATGTAGGACATTGCAAGTACAGTATGACCACTATAGTCATGCACTATTCACTTTTCTGTTTTGTTTATGTATACATGTCAACTTGGTTTTCTCCAACAGGGCCAAGAAAAAAATTGCAATAGCTTATTTTATTGTGCATTAATATCTATAGACTTTACCAGTGTCTAGATCTTTTAAAACATACATTGGCTCACAACACGATACCAGTGCATATTGCAGTTGTGTCTTTATAAATGTTTCATACCTCATTTGTCTTTTAAAATAAAACATAATAAGAAAATGAAATCAAAACAGTAAAATGAAATCAAAACAGTAAAATATCAAATTGCAAGCAAAGTTACAAAAAAGCTTATTGCAATAAAGATCAAATACTATAAAACATATTGCAGCAGAAGTACCTACAATAAAAATATTTGAAAGAAAAACAACCCACACAGGAACAATTAAATCCCAAAGCCATAAAGAGATAGGTTTTTAAAAGGCATTTCAGGGTTCTGTAAAGTCTGGCGAAAGAGTTCATAAACTTGATCTATATGCATAGATCAACCATCTGCTACAGTACCCCCACACACACAATGCATTTCATATATTACGGTCTCAGTATATCGCGATTTTTTTCTTGAGAGAAGCAGGCTTCCAAAGAGAGGTTTTTAACCACCTCCTGGCACCTCAGCAAACAGACCTTGAGCTCCTGGCAGCAAGGTTTGCTGAAGTGTCAGGAGGGGGTTAAAAACCTCTCTTTGCAAGCAGAAGCAGCCTTGCTGAGGCATCTGCATTTTGCTTCCAAGTAGAGGTTTTTAACCCCCTCCTGACATCTCAGCAAAGAGAGCTGGTGCTGCTCCTGCCGGTTGCGTCTGCAAAGAGAGGTTTTAACCAACCCATAACATTTCATCAAACTGACCTTGGGCTACGCGGCTGCTGTTTCCAAAGAGAAGTTTTTAACCCCCTCCTGACACTTCAGCAAGCAGACCTTGATCTCCTGGCAACAAGGTTTGCTGAGGTGTCAGGAGGGGGTTAAAAACCTCTCTGCAAGCTGAGCCAGCAGGAGCAGCCTTTGCTGAGGTGTCTGCATTTCACAGATTTTCCTTTATTGTGAGTGGATCAGGCACCTAACTCCCACAATAAACAGGGGAGTACTGCAATAGCAAAAAAACTAGATTGTATTTTCTCTACCTCAGAGTTATATACGCTGATCCAAACAGGTATCCATAGAGCAGTTGGGTCCTTGTTTTTACTTTGAAAACCTGAGCAGCAGAGGGGATGTGATGTCCACCATTAATGTAAACAAAGCGAGCAATAGCTGTCATACTGCAATTGGCCTTACTAAGCGCATAACTGCGGTGGGCAGTCTGCTACAGTTGTACTTAAAATTTAGCCCCCAATACTTGAATTCTCTTAGTTGCTCTAGTCAGGGAGTTATTCTGGATTGTCCATCGAAATTTCTTCCAGGTATTGGAAAACACCATAATTTTGGATTTTGGAATGTTGATTGTCAAGTTATTATTATTGCAGTAGTTTGCAAATGCCACCAAAAGTCATTTTAAACCCAACTGGGTTAGAGATACAACTATGTCATCATCTGTGTATAATAATAGTGGGATCTGCTGGGCACCAAGTTTTGGAAAGTGGTCCTCAACGGTCTTTAGGTGTGAAATTAAGTCATTTATATACAGTATAAGTTAAGAAGATAGAGGGCCAGAACACAGCCTTGTAGCCTGACTATTTTCATAGAAGGGTCTAGGTTTAGGTTTGACAGCTCTGCCTTTCAGTCTCCTCCAGTGGGAGTTCCATGGGCACCATTCTATAGGACCAGGGGTCCTCTATATTCATTCATCCCACCTGATAAGGATGTCTTTCTCTTTTTCAGCTCCTGCTTCCATCACTTTCTCCCCTTTTATAACCTTCTGCCCCTCCTCTCCTCACACCTCTCCCTCCATTACCAAGAAACTCTCTGTAATAGGCTGGCTAGCTTTCATCATAGTCTTCCCATTTTTTTCCACTCTCAAATCTCCCTTGCTTGCCTTCTTGCACCCCCAGCTGTGACCACTCTGAGAGAAGCTAAAAAAAAACCTACCTGTAAATGGACATTCTTGGTCATGGCCCCAGAACTCTGGAACTACCTCCCCCAGATGTCTGCCAGGCAGCTACCCTTGTTCGGTTTCAGAAGGCCTTGAAAACATATTAATTTCAGCAGGCCTTCCTGACCTAACAAGAATGGTTCCCTATTATGCCTATTTATATATTTTATATTGTTTGGAGATACTTTGTAATATTGATTTAGGTAGAAACCTCCCCTGGCCACTGTAGCTCCTGCCCAAGTGATGTCCCAACTGGACTACTGTAATGCACTGTATGTGGGACTCCTGATGAAAAGCCTCAGAAAACTTTAACTGGTCCAAAATTCAGCAGCCAGATTGCTGACTGGGGTGGATTACAGAGACAACATTACACCCCTACTAAAGCAGCTCCACTGGCTGCCAATCAGCTATTGGGCACAATTCAAAGTGCTGACCTTAACGTACAAAGTACTATATGACCTAGGTCCTAGCTACCTCAACGATCGAATCTCACAGTATGAACCAACTCAGGTGCTAAGGTCATCAGGAGAGCCTTTCTCTCCATCCTGCCTCCCTCACAGGTACGTCTTGTGGGGACACATGGAAGGGTCTTCATGGCTGCTGCGCCCAGACTCTGGAACTCCCTCCCAGTGGAGGCCAGGTCTGCCCCATTTCTGCAGTCTGTCCGGAAACAGGCAAAGACCTTTCTCTTCAGGCAAGCTTTCCCCAAATTATGGTCTGACTACTGTGTCTTTTTATGAATCTACCATACATGACTACACAGACTGTGTGTTTATAACCATTTATAACTTTGTGTTTATATCTCTCCTTGTGTGTTTGCATTGATACTACGTTATCAATTGTTAGTTTTAATGTTGCCCTCTAATGCTGTAAGATACCCCTCAATTACCTGTTTTTCAAACTGAATGTGTCTTAATTGTAATGGACTGTATATTGTCTATCCTTACTGTAAGCCGCCTTGGGTCCTTTTCCAAGGAGAAAGGTGGGGTAAAAATACTCAAAAGTATAAATAAATAAATAAATAAATAAATAAATGAAGAGTGGTAGTCTATTATATATGTTATGGTTAGTTGATTTCTATTTTTGTTCTGTTTGGTTGGATTGTTGCACTTTAAATGCAGTTGTTTGATAAACAAATAATGGGGAGCAGGTGTCAACTGCGTTCTGCATGAGAAGTTAGAACTAAGAACATCCCTTGTGGTTTGAAAATAAGCAGAGGTGTATCTCATACAGATAATTTTAAAAATATCTCGAACGCATTATTGCCATATGTATTTAAGAAAAGAAAAGTATGTGCTCCCAGTGAGTATTCAGTGTATTTCTGGAGAGAATTGGGGCAACATTATGAAAGGTAATAACAAGCAAGTTAATAACAATGCAAGCTGTTTGGGGAACAGAGGAATAGTTCTGAGGGTGAAGCGTGCACAAAGTCACATAAGGTTAAAAAAAATGTTAAACATATCCTTTCCCATCACCATTCAGAACATGCATCCTAGTAATGACAGGTAACTTCCAGAAGAACAGGAAAGCAGAAAGTACTAGCAATCAGAAAAACAGATACCCTATCTAAAAGCAGAGGTGTAGCCATGATTTGGAGCGCCTGGGGAGAAAGTTCATTTTTGCACCTGTCCTGCCCCCCACAATACACCCACCCAGCAACGGGGGGGGGAGGTTTGAACCCTGCGGATGTGGGGTGCTTGCATGCACGAGCGGGTGCACGGGTGCATGTGTGTGTGTGTGTGTGTGCACGTGGCCTTACACCTCTCCCACAAGGAAGAGGAGGAGGAGGAAGGTGTGTCGGCCACAGTGCTTGCTCCTGCCTCCCTGCCTGCTTTGCCGCTTGCCTGGCGCGTGGGAGTGGAGGGGGTGCCATCGCCAAGCTTGTTTAGGGGAAAGGAGGACTGCTGGGCGGTGGAGGGTGCACAGCTTCCTCTTCCTGTTTTCCCTCCAGGCACCTCCAGATTGCTGCACCCGGGGCATATGTACCCTTCTCCCCCCCCCATACACCCCTGTCTAAAAGAGCTTTCAAGAAGCCATGGGCAATACACTCTAGCTCCTCTATTAGAGATGTAATTTCAGTATTAAAAGCTTTTTCTTCACTTAAAACAGTGTTTAACATCTCTTTACAACAGCCCCCTTCCCCACAAGATTAATAGTCATATTAGGGAGGGGGGAAAACTTAAATTAAACACACACACACACACACACCTCATCTACATCCACAATTAGGTAGGGACTTTTTGTGGCAATGCTAGGAAATCTCTGGATAATCTGAAATATGTTGCAGGATTAGTCCAGCTGTAAACATTCTAATTTAAAATGACAGGCACCAGGAGAGAATTTCTTATGGTGTTTCAGAGCTCAAGGTGGGGGTGGTTTCAGGGTCTGTTGTACTATAATTAAGTTTCACCTTGTTCCTTCTAATGTGCTATTGACTCCATTCCTCCTTCATTAGGACTGAGCTACTGAGCTACAATATGTTCTCTCCACAAACCTTTGGCTCTGCAAGAATATGGGGGAATCAACCACCTGGTGATTCCCCTCTGTTGGGAGGACCAATTCCCTCTCCCCAGCTGCTCATTAACAAAAGGGATTAAAGACAAAATTTGGGTCAGGAACACATCTTGGTCTCCATTTACTTTATATACTGTGTGTGCTGGTGAGGGAAACATTACTTGCACCACGTGCCACTGTTATTAACACTAAAGAATTCACAATAGAAATCTAATGCAGATTCAGAACTTGAAAAGCGTACCTTTTTTAGAGTACAACCTTTAGAATCTCACAGTTTACTAAAATATTCTCGGAGTTGTAGTAATAATAAATAACTGTTCCAAACTGTGTGTAGATCATTACCAGGAACTGAATTTGGGGAGGGGGAATGTTCAGTCTTGCTTCTGAATAATGAAAGAAGTAATTGAGAGATTGGGGTGCACTGTAGTAATATGCTGATGACAGGCAGCTCTCGCTTTCTCCTTTGATTTATTGTAGGTGATGTTGCCCAGCATCAATAATGGTCAAGGGCCAACACATTAGAACTGATTCCAGATAAGATGGACAACCTACTATTAGGACTGCCAAACTAGTTAGAGGGAAACAAATAAAAGGTCTGCAGCTTGGAGCTACCCCTGGACCTGGCACTCTCTATGGAGGTCCAAATACTGTCCATGGCCAGATGTACCTTTTATCAACTCCAATTGCATGCCAAGGAGCCTCATGGCACAATGGTTAAATGCATGTACTGCAGATAAAGCTGTGCTCATGACCTGGGATTCAATCCCAGGTAGCAGGCTCATGGTTGACTTAGCCTCCTATCCTTCCAAGGTCAGTAAAATAAGTACAGTCATCCCCCCCCCTGCCATTTCGCGGTTCAGGTACTGCGGTCCCACTACATTGTGGGATCGCAGTACCTGCACCTCAGAGCCACGTGGAGGGTGGCGGGGGCAATCGGGTCCTTCCGCGCCGCCCCCCGCGCTCCTCCGAGAAGCCTCGGGGCCGTGCGGGGGGGGGGCTGCAACCTCCACTGAAATGCATTGAGTCAATGGATTTCAGTGGAGAAATTTTCCCCATTGGAAAGCATTGAGCCAATGTTTTCCAATGGGGAAAATTTTCTCCATTGGCAATGCATTTCAATGGAGAGAGCCCCGGACAAGAAGTCTCGGGTGGCGCAGGCGGGCAGCGGCGGGAGGTCAGATCCCCCAGCCGCTGCCAACGCGCGCCGCCCCAAGACTTCTCAGACAGGAATGTGATCGCCCCCTCCGCCGCCCCCAGCCCCCACCCCACCTGCTTCCACATATTGCAGATTTTCATGCATCGTGGGTGGGGTGGGTCCCTAACCCCCACGATGGGTGGGGGGGTTACTGTATCCAGCTTGCTGGTGGATGGCAATGTGTCAACTGAATAATTAAATTATAAACTGCCCAGACAGTGCTTGAAGGGCTATAGTATGTGTGTGTGTAGCCACCTGTATTCAGGTTAAATTGCTGTATTGGCACTTTGCAAAAAAAAAAAAAGTGGGTTTTGAATCACAGTTTGGGCACTTTGTCTCTAAAAGGTTCGCCATCACTGGCTTGGGACATCAATAGAATGTTGTAAACTGCCCAGAGTGGCCTCATTTCCAGATGGGTGGTATAGAAATATATTTCGTCGTCGTCGTCATTCAGTCGTTCAGTCGTGTCCGACTCTTCGTGACCCCATGGACCAGATCTCGCCAGGCCTTCCTATCTTCCACTGCCTCCCGGAGTTTTGTCAAATCCATACTGGTTGCATCGATGACACCGTCCAACCATCTCATTCTCTGCCGTCCTCTTTTCCTTTTGCCTTCAATCTTTCCCAACATCAGGGACTTTTCCAAGGAGTCCTCTCTCCTCATGAGGTGGCCAAAGTACTGGAGCCTCAGCTTCAAAATCTGTCCTTCCAGTGAACATTCGGGGTTGATTTCCTTCAGGATGGATAGGTTTGATCTCCTTGCAGTCCAGTCTAGCCTCAGTCTAGAATATCTTATAAATGGGCCACATTTCTACTTTTGTGTCCCAGTTGATCAGTGAGACTACAAAATAAAACAGGCTGAACTGTGCTTTCATCATTGTAAGGCTAATTACACTGGTGACAATGAGGCCTGTAATAAGACTTCCTGGGGTAGGAACTGGCAAGCCACCCCAGTATCCCTGCCAAGAACATTCCATGGACAGAGACAAAAGGCTAAAAGAAATTTATTTATTTATTTATTTATTTATTTATTTATTTATTTATTTATTTATTTATTTATTATGGGACTTCTATACCGCCCATCTTCCCGAAGGAACTCTGGGCAGTTTACAAAAAGCTGATCAGTTCAGCCTAGACAAACAGACTCACAAAACAATCAAGACAATAAACAAACAATTTAAAAACAGAGTATGCACCCCTGGCGTAATGCTGCGATCACTAACTAAACAGATGGCCAGGGGAAACTAAATTAAGTCACTGAAGGCCTCGCAAAAGAGCAGGGTCTTTAAGGCTCTGCGAAAGGCTGGCAGGGACTCTGCAAGGCGCACTTCACAAGGAAGGTGGTTCCACAAAGTCGGGCCAACCACCGAGAAGGCCCGGTTCCGGGTCGATGTTTTCCAGGCCTCTCTGGGGGTGGCCACCCGAAGCAAGTGTGCCTGCAACATCCGCAATGGACGGGCCAAGGTTGATCGCTGGGCGATCCGCTCTGCCAGGTAGTCAGGTCCCAGGCCATGGAGGGTTTTATAAACTAAAACCAGGACCTTGAATCTGATCCGGGACGCAATGGGTAGCCAATGCAATCGAGCCAGAACTGGGGTTATGTGGTCGTAGCGATGCACACCCGCCACCAGCCTGGCTGCCGCATTCTGCACCTGCTGCAGACGCCGGAGGAGAGTCAAGGGCAACCCCATGTAGAGAGTGTTGCAGTAGTCTATCCTCGAGATCACCAACACTTACAGAACAGTTCTCAAGGAGTCGCTATCCAGATATGGGCGAATCTGGGCAATTTGATGAAGGTGGAAAAATGTGGTTCTGGTCACGGTGGCCACCTGGGCCTCCATGGTGAGCGCCGGGTCCAGAACCACGCCCAGATTCCGAGCACTGTCCGCCAGCTGGGGGGGGAACACCCTCCAAGCTGGGGAGAGGGCCTCCATATCTGGATGGGGAGCTCCTGAAGAACATCACCTCAGTCTTCTCGGGGTTGAGTTTGAGTCTGTTAGCCTTGGTCCCTGTCAAGCCCTGCACACAGAACACAAACACAAACAGGGTTCAGTTCTTTGCCAAGATCTTTAGTGGAAAGCCAGGCAAGTTCAAGTCCGTTGCTAACAATCAAGTGCCAGATAAATAACAGAATCCAACTCCCAGCAATTGACAGTCCAAGTCAAACCAGAATATCTCACGGAAACCAGACGCCAAACCCAAGGGAACAGATCAAGCCGTGGTCCAGGAAGCCAGTCCGAAATCAGGAAACAGAGCCAAGGTCACAAACAGGAACGTGGTTGCACGTTCGAATGACGTGTTGCTCCCACAGAGAGCTCAAGGTGAGCTTACCAGCTTTACCCCAAAACAGGGAACACACCCTTACTTCTGGAAAGGCTTACCAGCTTTATCCCAAAACAGGGAACACACCCTTACTTCTGGAAAGGCTCCTGCTAGTACTCAGGGCTTCCCGACCTGATTCCCCGTCTAGCATCAAAGACTCTTTCCCTAACTCTCCTGGTAGCACGTCTTTGCAGAATCCTGCTCATGGCCCTTCTAGGGGGAGAGGTGGAGGACAAAGATGGTAACTTGGCCCAGGCTTCTCATTCACAGAGTCCTTCAGATTTGGGCTTTTGATGTTATCTCCAAATGAGATTTCCTATAGCCACAGGCATTGTATGCTAATTTGTTAAATGGAAAAATTTTAAATATACCACAGTATGTACAACCTGTTTTAGCATTTTCTGGTATTTTTAAATACCAGGAAATGCCACCAAAATGCTTCAAGGGCCAGATGTAGGGGCGTGGTATCAGGAGAGAGTTATCTAGTCTCGTGCACATCTGGTGGGTCCACTGTGAGATATAGGAAGATGGACTAGATGGGCCTTTGGCCTGATCCAGCATGGCTGTTCTTATGTTCTTATGCAAGAGACCCACGCTTCCCTTGGCCATGGAAGAAGTCCTGTACCTGGTACTGATCCATGGCCTGCCCATGACAACGGCCTCCATCATGGATGGCACAGGGGAAGAAAGCTAGGAGAAGAACATTATTCTCTCATTTCAAACGCCACTCACAGCTTTAATTGCTTTGTAAGAAGTGAAAGAAACAGCAAAGAGGGGAATCAAGGTCTTCTTCTTAGGGACCAGGAAGAACACAGGAAAATGTGTATGAACTTCAGTCCTCCCTTCCTCATCCATCAGACCTCACCTGCTCTTGCTAGTGAAAAAATAAAAGGCCTGATAATATACCAATGTGCAACAATGATCTATTTCAACTGTACATCTTTTAAGAAACTTATTAATAAAATTTCTTAAGGAGAACATCTTCATTACTATGCTGTGTGATACAAAGTGGATGAAAAATTCACTAAACACTGTTAACATTTTCTTGTAAAGCTCTTAATCATGTCATATACATAAAGTTTGATAGCAGCAATTCTGATAGAAACAACTCTTGCGTATTATGTACTTTTTCTAAAATATTACAACAGCTTATTAAATAACATCCCTTTGCAAAATTGGGCTGTGCTCTTAAACTAGCTGAAGCCCCAAAACCATTCTGGTTATTTCAAATGAAGTAGATTTAAGGTTGTAATGTGGATTTATTTGACCTGTTATGAGGCAAAAACGTTGAAATGGAAGCTGCCCTACTTTGAGCACAACATGAGAAGGCAAGATTCTCAGGGAAAACAATAATAGTGGGAAAGATTGAAGGCAGCAAGAAAAAGAGGAAGACCAAATATGAGATGGACCGATTCCTTAAAATTGCCCAAGGCTTGAATTTACAAGAGGTGAGCAGGGACACTTGGTCATTTTGAAGATGGCTCATTCATAGGGCTGCCATACGTGGAAGGCAACTGGATGGCACATAACATCATCATCATCATCATCATCATCATCTGGAGAACACAAATGCCAGGTGTTAAGCTGGAGTTGGCCTTCTCCAATGATCAAGCTCTTTCAAAGAGCCTAGGATGATTGGAGATATCTTCATAGAATATATGTTGTTCCTAATAATGCCACCATTTGTAGCTGACTGATGTTGATCTTGTCAATGCTGAGGGATTTCAGATGTTGACCCAGGTCCTTGGGGTTGCACCCAAAGCACCTATTGTTATTGGTTTTGTTCTTGCTTTCTTATTTCATAGTAATTGCAAAAAATCAAAACTTTATCCATCAACTCATGGGCTTTGAGCTATCCATGACGGATCAGGAAAGAGATCTTGGTGTGTTGGTGGACATCTCAATGAAGGTGTCTACCCAACATGTAGCAGCAGTGAAGAAGGCCAATTCCATGCTAGGGATTATCAAAAAGGGGATTGCCTGATCCAGCATGGCTCTTCTTATGTTCTCTTCTATTTCTATTTCTAAGTCCAGATATTTGGTTATCTTTTCTAACTCTTTGCCACTGACTGTTGGGTCCCCTGGTATTGCCACTTTGATGATGATGATGATACCAACCTATCATTCTTCTTTCTAACTTAGAAGTAAGAATGAAAATTGCACAAAGACAGAAAACACTAAATAGTTTAAATGGTTAGGCATGGATTTAAAAAAAGGTATAGCAAAAAGGTTGAATGGGAAAAATTACATGCAAAATCAGCAAAAGAATCCAAGGCAAGAGACAAATCTTTCAAAGCATGTCATCAATTTATGGAGTAGAATGATAGGGATACAGCCCTGGCCAGTCCACAAGCACAGCCAAAAGACTTCTGGAATGTTGTTATATAGCTATATGCAATAAAACTTGAATGTAATTTTTTTTGTGGTCAATGATGCCACTTAATAGGTCAATGGTAATGCAACATTTCATGTTTATGACTTTTTTGAAAAATAATGCTTATGTATGTATGTATGCATGCATGCATGCATGCATGCATGTATACACACACAAACACATGTACACATACATATGCATAATAAGGGTTGTTAAAAGGTTATCCTTAATAAGGGGATCTAGTAAAGATTCCTCCTTTCTGCTACCTTATCTTCACACTGAATTCCGCTGAAGTATCATGTGAGTCCTTCTTGACAGCCATTTTATTCGACATTAAACGTACAGCTGTATTTTTTTTAAAATCTGTAGGATAGCTGATTGGGAATGGCTGAGCTAGAGGCTCAAAACATGGCTGGGTCTGAACTTTCTCACACATGCCCAGCAGAAATTTGGCTGCCATCTCTCTCCTTGGCACTGCCAGGAGTTCTCCTCCTCAGCTAGTGCCTGTCATAAACAGAACTACAGCCAAGCACTTGCCACATCAGAAGGAATCATCAAGAGATGGACCTGACAGGGTTAGCTCGAAATTCTGTGAAATGCTGCCGATTGCCAGTTCCATAGTCTCTGTAATGAGTGATGTTCCTCTCTTTGGCAATTCAGCCGTTCACTCTTAAGCAACTGACGTCTCCCCTGAGGCAAGAAGACAGCAAATGGGCACTCGGAATGCTACTCTAGAACAAATGGTGAAGAGCAACAACATATGGAACATCTAGGGAGGAAAGCTCCAGTCAGCCGCATAGTTTTTCTAGAAACATCACAGATAGGATGGAAAACTCATTCTTACAGAGACCTACAGTGAAGGCCACCAGTGTTGCACCTTGTTTTCAGGTCTTACTGAAATTCTAGCCAGCTACAGCAATAAGTGGTTAGGAAATTTAGTTTGAAAGCACTAGTTCAGCCTCTCATGAGAACAATTCATTTCAATTTTAGATACTTGAGATACTATGAGAGGCAACCTCAAGCTTTGCTATATATCTTGGAAATACTCTTCCAAACCACTGAAAACCAAATTCATTTCCACCATTATTTAACAGTATAGGATGGTTGTGGCCAGGACCACCTTCATGTGTGTATATTCATTGCAAAGCAAAATACGCCTTGAAAACTCAATGGGTCCCTTGATACTAATGAGCAATTAAAAAAAATGAAAAACAGCCCACACAAGTGGGATTAATGGCATTTTCCATCAACAGAGCTAGGCCCAAAAATTAGTTCTTTCCCCCAAAACTTGTTTCTTTCTCCTATCCCCCTATGGACCAGACCCAACCATTATATTTTGCCACCTAAATGTACAAGTCCAAATACAGTCATGCCCCTAATAAAATAACAGCAATAACAATCTGCTTTGCTCTTTGTTTGGCACCCAAAATCTGTTGCCAGAGTTGGCTGCCTCGTTCTGCATAACAGCAAAGCTAAATCAGGCTTGTGCTGTTACCAGTCTTCTTAGATTGTGGTCATACCTGCGTTTTCTGCGTAGTTTCCCGTCGTGGCGAACTACGCAGTAAAAGATTGCATGATAACCAGGAAGAGAAGCAAATTCTGCTCCCTGCCGACCACACCCCTCGAACAGCAGTTTCAGCGAAGTTTCCTAAACCACTGCCAGGGGCTGGATTTAGAAACTTCCCTTGAAAATGCTTACTTGTTTGCTTCTGTTGCAATGACAGGACACTGAAAATATGCAGTAAATTCAGTTTCTCCCCTTTCTACCCAGATTAAAAGACAGAGCCTTGGAAACTGGAGCCATAAAGTAGGACAAAATGCGTAGTACACAAGTTAGGACAGAACCAGAATAGGAAGGTACAATGCAGAGGAGAGGACACCAACTGCTCATTAAAAAACACATGACCACTCTCAAAAAAAATACACAGGAAATTTAAATACGAAGGAAACCCAGTTTAACCCTTGCCACTCCCCAGTGAGCTACCATAATCAAGGGATTTTGACCCATGTCTCCTGAGTTCTGGTCCACCATTTTACCCACTACACTACCCTGGTTCTTAGTTATAGCATTTATTTCTTTTGTTTCATTCCATTTATAAACCATACATCTGGTGGCGAGCTACTTTTCAAATATGTAGCTGAATAAACATACTTGGAAAATGTGTAGCTGAATACTAACCTAAATTGGTACCAGTGTGTTGAAAGCATAAACAGACATTTAAGGTAGCCAGTAACCAGAAGAGCAAAATTTCTAGCTAATGTGACTATCTTGACTATCACAGCAGAAGCTCCTCTCACTTCCAGAAATATGCAGATTAGCTTGTTTTGTTTGGTGATCTGTCTTCAGGACAAAGTCTGATTTCACAAACATAGAAAGACTGTCTCCATCACCCTTCTCCAACATTAACACGGTTTCACCTCTAATTAGGGGAGATTTCAAGACCTTAATAATCTTGGAGCATACATACGATCTTCACCAGTACCCCACACAAAACACATTCAGAAAATACATATTAATCAAATCAACTAACAAGAGAATTCACTCACAGAATCCATTTCCTATACATGAAAGAAACAATGGAATAATGAATTAATTGTAGCTTTTAGCCACGAAGTCATACTCGGCTTTTCTCAACAACCTGCAGGAGGGAAAATCAAAATAGACTGAAGTCTGAAATGCTCCTATTAAAGTGAAGAGAGATTGGCTGGATAAGAAGATATTTCGAGTCTTCCCTGTTACAATAATCCTTTAAAAGAAAAGAAACCCCAAGAAATTCAGTCACTAGTGGAGTTCTACTTCCTTGGTAGAACCAGAAAACAGGAAGGAGCAGCTGGGCATTCAAAAATCCCAGTTTAAGGTTCTCTGCTAATCACTGTTGCCTGACTGGCCTTTTCTCCATTAACTACTTAAAACATCATGGCACATTAAGAAACAAAGATGCCTTTATCCTATGTACACTGATCTACTGGATAAGTTTATTTCAATGGGGAAATTCAAGATATACACATAGCTTTCATCTAAAGATCTAAAATGACATCCCAGATCAAAAAGGGTCTGTAGCTCACGCAGTGGTTCACACTTCACTCATCATTAAAGACTTTATCTCTAATCCTGCCACATACAGTCCCTTTAAACGCCACTCAGGGTATTTGTACACAACCCCTAAACTCCGCCGCAAATGGCTCCCAGCTCTGGAGCTTAAAATTGTTTCCCCACCAGCTCCTGAGTTTACAGAAAATTAAGTGTGGCCACGCCCACCTAAGCGCATCCCAGCATACTTTTCAAGTACCTGCTCTTGGAGGGTGATAAATCCCAGATCCGGATGTAAAGGAGTGAGTGCCCAGCTCTCCTTGCTTCTGGAGTGATTTTTACTGTCCACAGGAGCACACCACACTGTAAGTGTACTTTGTTGCAAGACATTCCTTGCTTTCATACTATTGTTGGCCAAAAAGATCCCATTAAACCAAAATGTACATGGTGCAATTAAAAGTCTGTTCTCTGTCATGTCCAGAAAGGCATGATGAGGCAGAGTCATAACCAGTGGAAGCCACCTCCTGTTCCACTCTAGTTATTGCGTCTTCCACAGTGACTGATAGCACATTGTCAGGCTTTTCTCCAAAGCCATAACAACCATAAACCATAACCACCAAGTATGACAAAAGACACCTACATCTCTGCAGCTTTAATCAAACTGCAGGTATTGTACACTTCACCTTGCAGGATAGAGCCATGTAATCTAACCACACAGTTTCAACACTCACAATTCACAGTACTGCGGAGTGTTGCAAATGGCATTCAGAAGCAAAAAATATAATCCTGCCCTATTGTATGTCTCATGCTGCTCTTCTACACCTCCAAGTAGTACTGGATGGAAAAACAAAAAACAAACTACTCTATAAGAAAAATATCTATCGGAGTTCAAAAAATGTTTTTAGGATACATGATTTTCTAAGCTGGGAATGACTATACTGTACAACAAGAAAGCTTTTTGTGTGTGTGTGTTCTTTCCTTGCCCTCCACATCTGCTGTGGATCAAGACCATGAAACACCGTATATCACCATGCCTTTCCATATCTTTACAAATGGGGGTAGTAACTCTTATACATAACTGAAACTACTTACCCCACTGGCACCTTCTGCATGGTAGGTAATTGTTCTCCTCTCTCTGCATTGCTTGTTCTTCTCCGAAGGGAGCCTGACAGGGGTTGTAAGCCAGTTGCAAGACTAGGAGGATGATACTGTTGTTCTGGAACCACCTCCTCACATCTGGGGCCTCTGAAACCTGAGCGGCAAATACAAAGCTGAGGACGACTGCAAGATCCTTTGTTCTGACATGGAGGGTCACATACAGCTGAGAAAACAAAATAGGGAGAAAACAGCAACAGGTAATTCTCACTGTTATAAAATACCTTTATCACAAAATACCTTTATCAATGTGTTGTGTCTTGGCCAATTGGAATTAGCCAGGTAAAATAGAGTTATGGATTTTTAGTCCTCCTAATTGGGGAGTTCCCTTTAACAGGAAAAAAGGGAGGAAGATTGGCTGAGTGTGAACGTTTGTCTCCAGGTGTATTTAGGTAGGGTTGTTAGGATGTGTTTTTGTCCCTCTTTTGAGGATGTCAGTTACTTCATGTCCTGTTCGTCCCTCCTTGCTGTCCCGCTTGGGACTGGTACCAAAAAAACTTACTTCACGTCCATAGCATGACAGCAAAAAGTTGTCTCGACCACACCCCCGGAACCAGGAACAGAGCGTGGCAAGCCGTACCTGCCCCTGGGCTGGGGAATTCTCTTGTCACGGTTCATTCCCAGTTCCTGTTCTGAGACAAGGGACTGTGTGGTAACAACTGTCATGCAACAACCAGTGTCCACCTAGTGGTCAGCGTCTGAAGCGGCATTCAACATTAGTTTCCCTATTAGAAACACTGTGCAGTGCAAATGTTTATTAAATAAATTATTGAAAATTCTGTAGCACTGACGTGTAAATCCCGGAAGACCAGTAAATTGAAATATCAAAAAGTTTTATTTACGATATTTTAAAAAAGGGTTAAGAAAGCAAGACCAATTCAGAATTTGTCACGGAACAAGACTGTGAAGTAACAGTTGTCACAAGACAAGTAATCACGCCCAGGGACTGAACAGGGACTAAACCACGTGACCACGAACAATGCTGTCACGGTACAAACATAATCACAGAACAAGGTAGGATGTGAAGTAACCACCTAAGTCTTGTTATGTTGGAATAAACTGCTGTTTATTGTACCTGGAGGCTGGCCTTTTTCCTGTCAAACCCACTATATTACACAATGGGATAAAAAGAGTCAGGATGCTGTATATAAATATAACATCGAAACACGAGTCACAACATAGTTTTTTTCAAGGTAAGCACAGTTGTTTTTGGCCTTCACACTCCCTCACTCACACACACACCTGCTCAAGGCAGGTATTCAAATCAAGGATATCTCCAGGTAGTTGTTTAAATTTCTCTTGAATGGGTCCGGTGCTGGAGCCAACCATATCTTGAGGTAATTGGTTCCATTGCCATGCTGCTCTAACAGTGAGGATGTTTTTCCTGATATTGAACCAAAATCTGGCTTCCTGTAACTTGACCCCATTGTTGCATGTCCTATACTCTGGGTAGATTGGGGACAGATCTTGCCCCTTATCTGTGTGATAGCTTTTCATGTATATGAAACGTGCTATCATGTCTCCCCTTAGTTTTTTTTTTTTCTTGAGGCTAAAGATGTTCAATTCTTTCAGCCTTTTCTTGAAAGCTTTGGCTTCTAGTGCCCTAATCATCCTTGTTTCCCTCCTCTGAAGTTCTTCCAGTTTGTCAGTATCCTTCTTGAGGTGCAGTGTTCCAAACTGGGCACAGTATTCAAGATGAGGCCTAACCAGTGCTGAATAGAAGGGAATTAGTTCCTTGAGGGATGTGGAGACTATGCTTCCATTAAGGCAGCCTAAAATAGCAGTTGCCTTTTTTGTAGCCATATTACACAGTTGGCTCATATTCAGCTTGCGATATGTGATGATCCCAAGCTCCTTCTCACGAAGAAGTATTGCTAAACCAATATTGCTGCAAACAGATAGACCTCATTTTAATTAAGGTTCGTTTTGGAGGGTAGATCGTTCTCTGAACCGGATGTGATTAAAGGAGTACCAGAGTGGCTACTGTATTTAGATATTACTGCACATGAATTGACAAAATTCTTACTGGGCAAAATCCAGTTGCATAAACATATGAACACAATTGTGGCATTTACACTCTCCATAGTCCAATGTGTTTGTGCAGGAGGATGTAAAGGGTTAGTGCTGATGACCAATGAGGGAGCGTGGAAGCATAGCCCACATGTTTAAAAGGCTCAGCCTGAGGGTTGTGGAGAAGAGGTTAGAAGAGAAAGAAAAGAGATACAGATATGGTTGAGATGAAGAGCTGAAGTTAAGATAAAGTGGTGAGACAGATTAGAGAGGTCTGAGAATAGTAAAAGGACAGAATCTGAGTGTATCTGCTTAGAGGAACTTTCAATTAAGGGTGTGCAAGAAAACCTGAAGCTGAAATAACTTTTATTGAATAAATGTTATTTTACTTTATTAACCTTACAACTCAACTTGGACTCGGTTACAGTAACCCCCACCTATTGTGGGGGTTAGGGACCCACCCAACCCGCAATCATTGAAAATCCATGATATGCGGATGCAGGTCAGGTGGGTGGGCACAATTCTAAACATCGCGCACCGCTCCCGGGGGGGGTGCGGACGAGTGATGCATGATGTTTAAAAAGGGTTCTTGGCCATGGAGCCAAGCGCTTGGCTCCACGGCCGAGAGCCCTTTAAACATCACGCGCCGCTCACCAGCAGCCTGAGGGGTGTGTGGGCGAGTGGTGTGTGATCTTTAGAAAGGGCTCCCAGCTGTGGAGCCAAAACCTTCCCCCCTTTCCCTCAAGCCCTTTCGGGGTACTGCGGTCCCGTGATATAGCAGGACCACAGGATGTGAACCGCGAAAGGGCGGGGGACCACTGTATTTCAACTAGGTAACCTTGAATGGTGGCAGCGAGAAATTAAAAAGTATGTACAGACCAATCATCCATGAAGTGACTGGGAACTCTGTATGGTAACACTGCAACAATTCAAGTTAAAATGGAACCGAAGTGGAAATGTTATTGAAAAAACACTTTACCCAAGCACTGTGCAATTTGCCTCACGAGAAACAATTGATTGTGCACTTGGATTGTGTACAGTACTTCCATGTTGCTGGGCATAATACCTGACATACTTATGCCAGCATGAACAGGATTATGTCTATTATATGCCAACATTGTTTGCATGATCAAAGGCAACTCCTTTAAACTCGTGTACAGCTTTTTTGGAATGTCTCTTCATTTGCTTGCCTACCTTGTTCAGATTAGATCTCTGCATACAGAGTTCACAGAAAGTGAATTTAAAGTGGAGAAGAATGTAGACGTCAGAAGCTTTATATTACATTCATATTTTTAATGGTGATAAACCATTGGTGTAAATGAGGTTCTTTATTTGCCCCCAGTGTGTGAAGGAGGCTAACCGGTGATTTTGTCTGCTTTGGTTTTTTTATATTGATTCCTCTGAATTCTTCCTATAGACAGTGAACACATACAGTAATACCTCGTAAAATGAATGCCCCTTAAGACAAAAACCTCATAAGACAAATGCAATTTCCAGGGATAGGGAAATTTTGATCCCCACCCAGCCTGGGATGTTTGCAAGGAAACAGCTAGGTGAGGATCACTGGGTCCCTGCTTTGCCCACCCAATTGGTCCCATGGATCTTCGCCCCACCCATGCGGCTTGGAAGGGAAGCAGTGGTGGCAAGCAGCACGGGCTGGGTGAAGATCCATTTTAAAATGTGCCACAACGAGGGGCCAGAGCACTCGTGGCAGGACATTTAAAAATGAATCTTCACCCAGCCCGAGAGGCTTGCAAGGCAAGTGGTGGTGACAGATTGCCATTGCCGCTTGCCTTGCTGCAAGGCACCCAGGCTGGGCAGAGGAGGGACCGATGGATCTTCGCCCAGCCTGGAGGTAAGCGGCAGTGGCAGTGATCCACTGCCACCACTGACCTCGGTCCCGGGGAAGAAGAGGTGGGAGAAATTTCTATCCTGCCTTTCCTTCCTTGTATCATGCACAGATTGGATGCTACAGGAAAGGAAAGGCAGGATAGAAGCTGCCTCCTCCTCCTCCTCCTCCTCCTCCTCTTCACCCAAGTCTCCGTGCAGAGACACAGGTGAAGAGGAGGTGGCTGCCTCCTCAATCACTGGCAACTGAAGGCTGCTCCACACAGCCCTGACAGATACCTGATTATGACAGCTCTGAGCTGTCAAAATCAGCTGTCTGTCAGCTGCAGAGGGGCAGCCTTCCACTGTCCCTTGATGGGGGGGTTAGACAGTTCCCATAGGAATGCATTGGAAACCCATTAATCTGTTCCCTATGGAACGGATTAATGGGTTTTCAATGCATTCCTACAGGAAACCGAGTCTTGTAAGATGAATTTTTCGTAAGACGAATTGACTCGTAGAACGACTCAAATTTGTCTTACGAGGCACTACTGTATATGGCTTTGCACAACCACAGAACCATAGAATGATGGGATTGGAAGGGGACTATAAAGCGATCAAGCTTGATTCCCTAAACCCCATGGCACCATGGTTAAACTGCAGTATTGCAGTCAAGTCTCTGCTCACAGTCTGTAATTGATCCCAATGGGCTCAGGTAGTCAGTTCAAGGATGACTCTGCCAGCCATCCTTTTGAGATCAGTAAAGCAAGTACCCAGCTCACTTAGAGGGAAAAGTGTTGTACTTTGAACAGACTGGAGTGGGGTGAGTTGTCCCATCCAATTAGGAACATTCCTAAATTTCCTCCGCTGGCTAATTCATAAGTCAACACACTGAAATTCTTTGGCAATTAATGGAAACTACAGTTCATTAACTTTGCACCCAAATCACCTCCCACTCTGTGTATGCTCCTAATTACGGCACATCAACTTCAGCTTTGAATTCTGAGAGGGAAAGCACCACTAATTATAACACAGTAGGGGACCCATGCTAAACTATCAGGAGCCAATCTGGTTGTATAAGCAGTCAGGCAAAACTAAAGAAATAAGCTTATTTGGAGGGGACCAAACTAATTGTTCTTTGTTCTGCTTGTAAGCTACTGTACTCTTCTATACAGATCTAGCTTCATAGCAATGATCTTGGATCAATGACTTTTTTTTGCTTAGTTTGCATTAGTGGATGCTGGTGGCATTTGGCATATAAGAAGGGTCCATTTGCACTGTGGAACAATCAAGGGAAAGGACAGTCTTTCCCCCCGACAACAGGAACAAAAAAAAAACCTCAGAAGCAGTAAGGTTCACCCTATATAAGTGTATGGTTCAGTGCTATCTGGTTAATGCCGCTTAGAGTTTCGTACGAAAGATAAGCGGGGTATAAATACAATAATAAATAAAATAAAATAAATAATGCATACCCAACACAGGTGTAGTTCAGCAACATCAGCACTCCCATGCGTTCAGCAGTTTAGCCCAGCTTGTCTACTGCCACAACAGGTGTTTGACAGTTCAGGGTCCTGCCTCCACTGACGGGTGTCCACTCAGAAGTAGTGTTTTAGTTGCTATGCCATGCTTCCCCTGGGCACTGCCTCTGAGTGGGTGCCCACCAGAGGAGACAGGGTCGTTGAACAGATGAACACCTTTTACAGGAGTAAACAAATCAGGCCAAACTGACAAACTGAGGACATTTCAGAGATGGGTCGTTCATAAGGTTACCATTTGGAGGTGACTTGAGAGCGCATAAGAACTTTAAACAAATCCCTGGGGTCAGAGTTCTTGACCCCTTGTGTCCTTTGCACGTGGCTTCAGATGGTGGTCTCCAGATTCCCCAAAACATGAAGTAGATTTCGATTTGCAAGTCCTAAATTCTGCCCTTTGCTGCCCTATGCTGTTGAACAACCTTAAAGCAACCTTTTCCAGAGTGACCAGGCACATGCCTGCAAAGCCATCTGATCACATCTGATCTGCCTTCACTTTGAGGCTTAAGGCTATTGAGACTGTTGTCTACCTAACGAGCCTATTCAGGCCATTGTTCAACATATGAGCCTATTTCAGACCAGGGTGACAAGAGGTCAGAGTGAACTATAAAGTGGAGGAATCACACTAGCTTTCTTCAGACTGACAAACCTGTTTGGATGAGCAGTGTAACATTTCAATTTCTCAAGAAAAAGAAGTCCAGTTGCCACCACTCAACTTCCAGATAAACTCACCTGGATGACTGAGAAGAATCTTCACAGACAAACCACCTGTCTAGCTTCACAGAGAGAGAAAGTTGGTCTCACTTCCCATTATATGTACACTTAATGAGAAACAGAGATATCCACCTCAAATACACTTTTGATAGTTGTGTAGCTTGTGGAGTTGGGAAGCACAGGTGTTCCTGTGATAGCCCATATAGCCACCTCTCTCTAAAAAGAACATCCAAATGCATAGGCAAATGGAAGCACATTAACAGGCCTCTAAATCTCCCATTCATGACCATTCCACCATCAGATTCCTTTCTTATTACATTAGGAAAAGACTGCAACAAGATAGAGTTCCTAGGAAAATCTGCTTCTTTCTCAGATATTTACAGATTTGTAGCTACACTCAAAGAAAACAAGGAAGCTGAAGGATGAATGACATCTGTGCTATACAAAAAAACCACAGACTTGATTTTTTTGCTTTTGGTGCACTTCAAATTGTGGTATCCCACAAATGCTGATGGTTTTGCAAAGCAGAAAAGAGACACAAATACTGTGTGTAGCGATTAAAATGAGAACAAATTGGTTTGATTGGTATTTGAGGATCTGACAAAGATTGGCAGCATATCATGTTAATTAAATCCAAATGTTTTATCTCCAACTTCTCCCCAACAACAGACTTTATGAATTACATATTCCAATATCTATATAATATCTGAATAAATAAATATTAATGTCAGCAGAATTACTGCTGAACTAGGAAAGAGAATTTTAAAAGATTTAAAAGATAGGAAAGATTACAGCCACTGAGTTTTCTGTACAGGCAGGAGGGAAACGTTCCTTTGTATGTATCACGTTAATGATAAAGATCTGTGGGCTGTAACTCGCAGAATTCTGACTAGGATATTTGTGGAGAATTATAGGAGTTGGAGTCCAACCCCTACCGTCCCCCCCAATGAATGGCATACTCCCAGTGGTGATGGTATACCCTAAACCAGGGCTGTCCAAACTTTGGCCCTCCAGATGTTTTGGACCACAACTCCCTGAATTCCAAGCCTGTATTGTCAATGACAAAGGAGTGTGGGAGTCGTGGTCCAAAACATCTGGAGGGCCAAAGTCTGGACACCACTGGCCTAAACATCAAACCTACTGTGAAAACCTTATTAGGCCATCAAAGTCAGAAATGATTTGACAGCAAATTGCCACCAGGACAATGACGACAAGGTATAAATAAAAACAGAAATATGGGACACATGGCCCTAAAACAGCTGGCAGACTGTGTGTGAGGGAAAAAAATTTATAGCAGAACACAGAAATTAAAGAAGAAAGTGAAATGTCTTTTTGAGGCACATGCTCAGTTTTCCAGCCTCTTCCCCATTTTAACGTTGGCTGGCTGAGCTATTGTTTCAGGGCTTGAATAAAACATTCTCTTCTGTTTTACTACACTCTCTCTGGCCAGAGCTCCATTCAGAGAAACTAAGGTTGCCCCTCATACAAGCATAGAAGGTCAAAAATTTAAACAAAACTAGAATGACCCTTCTGTGGTTGAGATTCACAAAGCCATGTCAGGAATTTGGAATTCATATTAAAATGAGCAGGATCCTCCATGATGTAGCTACAGAAAGTTCAGCTTTTGTCTTGTCTTCAGCCTAAACAGTCTAGAAACAAAAGACAAGAAGGATGCTTCCAGGGGAACCAAAGAGTATTTACACATATAAACGACTGGCTTGTTGCTTAAGAAGAATAAAAAAAGAAGGAAAGAGTGTATTGACCTTAAGGTCCAGCTGAAATTTAACATCCCCTGTCATGATGAAAGGGTGGTTTTTTGTTTTGTTTTTTAGGATTTTTGACAGCCCCTTTTTAATTAATCCATGAAAACAAAAGCTTACCACTTGAAAAGTCACCAGGGCAGTCCTAATGGCCAAGAGCCCAGGTCTAAAATAGCATTTAGGCTGTTCCCAGAAAACTCTTTAATGAGAGAAAGATGCTGCCATTCCTGGCCGCATGTGTTGTTTAAAGACACCGTCTGGCAGCTCAGTGTGCTCTCTACTGTTCAGCTTCTGGGACAGTGAGTCAATTCATGCTCTCCCTACTCCATTTCCAGAACCCAGCTTTAGTCAGCTGCTTTGAAATAATCAGATGAACTGTAGAACCTGGTCAAGCCATATACAAAGCACATGCCCGCTTGCCACTGGACATCTGGGAAATTTCTAACATCCATTCACCTGCCTGCCATCATCAGTGCTTAATTCTCAACATGTTTGCTAACAATCCATCTTGCCTGGGAAAAGTGTTAATGAATAGTCCAATAATAATCTCATAGTAATCTTAGAACTGAGGAGCTGGAAGGGACCCTCTGGAAAACAAAACAGGAAGCACTGCCTCTTGAACTCCCCTGTTTGAAGCCCTGTCTAATAATACAAACCAAAAAGGCCCTGTATTTTGGGTTTGTTTGGTAGATTGGCATACAGCAGTGTTGGTGAACCTATGCCACGGGTGCCAAAGGTGGCACTTGGAGCCCTTTCTGTGGGCACACGACATTGCCCCTTCACAGCCACCTCTATTCAGGTTAAATTGCTGTTTTGGCACTTTGTGAAAAATGATAGGAATTCTATCTCCTTGACCAGACTTCCTATCTCCTTGGGAGGAGGTCTGGAGGGTCTGTATTGTGTGTTGGGCTCACAAGACAGATCGGGGATTCAGTTGCTGTGCCAACCACCCTGCTGCGTACCAACAGTCTCCCTGCCTGAGCTGACGGGGGTGGTCTTGGACCTGGTGTTGCGGACCCTCAGACTGTTGGTACTGGGGGACCTCAACAACCATGCCAAGACAGCCTTGAACGGGGTGGCTCAGGACTTCATGGCTGCCAGGGCAACCATAGGCCTGTCTCAATATGTCAATGGCCTGACACATGAGAAGGGCCATACTCTAGACCTGGTCTTCTCAATGGCGTTGGAGGATGGTGGCTTGGATGTGGAGGGGTTGGTTCTGACTCCATTGTCATGGTCAGACCACGTTCTGGTCAAGTTTTGGCTATTAGCTTCTTCTACCCTCTGCAAGGGTGGGGGGAATCTATTAAGATTATCTGCCCTCAGAGACTAATGGATTAATCTATTAAGATTATCTGCCCTCAGAGACTAATGCCTGTTTGTTTTACTTGGTTTTATTGTAAGCCGCCCAGAGTTCCCTCCTGGGAAGATCGGTGGGATATAAGCTTAATAAATAAATAAATAAATAAATAAATAAATACATACATACATACATACATACATACATACATACATACATACATACATACATACATACATACATACATACATACATACATAAAATATCAGGATGGTTTACTGAAAGCTCTGGGGGATTATCCGCCTCATATGATTGGTGCTCCTGTTGAAGCTCAGGTCACCCTATGGCAGTAATGGCGAACCTATGGCACGGGTGCCAAAGGTGGCACTCGGAGCCCTTTCTGTGGGCACCCGACATCACCCCTTCATAGCCACCTGTATACAGGTTAAATTACTGCATTGGCACTTTACAAAAAAATTAGTGGGTTTTGAATTGCAGTTTGGGCACTCGGTCTCTAAAAGGTTCGCCATCACTGCCCTATGGAATAGGGAAATGTCACAGGTGGTTGACACAATCACACTTAAGCGCCCTCTCCCCTTACGCAGAGCCAAGACAGCTTCTTGGCTTATATCTGAGCTGCGGGCAATGCAGCAGGAGGGGAGACGGCTGGAGCGCAGGTGGAGAAAATATCACTGTGAGTCTGATCAAACACAGCTTAGAGCCCACTATCAGGCCTATTCCATGGCAATACAGTTGGAGAAAACGCAATACAGTAACCCCCTGCTGATTGCAGGGGTTAGGGACCCACCCCACCCATGATGCATCAAAATCCGCGATATGCGGAAGTGGGTGGGGTGGGGGCGTGGGGCGATCATGCGCCTGTCCGAGAAGTCTTGGGGCGGCGCGCGCAGGTGGTGTTGCGGGATCTTACCTCCCCCTGCCGCCCGCCCGTGCTGCTCGAGGCTTCTCGGAGGAGTGCGGGGGGCAGCGCAGAGCGACCCGGTCGCCCCCCGCTGCCCCCCGCCCCCCCCCCGCGGCCTGAGGCTTCTCAGTGGAGCACAGGGGCGGCGCGGAGCAACCTGATCGTCCCCTGCTGCCCCCCCCACGGCCCCGAGGCTTCTTGGCGGAGCGCGGGGGCAGCACGGAGCGACCCGATCGACCCCACTGCGCCCCCCCCCCCCGCGGCTCCAGGCTTCTCAGCGGAGCACGGGGTGGCGCGGAGCGACCCGATCGGCCCCCGCCGCCCCCCATGCAGCCCTGAGGCTTCTCAGCAGAGCGTGGGAGTGCCGCAGAGCAACCCAATCACCCCCCACCCCACCCCCCGGGGCCGAAGGCTTCGCGGAGGGGTGGTGCAGAGCGACGCAATTGCCCTCCACCACCCCCCCACACCCCGAGGTGCAGGTACTGCGATCCCGCAATGTAGTGGGACCGCAGTACCTGAACCACGAAATGGCGGGGGGCGACTGTAATTCACAAACCATATTGCTTCCTCAGAGTGCCGTCCGGCAGAGCTTTTTCAGGTGGTCTAGGACCTTCTTCAACCGAGAAGTATGGTGGAGGTTCTAGACCACTCGTCAGCCAGTTGTGATGAGTTTGCTGTTCACTTTGAGGGAAAAATTGTGAATTCAACTCCACTATTGGTGCAGAATCAAGGGATGTGTCCAGTGTGCCATGCTTAGGCCCAGTGTTATTGGATGAGTTTCAATTATTGAGACCCGGGGATGTGGACAGGGTGCTTGGATCTGTCCGTGCTACCACCACACCACTTGACCCTTGCCCTTCATGGCTAATCGAAAGATCTGCCAGGGGGGTTCGCACCTGGGTCTAGGAGGTTGTGAATTCCTCTTTAAGAGAGGGAGTGGTCCCCACCACCTTGAAAGAGGTGGTGATTAGACCACTCCTCAAAAAACCTAACCTGGACCCAGGGCTGGTGGTTAACTACAGACTAGTAGCAAACCTCCCTTATTTGGGCAAGGTGTTGGAGTGGGTGGTGGCTGGACAGCTCCAGACGCTGCTGGATGAAACAGATTTTGTGGATCCATTTCAATCTGGTTACAGGCCAGGTTTTGGAACAGAGACTGCCTTGGTCACCCTGTATGATGACTTTTGCCGGGAGAAAGACAGGGGGAGTCCGACCCTGTTGATACTTCTGGAACTCTCAGTGGCTTTCGATACCATCAACCATGGTGTCCTTCTGGATAGGTTGGCCAGGTTGGTGGTTGGAGGCACTTTGCTGTGGAACTGATCCTTCCTGACTGACCGTATCCAGAAGGTGGTGCTGGGGGACAGTTGCTCTGCCCCGTGGCATTTACGTCATGGGGTTCTTCAGGGCTTGATACTTTCTCCCATGCTGTTCAACATTTACATGAAACTGCTGGGAGAGGTCATCAGGAGGTTAGGGCTGAGGAGTCAGCAATATGCTGATGATACTCAACTCTACCTCTCACTCTCCACCAATCCAGGTGAGGCAGTTTCTGTGCTGAACATGTGTCTGGACCAGATAATGGACTGGATGAGGGTTAATAAATTGAAATTTAATCCAGACAAGATGGAAGTGCTGTTAATGGGTGCTTCGCAGGACAGGTTAGAGGGCCATATTCCTGTCCTGCACGGGGTTGCACTCCCCTGAAGGGACAGGATCCTCAGGTTGGGGGTGCTCCTGGACCCCAGTCTAACTCTAGAAGCTGAGGTGGACTCAGTGGCCATCGATGCCTTCCTTCAGCTACGGAAAATATACCAGCTCCATCCCTACCTGGACGAACACAGCCTCATGACAGTTATGCATGCATTGGTAACATCCTGTATTGATTACTGTGCTCTATGTGGGGCAGCCTTTGAAGACGGTTCAGTGATTGCAACTGGTTCAGAATCGTGTGGTGTGGCTGGTAATTGGTTGGGTCACCAGGGATCACATCACGCCGATTCGGCGTAACCTGCTTTGGTTACCAGTTGTTGCCCGAGCTCAATTCAAATTGCTTGTTTTAACATATAAAGCCCTAAATGGCTTAGGACCTAGATACCTGAAGGACCACCTCCTTCCATATGAACCTACCCAGCAATTAAGATTGAGCCAGGGGGCCCTCTTGAAAAAACCATTCCCTCAAGGAGGTGAGAGGGATGGCTTGTAGACATAGGGCCTTCTCGGCAACTGCTGCCAGGCTATAGAATTCCCTCCCGAGTGAGATCTGCCTGGCGCCAACAATAATGACATTTTGGCGTTAGGTAAAACCTTCCTGTTCCAGAAGTTTTTTAATTGATACAATATAGATTGTGGGTCCTCTGGTGGCAATTCTTGTGTAACGATAGACGTACAAAATAATGCAGGGCATGAGTAAAATGGATAGAGGGACTCTCTTCTCCCTCTCACAAAATACCAGAACTAGGGGACATACACTCAGATTGAGGGCTGGGAGAGTAAGAACAGACAAAAGAAAATATTTTTTCACCCAGCGCGTTGTTAGTCTGTGGAACTCCCTGCCACAGGATGTGGTGATGGCATCTGGCCTGGATACCTTCAAAACAGGATTGGACAGATTCCTGGAGAAAAAGTCCATCACAGGTTACAAACCATGAGGGAGATGTGTAATCTCCAGGATTAAAATCGGGGTCCTTCAAGGACCAGATGAAGGGGAGTGGTATCAGGAGACAGATATCTAATCTCATACACTCCCAGACGCATCTGGTGGGTCCACTGTGAGAGAGGCCTTTGACCTGATTCAGCATGGCTCTTCTTATGTTCTTATGATTTTCATGTAATGTTTTTAGTATTGTTTTCATTATTTGTTGATACTTTATGTTTTAAAACTGTTTTAATTCTTTTGATTGTAAGCCACCCAGAGACCTTTGGGTAGTGGGCCACATATAAATAAATAAATAAATAAATAAATAAATAAATAAATAAATGTTTAAGTTTCAATAGGTAGAAATGACCAAAGAGCAATGCTTCCTTCTCTCCCTAACCCCCCCCCCAAGTTCTCTTTCCTCATCCCTAGTTCTCCCCCATTTCTGCACAGTAACATTCCAAGCAAACCTGCCAGGCGAGCCAGGCGCTCTCCCGGCCCACGTTGCTTACTGACTCTTGCACTTCAGTGGATTTCAGTAAAGCAGAAGGAGCCACAGAATACACTCCCGCACAAGTCTTGGCACGTTTGGCCTAACAGCAGGAGAACTTGAGTGAGCGGAAGGCTTTAATCAGCCAACACACTGAGAACTAAAAGCTGGGAAGTAACACAACCACAAATAGGAGTTCATGAAAACAAAGGCAGAGGAAGAATAACTTGACCAGAGGGAGAAATAGGAAAGAGGCACTCATTAGCTTGTGTGTTGTATGCTGTCAAGACGCATCTGGCTTCTGTTCTTGTTATGTGCTGTCCGGTCACCTCCAACTTCTGCCAACCACAGGAATGAGCAGCCTCCAAAATATCCTATCAATGATTTTGTTTAGCTCTTGCAGACACAAGGTCATGGGTTTCTTGACTGAGTCACTTCATCTCATATGCAATCATCCTCTTTTCCTGCTGTTTAGATAGGGTTCAGTTACTAGAACCAGGGCTTTCTTCATGATAGCACCAACACTCTGGAACCCAACTTTTGGTGCTCCTCAAGTTATCCAGCCTGATTTTTCAATATTCCTCTCATTCTATGTGTTAGTTGTCATTTATGTCTCTTGGAGTTTATGGCTAATTTTTGTGTGACTTATTTAACATCAGTACGCTGATGACACGCAGCTCTATATCTCCTTTTCTTCATCTGCAGAGGAGGCGGTTTGCTCCCTTGATCTGTGCCTGGAGGCCGTACTGGAATGGACCAGAGATAACCGGCTCAAGCTTAATCCGGAGAAGACGGAGGTTCTGTTCTTCGGGGCGCCCTCGTCTCGGTACAATGGCCCCCTCCCTAGTCTGGGGGATATCTCCCTCCAGCCTACAGACAGGGCCAGGAATCTGGGCGTGGTCCTGGACTCGGCCCTCTCCCTGGAAGCCCAGGTGATGGCCGTCTCCAGGGCCGCTTTTTTCCATCTCCGCAGGATCGCCCAGATCCGCCAGTACCTTGACGAGTCCTCCCTGAGGACAGTCGTGCAGGCCCTGGTGATCTCTAGGATCGACTATTGCAATGCCCTCTACGTGGGGTTGACCTTGACCCTGGTCTGGAGGTTACAGCGGGTGCAAAATGCGGCGGCCAGGCTGGTGGTGGGTGCTCGTAGATACGAGCACATCACCCCAGTCCTGGTCCGCCTGCATTGGCTCCCTGTTGTCTTCCGGATCAGGTTCAAGGTCCTGGTTTTGATTTTCAAAGCCCTCCACAGCTTGGGACCAGTGTACCTGGTGGAGCGTATCTCCCAAAGAGCATCCGGTTCCAGACCCACGAGATCATCGCAGGCGCGCTCACTGAGAGTGGCCACACCCAGAGAGGCGCGGAAAACGCTCACGCGAAACCGCGCCTTCTCTGTGGTGGGGCCTTCACTCTGGAATCACCTCCCTTCTGAGCTGCGCCTGCTGGAGTCCCTGCCTGCCTTCAAGAGGGCCTTGAAGACCTTCCTCTTTAAAGAAGCCTATGGTGACCGTATCAGTTAGTTGTTTTTTCCCCCTCCTTCCCCCTCCCTATTTATCGCCGCCATCTTGCCCTCCACTGCTTCTCGCTCGGAGGTTCCTCCACTTATTTTATGTCTTTTTTAACATTGTTAGCCACCCAGAGTTCCTGTCAGGGAAGATGGGCGGGATATAAGCCTTTAAATAAATAAATAATAAATAAATAAATAAATAACTTTATTCATTGTTTTTATCGTTGTAAACCACCTGGAATAGTGCACTGCACTAATAGGGCAGCATATAAATTAAATAAATAAATATTTAAGAGATTGTTTTACCAATTCCTTCCCCCCACCCAAGTTAATTTTGATTGCCCAGTGGGGATTTGACCCCAGGTCTCCTGAGTCCTAGTCCATCACTCAATCCACTATACCAGTGGTAGCAAAAGCATTGGCACTCCAGATGTTTTGGACTCCAGCTCCCAGAATTCCAAGCCTGTGACAAAGGACTGTGGGAATTGTGGTCCAAAACATCTGGAGTGCCTACGATTTGCCACCACTGCACTATACCATACTGGTTCACTAAGTTACACAAACAGAAAACAGAGTCTATGGTATCTTAGATCCAAGAACTCTGTTTTCTTCGGGCACAACTCAGATGATCTCATTCTAACCAACCTATCGGTATCTGTCAAAGGTACCCTTTAAGTCAGTAGTTTCCAGCCTTGGGTAATTCAGATGTTCTTGGACTGCAAGTCCTAGAAGTCTTCACCACCAGTTGTGCTAGATGGGCTTTCTGGAAGTTGCAAACCAAAGTCTGCGAACTGCTGCTTTAAGTCAAGGGTAGTCAACTTTTTGTTTTCCTGATGCAATTGGACTGTAATCCCCATCAAGCCCCAAACAGCAATAGTAAGAGCAGTACAGTAGGACCCCAGTATCCGCTAGGGATTTGTTCCAGGCCTTCCCGTGGATAATGAAAACCGTGGATAAGAGAGAACGCCTGCCCACCCACTCCCAAACTGCTGTTTCCTGACAGTAGCTTGCTTTATGACTGCTGTTTTGAGACAGTAGCTTGCTTTATGGCCGCTGTTTGTGATGGTAGCTTGCTTTACAGATGCTATTTGTGACAATAGCTTGCTTTACAGCTGCTGTTTGTGACAATAGCTTGCTTTACAACTTGCTTTGTGGCTGCTGAATTATTTAATTTTTTCCTCTGCCAGCCGTGGATAACTGAATCAGTGGATAATGAATCAGTGGATACGGGGGTCTACTGTACTTGTAGAGCCCAACGTTGTCAATCTTCCCAGTAAGTCCTAAGACACTTTCATGACATGACACATGTTCTCAAGCACACAACATTTTCCTCTCCCAGTTTTGTTTGGTCACTCGGTTTTAACTGTTTTATTTGTACAGTTTCAGACAGAACATCTACATGACTGTTATCTTTGAACGTCACATCCAGGGTATTCCTTATCATCAGTTATCATTATCAGTATTAACTGTATGGATCATCAAGACCAGCCCTTTCAAGGAGGTACAGTAGAGAATCAAACTCCCAACTACTGGCTTCACAGCCAGATTCCTGAACCACTCAGCTATCCACACAGAGCTATAATAGTCCTGAACAGTGGTTATTCAAACCAGCAGCTATACATTAAATTACGGGTATTGTATAGACTGCTCAGCACTGACCAAGCTCTGTGTGGATTCCTGGGAGCTGTAATCCCTGAAAGTAATTTTCTCAGCTCTGCCCTAAGGCCTGGCAGGGTCTTTTTACAAGGAACGCAGAAGACCCCAGTGGAGATAAGTCTAAATCAGATGGAAACAAAAAGCAGCCACAGCAACGCTATATAACCAAAAAAGGTAGAAACACAATGGCAGTCCCCCACACATGCCTTTTTCATCTGAGCAAGAACATTAAAAGCACCAGGGAAGAGAATCACACAATTCACAGCAGGGATCTCAAAGGACACACAATGGGAGTGGCATGCACGGCTTTGCTTGTGCATACTGCAAGGATAGGAGAGTGATAATTCATTGCAGATGACAACATTAATCCTGTTAGGCTTTCTTTTTTGTCAGACAGTTATAAACAATGCAATCTCCATGTTCCTTTTATTCAAAACTTCAGAAATATGTTTCTAATCCTCTTCTGTCATTCGCTCAAGACAGAGTCATCAAGAGAAAAAGCTCGTTAGCAAAGAATCTTGCTGAAACATGAAAGGAACACAGCAGGAGCAGTGCTCTTGTCAAGTAGGTATGGGACACTGTTGTGGTTAACAGATGTATTTAAAGGCATGTGCTAGTGCTCCCCACCTCCACGTACACCTGTAACCACCAAGGTACTTCTCTTTCTGGTCCTTTCTTACACAGATACCTTCCATTTTCTGTAACAAAACAGTATTAGATTATCAGATTTGCTCAGGAAAGCACTCAGAGAAAGAGTGTTATCTTTTTTAACATTTCCAGGCAATCCCAAGTTATTTTACCCACTAACTACATGTTTACTTAACACAACAATTCTAAAGTGCTCTGTCTTGTTAGGGACAAGGTCGCATGGTCGTGCATGCTGAGAATTTTGTGGTTTATTTACCAGGACATCTGAGTAAGGCAATCTGGCTTGTCTCTCTTCTCAGCAAGCTAAAGAAAGGACCCAGGGTTTGCGCTTGGATTATTTCTCAGGTTAGTTGTCTGAGAAACAAGCCAGATCATTTGGTTTGGTCCTGACAGCAAACAAACCATGTATGAAAGAAAGGTTGTGGTTTATTTGGCTACTTCTGCTTGTGGCAACTTGCTGGATAGCTCAGTGAGTTAGATTTCTGACTGGGGTGACAGAGTTTGGGAGTTTACTTCCCCACTGTGCACGGTGGTACCTTGTATAAAGGAATCAATTTGTTCCAAATGAAATTATGTTAAGCAAATTTTCCTTTATACAAATTTCATAGGAATGCATTGAAAACAGAGTAATCCCTAATCGTGACCATTTTTATGTTGTATGGATTCGCCCCATAGACGATTCTGTTAAGCACATTTCCCCTATCTCTGGAATTTTTTATGTTGTACAGATTTTATATTATACAAACCATTTGTTATACGAGGGTCCACTGTACTTTATACTTTAAGTTTATATTGAAAGGGGGTACCATAAATCAGAATTGACTTGATATCACAGAATTCTGGCTTTCTGTTGCATGTGACCTTACCCATAGTATGTAACTGGTCTCGGATCACTATGCAATTACTTTGTATTCTGGCCTTCTATATAGCATTATGCATCACAATTTACTATTTCTGTTTATACATGGCCAGCCACCAAGCACACTAACTCATTTTAGTTTTATATTGATTCAGCAATGTATTAAGATACATAATTGAAGTCACCTTAGAATTCAGTTGAGTGTTTTTTACAATTGTTTTCTTTGTCTTTTATTGGTTTAATAAACACAGTATACATTGAAAACCAATATACAATTTTAGATATAGCAATAATACATATAAGAACAGAATTTAATAATCATAAACAATTTAGCTGAATCTAGTGATGGATTTTGTTATTCTAGAAGTATCATGGAGACCAATAGCTAATAGTTCTTTGTTTGGGATGCTTCTTTCTTTCTTTCTTTCTTTCTTTCTTTCTTTCTTTCTTTCTTTCTTTCTTTCTTTCTTTCTTTCTTTCTTAGAAAGAAAGGTCTTAACATTACAAATTCAGCTGTTTCATTTCTGTATTATTTCGCTTTGGTTGTTCACCACCCAGAGTTACCTTAGGAAAGTCGAGCAGTATATAAATGGAAATAAATAAATAAATAAATAAATAAATAAATAAATAAATAAATAAATAAATAAATAGCCCTGAGGCAGCAACTTGGAGTTGTTGATGTAGTTTGCTTGGAATATCACAAGCAGCAACTGCTGGCTTTGGATACTAGTGAGATTAAGTACTTCTCTATAATTCCTCTGTGGACATGCTTGGAACTTAAAAGCATGACTCGATACAAAGGTTAAGAAAATGAACTAGCCTTGAATGAGTCCCCCTGATTTATAGTATAATTAATTGCATCCCCAGGTTTCCAGCTCATCTGGCTAATGATGACCTCAGAGCTCCTCCACAGAGCCCATTTCCTTGTAAATCACTCTATCTCTACTCTTATGAATGTACTGTATACTGGAGACAAATGACCCTGTGGGAGGCCCTAGCTTACAAGATCCAATTTTTAAATTTAGAGAAGTATCTTGGATTAATAACCAAGAGCAGAAGATATTTCCCACAAGGAAGGTCTCCTGGAAGCTAGGAAGTACAGACATACGCATTTAGAGTTACCCAGCATCAGCGCAAACTCTTATTGCATAAATGTCTTTACATATCAGCTCTTGGATAAATAAATGATCAACAACTAAACAAAGACCCTGAAACTCTCCTATTATCTCCCTTGAGTTACAACCCTGCCTAATGAAAGATGTATTCTCACATTGTTTGTTTCTGTTCAGCTTTTTAGCTTGTTTTAAAAAGTGAACTGATAGATGTCTAAATATCGTGAAACTAATCAGAATAATCATTTTGTCCGTTTAACCATGTGGCCTTATCCTCTTTCAGGGAAACCTTCCTGTGCTTCTTTTTTCTGTTTTTTTTTTTCAGTCTTTTGAACCTTGGGATTCTCATACTTGTGAATTAACATTTCAGGAGAAAACCAAATGGAATGAAGCAAAAAAGACCGTACCATAATATGTAAGGTTTTGAGCATATTTCCACTATGTGGAATACACTCTTTGAACTGCCACCATCATTCTCCAATTCTGAACTAGAGCTTAGTAAAGTTTCTTTTTTGGATGACAATGTTCCAACATCCCATTCTTCAAATCCATCCTAAAACCTATCCTCCCTTTTCAATGAGAGTTTGGCCAAAATTCTGTTGCTTAATGTAGCAAATCACACTAGAATAGGGCTGTTGAATCAGTGGGGATTTAGTGAGTCAGCTGTTCCATAAGTTCCATTGATTCAAGTGGGCTCACTCTAGTTGTGACTTGTGCTCAAGTTGTAACCAACAACAACTACTACTAGAGTAGGTCCTCATGGAGAAATTGACTCACCAGATTCCCACTTCTTCAGTCAGCCTATCTAGTGTGAGTTACTGCACTAAGCAACAAGACTCCAGCCTTTGTTTAATATCTTCCTTCTTATTCTGAGTAAAGCTTAAGTATTTCTATCTTTCTATAAAGCACACGACCAGTGGAAAAATGCATGGAAACAAGAGATGATCATCATTGGCATCCTTCAGTCTCGAAAGACTATGGTATCATGCCTGGAGTAGAGATCCTAAAAACAGCACCTAGTGTGACTAAATAGACCAATTCAGGAATGGCAGTCTCTACCACACTGGGGGCAGATGTATTCTGTTTCTTGCCCGGTCCTCGAGTTTCGTTCTTTCCGTGCCTGCCTCTTTTCCTCTGCCTGTTGGACAAATGCCTCTTCAAATTTATGTAGACCATGCTGTATCTCTTGCCTCCAGACAGTGCGATCGGAGGTCAGGGTTTCCCAGCTGTTGAGGTCCATTCCCAAGGCCTTCAGGTCCCTCTTACAGATATCCTTATACCGCAGCTGTGGTCTCCCTCTGGGGTGCTTTCCCTTCATTAGTTCTCCATATAGAAGATCTTTTGGGATCCGACCGTCATCCATTCTCACAACGTGTCCAAGCCAGCGTAGCCGTCGCTGTTTCAATAAGGTGTACATGCTAGGGATTCCAGCTCGATTCAGGACTATGCTATTTGGAACTTTGTCATGCCAGGTAATGTTGAATATTCGCCTAAGACAGCGCATATGGAAGGTATTAAGCTTTCTTTCCTGTTGAGCATGGATGGTCCAAGACTCGCTGCAATACAAAAGTGTGCTCAGTACGCAAGATTTATAGACCTGTATCTTTGTATGTTCTGTCAGCTTCTTATTGAGCCATACTCTCTTTGTTAGTCTGGAAAACATAGTTGCTGCTTTACCTATACGTTTATTCAGCTCAGACTCTAGTGAGAGTGTATCTGAGATAGTTGAGCCAAGATACACAAAGTCATGGACAACTTCCAGTTCTTTTGCAGAAATTGTAATGCGAGGAGGAGAGTCCACATTCTGGCCCATTATTTGTGTTTTTTTCAGGCTGATTTCTAGCCCAAAATCTTTGCAAGCTTTACTAAAATGGTCCATGAGTTGTTGGAGATCTTCAGCAGAGTGAGCAGTAATGGCGGCATCATCAGCGAAGAGGAGATCCCGCAAACACTTCACCTGTACCTTAGACTTTGCTCTCAGTCTAGAGAGGTTGAAGAGTTTTCCATCTGATCTGGTCCGGAGATAGATACCCTCTGTTGAAGTTCCAAAAGCATACTTCAGCATGGTAGCAAAGAAGATCCCAAACAAGGTTGGCGCAAGGACACAGCCCTGCTTCACGCCGCTTCAGATGTCAAAGGGATCTGACACCAGGCCATCAAAAACTACATTGCCTTTCATATCCTCATGAAAAGACCTAATGATGTTAAGGAGCTTGGGTGGGCATCCAACCCGGAGGAGTATTTTAAAGAGTCCGTCCCTACTAACCATATCAAATGCCTTTGTGAGATCTATGAAGGCTACAAAAAGTGGCTGTCCTGGTTCCCTGCATTTATCCTGCAACTGCCTGAGGGAAAATACCATATCAGTAGTGGACCTGTTGGTTCGAAAGCCACACTGTGATTCTGGGTAGACTCTCTCTACAAGTATCTGGAGCCTCTTCAGTATAACACGTGCAAACAGCTTCCCGACAACACTAAGAAGAGAGATACCACGATAGTTGTTACAGTCACTCCTGTCACCTTTGTTCTTATAAAGCGTAACAATATTAGCGTCCTTCATATCCTGTGGTACTCCCCCTTCCCTCCAGCAAAGGCAGAGGATTTCGTACAGTTCAGTGGCAATGATCTCTTTGCAGCACTTCAGAACTTCAGCAGGGATGTTATCTTTCCCAGGTGCCTTGCCAGAGGCAAGTGAATCCAGAGCTACATTTAGTTTGTTTAGTGTTGGTTCATTGTCAAGCTCCTCCAAGACAGACAAGCACTCAATATTATTTAAGACTTCTTCAGTTATTGTGTTTTCTCTGGAATATAGTTCAGAGTAGTGCTGCACCCAGCGTGCCATCTGCTGCTCACTATCCTGGATGATCTCACCTGAGACAGTCTTTAAGGGTGCAGTTTTCTTATGTATTGGCCCTAAGGCCTGTTTAATTCCGTCATACATCCCCTTGATGTTACCTGTATCAGCTGCCATCTGAATCCGAGAACACAGTTGCAGCCAGTAATCGTTAGCACATTTCCTGGCAGTCTGCTGGAGTTTCTTACGAACAACTCGCAGGGCCTGTAGGTTGTGCTCGCTGGGACAAGCTTTATATGCAGTCAAGGCTCTCCTCTTTTCCTCAATAGCTGGCATCAGCTCTTCTGAGTGGGCTTCAAACCAATCTGCTGTCTTTCGAGTCTCCTTGCCGAATACTGATAAAGCAGTGTTATAAACAACATTCTTAAAATGTTCCCAACGTTTGGATGCATTATCTTCAGCAGGGCCAGGAAGAGCTTCCTTGAGTACATGGGAGAATTCCTCCACTTTTCCTTGGTTATAGGTGTTACTGGTATCAATTTTTGATCTTCTTTCCATCTTCAGGTGGTGCAATCTCTTTGTTTTCAGTTTTACTTTGCAGTACACCAGGGAGTGGTCTGTGTCACAGTCGGCACTCTGATAACTACGTGTGATTGTAACACTAGAGATGCTGGAGCGCCTGACAAAAATCAGGTCGAGCTGATGCCAGTGCTTCGATCTTGGATGTCTCCAAGAGACTTTGTGCTGGGGCTTTGTGTTAAAGAATGTATTGCTGACGCAGAGGCCATAATAGCAGCAAAACTCCAGCAGGCGTTGGCCATTTTCATTCATCTTTCCAATGCCGAACCGACCTAGGCAGGTGGGCCAGGAGTTGTAATCAGCTCCAACCCTGGCATTAAAGTCACCAAGGATAGCTATTGGTCTTTTCTCAGGGATTTTCTTGATAGTGGCAGCTAGATCATCATAGAATTTGTCTTTAAGTTCTGCTGGAGATGATAATGTTGGTGCGTATGCACTGATAAGTGTAACCAACCCTGCTGTAGAGTGTAGTTGCATGGACAGGATTCTCTCACTTCCTGCAGCAGGTGGGATAATGAGACCTAGTAAAGTATTTCTAACAGCAAAGCCAACCCCACATTCCCTGGTCTTGTTTGATGGTTTTCCCTGCCAGAAGAATTTAAAGTTCCTCTCCTTGACAGATCCAGAGTTGGGTAGCCTTGTCTCTTGGAGAGCAACAATGTCCATCTGCAGTCTGCACAGTTCCCTGTCGATGACAGCTGTCTTTCGTATAGTGTCCATTTCTTGGAGATAGTCTGAACAGCCAGGGTTCATTGTCCTAACATTCCATGTGCCCAACTTTAGGCTCGAGATTTTTTTATGTTTATTGCATGGTACGGAGTCAACGATTTGTTTGCTGGTTTCCATCCCGATCCGCCTACACCCAGGTAGCTGCCGCTTCCTGTGTTGTTCCCCCACTATTTGCTGTAAGTGGTCCTCTCCAGGGCACAAGGCCTGGGTAATTCAATATGGAGGTTAGGCTCCTGGCAGCCCCCTGTGCTGTTTCCCGTTGGACCCTGTGCTAAAAGAAGCTCCCAAGAACAAGAGATGATAATTGTAAACAAATATAGCTGTACTGAAGTCTCCTTTCAAGACAGCAGTTCAAACTACATTAAACAAATCTTCATCTTAAAATAAATTTAATTTGTTCTATGTGTCAATTTGTTTTAAGAAAATTTTGTCTTACAAAACCTGCTGTCTTGCATTAAAAATGGATTAATCTGTTCAGGAGGCTACAGGTCGCTTCATTTTAAGAAAATTTTGTCTTACAAAATGCCATTTCCCATAGAAATGTATTGGGAATGGATTAATTCATTCCATAGGCTAGAATAAAGACAAAAATAACCATTTCCCCCCTGGGTACATGCGGAATAGTATTTTGTCTTGCAAACCATCCCATAGGGATTTTTTTTTCATGTGAAGTATGCCTATTCCCAGAAATGTGTTACTTCCTATGAGTTTTTTGTCTTATGGGGCATTTGTCTTAAGAGGTACCACTGTACTAACTCACATCCATTAATCTGGATGGGTGAATAGACTCCAGGTATATGTAATTGTGTATATACTCTGTTCAAGCATGCATTGAATTAAGTAATGTTGTCAGATCCATTTTCATATGTATAAAGGACTGTTATATGAAAAATGGAGATAGCTTTTTTGCTGATCTGGAGGGTGTGGCCAAAACCAATTCCAGCTAAACATTAGAAAGAACTTCCTGATGGTCAGAACTGATCAATAGACTATGAAAGTAATTGATTGCTCTTTACTGGAATTTTTTTAACACTTTGAATGACAATTTGCCAGGGTACTTTAGCGGTGGATTGCTACATTGGCAGGATTTGGGTGAGCTTGGTCTCTTTCCACCATAGTTTTATATTTCTACATTAGAAAGTGACCTTTGGCACTTTACTTTTCTGGAAGTAGTGTTTCAAACAAGAATGTAACAATCAATAGCGCCACTACAGCTTTAGTACTGTATAATAAATACTATTTACTTGTTGCTACAGAATTGTTGGTTCTAGGAGATAATTTCAAGGGATTTCTAAAAATTTAAACAGACTTCTTAATATTAAAAAAAAGTGTTTTTAATTGAAAAAGGGGTGGAAAGAAACTTACAGTATAGAACAGTATATTTTATGTCACTAAAAATACTACTACTGCTACTACTATTATTAATAGAAAAAGTTTTTCCTTTAATAGCCATGGATACAGTATTTTTCATGTATAAGACTATATTTTTATCTAAAATTACTAGACTAAAAATTGAGGGTCATCTTAAACACGGAAGTAAGCTGAGGTTGCAAAATTGTAATTTTGGGTTGGAAAAGTGAGGGTCGTCTTATACATGGGAGGTCTTATAGATGGGGAAAACACAGTATGGTACTTTCCCATAGTAATGAACAAGCAAGCACTTTTTAGTATATAAACTAACATTGCAAGCTTTATGTGTGCCTTGAACAGCACCTGTTGTAGGGATGCCCCACAACTCCCATGCATGCTTACTGGACATACCTTTAGAATAACTGAACAGGGACTTAAGTACAGCTATATTTGTCTGCAGTTATCATCTCTTGTTTCCCCAGTTTCTTCTCTAAGAGCACATAGAGAGCCATGTTTCATCAGACCAAAAGTGTATGTACCTCGTTCAATATTCTATTGATGGCATAAAATCAGATGTCAGTGGGAAGCCCAGAAAGTGGGACAAGGGCATCCTTTGAGTTCCTAAAAACCAGTGCAAGAGGGAATATTGATTCTGATACTGTAGTAATATAGCACCATCATGACTAATGGCCATATAGCTGTAGCCTCAATGAAGATGCCTAGTTGCATTTAAACTTGTCCAGTGAGCAGCCTTTTTCAGTATGCCTCTGATTTACTAAACTGAAATTGAGATTAAACTGCATAAGAACAGGGACCAGACTTTTCTTCTTGTCTTGCATTGCCTATATCAGTTATTCTCAGGTACACTGTACAATAAATAGGAGGAGGAGGAGGAGGAGGAGGAGGCAGCAAACTTTAATACTCACGTTTAATGCAGTGATTTGTTCCCGGAGCTGTTGTCCATCCTGAGCAGCACTGTCCCCCGCAGACATTTGGCCTAAGTAGTTGCAAACAAGAGATTGTGAAGGAAATGTTTGTTGTGGTTCTTTTAACTATCATTTATTTATTCAGCTTTTGCAGTGACCTGTGCCTTCCAGATGCTGCTGGCCTCCAATTTCCGCCAGCCCAGCTAACATTCCTAATGGTGTAGGATTATGGGAATTACAATGAAACATCTGGAGTATTCTAAATTTCCTTCTCTTGAGCTAATGCTTGAACATTTGTCTAGAACATTTGATACATCAATCTCCCTCTTGGCACTTTTTCTATCCTTTTCAAAGTACAAACAGACTGCCCTTGTCATAGACTGGGTGCACTGCTTCATGAATTCTGCTTCTCCACAATCCAGAATTTGGAGATATTTCAGTTTATAGTAGGAGGATGGCAGAGGTCCTCCTCCACTTTATATGCACAGCAGGTGGGAAAGGGTGATTATAACATAAACTCAAGCATCCCACTCAAGGAGCACAGGTGAAGAAAGGTACCTGCCTCCCTAGACGGGTCTTCCTGTGTGCTCATATAGGCATTAACATGTCAAAAAAAAGCATGTCTAGTAAGCTGCCTTGCTTTGTAAGGTGTTCAGAAATTTTAAGGCCATGGGAAAACAAAAATTCAAAACAAAGTCTCAGTTTGAGGAAGCAGGATTGGTGTGTTAATATAAACACTTGCAATGCTTGCTTATTAAACTTAAACGTATTTTGCAGCATTCACAACCAAAAAAGGCAAGTGTTGTTATAATCAGCATATAAAGTTGAATGATTTTGAGCCTTAATGAATGGCGTTTTGTCCAAGTACATTTGTTTGTTTTGAATATTTATGTACTATGTGACTTAGTGCCAGACGCTAAAGTTTACAATCCAAGAGGAAAAGAAATAACTCATAAACCCAACAACACAAACCAAAGTTCAAACTAAAGAAAAAGAAATATAACTACAAATGCAAATAGCAAAACTACCTGAAACTTAACTGATGGTGAGATTGGGTGACTCACTTATAATCTGATTCTGATTTCTACTCTCAAAATATCCTTGAGTTCTGTTAAGTACCAAATAGGATATTTAGGCATATTTTTGTGTGGTATTTTAATTGGAGAAATGGAGTAGGGGGGAGAGTTGAAAGAAAGAAAGCCACAAAACATGTAGCAAACAAAAGGAACCGTATTGTTTGGAGTGAATGTGTCTCATGTAGCCACTGTATTGGGTAGGCTATTTGAATATCAATTTAAATTTTGTAATGAGTATTTTAAAAAGCAAACTCTATAGCCTGTTTCCTTAAAATCTTCCTAATATCTACTGCGAGTTAATAAGATCTAAGGCCCGGTGGATGTATGTTAGATTAGGTCATGGTTTACTTGAGAACCTTCTCCTCCATCTGCTTCATCTTGATATGGAGGAATAAATGCTAAACTCCTCCAAACAGTTTCAGAGCATCGCCCTGTGTTCTTGGCACACTGGATTTTCCAACATAATAGTTATTTCCTTTAGTAGCTCAGATACTCTATTCCTCTGCAGTTTCGTAACAGCCATTTTTTTTTACCTCACTGACAACTTCTTATTTATGTTTTCCCCAGGCCACACCTGTCTCACAATGAATAAGGCCGTATCATAGTTTCCCATTCTTTCCTTAGGATTTGCAAATTAGACTGCTGCAAAAATGCTGAACACAACCGCCAAGAGGGAAAAACATTTCCTGTTCTTGCCTCAGTTATTGGCACAATTTGGCAGCGGTTTCTGCAGGCAGGATGACTACTCCTTCACCTCAGTAAGAGAACAGCTCTGGCTGTATACCAAACTGGGATAAACTCCAGAACCCGGAGTCTCACTGCCTTCTTATACATATGCACACGTTGTTCACATTAAAAGACAAGGTATATTGTTAACACCTGGTTGCAAATTAAAAAGTAGCTTGGTTTTTGTTGTTTTGTTTATTCTGTAGGAAGCATGATCACATGCCCCTGATAGCCGAAACCCTATTCAGGCATTACATACATAGATAGTATCCATCCCCCCCACCCCGCCCCATAACTGCTTTTCCAAGGAGGAAAAGTTTGTAGAGAATTTTTTTTGTCTCAGCTCTCAATTTTTTTTGTTTTGGTTCTGTCAGGATTAGAGTTTGGAAGAATTATTTTTGCAGGCAACAAGTCTCAGATTATCTCAGCCAACACAGCTAATGCCTGTTGACTGTCTTTATACAGATTTGCACCTGTGATAGCATTTAAGTACAAAGCTAATAGGTCTGTGCCATCTTAACTCTAGTTTATTCCTCTGCAGGAGATCATGCCTGTACGTACTTGATTACATTTCATTTCTTTTTCTTGCTGTCTCCCAATGCAGAAATCAAAGACAGCTACAACTTCTCTGTCCTTTTTAGTTTATTTGTTTCATACTTCTGTATCCTTTTTGATGCTGCTGTTCTACACACACAAACACAAACACACACCAGCACTCAAGGTGAAGTCCAGTGCATTGCCTTACCCAACATTGCTTTCTAGCTTTCAACCAGGGACTTTGACAGAACTGGATAGTGACTCTGGACAGAACTGGATTGATTGCTGTCATGCCAGCACCTCCTCCTTTGATCCTTGCCTGGCCTGGTCAATAAAAGCATACCAATGAATGGGCCTCAGCAATAATTAATGGATCTCTGCTCATTAGGCCCATTCAGGAAAAAAAACGAATGTGGCGGCAGACCAAATTGATAACTATAGGTCTGCCTCCAATATTTCCTACATGAGCAAGGTCCTGGAGAGGGTGGTGGCAGACCAGCTTCAGGGTCTCCTGAATGACACAAATGCCACTGATCCTTTTCAGTCGGGCTTTAGGCTGTGCCATAGTACAGAAACAGCATTGGACACCGTGCATGATGACCTTTTGAGGGAGGCCGACAGGGGTAAAATGTCCCTGCTGGTCCTCCTCAGTCTCTCAGTGTCCTTTGGTACTGCTGACCATGGTATCCTCCTGAGGAGGCTCTCCGAGTTCGGGATTGGAGGCATGGCTTTGCAGTGGTTCTGGTCCTTCTTGGAGGGCTGCCACCAGAGAGTGCAGCTGGGTGAGATGACCTCGGCCCCTTGGTCCCTCCATTGTGGCGTGCCACAGGGGTTGGTCATCACTCTCATGCTCTTCAACATTTATATGAAGCTGCTGGGAACGGTCATAAGGGGGAGTGGAGCTTCGTGTCACCAATATACAGATGACACCCAGCTCTATATCTCCTTTCCATCTTCTGCAGTGGGTGCCGTTCAGTCCTTTGACTGCTGCTTGTCTGTCGACTTTGACTGGGTGGGGGCTAATAGACTGAGGTTAAACCCGGGCACGACAGAGATCCTGCATGTGGGTCCCACTGGGGTCAGTGGTTTGGAGAACTTGCTCAATTTTGGGGGGTGACTCCACAAAGGATGGGGTCCGCAGTTTGGGTGTTCTGTTGGACCCGGCACTTGCCATGCAAATCCAAGTGGCATCAGTGATCCGTTCAGCTCATTATCAACTGCGGAGGATTGCCCAGCTGTGGGCCCTCCTTGATGTCAGGGTGTTGACCACATTGGTTCATGCACTTGTAATCTCAAGAATGTACTACTGTAGTGCTCTCTACGTGGGGCTGTCCTTGAGGTTAATAGAGATTGCAGCTAGTGCAGAATACAGCTGCCAGATTATTAACAGGGCTTAGAAGGCACCACCATATTACCCCGTACTGGCAGCTCTGCACTGGCTGCTGATACACTACCACATCAACTTCAAGACTTCAGACTGATGAAGCTGTTTGGATGAGCAGCGAAACGTTTCTATCTCTCAAGAAAAAAGCCCAGTAGCCATGACTCAACTTCCAGATAAACTCACCTGGATGACTGAGAATCTTCACAGACATATCGACTTCAAGGTTTTGATGTTAATATACAAGGCCCTAAACAGTTTGGGACCTCAGTATCTGATAGAGTGGCTCCTTCCAAGAAGAACTGCCTGGATCACTCATGCCAGCCAGGCAGGACATTTGGGAGTTCCAAACCCGAGGGAGGCCCAGAAAGCTGTGAGAAGGAGTGGAGCCTTCTTGGTGGTTGTCCCCCACCCCCATTTATGGAATCACTTACCACCAGAAATTTGCCTGGCATGCTCACTTCAAACCTTTAAAAACTACTAATTTGTTGTTGCTGTTATTTGATCAATACTTGGTTATTTCTACTTTTATTTTTAATGTATTGTTGTTGACTTATTTGGCTATAATTTGTTACATTATGCTGTTTGTATTTTCGTCATTTAACTGTGTTGTTATTGTTCTACTGAGATTTTATGTTGTAAACCACCCAGAGTAGCCCTAGGGCTAGATGGGCGGTATAAAAATAAAATAAAATAAATAAATAAATAAATAAATATAACAAAAATGCAATGACCATTGACCATGAGAATCCTCATTGAGGGATTCTGGAAGTTGTACTCCAAAATAACTTTCATAAGCTCTACTTATAAACAAGGGTAGCATGTAAAAATTGCCACGTATTATCTCAACTGATTATCCCAAACTCCACAAACTACATTTTCTAGCGGGTGTAAGCATAAGGTTTAATAAGCCCTAGAAGAAAAATCCTACTGGGGTTTACATGACCCCCCCTCCCACTTCATATCTTTATGGAATGGAGAACATTCCATAAAGTTCACCACGCCCTCCACTGCTCACACATTTGATATTAATTTGAGGGGTCAAGGAATATACATTAAGGACTGATATAGCACTCTTTCATTTTGGGGATTCCTATTTATATGTACAACCTTCTACACTGATGACAAACATACAAAGAATGGTGAGGAGGGAATATGGAGAGTGCCAAGATAGCAGGGAAGATCCAGTTTGTGCCTGATGTGTCTGTGAAAGTGTGAAGAGGGATCAGGTGAATATATTTGCCCTAACAATTACATAATAAACATAACCATTAAAAAAACAAATCTTGTACTGGATCTTGCCCATTCCCAATCTATAAACCAGACAGCAGGAAAGGTTGTTCCTCTGGGCTTTTCTACACTACACCTCCCATCAGCTGTCACCTGCTGGATATAATAGTATGATAATGCAGTTCAACTACATGTGAGCTGGAAAACGACAGACCAAAAAAGCATGAGGCCATGATCATCCGTAAGGACAAAACAACGCTCTGATCTAAAGGTATGCAACACTTGTATTTGCATCAGTTGTAAGTCCACAACAAATGTAAGTTTTCAAATCCTGCATTAGGGCCCAAATACTTTCTTAGTATGCTCTTCTATATTAATAATCTAGCTTTCTGTAATATCTTATGGTCACAAAATAGTTGTCCACTGTCCCAGAAACAAATCTTAGCATCCCTTGATAGTCAAGTTCCTCTGGTAACCAGTTTTTCATCCTGAGTAGGGCCTGCTGATTCACAGATACAGTACAGTATATAGAGAGGGTGTGTTTACAAGTCTTCAGTCTGAAGAAAGTCATGAAATAACCTTTAAAGTGACACTCTATCTTTCTTTTCCTTCAAATCTCATTTTTTACTTTTACTTTTTAAAACATTTTGTCAGCCTCCTTCATAAACTGGGAACCACTGCTATAGAAGAAACCTATCTTCAGATCCCAAAAGAAATGTGATATAACAGAATCAGTTGTACAACAGGATTATCCACACATTCTATGACAGAATACCTGAGTAAATTTGCTGCCTAACTGTGCATATAGTTCAGATATACGTTTTAGAAACATTTAGGTCCAGTATATATCCTCATAAGGCAACACATGAAGCATCTGCAAAGCAGCCTCAAGAGTTAAGAACATGAACATTAAGAAACGTAATTGACAGGAGGAATAGGAAAAGTCATTGGATTAGTAATGGAGTAAGCCAAGGGGGTTGTTAATCTCTTCCAATTAAAGAGAATTTTAATGGGCAGTTCCATGCATGGGTTGGGACCACTGGCGAAGCCTACAGGCTACAGAGATGACTAAAGGGGCTGTTACTTTCCCTCCATACAATAACCAACCCGCAGAGCATCTGTTTGCACTTAAACAATTTATTCAACATTTGAGTAGCTTGAATGCTGTGTGGTTTCTGTTGCCGTATAAAGAATTCAGACTAAATTCCTGAAGCTTTGAGGACCACCACATGTTTACAGCTTTGAGAGAGAGGACACTTCAAGGTAGGCAAAGCTGGTATCCTACAGCAAAGCGGGAGGGGGGAGGGGCAGAATCACCCTACACATGTGAAAATACATTGACAGCCTTTTCTTCTTGTGCTTTCCTCTCTCAGCATGGCAGAGTCCCGATCCAGATTATCACAGTGTCCCAAGGTTGTGCACCAAGTGTCTTGGATCTGTGGGGACCACAGTCTGTATCTCAAAAGTCTCAGTCCAATACTCTATGTAGTACTAGTTATCGGCAACTCTAATTCATCCTCCTCTGGTTCATATTGATGAGAAAACTAATAGAGACCTGAAAGGATTTTCCCATTTCATATCAGGAGTGAAGGGGAACAAAATACAATGACTGAATCAGTGGGGATTTGAAAAGTCTACACACCCATGTAAGTTCTGCTGATTCAGTTGTCCCATTCTAGTTGCAACTCATTACTAGATTTCAGCCAATCAGATACTTGTGTACTGTACTATCCTGGCAGGGAGCAACTAGAGTAGCCTTACTTAAATATATTTAAGTATTTATAGTAAAAAGGTAAAGATTCCCCCCGCACATGCGTGCTAGTCATGTCCGACTCTGGGGGCGGTGCTCATCTCCATATTCAAGCCAAAAGAGCCAGTGTTGTGCAAGTCCATGGCCACGTGGCCAGCATGGCTGCAAGTAAATAAGGTAAATAAATATAAAATAAGCCTATGTGATGCCAGGCCGGGTCATGATGTGGCACAGCACGCCTTCCATGATCCCCTTGCAGCCCGGCTTGTTCAGGCTGCTGTCCACGATGCGCCACGGCTGCCCCACCACGAAGCAAAACTTCTCATTGGTTCTGTTTGGAGGCAAAGAATCCACCCTGTCAGGCCAGGGCTGTGCCTGGAAGGAGTTGTTATAGTTACATTGATTATGGTTTGTTTTGTTATTTTATACTTTGTTTGCATTTGATCTTTATATATTTACTGTATGTGTTTAATTATTTGTATTCTTCACTTCATAAACCATCCAGAGTAGTCTTTGGGCTAGATGGCTGTGGTATATAACTTTCACACATAAATAAATAAGGAAATATTATAAACACAGTGCGTTACATTCTGAATTAACAGACATACTGCAGTTAGCAAGAGCATTAATAATAAGTATATAATAGAAGATTCGTTTTTAAGACAGGAAACAGGAATCTGAAAATGTGTATTCTTAGATCACCCTCTCTGAAGCTGTGCCTTCCATAATTCCCACCAACCTCAGCCACTACAATGTGGGTTGGGGCAGATGGGAATTGTAGCAGACCATGTGGTAGGTGCCAAGTTGGAGAAAGCTGGTTTAGCTCATATTCACACAGGGTGAAGCCAAGGAACACCAGAAATAAAGACAAGGTGAAGGAAACAAAAAGTGAGGTTAAGTTAAAAAAAAAACTACTACTAAAAAAGTTTTGAATCTTTAAAGAGCATGATTTCAGGCTGTACCATTCTTATTCAATTATTAGCATCACTTACTTAGCATTTGAGATTTAGCAGGAATCAATTTCTAGCACCAATATGCTCATGTTCTGAAATTCCAACAGTGTCTCTGCTACACCTGCCCCGGACCCTCACCTCCATTATGCACCCACACACGTCACACTCCTGGCTAGCTCTCTCAGACGTACTGGACAATCAGGTCGAACTGCTACATTTGTTTATCATAACACCTTTGAGGCCACATCACAGTAACCCTAACATTTGGCAAAGTAAGCTGGCGTCTCAGCTACCTAGAACTTGGGGCCATCTCCCAAATACACTAAGTCCATAAGATCCCTCTCATACCAGTAGACAGCCCTTTAGGGAGAGCTCTGGTACCTGTCATTTATGCTGCATAAGCTTCATATGGTTTCTCTAAAAAGCTTTGCAAACCAGGTAAAAAACAAGAGACAGCAGGTGAGTTGGAGAAATACATGGAGGATACAAGGAAACAAAGCAGTAAAAGGAGTAAATGCTAAAAGAATGAAAACAGGACTGGTAGGGATAAGCATAACATACTCATTGCTACATCTTGCTATTAAACATTAAAGTTTTAGCAGAAAGTACATTGAAAGACAAAAGATGGGGAAATGCAAGGGATAAACAAGCATGTTGAAGGCATAGTGCCATAGACGTTTACATGTGTATCTTTGTATTTGTAACCCCACAGATCGTCTATTTTTACCACTGATCTGCAAAATAGTTCCGGAAATGCAGCAAACCCCAAACGAGTTCACAAAAAATAATGTTGTATGTTATCTAGTTTGTTAGACTCATCAGGATGATTGTGTGAATTGTTGTGAAATTAGCCATGTTTTTCAGAAGAGTTAGTTGTCTGTATCTTCTTACACTTGATTGCCAGCTTCCTCGAAATTATTGGGTGACATCCAGTCTCACAAGGCACTGGTTATTGCACAATATTTCCTTGTTGGTCTGGCGGTGTAATATATCTCTGCGATGTGCATGAAGAGGCACATCCTGAAACTTAGGTTCATATAGATGCTTCTTAGACAATAGACCTTGGGAAAGTTACAGTCAGTTGACCTACGGTTTCCAGAGTTTCCCAGCCGTTATGATCACTAGCATTGCTGACCAGAAGACTCTGGAAATAGTAGTCATCTGTCAAGTTACTCTTCCAAGCTTTTGAGATAGATAACTAGATAGAGTTTGTAGAGGGCCAGCCCGAGGATCAATAATATCCTGGGCAAAAGCAGTCTTCTTCCATGCTTCTTGCCCCCATGATCAGCTTACTCATAGGTGGAACCCTTGCTTCTCTCCCATATATGATTGCATGCATGTGAGCAGTGACAAGCAAGAATTACTGTATGCACATAATAGGTGTGAGTACTCTTATCTGTGGCTCCTCTGACCCCAAAGTTACAAAGAACAAATGGGCTTCATCTTTTTCATTTATGTCTATGACATTTTTCCGAAGTGTTTCCTCAAACCCTTCTAGCACAGCTTCTTTTCCTATGGGCTCCACCCCATAGATCTTCTGTTTGAGACATTTTCCACTGTTCATGCAGAAACTATTCCTTTCTTAAGTAAGGTCTGGCCTCATACCATTCCTACATCTTTCACTATAGTTAATGCCCCAAAAAGTACTCTATAGTAGAGTAGCTTTTTTTAAGCCTTTAAAAAAACTCTAATTACTCTCTAGTGGCACCTTGCCAGAAATTTCGCTACTTGCTCACAAGGTTGGTTAGGCCTTGGAACACTAGCTGAAATCTTGGGCAATTAGATGGCTTGGCAAAACTGGAAGACATAAAATAGTATAATGAAACCTGCTGTTAAGAAACCCAGCCTGCAAGGGAATAGGTAATGTGTATGCTGAATAACTGAATTGTAAACTACACATGGAGTGCTTCAAGTCCTTTGGGATGGTACATGAGCAGAGCACTTTGCTTTCCTTATACCACTGTTTCCCCGAAAATAAGACAGTGTCTTATATTAATTTTTGCTCCCAAAGATGCACTAGGTCTTATTTTCAGGGGATGTCGTATTTTTCCATGACCATTTTAAGTGATCCCCCTCCCACCACCCCTGTGCCAGTGGACATCTTCACCAGACACCCCCACCCCTTTATCAGACGTTTCCCCCCTACCTCAGTCACCCCTGTGTATCCAAACAATGTGTCCAACTCCTGCCCCACGCAACTCACCGTCTAATTGTGTGTCACCCAGACTCCATCAGGGCAGAGAAAGCAGCAGGCGGCAACTTGTCCTGGCAGCGGTGTGGGCTCTCTGATTAAAAGAAACCTCACACTTCTGTCTGCTCCGGCTCCACTGTGACCAACAGTGAGCTGTGTGGCAGCACCAGCCACTACGGTCCAGAGTCCGGAGTTACGGTACCTTGGGGGGGGACTTATTATCAGGAAGGCCTTATGTTTGGGGGAGGCCTTATTATGGGGGAGGTCTTATTTTCAGGGATGCCTTATATTTCAGCAAGAGGCAAAACTGTAAGTAGGTGTTATTTTCGGGGGATGTCTCACTTTCGGGGAAACAGGGTATCTCCTTGTAGGCCAACGGCCTTTAACTGCCCAGAGTGGCATTTATGCCAGATGGACAGTATATACATCCAGTAAATAAATAAATAAATAAATAAATAAATAAATAAATAAATAAATAAATAAATGTGTGCCCCAACAGTGTCTAGAACCCTGGACAAAGACTACAGGCTTTCTTTGTTACTTTAGGTCATGAAAAACCGTACATTCACATAGCTGTTCACCTGAGATTGGTGACTGGTGCCCCATTCACACCTGTTAATGCAATATACCTAATTCATATTTTCCAAGGCAGTACCAGAACTGCAATGTAGTTTTCCTTTACTTCTTACACTGTTCTGGATATTTTGATACAGTTTAGAAGGGCCATCGTACAGAGGAGGGCCAGGATCTGTTCTCGATAATCCCAGAATGTAGGACACAACAATGGGCTCAAGTTAAGAGAACCCGGCTTTCAGGTGAATATCAGAAAAATACTTCCTGTTAGAGCAGTAGAGCAGTGGAACCAATTACTATATATACTTGAGCATGAGCTGAGTTTTTCAGCCCTTATTTTTGGCTGAAAAAAACCACCCTTGGCCTATACTCAAGTCAATAAGTGTCCCAATTTTTTTGGGGGGGGGGGATTAAGTACTTGGACGGCTTTGGGAGGGCAAGTCCTGATTGGGCGAACAATAGCGGTGCCTCTGTTTCCCATATGATTCCAATGAGAAGGTTTAGGGGCACCCTCTTTGGAGCTTCATATATCAGCCCCCTTACCCCAAATGTTTCCAAATTTCAGGGGATTCCCTAAAATTGCTTTCTGAAGATACCCCTGCTACTTTGGTGTCCCCAAGGAAAGTAATTTTTGTGTGCATGTTTTTTTTAAATATGCACTCGAAAATTATTTTTTTAAAAATATGCAATTAAAATTTACTTACCTTGGGACTCCAGAGTAGCAGGGGTACCTTCAGAAAGCGATTTTAGAGAACCCCCTGAAATTTGGAAACATTTCAGGGCAAGAGTGGTGGCCCTAAACCTTCTCATATAGAGGTGGCAAGTACTCCAATACTGGACGCATTCAAGAGAAATTTGGACAAATTTGGACAAATTTGGTGGCTATCCTTTGATTTGTATTCCTGCGTGGAGCAGGGGGGTTGGACTTGATGGCCTTTTAGGCCTCTTCCAACTTCAATATTCTATAATCTAAAATACATTACATAGAAAATGCATGTTTTCTATATTGGGGAAATATAGATACAAATTTGTATGGAAGTGAATATAAAATGTGTTCTGTTAGGAAAATGTATCTGTTGGTGGAACTGGGCACCAGTTTGATCAAGACCAACAAAATTAACAACCTGATTTGGAAATCTGACAAAATAGTCCTGGGCCTGGAAAAAAGAAACATGATGAGAAACTTAAGTTTCTCTACCTCTAGTTTTAAAACTGCTTATATGAAGCCTTGTTTCTATGAATATGAAGCTGGAAATGAAGCATAGGAGAGGCACCAGTAAGAAAGAAATCTTTAGGAACCTCCAACAGGAATAGCTGGCATTCAAGATACCACCGATTTCTAAGTGAACAGTTCCACAAGAACAGCTATAACACAAATGCATAATTGGCATGCATAGATTGCCCACACCCAAACTTTTACAAGTGCAGTAAATCTCACTGATTGAGGTTAAATCAGATTGGATTTCTTCTTGTGCATGCAAAGGTAAATGTGAATATGTGGTGAACTTCTTGAGCAAAAATTCAAAAAGACAAAATGTCAAACCCTCCCTTTTAAAATGTACTCAGCCTCTGACAGCTTCAGTTCAGAATACAAGTACAGTATGTTTGCAAAAATAGGTTACAGGCGATACCTGTATAGGCCACTATTAAAAATAAAAAAAACAAGGAACATTGCAAGTTTTCGAGTTTACATAACTCTTCTTCAAAGCAAGTCCCAGAGGTTCAGACATGGTAAAAGATGTGCTTTACCAGGATGTAACTCTAGACGTTCTTAATATCCATGGCTACAGAGTAGATGGTGTTGCAGCCAGGGCAGACGTCTTGTAAGAGGCATGTAAACACTATTCTGAACTGTCCCTCCTGTATCATCTTTAGTTTGTGAGAGGCCCTGGGATTTCTTGCAGGTGTAGATAACAGAATTGCTTAAGAACAAGTGGACCACTTGGCTATGCCTGGAGGAGAAACTCTGAAAGTCACCTGTATCTTACAAAGCTGTATCTTACAAAGCTATAGGGAGGCTGTGCTCAGCATATCTCCCCTTTAAAGAAGACAGGGACTTTCTGGGACAGTATGTTTGGGACTAGATTCTGGGTGGATGCAGACGCCCAGTTCAGTCAGCAGCATCCGACTGCAGAACTGCCACCGCCACCATCGCTGGGCTCTAGAGCCCTGGCCAGGAGCTGTCAAATCTGGCGAGCACCTTCCCTGCCAGGGAGAAAGACGCGATCAAGGCACTTACCCGGACACCCGGGCTCGGGGATGCTGCTGCCTTCTGGGTGGCGTCGCCGTCCGTGGCCTGAGCCCGTTCCGTAACCCCTGGCCGGGGCTCTCCGCCCTCGGTCTCTGCAGGTCGCCTTGGGTCGCCAGGTGGCCACTGGGGGATCGGGCGTGCGCGGGAGCAGGAGGGGGCTTTCGGGATTCCCTCCCGGCCGGGTGCCTCCGCCAGCCGTGGGAGCGCTCGTCCGCTCGAGAACTGCCCGGGAGCGGGTCCGAAGCCGAAGGCGGGCTACTGGGCACCTGGAACAGGCTGAACACCTTGTTGGCGGGCCCCAGGGCGCCGGGGCTCCAGAAGCGCCGCCGGCTGCTCCCTTCCCGGGTCCCGGACTCCGCTCTGAAGGGAAGTCTCGACTCGAACTGCCCTGCGGCCAAGTCTCTCTGACAGGCGCTCAAGCCCGCCAAAAGGGCGACCGCAAAGGCGAGAAGGGTTCCGCCGGAGCCCCTCATTATTGTTGTGGCTTCGCCGGGTCGGAGCTGGCAGGCGCTGGGCAGCCGGACGGGACCTTTCCGACACGGAGAGCAACGGGGCGTCTGGAGGCGAGCGTGGTGGTGGTGGTGGTCGTGGGGAAATAACCAACCCGCGTAACTTCCTCACGCCCCTTGCAAAGCCATCCACATCTTTTGGGATACCCACGGAGGCGGCTCCGCCAGTCCCGCCTCCTCTTTGAAGGAGCAAACAGGGCTGGGAGTGGAAGCAGAGGAAGCCCCACCGCGCCTGCTACGACAACCCAGACCCCGCCCGCGCTCTCGACTGTCCGGGCGCGTGGGCTGCCCTGCCGACAACTCCAAGCACTTTCTGGCTTGCCTCTGGCACTGGCGGGCTCACGAAGGGATGGCCGGGTTTTATTTTTGGAAACCTCCCCCACCCTCCTGAGCCTTTTTCATGCTGACATCGCCCCCCCCACCTCCGGAGGGGGCGGGGGGGGGGGGGGGGGGCCCCCCCCCCCCGCGCCACTTCCAAACGCCTTACAAGAGACATTCCAGCAACACCCACTTTGGCAAAGGGAGACAAATTACAAGGGAGAGATATTAACCCCTGAGCAACGGGAGAGGCCCATCCACGCTTTGAGGCGCAAATGTTTGCTGCTACTCTCTCTCTCTCTCTCTCTCTCTCTCTCTCTCCATCTTCGGGCCTCTCAGCTTTGTGGGTCAGCTTCTTGAACGTCAGCATTGGCTGGAATTTCTGCCCATCCGTAGCTGCTTCCTGAAAGAAAGGGCAGCAGATGTAGGCAGCCCAGTGAATGGTGCAGGCGAGATAATTCGCCAGGTCATAGGCTCCATTTTATTTTCTCAGGTATTGGCAAAAATGCCTCATGTAGGTACTGAGAGCCAACCCTTTGTACACTTCACATTCTATGCAGCACTTGGAATAGTTGCTTTTGGGGGATTCTAAATCCCGAAATGTGTCAGTCAACATGTTAAATGATCATACATAGAACTATGTATTGAAGACAACAGAGATGCAAAAAGCAACTTTCCCAAGCTCTAACTAAATGCACAATCTAAATGCCCACTTTTTTCTTTCTAAATGACAGCACACCCAAGGAAGATTGTCAGAAGTGCAGGCTGGAGAAGGCCCATGTGATATATATAGTCCTGACAAAAATGAGAGCCCTGAACTGTTTGTCCTACGAGTAAAAGGTAAAGGTAAAGGTTCCCCCTGCACATGCGTGCTAGTTGTGTCCAACTCTAGGAGCTTTCCTGATCTCCATAGTCAAGCCAAAGAGCCAGTGTTGTGCAAGTCCATGGCCATCTGGCCGGCATGGCTGCAAGGAAACACTGTTTTACCTTCCCGATTTTTACTGCGGTACCTATTTATTTACTTGCATTTACATGCTTTCGAACTGCTAGGTTGGCAGGAGCTGGGGTTAACAGTGAGGGCTCAATATACTCATGGAACCCGGGATTTGAACCACCGAGCTGCCGACTTTGCAGCCAACAGTTTTCAGAAGCCTTAGTCCACTGAGCCACAATGCAAATACCTTTCCCCAACCTTCTTGTTAGGAGTGGAGGTAGCATTCTGATTATCTCGGGAGGAGGAAAAGTTTTAATTCTACTCCTCATAGCCCTTTCCCCTTTCCCATAAAGTACAGACTACGAGACAGTAGCCCTTTACTCAGTACAGAACCTAAAACATAGAAATCATTAGTTAGAGTGTTAGAAAAACATGCTTTTAAATTAGGCTTAACTTGAAGAGGCTTGGAAATTATTCTAAACCACAGTGCGGTATTCCACTTTGAAACATCTTGGTCTTCATGGGAAAGTGCGTATATATGACATGTGTTTTGCTGTAGCTGTTGTGTTGTGTTTAAATTAGTTTCACATTAAAAACGATATTAGTTTATTTGTCTGAGTCTATTTACTACTGTTTTATTATTGTAGTTTATTGTAGTGTATTGTAGTTTTTAACCATATGGATGTTAAAACATATGCTGTAAGGTGTCTTGGGTACTGCAAACAAAAAAAGAGAAGGAGAAGAAAGACATTGTAATTTCAGAGTAATGGGTTCAGAGGAGCTAGAATTTTCTTTCTCTGTAGCATGAGAGCTCATGAGTTGTGATACTGGAGCTCCACTGCTGAAAAATGGCACAATACACTTAGTGTATATACACCAATCTTGAACAAACACCACACACATCCCAATACATTTAGACTCAGCTAGTGATTCTAGCACTAGTTGGGAATGGGTAGAGATACTGTACATGCAAGCTTTTAATATCATTCATCACCATACATAAACTATCTCCTCCTCTCATGCTGCTTGCCCTCGGATTTGCCTCCTCGGTCCCATGTCCCTTTAAAAGCAGTTTAAATTACTAAATAAACTGAGTCCAAAAATGCCATCCCCACGGCCACCGGGCTTTTTGAAAAAAAAGAAAAAAGAAAACCCAGTAATGATCCCTTAAGCGAGGTTTCTGTGACTCACCTAGGAGGTAGAGAATGTTTTGCCTCGCTTTGAAAATCCAGCTTTTAAGGAGGCAGATGCCATGGGACCACGCTGATGATCCAGGTTTCTTTTTCTTTCTTTTTTTGGCTATTCTTGGGGCCAATGGGCTGTGTTTTATTTTAATTTATTTTCACCTTCGGAGAAACAGGAAGCTCTATCTGGTCCTACAAGCATTAATTTCCCCCAGCAAAGTGGTCCGTTTTTTTTTCAAATACTAGCGCCACCTGCTGGCCAAGGGGGCTGAACTGCACTTTAAAAAAAAAAGCTTTTGACCTGAGAACTCTTGTCCCACATATTAAATCACGTGATGGGACGAAGAGGAAAAGCCGGACCTTCAGAAGATCAGGATAGAAACCCAGGTGTGACCACAGCCTAGAGATGAGGAAGAATATAGCAATTCCTTGGGACTTTCAGACAACACCCTGTGGTCTGGCAACCCAAGCACTAGCTTATTTCCTTCTTAGCTTTACTTGTCTCCAACTTCATCTCTGTCTTCAACCTCACCAAATTATTTAATTCATTGGTTTTCCAGCATCCAAGAATTAATCCAAAGCATGAGAAAGCATCAGAACTCTTTAAAAAGGGAACTACATTTCAACACCAGCTTATCTGAGGTCACTGCTCTGTAAATCAATTTCAGAGGAGAGAAATATAAGGGGGCAAGGAAGCATTGGCCATTCCAGGAAGCCCTAGCCAGTATGGTCAACGGTAATGGATTATGGAAATTGCTTTCTCTGAGATTATGAGAACTGCTATTTCTAAGAGTTGTCCAACATATCATTTTGGACAATTCACAGACAGACTATGGAGCAACAATCTTGGGGGTGGGGGTGGGGTTGCCTGCAATATGCAAAGTTCATTGATCTGTTTCCTCTGAAGATGAACTATTATTAGCTATTATGACCAAACACATTTCATAGATCAATACTCCATTACATTGTTTAAAAAGCCATATTTAACTGGTAGCTAAATTCACCATATGTTATATTAGTGAACTGTATACATTAACTATGTATTGTCTAGGGGGGAAAACAAGATGTTTTGCACCCTTGACAAATATAGCACAAGTTTTCATCAGATGCATCAGATAAAGTGGAATGACCAAGAAAACTTTTAGTACCTTTACCATTTTAAATACTGTAAAGAGAAAGTGGAAATAGTGTGCTGAAGATGTATGCAGAAGAGATAAAAGAATGGCAGACTCCTTTGAAGAGGAATCCTTTGCCAAACAACCTGCATTTGTAGAAAGTGAAGTTAAACCTACTCTGAAAGTGCTAGGAAGAAATAATAATCAGGAGTAAAACTATTTCAAGTCACAGAGACTGAATCTGGAAAGCAAAACAATGGCCCACAGACTGATAATTTTCGATCTACATTCCAGTCCCCATGAAAGAGGGGAGTTACTGCCAAGAAGTGAAGTAATTATACAGTAAGGCCATAGCTTTAATTCCCTATGCAAGCAAAGTGATGTTCAAGATATTACAACAAAGGCTTTTAACTTATATGGAGTGAGAAGACACACATGTTCAAGCTATATTCTAAAATGAATGAGTCATTTGAGATCATATTTAAAATCTATGTTGGCTACTGGAGCAAACAAAAGAATCTCAAAAGAAAATAAGTCTGTGTTTTATAAAGTACACCAAAGCTTTTGACTGTGTGAATCATGATAAGCTATGGGCTGCTCTGAAAGAAATGAGTGTGCCTCAGCGTTTGTTTGTGGAAAGACAGAATGGCTCTCTGGAGGCAAAGGTGTCAGACAAGGGTGCATTTTATTCCTTTATCTGTTCAATCTGTACATAGAACATCACACAGAAAGCCAAACTAGATTCATATGAAGCAGCAGTGAAACCTGGTGGAAAAAAACATCTATCACAAAGTAGCAATGACTTAAAATTTAGTAAAAGTGAAAGAAGAAAGTATCAAAGCAGGACTACAGCTGAATAAAAAGACAAAAATCATGATTACAGAAGAACTCTGAGACATGCCAACAGTTAAAGAAATGTAAATACAGAAATGTAATATTTTTGAAACTTTGGGTTCGATCATCAATCCAAAGGGAGACCACAGCCAAGAAATCAGAAGAAGACCGAGACTCAGAAAGGCACCAATGAAGAAATTAAAAATTCTCTGAAAAAGACAATAATGCTGGGAAAAGGTAGATGGAAGCAGGAAAAGAAGAAAACCAGGTAAGAGGTGGATGAATTACCCCTGGCCTAAATGAAATCACAGGCTTGCATTTGCAAGACTGAGCAGGACTGTTGAGGACTGGGTCTTTTTGAAATTGTTCATTTATAACAGGGGTCCTCAAAATTTTCAAACAGCGGGCTGGTTCACCACCACCGAGGCACCACTGGGGGCCGGACCACAGTCAAAAAAGAAAAAAGAAAAGAAAGAAAGAAAGAAAGAAAAAGAAAAAGGGGGTGACATAGAAAAAAGGGGGAGGGGCAAAAGGGTGGAGGCCCACCCACAATTGGCCCATGATCAGTGTGTCTCCAGAGCCCCAGCAATGCCTCCTGCTCCGGATCGCCGCCCTGAGGTGCCGCTGCTGGGATCCCTCTGCCCCTCTTCCTCCTTCTCCTCCTCCAGTGGCAGCAGCTGGAGCGGCTCTCCCTTACTTACTTCATTGCGTTGGGAAGGGTGTGGCAACCCAGGCAAACTCAGGCCCCTCATCACCTTCAGCAGTGGCGGCAAGGGCGGCAAGGCTGGCACCACTGTGCGCAGATCTAGCCGTGCGCCCTGGCCATCACTCCCTCGCTGCGCCCCAGAGGGAAAGCTGCCTCCTCTCTTGGCCTGGCCTGGCCCGGCCAGGCCCGGCCCGATTTGGCTCCCTCCTCCCCTCCCTTGCTCCATGGAGCAAGGCAGCAGCTTAGAGGGGGATTTAGTAGCTCCGTTTCTCCCTTGGTCACCCACCGTCCATCCCTCCATCGGTCCACTGCAGTGGCTGCTCTGGCTGGGAAGGCTGACTGGCGCTGCCTCTGCCTGCCCCCTTCCTTCCTCACAGCCACAATAACACAGGGGGTGGCTACACAAGAAAGGCAGGCAGGTGGCGGGTGAGAGGAGCAGGGGACCTTGCCATGGCCCTCCCACTTTGAACTGCCCCACTAGCCAGCGTGCCGATCATCTGTGTGGTGCATGGGGGGAGTGGGGGAAGCGACATAGCCCACCGCTTATAGCCCACGGCTTTGAACTGCCTCGGCAATAGAAGCAGCTGCAGAGGCTGGGTTGTTCATGAAGCCAGGGGTAGGTGGAGGGGGGTCTGCAATTGATCCTGGGGGGTTGGATTCAGGACCCTGGGGGGGCCACATCCACCCCCCGGGCCTTAGTTTGAGGACCCATGATTTATAAGGTCACCATAAATAGGAGGCGGCATGACAACAAATAAGGAAAACAGTGTGAAAATTCACAATGTAGGTGGAAGTGCTATAAAGAGATACAACAGAACCTGCTACTTTTACAGGAACTATAGCACTCTGATGGTTTTCAAATATATTAATTCAAATATATAATACTGTAATTCTTGCCATCTATGGCCACTGGAATGTGCTCATTAACAAGAATTAGAGTCATAGTATCACATATCTGGAAAACATGAAGTTGGGAAAAGCAGCACAATAGGGTTAACAACTTGCCTTGTGAAGCAACCTTCTTCCACATGTTGGTGAACAAATTCTCTCATCATCCCTCAGTCCTGGACATGCCAGCTGGAGCTCATGGGAATTGAAGTCCAATATGATCTGGTCCCCCAGAACCGCTAAAGTAATTCCTGTTCTCTTTTTTTACTTAGGCTCCGGTCACACAAAGGGAATGTTTTACAGTTCTTCCAATATTTTCCATACCAGATGTGTAGGTTGGTGACCACATGATGTATATACTGGTATGAACACCCCAAGCAGTTTTAGCACCAGCAGTTTATTTCTTCCTATTTGAATCAACATGGCTGGTTACAACATACGGCTGGTTTATTTTCTCTCTATTGTCAAGGGTATCTTTATCGCATTAATATTTTATTACCCACTGCACCAGACAGTGGAGGCTCTGCGTAGCTCCTTCAGTGGCAGACTCAGACATCCCCGGTGTGGGAAGGAGCACTACTGCAGGTCCTTTATTCCCACTGCTGTGAGACTCTTCAACTCTACAGTTTAACATATTCATATAGGGTATACTGTAGCTTCTCTTTATATGCATTTATTTTTATATGCAAATTTTTATAGTGTAATATTTGTATATTGGGTTTCTTATTTTATTTAATCTCTATTAGCTATTTTTTCTCTCCCCTTCTCCTTACACTTTTTGTGCCCTTACCCATCTTTAGTTGTTTTTTATATTGGGAGCTATGTAAAGTAAATTTCCCCAAATGTGGGATCAATAAAGATTTACTTTACCTTATCTTATCTTATCTTATCTTATCTTATTAATATTGTTAAATGTTTAATAGCGTAAGGCATTTTCTGCTTTGATTATTGTGTCCTCTGTTGCGCTGGTTCATCATGTGGAAATGCACAAATGAGTTTGCCATAGCACCCTGCAGCCCACACCCCTTGTGTTGCCCCGTGGCTCCCTGGGGTGCTGCCAAAAAGACAGGAGCACTGCAGGAGTTTTTCTTTGCCTCCTCCCCCCCTCCCGCTGCCCCATGAGCTGGCAGCTGCTGATGTCACCCTTCTGGCTCCAGCTCCTTGTGATTCTTTGTGTCCTCTTTCACTCCACACCTCTTCACCGCCACCCTTGCTCCACTGCCGCTACTTCTGCTGCTCAGGAGAGCCACGAGTTGAAAAGGTTCGGGAACCACTACACTTGCACATAACAATGATTCAGTGTATCTTTATTTGGAATTTTAAAATAAAATTCCTGGCAGTAATGTATTTTTAGTAACATACTGATGTACTTGCCAGGACATGGGGGGTGGTGGGGGAATATGTAAGCTGCAATAATGGCAGCTACCTTTATACCCTCCAATTGAATAAAAGACACAGGTCGTGCCATGCACACAGGCAAACCCAGTCAGGAATGCACTGGTACAACAAATGTACAAATAAACATATCTCACATGGTGATGGGGGAATGTTATGCAGTCATCCTGCTGGCCGGGAAGTTGTCACACTCTTGAGTCTTTTATCGTGCGATTGAAAACAACAACCCAGTATAACTACTGGGTAAGTTCATAACATTTCCCTCATATAACAAGGACCTTAGATCAAGACACAGCCATAATTCTCCAGTGGGAAGATTTTGGGATTTGTAATGTAAACAAGTAACATTTCTTAGCTCTAGAATAACTAGGGAGGTTTGCCTTGTGCAAAATTTATGCTGCAATTTGTATATATCCCCCCTATAAGTGCATGCATCCTGTTTAATCTAAGGGGCTTAATTATGAAAAAAGAAACATATGACTGTACTGTAATATCCTTGCAATGCCAGGCTAAGGCATTTTATTTTAATGGGCTTTTGGCTGTAATTAAAAAAAAGTTTCATCATTTGTTTGCTGCCTCTGCTATTTAATCTTTGATTTAGGCTTTCTGAATTGGATATGATATTTCAAATGACTGTTGTGAGTTTCCTCAATCTGAAGTAGAATATACAAACATTTTAAGTATAAATAAGCAAACAAACGCTTGTGACTCACCAAGCCCCAAACATTCTGCTTGAATTGGTACATTGCTCTTGATATTTCCTGTTGCTGGTTTGTTGTAGAAGGATTTTGTTGAGCGTTTCTAAGTGAGAACTCTTCATTCCTTCCAAGATCCTCATTTCTAGCTGGAGATCAGTTTGTGATAGCCTTTGTCTACACTATTGGATCCAAGGAGTACAGTACAATTAAGTAAGAATTTATTACTATTTTTGTGTTGTTGTTGTTGTTGTTTGTTTGTTTGTTTTAAGGCAAAATGTCCTGCTAAACTCCTCTTAATTGGTTTCTTATGCAGCATTTGAACAAAAGTATTTGATATCTAAACCCAACAGTAAAGAGGTCCAGGCTTTGCAGAATTCTACCCACCCCCAAATTATTTGAGGCATTTTTGTATTACACAAGGTTTACATCTGAACAAGATTTTCCTCCCAGGAGGTACTATTTCACTTATTTGGAACAAATATGAAATTGGCTGTTTACACAGCCAATTAAACTTCTTTGGAATAACCACACACAGCTAGAGCCAATTAGTTCTTGGAGCAATAATTTAGACTATAAGAGTTAGTTTGAGGGGAAAGGGGAGGGTATAAGTTTCCTTTAGAACATAAGAAAAGAATGTAAAGAATCCACTTATAAACTAATGGTTGTGATTGATGAAATGCCCTACAACACCAAACACATGCTAACACCACCTGCAAGACAGAGCCTCAGAGATTCAGAAAGCTAAAAATCAGCTTAAAATCTTCATCATCTCTTTACAAGTTTGACTTTTTTTTCTTTTTTGGGTGTGTGTGTGTGTGTCATATGTGCATCCAAGCACCATGCACATTTTAACTAGAGAGGCTTGAATATAATCTGCATTACAGACTGTAGAGAGGTGTAACTGAAACTCATAGACTTCCTGGGATGTAAAACAACAACAAAGCAAGGGTGTTGTCCGTGCACAAAATAGCGATCCTTCCCTGTTCAAAGCTGTAGTGTTTGGTCCTATTCTCCAATATTATTCACAAACTTCGTTCTTAAGTTGTTAAAAAGAAACTGTACTACAAGCAGTCACAGAATTCAAAGAAATTCATAATGGAATATTTATTTTATTATTTATTTATTTATTTAGAGTAGTTTTATCCCGCCTTTCTCCTTGGAAAAGGACCCAGCGGGGCTTACAGCAATGAGGGACAATATGCAGTCCACTACAATTAAGTCATATTCAAGTTTGAAAACAGGCAATTGAGGGACATCTTACTGAATTGAAAGACATTATCATTGAATCATAGAGTTGGAAGAGACTCAAGGGCCATCCAGTCCATCCCTCTGCCATGCACGAAGCCCCATCACAATGCTCCTGACATATAGCATCCAGCCTCTGCTTAAAAACCTCCAAAGAAGGAGACTCTGCCACCCTCTGTGTCAGCATATTCCACTGCCAAACAGCTCTAATCATCATGAAGTTCTTCTTAATGTTTAAATTGAATCTCTTTTTCTGTAGTTTGAAACTACTGCTAGTCTCTGGAGCCATGGAAAACAAACCAGTCCCCTTGTCAATATGACATTCCTTTCAAATATTTAAACATAGCTATCATATCTCCTCTCAGCCTTCTTTTTGTAAGGCTAAACATTCCCAGCTCCCTAAGCTGCTCCTCGTAATACATTTCTTCCAGACCTTTAACCATCCTGGTTGCCCTCCTCTGGATGCATTCAAGGTTGTCAACATCCTTTTGAAATTGAGGTGCGCTGAACTGGACACAGTACTCCAGGTGGGGTCTGACCAGAGCAGAATAGAGTGGTACTATCACATCCCTGGATCTAGAGACTATGCTTCTCTTGATGCAACCAAGAATCGCATTGGCTTTCTTGGCCACTGCATCACACTGCTAACTCATGTTCAATTTGTGGTCCACCCAGACTCCCAGATCCCTTTTATATGTACTATTTTCCAGCCAGGTGCTTCTCAACCTGTATCTATACAATTCTTTTTTTTTTACCTTGATGCAGAACCGTACGTTTCTCTGTGTTGAAACCCATACCGTTAGCTTTGGGCCAGCTTTCTAATCTGTCAAGGTCATTTTGGATATTCATCCTATCCTCTAGGGAATTAGCAACACCTCTCAGTTTGGCATAATCTGCAAATTTAATCAGCATACTCTCTATTCCTTCCTCCAAGTCATTAATAAAGATATTGATTAGCACCGGACCCAGAACAGAACCCTGGAGAATCCCACTGGTCACGTCTCTCCAAGCTGAAGAGATGCCATTTATGATCACCATCATTTATGATCACTACTGCCTAATAGTAACACTATCTATCCCACATTCTTCTAACTTCTTTGCAAGTATACAATAGGGAATCTTATCGAAAGCCTTACTGAAATCTAGATATGCAAAATCCACAACATTCCCCTCATCCACCAGGCCTGTAATTCTATCAAAGAAAGAGATCAAATTAACCTGGCATGACTTGTTTTTAAGAAACCCATGTTGACTTCTCGTAATGACAGCATTGCTTGTTAAATAATTAGTCTGTCTGCTTAATAATCTGCTCAACGTGAACCATTAAAAGAGATAGTAAAAATTCCATGTAATCATTCACGGTAGACCATGTAAAAGTTATGAGGGACAGAAACTAAAATTCAAAACATAGTGTCAATGCAATCACACAAGGGCAGATATAAACACAAAGTTATAAGTAGCTATAAACACAAAGTCTATGTATTTGTATCAATATGTATAGTCTCTAAGTTTTAACATGTACTTGTTCTAAATTAGTTACAATTTAGAACTAGTAGAATAGTGTTAAAATATTACTAAAGACTGATACTACCCAAAACATCAAATCGATACAAGTATTGTATTGTTCTAATCCAATGAACAGACTGCCATCAAGTTTTCCTTTTTAGTTGCCAGCAACATTAATTCCTGTTGAGAATTCGCAGCATGCAGGGCTTGAACTTAGGTGCATTTATGTCCTCAGTTAGTTAGTTAGTTAGTTAGTTAGTTAGTTAGTTAGTTAGTTAGTTAGTTAGTCAGTCAGTCAGTCAGTCAGTCAGTCAGTCAGTCAGTCAGTCAGTCAGTTAGTTATGTCCTCATTTAGTTAGTTAGTTAGTTAGTTAGTTATTAGATTTGTATACTGCCCAGCTAAACAAAGGCCACTCCCATAGCATTTATTTTGGCTCTTAAAATTTGCAGAGAGCATTTTATTAAATCTGATTAAAACTGAAGGAAGTCAAAGAACATCACCTGTCTTCCTATCGTTCCCATAGAATAAGATAAAGCAAATAATGCTGCAGTTTCTTATAAATCAACAAATATAATTTGACTTAGGCTTTTATGGGCCAGAAGAACCAAGCATATCAGATGCATCTACTGTTATCCTCAGTGTGCACATGTGTACACACACAGAGTTATACATACAAATAAGGACTCTACTCTTTAATTGGTTAATTACCTGTACTTTATGACTCCAAATTTAAATCTCAGCTAAATCAAGTTAACTAACATGTAAAAAGCAAAATATTTGGACTACTTTAATATACTTTGGCTAGCATACTTGCCTCAGTTCAAAGGAGATAAATGCTGAATAGATAATTCAATATGTCTCTAGGTTCTTTTTCTTTAGTACAATGCTGTTCCACTATTCTCTTCCCAGGGAACTGTACAAGGGGTTCCCATCCAAGCCCTTAGTAGACTTATACTTTTTAATTCAGTAAAATAGTTGCATGAGAAGTCTTCAGACTGCCATAAAGCAAAAGCAGAACCATGCACTGAGGCAAAGCTGGAAGACACACTGTGAGGAATGACCCCGGAAGGAAGCAGACTTGTGCAGTGTGTCGTCTACTCCTAAAAATCACAGGGACGATTCCAGTGTGGATACCCTTGCACCAAGTATAAAGGAACTAACTGTGGGGTGAAGGAAAAGGGAGTGGGTGCAGATAACACTTATACGGTCCAAGAGGGAATGGTGGTGGAAGGTCTCCTCTTGACTGAGGAAGGAGGAGGAGCATGGATGGGGGGATGCTGACTGGAAGGAAGACAAAAGGGAGGAGGATATTAGAAGGAGGGGAATCTGAGGGAGAGATTAGCGTGTGACCCCGATGGAGAGGAGTGGTGGGTCCTTATATTTAGAGAGATTAAGGCAGGCCTGGCCAAAGTCCGGCCGGGGGGGGGGCAAATCCGGCCCGCCAGGCCATTCTGAGTGGCCCGCGGCTGGCTGGCCCACCCCTCCCTTCCCCCTCCTTCACCCCATGTTTTTTTAAAAAAAAAAAAATATTCCGCCAACACTGACACCGCTGGGAAGCTTGTGGGGCTGGGCAGGCCAGCTGGCCGGTGAGCACAAGCTTGTGGGGTGGGCGGGCAAGGGGGCGGTCCACCACCACCAGCACCGCCGGGAAGCTTGTGGCACTGGATGTGCACACGGGGGTGGCACACAGGCGGGCCGCTGCCACCGGCATCACCGGGAACCTTGTGAAGCTAGGCGTGTGTACACAGGGTGGCGAGTGGGCGGGCCGCTGCCACCAGCAGAGCCAGGAACATTGTGAGGTTGGGTGCACGCGCGATCAGTGGGTGGGGCTTGCAGTCGGGTGGCAGGTTCAGGGAGCAACCGGCCCCTGACACATTCTCAGCCACCAAATCTGGCCCTCCTTACAAAAAGTTTGGGCACCCCTGGATTAAGGGGTCCTGGAAGATGAACCAAATCAGCGAGGGGGTGGAGGCTCAAAGTGAAGAGCCAGTGGTGGCATGGGCACGTCACCCATGTTGTGGAACACTTTGTCGGGAGAGTGGGACCAGCCTGAGGAAACCCACTGATCATGAGAGGTTTGGGTTCTTCCCTTATCTCCAGAAGGAATGAATACTAACTTACTGTCATGGAACAACCCGTTTATTGTTCAAGAGTTAAATGAACCATTGTCACATGTAGAGTAATCTGTTTTCCCTGTTGGAAGCTGTTTTAATAAAAGCTCATACAGAGATTCACTTTCGCCGTTACTGGAGGGTTCTGGGGGAGAGGAATCGCCGTTCATGAGAAATGAACCCATTCACACACACATACACATAGTGGAAGTGCGATGGCTCATCTGATACCACCTGCCAGCATAACCCTACATACATCTGCTCTAATCTGGTGACATCATTAGTACCTGCCACCATTCATTGTCATTAACACATAACAGTTTCATCACATTCCTTCAGACTCTGAAAGCCAAATCTAAGAGCATATAAATGCTTATCCTAACGACAGTGTTTTGGCAGGTGATATCTACCGACATTCAGGTACACACATTAAACAACAGCCACCTCAACCATATTTTCTACTTCATATTACGTGAACACAAACTGAAACCGGATGGCATTAATGAAGGGGCCATTGCTAGCTGCTACCCATTTTATCACCACTCGTTCCGTTCATATAAACAACTCAACACCTATCAGGAAATATCAACTGAGCTGCCACCAAATGATTTCAGAATATAAACTTCTACTGGCTCACACCCAGATGCATATACAAGCTCATATTGTGACATTCACTGGTGTTTGAATGCAAGTTATTCCAGCTTCCATGTACTAACATATTCAGTGTTTCAGCAGTTCCATCAGTCAATGCCAACCATCTTCTGGTCATAGAAATATAACCCTCTTTGCTCTGGTGGATTGCCCCCTTCCATATTTTGGCTTGTTTCTTCCATCTGCCATCTATACTGGCCTGTGTCCAAGCCATGTGCTTTGAAATGCAAAGCTTTATTGTTGTCTGAAATGGATCTGTGATGTTGCAAAGGCAACTAATGTGGCTGTTTAAGAAAGCATGGAATTCAAAGTCTGGCCCACTTTTACTATGTCAACATTTTGGCCTTAGAATATTGGAAGTTGGTAACAAATAAATAAGAAGGAACACAATTACATCTTAATCCCTCGTTGTGATAAAAATATTTTAACCCTCTCTTGGGTGGCATGTTCCTCATTTACTATCTCTATGGCTTATATTTTATGAAGTCTATGTGGAGCTGCCTATACAAATGAAATCACATCCAGAATCACTCATCTGAAAATTGATGTAATTATGCCAGCAAGTACTTCTGTAGCTCTCGAATCAATTCATTGTTCTGACTATGACATTTCTTCTCAAGGTTATCTCAAAAGAAACCTGTTCCCAAAATAAGATCCACATACATATTTGATATCAGTTGTTGCAATACTGATTTGCCTTCACATACCACCTTAAGTCATATTAAGTCATCTTGTCCCTCATTGTTGTACGCCACCATGGGTCCTTTTCCAAGGAGAAAGGTGGGGTAAAAATATTCAAAATAAACAAATAAATAAACTAAAATAAAAACTTTATTGGTCCTTGTTGCTCTACTGTTGTTGTAGTGTAAAAGAAAAAAATGAGGGTTGTCTTGAGGGAGGTTCAATCTCCCATTTCCAAAGCACCCCATGTTATTTTTCTGGTGTGATAGAAATGTATTACAAGCTTGCAGTTAATGTACTTGTTCCCCTTCTAATTCCCCAACTTTTCTATCAATGCAGGTTCAAGAGGATTTGGAATCTATTAGCTCTGTAATGGGATTAGAAGTACCCCAGTTTAAGAGCAATTCGACTTAAGAGCGGAAAACTGTTGGCGTTTTAACTGCTGCCTTACACATTTTAGATACGGTCTGCTCGACTTACATTTTTTTTTCATTTTTTTGATTTTTAACTTATGTTTTCAATATTTTAGATAGGTACCCCGACTTAAGAGTAGTTTGACTTAAGAGCATACATTTGGAACAGATTAAATTTGTAAACTGGGGTACCAATGTACCGGGATTCCTTTGCTGTGAATACTCTCAATTACAGTATTTTTCCACATATAAGACTATATTTTTGTCTAAAATTGGTTAAACTAAAATTTGAGGGTTGTCTTATACACGGAAGTAAGCCAAGGAGGGAACCGTGTGGTTGCGAAAGTGTAATTTTGGGTTGGAAAAATGGGGGTCACAGTATACATGGGGACTCTTATATGGGCGGGGGGTATAGTACATCTTTTCTGGATTGCTTTGCCCTTTTTGATTCCTGACTCTGGGCCAAGTACAGCTGAGGAATAAAGCTGAGGCAGACTCAGGTAGCTTGCAACCAGAACACACAAGCAGGGAGAGCAAGCCAGGGGAGAGACAGGAAGGAAAGGGAGGTAGGAAGGAGACCAAGGAGATAAAACCAGAGAGGTGAGTGGTTTGTTTTCAGAGATATACCAGGAAGGGACCTAAAATAAACCCTAGAAACTGCCCAAACAGAATCTGGAAGTTGAGTCATGGCTATTGGACTTCTTTTTTGATAGAAACGTTTTGCTGCTCATCCAAACAGCTTCATCAGTCTGAATACAGCTAGTGCGAGTCCTCCATCTTATAGCCATTGTTCACCTTAAGGCTATGGATACTATTGTCTTCCTAACAAGCCTATTCAGGCCATTGTTCGTCTTATGAGCCTAATTCAGACCAGGGTGACAAGAGGTGAAAGCTGACTATAAGATGGAGGACTCGCACTAGCTGTATCCAGACTGATGAAGCTGTTTGGATGAGCAGTGAAACGCTTCTATCTCTCTCTCAAAAAAAAGAAGTCCAGTAGCCATGACTCAACTTCCAGATAAACTCACCTGGATGACTGAGAATCTTCACAGACATATTGCCCAAACAGAAGCAAGGTGTGCTCAGCTTAAGAGCCTTGTGCTTGCATTAAAAAAGGGAAGGGGTGTGGCCTTAACAGGAACAGCCATGGGATTGGCCAAACAGAAAGAAGAGTGTTCTGATTACTGCTGAGAGCTATATAAGTAGCAGCTGTGAATTCTGGAAGGTGTTTTTGATTCCTGACTTCAGACAGAGCACAGCGGAGGACTGAATTTGAGGCAAACCTAGGGAGCTTGTGACCAGCAAGAGCAAACAGGAATTTCCTTGAAGAGTTCAATAGAGGAGCCCCTGATATATATATATATATATATATATATATATTGCATTTTTATTTTATTTTTACTTTTAATTGGTTCTTTTGGACATAGTTATACATTCGTGGCTCCCAGCCACACTCAAGGTAACAAAATAAAAGGCCAGGTATTCATAAACATTCAGTTGAAAGCAAAAAAAAAACTAGTGGGGCTTATAAAGGTGTGAGACAATGCAGTTGTGGTACCCGGCAACATTTGTGCTATATGATACCCTCTTTCCCTGAAAATAAGACCTCCCCAAAAATTAAGCCCTAGTAGGATTTCTATGCATTTGTTAAATATAAGCCCTACCCTGATAATAAGACCTAGTGATGGGCGTGGCTATGGTTGTGTGCAGGGTTGACATTCAAGCAGTTTATACTTAATAAAATAAGACATCCCCTGAAAATAAGCCCTAGTGTGTCTTCTTGAGAAAAAATAAATATAAGACAGTGTCTTATTTTCGGGGAAACACGGTAGCACTTTTGAAAGAGTTGAAAGGCTGTCATACAGAGGAGGGGCAGGATCTGTTTCTTGATCATCACCAGTGCAGAACACTCAACAATGGGCTCAAGTTATAGTAAGCCAGATTTTGGTTGAATACCAGCAAAAACTTCCTAATTGTTACGGCAATATGGCAATGGAACCAGTTACCTTGAGGGGTGGTGAGTGCTTCAACGCTGGAGGCCTTCAATAGAGATTTGAACAACTGCCTGGCAGATATCCTTTGATTTGTATCCCTGTATCAAATGTGGGGTTGAACATGATGGCCTTGTAGGCCCTTTCCAACTTCACTATTCTACAATTCTATGATTAAAATGTTTACCTTTTGTCCTTTGCCAAGAGCATAGGGAAATAATGAAAAAGCACACTGAATCCAAATAAACATTACTTGCCCATCTTACTCTCCATCCAGACATCTCCCACTGTTTACCATTTTTTAAAGTTCTCCTGCTCCACTGGCTGCCCCACTGTGCCTATTTGTCCTAATCCCTAAATCATGGATTTCATCTGCTACTCAGCTACAAATTAGCAAATCTTTTAAAAATTCCACTACCTATCAAACCCCAAACTGGCAAGCTTTTTGTTTTAAATGAGGGGGGAAATTGAGTTCACCACTCATGAACTAAATATTCAGTTTTAAAAAGAGGTACAGACCTAAATTCCACAAGGCAGATTTTGTAAAAACCAAAGCAGGCCAGAAAATGACGAGAGCAATCAAAATAAGAGGTCAACATGAGATTAAAATCTCAAAGTCCAGCCAAAAATTCAAACCAAACCAAACTCCTTCTGGCTGATGCGGAAGGTCTACATTTGTTGGATAGGCAGACTCTTCTGTGTTTGTCTCTGTGTCCATCTCAATCTCTCCATTGTACACACACGTTTAATAAACCAGACACAAAAAAGATGATTGCATTCAGCTACAATGTGCAATTTGAGCAGGAGGGACAAGTTTATTTGCATTCTCTCTATAGCTCTGCTGAAACTTGGAAGAACAATGATTGGCAATTTCTTCATGTCTTGTTGAGACTCCTAAGCTCTTTCCAGGATATAGTGTTTGAAAACTAGATGCTAGCTGGCTATGGGCAGGCCCCGTTCTTCCTCATTGCTTTAAGGAACTCCTTTGGCACAAGATCAATCCCTGATTGGTAGGGTGGGATGGGACAAAGCTGTACTATGACATCTAGGTAAGGCCAAGTTCTTTTTCAACCTGCTTCAATGGTTTCTTCCCTCAGATCTGTGATGTACCTGTCCTTGTATTTGTTCTTGCCCTGCTCCGTGAGGAGTATGTTTACACAATCATTCAGGACAAACATCAACAAGGAGAAGCCATGAGCCACCAAACAAGATCACATTTTGTAGTTTTGTTCTGAAGAGCAGGACAGGACACTGGCAAGGCTTTCGCAGTTCCACCTCCCATCTTGACCTCTGTTATTGCTAGTGGGTTTGGAAATGCCAACTTACAGCCTGCAGGAGTATGCTTCATTCTGCCATGTTAAAATGAAAATCCACCCACCGCACTGCTTGGTCACTTATGCTTTCTGAATAACATGGAATGGAAAACACTGGCTATTTCCTGGAGCTTGGCAAAGAGAACTAGAGTTTCCAGAATTCCCCAGACCAAGGCTAGACAATGCTGACTGGTGAATACTGAGAGTCATGGTCCCAAAAGAGTAGCTTTTTGCCAAGCTCTTCCAACTACTCTTGATAGAATCACTAGAGCTTCATATAACCAGCAAAAAGCTGGAAACAAATCTGAAAAATAACTTTGCCAGTCTCCACATTTTCTCTTAGGAATTTACCCAAATAGAACAGGAAAGGAAAGCTTTTAAACCACATGCTGTGTGCATTTCTCTCACTCATTCACTTTCCCCAGACACTAACACAAGGGTGTCCAAACTTTCTGCAAGGAGGGCCAGATTTGGTGAGGTGAAAATGTGTGGGGGCCGAACATTCAGCCACATTTGGCTCCTGGGCTGGTCTTTGGACAAGCCTCTAGGACAGGGGTGCCCAAACTTTTTGTAAGGAGGGCCAGATTTGGTGGCTGACAATGTGTCAGGGGCCGGTTGCTCCCCGACCCTGCCACCCCACTGCAAGCCCCACCCACTGACCCCTTGCAACCCCACCCGCAGGAAGGAAGGCAGGGACCAAGGGAGGGAGGGAGGAAGGTGGGGAACAAGGAAGGGAGGGATGGTGCACACACACCTAGCTTCACAAGGATCCCAGTGATGACGCCCACCTGCGTGCCACCCCCCCGCGCGCGCCCAGCTCCACAAGCTTCCTGGCGGTGCTGGTGGTGGTGGCCCACCCCCTTGACCGCCCACCCAGCCCCACAAGTTTCTGCTCACCGGCCGGCCGGTCCAGCCCCTCAAGCTTCCCGCCGGTGTCAGTGTTGGCAGAATATTTTTTTAAAAAAAACAAAAACAAAAAACATGGGGTGAAGGGGGGGGAGAGGCAGGCCAGCCAGCCGTGGGCCACTCAGAATGGCCTGGCAGGCCGGATTTGGCCCCCGGGCCGGACTTTGGGCAGGCCTGCTCTAGGACATGCAAGGAGGTGGGGAGGACGCAGCAGCAACGGAGCCGGGGGTGGGTGGGTAGGCTGGCTGAGTGGCTGGGGGGATGGACAGATGGAGGCAGGAAAGGCAGGCAAACCGTAAAACTGCACGTCTCCATCTGGTATGGGGAAGGGCCAGCTGGCAGGGATGTGTGACAGGCTGAGTCTGTGGGGAGAAGAGGCTGCGGGCCACTCAAAATTTGAAAACGGGCCACATTTGGCCCCCGGGTCTGACCTTGGATATGGCTGTAATAACTCCTCATTTAATTCTGGCTTTTCGGTGCTTTAGCTATGGATTTTCTTCATTAGCAGGGAATGGACTAGATTATTATAGACACCTTTGTAAACTCTACAATTCTGATGCTGGCATCAACACACTCACAAGTAGAGCTCAGTGTGTAAAGGGAATGTGGGTGCACCTGTAAGCCCTGTCAGAAGAAAAGATTCATGCTCTGGACAGCTCAGTGCGTTAAATATATGCCTGTAGAACCAGTGTACATCCCAAGAATAAGCCAGCCTGTGTGGATTTGGGCAAGCTGCACAGTTCCAGAGCTCCCCCCTCCCAAAGAAGGCAAATATAAACAATTTCCAAATAGTTTATACCTTAAGAACCCTGGAAAGGGTTGCCATAAGTTGGAATAAATTGGATAGCACAGAACAACATTATTATCACCTGGCCATAGCCTGGACCTTTTGCACAGTGAATGGGGAGGACTGAACAAGTCTGTGTAATTGCACAATTTAGCTAAGCACAATTGATCCCATGATCAGAAACCCTGATCACAAGTTTTGTTCATGTCAGATGCAATCCAATGGTGTTTCTGCAGGAGGAGGATCTGCTGATAGGCTGCTGTTGTTAGTTACCCAGAGGACACCTGAATGTATTCACAATCCACACACTCTTAAGAGGTGCCTCCCCCCAATACGGTTTCTGATCAATAGAGCGCTGTACCAGCATTCAGTCAAACAGCTACCTCTTCAGACCATCATATTCAACGAATAGAGGTTCAAGGTGCTATAGGGGCCTGGGGAATGTTAGGAAATGTGTACCCACATTCAAATAATCCATTTAGACCTACACATGAGGAAATGAATACCAGCAAAAAGGCCTTTATCTCTTTGATATTCAATTTCCAAATATATATTTTTCTCTGTCATCTTTGTAGTTGCTCTTTGGACATATTGCAATCTGTTTACGTCATTAAACTCTGGACTTCCAAGTCTTAGGACGTTTATACACGACCCCTAAACTCCGCAGCAAATGGCTGCAAGCTCCGGAGCTTAAAAATGTTTCCCCACCAGCTCCGGAGTTTACAGGCAATTAAGTGCGACCACACCCACTTTAGCGTGTCCCAGCACACCTTTCAAGTACCTTCTCTCTGGAGGTGAAAATTCTTTGATGCGGTGCAACGATAGTGAGTGCGGGGCTCTCCTCGCTTCTGTTTGCTGTTTTTTGGCTCCTGCCCCTTTAAGAGCTACTTAAGAGCTACTTATGAGCTACTGGAATGTTGCGCCGGCAAGAGCAAGAGGCAGAATGAGACAGAACGGGAGGTGAGCCACAATCTTTTCTTCCTTTGTTTTCTCCCTCCCCTCACACAGCCAGCAGCCAGGGTGGGAACACAGGAAGAGCGACAAGCCCCTAAGATCTCTGGTCCGAATTTAAGGGACCAGCGGATCTTAGGGGTCGTGTTCTAATATCACACTCCCAGCAGTATAGGGATTTTGGCATGGCCTTCCATTCTGCAGCCCTATCAAATGCTGTAGACGTGGCCCAGAGGATAGGAAGAGGGGTTGCCTCAGCTCCAGATTCCTACCCCAAGTGACAACCTGCCCTTGCTGGAGGGTTATCCAACCTTTAATATATTGAGTCTGCCTTATAGTTACCACAATTGGGTTTTCAATGTGTGTGAGATGTTCAAAGAGTGGCTTATCATTCCTGCCAATCAGTGAGTGTTCCTGCTTGACCAGACATAGGAAGCCAGGTCTCTTGAGGTCTACTCTTACACTCTAACTATTACTACCTACTGGCTCTATTTCAACCATACTCAGTAGACCTTTGGGGCAAATGAGGGGGGGGGAGTAAACTGCCCCTTCCTCTTTTCTCCCCCAGCACTAGATACAACTCTGTTTACAGTTTTGGCGAAAGGAGGAGGACTATGTAGGGAAGAACAAAAAACATTCAATGACGTCCATATTTAGCTTATTTGACTGCTTCACGTGCACATCTCTGGTTATTTTCAGATTTAAAATGCAGCCACAACCATATTCAGATACTGTATATTGGGTTTGTGGGTCCATTCTCCCATTTCTTTTTATTTCTTTTTTAATTTTTATGTTTGCAATTTACTGCTGTGTATACCCAAAACTAGTGCCTTTTGGGACCTTGAGCCCCGTCCCCAGACTTACTGAATTCTCTTCTACATCAAAACCTTAAACTGTACCCATTGAAGAAGCTAATTTTCCTCTCCTCAAGGTGCTCAATATGCTGTCCTTATCTTGTTGCTCCAAGTATCTCTTCCTATTTATCAAGACTTTGAAAAAAAAACCTGTCAAAAATAAGGAAGCACAGTGTTCGTGGAGGATTACTATAATACAAGTTGAACTTTAACAAATTGCTCAGTAGGGGCTTGGTGGATAAACACAGAATATCTCATTTGTTTGGAACTCTCACAGGGAGCAAAGGTTGGACATTTCAAAGCCAGTCATACTGTAAGTTCAAGACTCCATCCAAAACAGATTAACCATGGAAAGAAGCAGAGAAGGAAGCCAACAGCACTAAAACAAATTATCTGTGATGATAGCATTATGCAGCCTGACCATTTGATGCCTAGAACTTGGACAACTCGGCATGGCATGAGCTGGGATGTCTGTTGCAAGATCAACAGCTCCTAGAAAATCTTCAAAGAAAAAGAAGTCATTCAGAAACTAGTCTAAATTGTCAAGTGATACAACTTCCAAATCTCAATTCCAAGGAGGCTTCAGAATGGATGGCTCCTAGCACTATCAATTAGAGATGGGCACGACTCAAAAAAATTGTGTTTCGTTTGTCGTTTGGTCGTTTAGGGGTCCGTTTCGGTTCGTTTCCGTTTTCGTGAGGTTTTTTGCAAAAAAAATCATTTTCGTTTCATTACGTAACGATCCGAAAAAAACAAAAACGAAAACGAACAATTGCTGTTTTGTTACCATTTAGCACAATTCAATGTATTTGCCATAACGAAAACGAAGCAGTTGACAAAATTTTTCGTGTTTCGGGTCGTTTCGTTTCATTTTGGAGTCAAAATTCGTTTTTCGTTTCGTTTCGTAACAAAACGAAAAAACGAAAATGAAAACGAAAAATCGCTCATTTCGTGCCCATCTCTACTATCAATCAAAATATGTGTGTGTGTGTTGTTACAATCGTGACCGACTCTTCGTGATCCCATGTACATGGAGCTTTCTTGGCATGAATACTGCAGTGGTTTGCCAGTTCCTACTCCAGGTGCCTACTACAGCACCTGGTATTTCCTTGTGGTTTCCAATCCAAGTACTAACCAGGGCCAACCCTGCTTAGCTTCCAAAACCAGACAAGATTAGATGTGCTTAGGGCATCTAGGCAGCTCAATCAAAATATATTGTGCAGCAATTCCATCTTTTCCTTCTTAATATCTCTCCAGTCCTGCCCAATAAGAAAAGAAGCAGAGGAAGCAATGGGGAAACATAAGGAGGCCTAAAAATGGAAGATAATGACTATGGGAACCTTGCTCCAATAAATTTTGTATGTTTGAGACAGGGCAATTGCAGGACCAAAGTCTTCTTCGGAAATAATTTCAGCACTTGAAAGCACAGGCAGCTATATTAAGGCATTGTGCGATGGAAACCCTAAGCAAGGGGCTGTATTATCTCTTGACTATGATGGGAGGAAACTCGTACATCCTGTAGCTGCAAAGTGTTGCTTGGAGCAGTAAAGATGTGGATTCAGGAGAGGAAGAGATTTATCAGTTTCCATTCTGATTATACAGGTATATTATCTCACTGTCCATTTATCCAGCAGCAATAACATTAGTGAATTATAACCAGATCACACATTGCAGCAAATGCATATGCCTTCCTTTTATATTATTGCTACAAGGATGCAGATCTTTTAGTGCTGTGGTACCTGAAACATCTGGCATGAAAGCAAAGCTCTGCTTTCACCTATTACGGAATAAAAGCACAGCAATTTGCCAAGTACAAATTTAGGAAAGCTTCAGTTAGAATAAACAGCATTTTCTCCTAAGGACTGCAGTGCCTCTGGGTAAGGAATCTACATCTCATCTAGTGTGGTCCTCTCTCTCTCTCTCTCTCTCTCTCTCTCTCTCTCTCTCCATCTTTGACCTAATAGAAGAGTTGACATTCTAGGCAGATGTGGATCAAGGTTATTGTCGTTAATAAGGGATCAACCATTATCCATCACCTCCTCATCTTTTGGGGACAGCGCAAACCTTGAAACAAAAAGCATTGTAAAACATGTGTTTCCTGGGACTCCTGCATGCATGGCAGTTGGCTAACAGATGTGTCTCCTGGCACTATGTTCTTTAGGCTAATTAGTCCTAACTCACATATGCTTCTCTCTCTCTCTCTCTCTCTTCTGAGCATAGTCTTTAATAAATTGCAGATGGGAGGCTTTCCATGGACCTGGGATCTGGCAACTGCAAATGAACCTGACCAAGAAGGGACATTTCTCCATCTTGAGGACAAACTGAGCATCTTGGTTCCTGGATGAAATCCTGCATTTGATCTTGTCCAGTCGTTAACGTGTTGGAACTGGGGGAAATGTCCTGAAGTCACATTAACTTTGCAGCAGAATTTGGAAATGTTACCCTTCCTAGAGCTCACAGAATTCCCTAAGATAGATATCCACGGATGATCATGATGATGATTGGACTGCAATTCCCAGAATGCTGGCTTGTGGTTGTTTTGGGAGTTATTGTTCAAGAAAACTAACTTTTTGAGCTCTGCTTTATACATTACTTCTTAATTCTGATAAGTTTAGCCTTCGCCTACTGGGAGATTTAATACTTTATTTAATTCTCTGTCTCTGGGAGATTTAATACTTTCTTTGATTCTCTAAAGGGCTTTGCCTTTTTTCCTACAAAATTCACAGCTGAACAAAACAATTTTTCGTGCCAGCCCAAATGTCACAAAATTATGTTCGAAACTCAAAGTTCTCTAGAGCTCTTACCAACCTGTATCAGCACAACTTGGACTTATATACTAGAGCAAGTAGGTTTTCCCGTACTACATGACTGGGGTTTCTTTACATGCTAGCTTCTTAACAGAAAAGTGTATGCAACAACACCATGTTCATGACTGAATAATTTCATGCTACAATTTCACAAAACAGCAAGGAGGGAATTGCTCGAGTATACCTCCTATTTATTGAGGGCTAGTTGAAAAATAATTTCAGCTCAGTATGTTCACAACCTTTGACCATTAAAAAAAAAGAAATGGAGATATCAAATTTGGAAAAAGTGGTTGGGCCTGTGGCCGCAAATAAAGATTGTTGTTGTTGTTGTTGAAAAAGTGGCTTTTTGAATTAGAGTGTGCAGAATTCCCTGGATAGTGAGAATTAACATTTGAAAAAGTAACTTTTCCTAGATTTGACTGGACATTTATTTGGCCAACTTTCACACAAGCCGAACAATTACCATGTCAGGATTTAATGCAGTATATCCACATACATACATACATACATACATACATACATACATACATACATACA